>JAKFHU010000432.1:0-1207801 GCA_023783475.1 Daubentonia madagascariensis
AAACACCCCCCCCCAAAAAATCTTTCTGGCTTATAAAAACAAAAGCTTATTTCTTCCTCTTGATGTACTCCTTTGTAAATTTGGGAGTGAAGGGATTGGATTCTTCCAGATATCTCCTTTTTATATAACTGAGGATAACAAAATGGACACCATCCTGAACATTACCTATCATTATATTAGAGAAAAAATGCTCTGGAGAGTGTCACACTGGCAACCCAGTGCTCTGTTAGGAAAGTAACATGCCACTTCTACTCACATAGCCAGGAAGTGTAAAGTTACCCCCTGCCTGGATGACAGAGCCAGAAATATTCAGTGAATGGCACTGATGGTCACCATGTAGATTCTTAAATATGGATCCACCAGGCACTCTTTCTCAAGAAACTCCTGAGTGATATGCTGCTTCCAAATGAGTGAGAAAAACAAGAAAAAAGAGGGCCTGGACATTTAATACAGAACAGGAGGGAAGAGGGCCCCAGGATGACAGCTGTGGGCAGCCTAGTGTGACCAGTCATGCTGGAGTAACGGATGGAGGGCTGGGGGAATAAACCCATGTGGGCCCAACACCAAGGAAATGAGGAAAAAGAAGTGATTAAATCCAGGAGAAAAATGTTCCAGACAGGAAAGGTAATCGCTACTTGGCTCAACAGCAAACAGCAACTTTTGAAGTCATTTAATAATAAAAACACTGTAATGGACTTAACCAAAATATAGTTAAAACTATATTGAGATGATGGGAGGAGGGGAAATGTGTATAAGGAATGATATAAGAGACCTAAATCTTCATCTCCTCTAGTAAGTTGTTAATGAACAATAGTGAAATTTAACACATCATAAATATGAGAGTAGTACACTATTTTAAAATATGAGGAAATTTTCAAAAGTAACTAAAAGAAATGATTACTTCTTGGCAATAAGAATTTGGGGTGGGAAAGAGTAGGCCAGGACTGATTTTCTTTGTTATAAATTTCACGCTTTTATTTGAATTCTTAAATTATAACATATGTACTACTTGGATAAAGATTAAAATTAAACCAAAATTATGTCTTTAATTTTCCTATTATTAATGTTTTAACTAACATATTTACTTTATGTATCAAGTACCATTGTTAGTGATTTATGTCTATTGAACAGCGGAGTAGCATCTTATTGTGCGGTGCAGAAGAATATCTGTTTGGATCTAAAATTAGCTTGTCAGTAAAAGAAAATTACAATTGAAAATTCCTTAAATCTCTCATAAGTCTACAGTATATCAAACATGGTTTTGTATACACACCCTTGAATCCATTCTGTAATTTTTCCTCAGTCGGGGGTGGGGAACATGTGGCCTTCTAGGTCCTTAATGCGGCCTTTTGACTGAATCCAAATGTTACAGAACAAATCCAAGGATTTGGATTCAGTCAAAAGGCTGCACTTAAGGACCTAGAAGGCCACATGTGGTCTTAAGGCTGCAGGTTTTCCACCCCTGCCTTAGTAATGTTTCTTGAGTGCCCTCAATTCATTATTCATTTTTTTAATCTTAGGAGTATAAAATTGAGTTGTTCAAACTCTTCAATTTAAAAATAATTTGTAGATCATTTATTCATCCCCCCATTCATTTTCCCCTTTTGCCCCAGAGCCCCACTCCCATTCCCACCCCTGTCCTTCTGAACACCCACTCCAATGGGTCTTTAGTATGCCTGTAACCTTGCAAAATATGCAGTGCCATTCAGGGTTCCAATCAGTCATGTAAAATTTAAAAAGTGAGGTTCAGTCCATCCTTGGATAACTCCAGTCCTGTGGCTCAACAAAGCCATTGAAGACTCTGGTTCTTTTGAGATCTTTGCTCTGCTACCCACCAGAGTATTAACTTCCATTTAAGACCAATATCAAGAACATTTTAAGACCAGTATTCCTCATTGGTTATAAAACAGCAGTCAATGGTAACCAATTCTGCATGATTGCCTGTTTATATCCAGGCAAAGAGAGAGACTGGCTTCCTGAGATTTTTTCCTTAAAAGCAAGAAACCAACTTTCTCAGAGACTCTCAGAGCTCTGCTCAAGTCTCATTGGCCCTGTGAGCAAATGTGAACCTCAAAGAGCCTTCAAGATGGATCCCGAGTGGCTAACTGGGCCTAAATTTAAACTAGAGCCAAGTGACCACTTGCTGACTAGGAGTCACACACGTACTCTGAGTTCCCTGAAAACCTGTACCTTTTATCTTTGGGACTGTCAGAGCTCACCTGCCTTGGCCAATCAGGGTTCAGCTGTATCAAACAATCAGATACAGCTGTATCAACCAGTCAGAGCTAAGCAAGTTTTAATCTTCATTTGCACAAACAGAGCTGACTGGGAACCTGGGCAGGAAGTTTTTGCTGTAAAACCCAGTCCTTCCTTTGTTCTCTGGAACCCACCTTCACACCTTTGTTTTACACCATATGCTGCATCTCCCCAGTTTGCAGACTGTCCAATGGAAAAAAGTCTCTTTCCTCCAAACACCTTTCCAGAGAACTTTTGTTCAGAGCCCAGATTGGCTTAGGTCTGCCCATCCCTGAATTAATCAGTGTAAGGGAGAGAAGGAATGACCCTAACAAGGCCCACCCTGGAGATGAGATCTATTCATTAGAGCCCATGGCTGCTACCCAATGGGAGGGATAGAATCAATATTGGGAGTTACTCACAATCTTCTAAAACCACCTCCCTCTCTCCCCTATTTTATTTTGCTTTCCTCCAATTCATTCAACACAACAACAATCTGATGATATAACTTGTCACTTAAAATCCTTCAGTGGTGTGGTAGCTAGTCTTCAAAGATGGCCCTCCCACTGAGTCATACCTTCCAGTATCCATGCCTTGAATCTGGGTTGTCTTAATATGTGCTTTTGACCAATAGAGTATGGTGAAATAATGCCCCATGACTCCCGAAAGCAGATCATGAAAAAAACCTTACTGTCTCTGTGTGAGCCTATAGGGACACTCTTTTTTTGGATACTCCTCTAGGAAAACAGCCACCATACTGTGAGATGCCCCAGACACATGAAAGGGTGATGTGTAGGCACAGTGGTTGACAGCCCTGGCTGAGGCTCAGCCAACAGCCAGCACCAATCACCAGCCATGTCAGTGTGCCTCCTTGGATGTCCAGCCTGGCTGGGCATTCAGATGGCTGCAGCCCCAGCTTCCCTGTTACCAAAACCACAGGCAAGATCTCAAGTAAGAATTGCCCAGCCAAGCAGAGTCAACCTACAGGTCTGTGAGAGACAGGTTAAATTGTCATTTTATGCCATTAAGTTTTGGGGTGGTTTGTTATTCTACACTAGATAACTGAATCAAATGCTTTCTCATATATGTCAGTTTAGGTTGCATTTGGCTGTAAGAGGATTCCTGACCAACAATGACTTAAACAAAGTGGTATGATTTGAATGTTTGTCTCCTCCAAAACTCATGTTGACATAAAATTGCCATTGTAACAGTATTAACAGGTGGGACCTTTATGAGGTGATTCAGCCATGAGGGCTCCACCTTCATAAGTGGGATTAATGCCCTTATTAAAGGGTGAGTTTGATCCCCTTTTGCCTCTTTGCCCTTCTGCCTTCTGCTATCTGAGGACAAAGTGTTCCTCCCCTCTGGGGGACTCAGCACTTGAGGTGCCATCTTGGAATCAGAATTGTCAAACCTGCTGGTGCCTCAATATTGGACTCCCCAGCCTCCAGAACCATCAGCCAATGCATTTGCATTTATAAATTACCCAGTCTGTGGTGTTCTGTTGTAGCAGCACAAGTGGACTAAGACACAAAGGCCTTTATTGATCCCACATGCCAAGAAGCCTGGGGAGGCAGGTCTGGGGTTTGTCCAGTGGTTCAGCAATGTTGACGACCCCAACTCTGTCTGTGTTTCCATCCTGCTATCCTCAGCGCTTTTACTTTGTGTCACGAGAACTGTCATCCATTCCAGGTATGGGGAAGAGCCACATATCAAATTAAAGTCAGGAGAGAGGGGCAGGGCCAAAAGGATCTCTCCTCTTGAGGCGCTGAGGTTTTGTCTGAAAATTTCATTTTTCCCAGGAACTATCCAGCAGGCTTCCACTGACGTTTCCTTGGTCAGAACTGGGTCACATGCCCTCCCCCAACCAGTCACTGGAAAAGGGGGGAAAGAATTAGCCAGCCAATGACAACTCATCTTCTGGGCCTGGGGGCTGGGCTTGCCTTCCCTGAGACCAAGGAGTCTCTTGCCCACTGCTTGAATAAAGTGGAGCTCTGCTCAAGAAAGAGGGGTGGGATTGGACATGCCACAGTGTCTGCCACACACTCGATGAAGCCCAGTCCCAACCACCCCTGTGTCCCATACTCCAGCCCCACAAGCCTCTCCTTCAGTCCGTGCATCTGGTCTCCTGCCATTCTCCAAACATGGGATGCCCTCTTCTCCCAGCCAACATCCTTACCCTTCAAATCTCAGCTCAGATGCCACTTTCCCCCTCCCTGAGTTACATGCCTTCTTAGTTCTTTGCACTTCTTTGTTTCACATAATGAAACCTAAGTATTTTTGTATGAATGGATCAACATCTGCCTTCTCTACTGACCAAAGATTGAAGCTGTGACAATATCTTTGTCACTATATTCTCTAGTATCTAGTAGATATTCAATAAATAATTATGAAATAAATAAATAACTGTGTTTTGCTTCCTCAACTTCACCCATACCTCCCTATTCTGGTGTTGTATAAACACAGATGTCATTTTAAAAAGTTATTCTGGATCTTAAATCTTGAAAAAGTTCAGCAGGGTGGTCTTAGATTGTCCATACAATATATTTTATTTTGCTTAAATGGGAACTTATTTTATGCTTGGTGAAATTGAAATTTATATTTCAGTTCAGGATACTACAAATAAGCAATTTATAATGATACAGAATCTTATTCATCTTTCAAATCTTGGATAAATGTGTCACACACTTAAAAAAAAGTCCAGATTAACATGATTAGGAGAGTTTCCCTTAAAGATGGACTAAGTTGATTGTTTAAAAAACTAATGTATTTTATTGATATATCCAGCCCCTAATGCTCAGGGGTGACCTGGTGACCAGGTTTCTTGAGGAATTAAATTTTAGCAGTGGAAGAGGTCTTGAAAGCTAGACTCTTTGGTTGTGGGAAAAAATATTATTTTTGACTTCTATTTGTAGAATATTGGGCCAATATTCTACAATAGAAACTGGCCTCATTCTCACAACAGTGTTATCCCCATTTGACAGGTGAAGAAACTAGGCACAGAGAGGTTAAGCAGCCAGCTTGCCCAAGGTCACACAGATAGATGTGTGGGAGGGGTAGTCATAAGAACAAACCACACTTAGAACAGTAGTTCTACTTCTTTATGATAAAATATGAAAATTTTTTATGAAAATTGGGCCAATATTCTACAAATAGGTGTCAAAAATAATATTTTCATATTTTATCATAAAGAAGTAGAACTACTGTTCTAAGTGTGGTTTGTTCTTATGACTACCCCTCCCACACATCTATCTGTGTGACCTTGGGCAAGCTGGCTGCTTAACCTCTCTGTGCCTAGTTTCTTCACCTGTCAAATGGGGATAACACTGTTGTGAGAATGAGGCCAGTTAGTGCAGGCCAAGTGGTGAAGGAGGGGCAGGCCCCAGATATGGGCATGTGACTGCTGGCCCTGGGTACTATTCCAGTGTCCAGCATGGCAGCAGGATCTCAGTGCATGGCCACTAGAAGCATGGTGCTCATGGTTTGAACCAGACTCCACCACTTAAATAGCCCTAAGACCTTTGGTAAATTGTTTAACCTCTCTAAGCCTCTGTTTTCTCATCTGTGAAATGGGGGTGTTAATATCTACCTGACAAGATGAGAGTCAATGAAACAGAGTTGTGGCCGTAAGCACCTGGCACACCGTACTGCTTCCCTGTAGGCCTGTACCTTCCTGGGCTACCAGGAAGCCATTGTCCACGCCAGGCCAGAGCTCATGGGACTGTTGGGCAGGAAGGCCCTTCTCAAGCCATCAAGTTCAAGTTCAGTCAGGGAGAGGGGATAACAAGTGATTTGTTCAAAGGCACCCAACTAGTTAGAGACAGAGACAAGCAGAACCATGTTGTAAATGGAAAACAATCATGTGTCTCTGTTTTATAGTAACATCTATATTTACACAATGTTATTTTGCAATAGTGTAGTATCTTTTATTCTAGAATTTAAACACTTCCTGCTGTTACCCACTATGGTACAGAGAAGTAGGGATAAATTTGTCACATTAACCAATATGTCCTTACCCCTTAACTGTCTTTTAGAAACCCTGTCACAGACAATGGGTTTTCCTTGGTCCTCTACGGAGGAGGAGCCAAGTGCACATGGGCAACTCTGATCTGGGGGCCCTGAGGCAGAGGCTGGCATATTTTAGATTAATGTGTTGGTTTTTAATGAAAATCAGTCTTCCTAAAATCAGCATTCTTAAATACTACTATTATGCACCTAAAGAGAATATCTACAAGGAATGTCAAGGGCTGAATCAGATGAATATTTGGAATGTAAAAAAGGGTCCTATAGCTGAACCTCTGTTGGAGGCTCATTAAGCCAAACTGGGAGGGGGAAGCCTGAGTGGCCCCCGACTTGCTCCCCAGTGGCCCCCGACTGGCCAGCTCCAGGGCCAGCCGGGAGGACCCACAGCAGCAGCAGAGTCTCTTGGGTTGAAAACTGTTTGCTTAGTGTGGCTGCCCATGGCCAGGCCTCATGCTGACCCACCTGCCTGTCACTGAGATGGGGCCAGATCTGCCCTGGGTCTGCCAGTGACCTCCCTGCCACCTCCTGGAAACCACAGAATTTTACCCACTCTTCAAGTATGAGCAGCACCTTACTCTTATAAAGGAAACAAAATTTCATAAACATCTAATTTCCAAAACAAACAAACAAATCTAATTTCCTACACAGGAAAAGATAGCAAAGATTCACAGGAGGTCCAAGGAGACAAATTTAACAAAGAAACTGTTACAGGTCACTTTAAACATGAATTTGAGCTGCTAAAATGAGTAAATGTAAGAGAAGAAAAACCCCTGTTGCCTCTGCTCCCTGTGCCCTGGCAGTGGTGCGTATGTGTGGGAGAACAGGGGCAAGCTGCTGTTTGGGGAGGGGCAGCCCCAGGGCTCACTTCCCTTGTCAACTGCTCTTGCCTGGCATATCAGAGAGAACTGGGAACCTAAAATTATGAGGCCTTGTGGCCTAATGAGGGGAAATGCTATTGTGAAGGTGCTCTTCTGATGTCAGGGGGGAGCAGGGCTGCAGGAGTGCTTAGGGGGGTGAATTTAAATCTCATAACCTCTCTTCCTCACTGTGTGAACTTGGGAAGTTTTCAAGACTCGTTTCCTCTCATCAAACAGGGACAGCAGCAGAAGCCACCTCCTAGGGCAGTTGTGATGAATAAAGGAGAAGGTGCCTGTTAAATGCTTAGGACCATGCCTGACACATAGCCAATGGTCACTAGACCTTTACTATTATTATTACATCTGAAAAAAATTCCTAGTGTTTTAAAATGAAAAATATCTGCTGAAAAACTCTGTCCATTTTACTTTCATTTGCTTCCTGCTCTACTGATTTTTCAACATAGTTTTGTTGTTGTTGTTTGTGTTGTTTTTTTTTTTCAGATAGGGTCTTGCTCTGCTGCCTGGGCTAGAGTGCAGTGGCATCATCATGGCTCACTGCAACCTCAACCTTCCTCACTCAAGAATTCTCCTGCCTCACTCCCTAGTAGCTGGGACTACAGTCGCCCACCATGCCTGGCTATTATTTTTATTTTTTGTAGGGATGGGGTCTTGCTGTGTTGTCCAAGCTGGTCTCAAATTCCTGGGCTCAAGTGATTCTCCTGCCTTGGCCTCCCAAAATGCTAGGATTACAGGTGTGAGCCACTGTGCCTGGCCTCAACATAGTTTTCATTTTTTTAGTACTTATCCTGTTTTAGACTTGGTGCTGGGAGCTTTTGTATAACTTAGCTCAATAACTCCTCACAACAACCTCAACAATAATAGGAAAAAAAGCTTCACAGGTCATGTGGGGTTTCAGACAAGGAAAACAGAATTCTCAGCTGCTATTGGTCAGGGAAACCCCCTGGAGTAGATAAGACTTAGCTGGGTCAGTAAGGAGGTAGAGGGTGACTGAGGGGTGGGCAGGGCTGAAGTTTTCTGTCGAGGGGAACAGCCTGGGCAAAGGCACGGAGGTGGGATGGGCCTCCCAGCCAGATCACCTTCCCCAGGGACAGGAAAGAAGGTCAGAGACACCCAGATCCACCAGGTGGTCTCTGGATACTGTTCACATCAGCATCAAATGTCCCCCATTTCTGCTGCTCTGGCTGAGGTGGATGGCTTGCACTTGATGTTCAGGTAGCAGCTTTTCAAAGGCCTTTAGCATTTCCATTTCAAGTGACTTACACTCATGTGCAAGGCAGTCCTCACAGGTTTTATACATTGGAATGAAACATATATTACATATATGTACACACACATATATTCATGGATTCATATACTCAAATATTGAATTGAGTATTTTGCATGCTAGAAGGACATGAATTTTTTTGGGGGGGCAAGGATGGAATACTATGAACTGAATTTTGTCCCCCCTGAGTTTATATGTTGGAGCCTTGACCCCCAATGTGTTTGGAGATAGGGCTTTTAGGAAGAACAGGCATACCTTGTTTTATTGTGCCTGGTGTTATTGTGCTTCACAGATATTGCATTTTTTCACACAATGAAGGTTTGTGGCAACCCTGTGTCAGGCAAGTCTATCGGAGCCATCTTTCCAACAATATGTGCTCATTCATGTCTCTGTGTCACATTTTGGTAATTCTTGCAATATTTCAACTTTTTCATTATTATATCAGTTATGGTGATCTGTAATCTGTGATCCTTGATGTTACTATTGTAATTGTTTGGAGACACCATGAACCACACCCATATAAGATAGAGAACTTAATCTGTAAATGGTGTGTGTATTCTGACTGTGCCACCAACCAGGTTTGGGAGGACTGAATCCAATTTTGAATGAAGTTCTACAATTGGTAAAGTCCTATTAAACAGCACTGCCAGCTACAGAGAAAGCTTTTGTGAAAGGAAGAGTCAATCAATGCAACAAACTTCATTGTTGTCTTGTTTTAAGAAATTGCCATGGCCACTCCAATCATTAGCAACCACCACCCTGATCAGTCAGCAGCCATCAACATCAGGCAAGACCCTCCACCAGCAAAAATATTATGACTTGCTGAAGGCTCAGATGATTGTTGGAATTTCTTAGCAACAAAGTATTTTAAATTAAGTTATGTACATGTTTTAGACATAATGCTATTGCATACTTAATAGACTACAGTGTAGTGCAAATGTAACTTTTTTATGCACTAGGAAACCAACAACTTTGTATGACTTTCTTTATTGAAATATTCACTTAATTGCAGTGGTAACTGAACCTCCAATATCTCTGAAGGTTAAATGAAGGCATAAGGGCATGCCTCCAATTTGAAAGAATTGGTGGCTTTATAAGAAGAGAAAGAGAGAGAGATTTCTCTCTTTGCCATGTGAAGACACATGAGAAGGCAGCTGTCTGCAAGCCAAGATGAGAACCATTACCAGAACTCAATTGTGCTGGCACCCTTAATTTGAACTTCCAGCCTAAGAACTGTGAGAAGATAAATTTTTATTGTTTAAGCTGTCCATCTGTAGAATTTTGTTATGGCAGCTCGAGCTGACTAAGACATTCCCTGTCATTTTGTGGCTAATGTAGCTTGATATTAAAATCTGATAAGGACAGTATTGGAAGGGAAGATTACAGTCTAATCTTAATTATGAACATTAAATAATCCTTAAAAATCAATTACATCAGTTCTGGGTCCACATCACCTTCCTCCCATAGTGGAGATGAAACGACCCAGTAACGATGCCTCACTGGGGCAGCTTTGTAACAACACTTGTAACAACAACAGCAATAGTGGGAGAAGGAATTCCATTGCAAAAACAGACTGAGATTTCTCTCCTAATTGAATACATTGTTAGTTAGGCAAAGTCTCTTAGAGATTATTAAGTTTTACTGATAACACAGGAAGATTTGAAACTCAAATGAGGAAACTGTTTCTGAAAAGCAATGAAAACAGAGAAAAACTCTACCTGCATTTGAACAATGAGCTTAATGAAGTGAAATCTTAAAGAGCAGAGAGCATAGTTATGTGAATTATGTAATGGCCAGTACAACCATGGTTCAAACCAGGAGGGGACATGGTCTGGCAGGGACAATTCTGTCATTGTCTGCATTGCTTATTTAACATTAAGAAGTTATGACATAACAGAAACATTTCATATAATCGTGCAGTTATCAGTATCAAGTCTGATATTATGTATAACTAGTAAGGTATAAAAGTATATTTGCAACTGCACTTATTAAAATTAGAGACAATGCCATATCCTCTACATAATAGTATATAAAACAACTATTCATTGGCTTTTCATGTTAATCAAAGGTCATGATTCTCCACAAAAGAAAATATTTCCTCTGGGAGTCAAAGTGTTTGGCACCCCTCAGCTCCGCTTGCACTCTCTCTTTAAAAATGACATTCTGATGGGGACACATAGTTTAGTTTGGAGAACTTCAGAGTGACTCATAGCCAGGCCAGACCTTACTTTCAAATTCTGCCCAGAGCCTCTGAAATTTTGATAACAATTTTATCTTATTGTTTTGAAATTTTAATTAGGAAAGAATAAAATCATAAATAATAAAATGAATGTAAGTAGTTATAAAAAATAATTATATAGAGAATTAAAACATAGCAGACAGTGCAGCTGTTGCAAACCCACCTGCCCACTACCCACAAATTTAGCAAAACAGTTTGCCATTTTCATTTTAGGTAAAAAAAAAAAATTTAAGATGATATTGAAATAGTTGAAACGCCTCTAATTGCACTCTTCTCCCTCCTGAGAGGTTACCGTGTATCTTGAAAGTGCACACATCCTTCCTATCCACCTTCTTATACTTAACTTACTGACATGCATACCTATCTCAAAGTGCATAGGATTGTTTGGTTTGCTTAAAACATTTACATAAATATTATCCCTATTATTTCACAGCTTATTTTTCCACACTATTTGTTCATGTTGAGACAGTTCGTTCTTTTTAACTAAATAGCATTCCATTGTATAAATACAATGTTATGTTGTTCTATCAACATACCAATGCTCCCTTTGATGGGCATTTGGGTTGATTCTGTTTTTCATATTACAATTTTCCACTGCAATGAACTCATTGGGATTTGCTTGTTTATAAACGTACAAGTGGGGCAGTTTGTTAGATATTGGCTAGTAGAAATGTGTATTTTTAATTTAAAATTTTGCCAACAGAGTGGTTTAATATTTTGAGGGCAATTATAAATTTTACAGAAATATAAATATAGAATAAACCTGGACTATTTGAAAGTTGCCACCTGATTTCATATCACCCAAATACTTTAAGAATATTCTCCTACATATACACAAACAACCATCATCATTAACTCTAATCCTCAGGCCCCACTCAAGTGTTAATGATCATCTCCATGGTGTCCCTTACAGCAAAAGGATCAAGTTCAAAATCATGCATCGTGTTCAGTTGTCATCTCTTCGCTCTCTTTCAGTCTGGAATGGTTCCTTCATCTGTCTTTGATTTCATGACCCTGAGGCTTTTGATAGTCACAGGCTGTAAAATGTCCTTCTTTTTTTTTTTTTTTTTTTGTTTATATCCTCATGATTTGATTCAGGTTATTTGTCTTTGGCATGAATATCACAGAAGTGATGCCATGGTCTACTTACTGTATCCTATCAGGTGACACATGACTATGATTTATTCCAGGACCAATGATGTTCACTTTGACCACTGGGAAAAGGTGAGACTTTCCTGGCCTTTCCACTATGAAATTACTCTTTTTTTCTTTTGTAGTTAATAAGTATTCTGTGTGAAGGTACTTTGAAACTGTGTAAGTACTCTGTTCCTTGCCAAAATTTCAATTTATTTACATCTGGATGGACTTGTGGTTTCTTATTTCAGTCAATGGCTTATGATCATTATTTATTTTGATGTTCAAATGGTCACAGAAGTGGCCAGTGGGAGCCCCTTCTGGCTTGCCACTGTGCCTTTTTGACCTGTCTCCATCATTCTTTGAGCACTTTCTTTCTACCTGGCAGAACAAAATTTATCAGCTCATCTTGTATTGCCCTAGCCCTGGATTCAGGCATTTCTCCTAGAAATATTGATTGTTTTCAGTGGAGAATAGTATTTAACAGTAAGATGGGTTCTGGGTATGCTCACTGCTGTTAGGGTGTCACTATCCCAGGCCCTTTTATTGGACAGATCTAGAGGGAAAAATTTTCTATATCAGTTTATTTTAGTTTGTTTTATGCTGCTAGAACAGAATATCACAGACTGGGAAATTCATAATGAACAAATGTATTGGCTCACAGTTCTGGAAGCAGGAAGTCCAGGATCAAATGGCTGGTGTCTGTGAAAGGACTTCTTGCTGCATCATCTTATGGTAAAAGGGTAAAGAGAGGGAGGAGAGAGAGGGTGAAATAGAAATAGAGAGTGAGTGTGTGTGTGAGCACTGGGGTCTGGGGGTGGGGGAGACCAAACTTGCCCTTTTATCCTTTTATAAGGAACCCTCTCCCATGATAATGGCATTAATCCATTGATGAAGGCAGAGCTCTTATGGACTAATCGCCTCTCATTATGCCTCACCTTTCAACACTGTTGCTTTGAGAATTAAGTTTCCAACACATTCTTTTTGCCAGACACATTAAAACCATAGCCCAGTATATATATAGAATATATTATCTACCTGCCTACCTGCCTACTTACATGCCTATTTATCTATGAAAACTACAAGTTCACACACACATAGAGACCTCTAATCCCAAGCCAAAATCATAGGGTTCATTCTAATTTTCTCCCTTTCTGTGTTTGTATTTAGTAACTCCCTATGTGACAGTGAGAAACTTGCCTTTTATTATCCTCAATATACTTACTTAATCCATCAAATTCTGCCATTAACTAACCACATGAGCCCTTCAGGGTCTTTTTCATTGGCACTGAAAAAAAAAAAAAAAGAAGGACAGTACATGGCTTGATGCTTCTAGAGGTTTCTACCCGCTTCCATGAACCATTTGGAAATAAGGAGTGTAGTCATTTGCCAACTAGAGGATATATTCTGCAATGATAACTTCATGCTCATGATGAATGAAGAGGGCAGATCCCCATTCTTCATGCTCCTGGAGGCCAGGGTGATGGTGCAAGACTTATGTTCAGACAGTGGAATCCTCAAACCCCAGCTGAGATTCAGGAGCACGTGGCACAGAGATAAAGGAGCAGTCAGACTTTATTGTGGTGGTGGCAGTGGTGGAGTTCTCAATGATCTGCAGTGCCCATGGCCTGTCCAGTTGTGAGGTGGGTCCAGAGGCAGCTGAGCCAGAGCTGTCCAGTGGCAGCAGCAGCAGTGTCCCGCAGAGCATGATGGCTGGCTCCTTGGGATATTGTTTAATAGGACCTCATTATGCTTTGAACAAGCAACTGCTTTCACTTTCACTTGCGAACCATTTAATGACCCACTCAGAAACATTTTCCTTCTGTACTAAGCCTTTTACATATATCAAGTCATTTAATCCACACAGAAACTCTGTAAGTTAGACATATTATTATCCCTATTGTACAGATGAGAAACTGAAGCACAGAGAGATTAAATGACTTATCCGAATCACAAAGCTGCTGTGTAAAGCTGATAACTGATAAAATGCCTTGCTAATAAACTATCTAACAGAGAAAGAAAAAGGAGAAAATTCACGGCATACAATTGCCCCTTGGAAGGGAAAGATCACAGCACAACTGCCCCTTTGTTTGATTAACCACCTGTGGCTTAAATTGCTTTATGTGCAACAGTTTGTTTTCCAGCACTTAAAAAGAACTGAGCAGACAGGAGGAGTGTGGACCACCAGTTCCTGCCAGACCAGATTCCAAGGACCCTGATAAGCCAGCCTCACAGAGAAGAGAAAAAAAAAAGGGCGGGGGGAAACAGTCACAGCCACTTCATGGCCTCTTGCTATCAGCTGGCAACAGTAACTGTTCATTTTTTTCCTTCTCCCTTTACCTTCAGTGAAAACCCAAACCCCTCACCCTCTCTGCTGGCACTTTACTTTCTTCTTGTGCCAAATCCTTACCCCCAACCTTTGGGAAGTAAAATAAACTTTCTGTCTTTAAAACTATCCTAATCTTTGTGTCAAGAATTCTTTCTCATCCTGTGCTATAACTTCCCACCCTAACAATAACAGTAAACCTTTCAGTGCTATTTGACTTTTTAAACAATGTGCCTATGTTATTTTCATGATCAAAATTTAAAGATTTCAATTGAATAGATATTTATTTTCTTCCACTATGTTTTTCTGGAAAAAATATTATTAACTCTGCCCCTAAATACTATTAAATTGTAAAGCTGCAATACTATGCTTCCATAACTCAATGAAAAATTTAATCTACAGATATTATGCAGTATCTTAAATTGGTGTTGGTAACATCAGGTATAAACTTTTAGAAGTCATGTGTTCTTAGCCGCCTTCCTTAAACTAAACTGAATGCTATTCTGAAACTCAGCCCATTTATTTTAATGCTCTTTAAATGAAATCACAGGGTGGCTGGCATGACATCTTTACTTAAAAACAGTATTTGTCTAATTGCTTCTATTTAATTAAAAACCACATATTACAACACATTCTGAATTGATTTTAAATTAGATAAGATCTTGTTAAACAAGGACCAACATAAACTATATTAACTTGCTCCTTGTTTTTTTTTTTCCTTCAAAAACTTTTAAATCTATTTCTTCAAAGGATATCAGGAAAATATATACATATTTAGAAAAAGTTCTATTCATATCATAAAACCTTGGACTTCAGACCTGAAAAATGCTTTATAAGAGTATGTCTCTTTTGAAATATTTAAGGCTTTATAAGAGTATGTCTCTTTTGCAATATTTATAATAATTCAGATAATTCCTTCTGATCAAAATCATCTAGATCAATAATATATCCTTTTTATATTACTTATGGATTTGGTATCAATGAAGTATTACATAATTTAATGTAGTCCAATTTATGGTATGACACCTAAATTTAAATAAAATATGTTTTATATTGCATCTTTATTTCTTTTAAACAAATGTGCATACATTTTTTAAGAATTGAGCATTATTGACTTTACATGAACATATATTTTGGAAGGTGAGTATTGAGTCTGATGAGTAGAATAAACATTGAGAAATGGATATTGTCTAGCACATATCTACACATATAAGCATACATAGAGGGTTGTCCAGAAAGTATCCAGCCATTGTTAATATAACAAGAACAGTTACATGGCTGGATACTTTCCGGATCTTACTTTCCTTATATATATACACATATTATAAAAATAATTTCATTACATTTTCTAAAACATTATGCACGTATTTTCACCTGGAAAAATTCCTATGTAAGTCAGTGTTTTTAAAAAAATATTTGCTATTAAATAATATTCAATGTGTTACAAAAATAACTAAACTTTTAAAGTATTTTACCTTCTAGTTATATCATTTCAATATTTATAAATTATAAAGAACTGAGTACATGAAAGTCTGTATTTTTCCTTGTGTGGACTTTCAAATACCATCAATTTTAGCCTGCAGTGATTGTTCAAATGTATCCAAGAAAGGCAAGAGTGTGCATTATCTTGCTGGAATCCTTCCATTTCTTCCAGAATGCAAAGAATTGGTCTACATTCATATATAATAATAATGCTTTTAAAAGTGTGCCTTTGAAATTTAGTTGTTTGTACAAACATTTTTAGAACAATAAGTTTTAAGAATATGACCAGAATTTAGAATACCAAAGTTGTTTTCTTTATTGTTAGGTGGTTAAGTATCTTTGTCATAATGCTACACTGAAGACACACATATAACACATGCACGTGTGAGATAATAAAAAGCGTATCTTCCTCATGACTTTACTGCCAATGGCTATTTTAGTCTGTGTTCAAACAGATGATTGGTCGATTCTGCAAGCTCAGAGTCCAAAACCATCTACATGTTATGCTTCAAGCTTAGATCAAGACTTCCAGGATTTTAGACTTAGTACTAAAAGGAGGATTGGGAGGATGTAATATGGCAATGCTCCCCAACCTTTTTGGGACCACGGACTGGTTTCAAGGAAGACAATTATTCCATGGACTGGAGGTGGGGAGGATGGTTTTGGGATGATTCAAGCGCATTACATTTATTATGCACTTTCTTTCTATTATTATTACATTGTAATATATAATCAAATAATCATACAACTCACCATAATGCAGAATAAGTGGGTGCCCTGAGCTTGTTTTCCTGCAACTAATGCCACCACTGCTGATCTGACAGGAGGCAGAGCTCAGGCAGTGATGGGAGCTACGGGGAGTGACTGTAAATAGAGATGAAATTGCCCACTGCCCACCTCCAGCTGTGCGGCCCAGTTCCCAACAGGCCCACAGCCCGGGGGTTGGGGACCACAGTAACATGGAGCTGAAAAGCACAAGGAAAGGTTATTTTTTCATAAGATGAAATGGAGGTCAACTAGAAACTATAGAAGACAGTGAAAATTATCATCCAAAAATACCAGCTACCTGAATATCCTATTAAAAATTACGCTTTCACATGATATTTTAAAAGACCCCAAAAATAATCACATTATCAGTTTTAGTGTTTAAATTTTATTATAAGATAGCTCAACATAAAATAATTACACTAACTCAATTTTACTTATGTAAGAGAATGCAATTCTATGCAAATTGTCAGACATATTTCACAAAATAAGCAAAATAATTAAGAGAATTCATTCTCCAAACCTTCTTCCTGTCTGTTCCTCTCATGTTTCTTGTTTCTAATACCTAATTTCTTTTTTTAGGCAAGTCCTCTGCATAGGAAGGGTCCCTATAATCTTCCCTTCTTTCATTCTCTCAGGTACTTCTGGTGACAAAGCTGCTGCTCTGTCACTGGGCTGTGGTGGTGTTGGGTGTTTGTAACCTGGTCTTCCTTTTTGTATGCCCTTCACAGAAGGCAGTTGAGTTGGTGGCTTGATGAAGGAGGATGTACCATTTGCTCTTTGTGTGTGGGGGTGGGATTTTTTTCAGAGGGGAGGGAATTTTGTAATTGTTTTTATTAAACAAAAAATGCTAAAAACTTCACTCAAAATTAACATTGTATTCTATTTCCACGTCACCAATAATGACATTAGAAAATCTTGTTCTACATATGGCCATCCAGTTTTCCCAGCACCATTTATTGAATAGGGAATCTTTTCCCCAGTGTATGTTTTTTTGATATTTGTCAAAGATCTGATGACTGTATGAGGTTGGTTTTATATTTGGGTTCTCAGTCCTGTACCATTGGTCTACGTCTCTGTTCTTGTGCCAGTACCATGCTGTTTTGGTTACTATAGCCTTGTAGTATAGGTTGAAGTCTGGTATATAGATGCCTCCCAATTTGTTCTTTTTGCTTTGGATTGCTTTGGCTAGATGGGGTCTTCTATGGTTCCACACGAAGCGTAGAATTATTTTTTCTAGATCAGCAAAAAATGATGTTGGTATTTTGATAGGGACTGCATTGATTCTGTGAATCACTTTAGGTAGCAAAGACATTTTTACATAACCTCTATGGAAAGTAATATGGAGATACCTCAAAGAATTAGAAGTAGAACTACCATTTGATCCAGTAATCCCACTACTGGGCATTTACCCAAAGGAAAAAAAGACATTCTATAATAAAGACATCTGCATGCGAATGTTTATAGCAGCACAATTCACAACTGCAAAGATGTGGAAACAACCCAGGTGCCCATCAATACACGAGTGGATTAATAAAATGTGGTATATATATAACACGGAGTATTACTCAGCAATAAAAAACAATGGTGAATTAACACATCTGGTATTATCCTGGTTGGAGCTAGAGCCCATTCTTCGAAGCGAAGTGTCACAGGAATGGAAAAACAAGCACCACTGGTACTCACCATCAAATTGGTACTAACTGATCAACACTTACATCACACGGGGCAATAATATTCATCAGGGGGCGGGCAGGCGGGAGGGGGTCAGAGGGGATGGGAAAACTCTCACTGAATGGATGCGGGGAGCACAGTTTGGGAGATGTCCACAATTGTAGCTCTGACACGGGCAGTGCATGGGCAATATATATAGCCAAAGTGTTGTATCCCCATAATATTCTGAAATTTAAAAAAAAAAAAAGAAAAAGAAAATCTTGTTCTAACAGTCTCTTGATCTGGAAGGGAAATATTTTATGGCTCTTAGGCCTTGCATCTGTAGTTCTTACACTTTATTAAAATCTGGAAAATACTGATGCTCACTCTGGACATTTATGTTTTTAAACATGATTGACTTCCTGGAAAGGACTCAAATGTTAGGATATCAGAACATGCCATGCACTTCAGCCACAAAAAACTATTCAATGCTATTCACTCAATTTAACAACTCAGATCTAGTCCTTTTAATTTTTTAATAGTTTTACTGAGATATAATTCCCGTACCATACAATTTACACAATTAGAGAGTACATTCCAATAGTTTTTAGCATATCCACAGGTATATGCAACCACCACCACAGTCAATTTTAGAGCATTTGCACCAGCCCAAGAAGAAATCTCATACTCTTTGGTTTCTCACTCCCTGTCTCCCAACCCTCCAGCCCTGAGCAATCAATAATCTCTCTCTTTTATAAATTTCTAAAATCTTCATGAATCAGTACTTTTATACGACTCTCCAACTCTCTCTGCCACTATTTTTTTAACTGAAATACTATTTTTTGAGCAGTTGTAGATCTACAGAAATATTGAGCAGAAAGTACAGAGTTCCCAATGCCCCCCCACCCCTTGTCCCCTATTATTAAAATCTAACATCGGTGGTGCATTTGTTAGAGTTGATGAACCAATGTTCATGTATTATAACTAATTAAAGTTTGCCTCAGTGTTCACTCTTTGTATTCTACATTTTATGGGTTCGACAAAAGTATAATGACATGTATTCACCATTATAGTTTCATATAAAATAGTCTCACTGCCCTCAAATTCCCCTGTGCTCCACCTGTTCATCTCTCCCTCCCTCACCTCGAACCCCTGGCATCCACTGGTCTTTTTACTGTCTCCATAGTTTTGCCTTTTCCAGAATGTCATCCAGCTGAAATCATACATTCTGTAGCCTTTTCAGACTGGCTTCCTATACTTTGTAACATGATTTTAAGGTTTCTCCATGTCTTTTTGTGACTTGATAGCTCATTTCCTTTTTATTGCTGAATGATAATTCCATTGTATGGCTGTACCATGGTTTGTTTATATATACCCGGCTGAAGGACATTTGGGTTGCTTCCAATTCTTAACAATTATGAATAAAGTTTCTATGAACATTCATGTGCAGGCTTTTGCATAGAAATAAATTTGTTTGTTTTTTAGAGGCAGGCTCTCCCTATGTGCCCAGGCTGGCCTTGAACTCCAGAGCTCAAGTGATCCTCCTGCCTCAGCCTCCTGAGTATCTGTGCTTACAGGCATGCACCACCCCAGCAGGCTTGGAAATAAGTTTTAAACTCATTTAGCTATTTATGAAGGAGCTCTATTGCTAGATCACATAGTAAGATTATCTGTGTTTTGGGACCCGCCAAACTGTCTTCCAAAGTGGCTCTACCACTTTGCATTCCCAGTGTGTGGCTTGTCTTTTCGTTTTCTTAACATTGTGTTTTATAGAGCAGAAGTTTTTAATTTTAATGAAGTATTAATTATCAATTTATTTTTCTTTTAAGGATGTGCTTTTGGTATTGTATTTAAAAAGTCACTGCTAAAACTAAGGTCACCTAGATGTTCTCCTAAGATATCTTCCAAGACTTTTACAGTTTTGTGTTTTACATTTAGCTCTATGATCTGCTTGAGTTAACTTTTTTGAAATATGTAAGGGTTGTGCTTCAATTCACTTTTTCTTTTGGCATGTGGATATCCAGTTGTTCTAGCACCATTTTTTTTTTGTTATCCATGCATACTTAAGTCCCATCTAGCTCCAATTCTTGAAAAGACCATTATTTCTCCACTGAACTGCCCTTGTACCTTTGCCAAAGATCAGTTGACTACATTTGTGTGGGTCTATTTCTGCATTCTCTATTCTGCTCCATTACTCTATTTGTCTATTCTTTTGCCAATACCACACTGTCATGATTACTGTAGCTTTGTAGTAACTGTCAAAGCTTAGTAGTATTAATCCTCTGACTCTGTTCTTCTCACTCAAAATTGTGCTGACTATTCTGGGTCTTTTTTTATTATTTTTTAATTTTTTTAATTTCAGAATATTATTGGGGTACAACACTGGTTATATATATTGCCTATGCACTGCCCAAGTCAGAGCTACAATCATGAATTATGGGTCTTTACAAACTTTAGAAGCAATTTGTTGACAACCACAAAATAACTGGTGTTTTAATTGAGATTGTATTGACATCTTAGTATTGAGTCTTCTGTCCACCAACATGGTATATCTCTCCATTTATTTACTGTGATTTCTTTCAACAGAAGATTGTAGTTTTTCTCATATAGATCTTATACATAATTTCCTAGATTTATACCTATGTACTTCATTTTTTTTGTCACTAAGTAATGGGATTGAGTTTTTAATTTCTAAATCCAATCTACATTGCTAGTATTAGGTTATTATGTATGAAATATACAATTTCCTTAAGTACTAAGTTTGACAGTTGATATCTCTGACATTTCACTTTGACACTTCTTGTTTTATTTTTATTGTGCAGGTACATCCTCAGTCTTGCAAGCACACAGTTTGGCTTGTGATTATCTTTCAAAATTTTTTAGAGCAATTTTTGTGAAACCATGGATAAGGCAGAAATTCATGCTATTTTCAAATACGAGTTCCATTGTGGAACAAATGCAGTGCAGAGAGCTTGAAATATCAACAAAGTGTTTGGGAAGGATGTGGATAATGAATGCACAGTACATCAATGGTTTGAGAAGTTCTGTTCTGGTGATTTTAATTTTGAAAATGAGTTATGTGGGTGACCTTAAACCAAGGTGGATAATGATGAACTGAAAGCTATAGAGGAAGTGAACCCATCTCAACCTATGCATGAATTAGCAGCAAGGTTTGACATTACTATTCCAACAATATTAGACCACTGGAAACAAATCTGCAAGGTAAAGAAGATGGCTAGATGGGTACCACATGAATTAAGTGAGCATCAGAAAAGAAACTATCTTGAAGCTTGCCTTTCTTTGCTGTCACGACATAAAGGGGAGCCATTTCTACACCGTATTGTTATGTGCGATGAAAAATGGATTCTTTTTGACAATCGGAAGTGTTCAACACAAAGGTTGGATAAAGATGAAGTGCCAAAACACTGTCCAAGACCAAATAGTCATTACAAAAAGCTAATCGTGTCTGTTTGTTGGTTCAGTGCTGGTATTATCCACTACAGTTTCATGAAAACTGGTCAATCGATTACAGCAGATGTCTACTGCAACCAATTAGATGAAATGATGAGGATGCTTGTGATTAAGCAGCCAAGATTGGTCAATATAAACAGGCCAATCCCCTTGCAAGACAATGCCACACCACATGTCACACAAACAATGCTGCTCAAACTACAGAGGCTGGACTTGGAAACTCTCTGTCATCCACCATATTCACCAGACCTTGCACGAACTGACTACCACTTCTTCCAGGCTTTGGACCACTTCTTGCAAGGAAAAATACCCAATTCTTAACAAGCTGTGGAAAACACCTTTCGCAATTTCATCACCACTTGCTCTCCAGGCTTCTTCACTGCTAGCATAAATAAGGTACCATTAGGATGGCAAAACTGTGCTGACAGTTTAGGTGCACACTTTGGTTACTTGTACTGCTTCTTGTTTGAGATATAATAAACTATACTTTTGATTTGAAATTGAATATTTCATATTTAATGACCTAATATATAGGAAAGCAATTAACTTTTATATATGAAACTTTATCCTGCAACCTTATTATAATTGCTTATTAGTTCCAAGAGTCTTTCTTGATTCTGTGAGACTTTCTATGTAGACAATCATGTCATCTTCAAAAAGACAGTTTTTCTTTATTCCCAATCTGTGTACCTTTTTTTTTCTTTCTCATCTAATGTACAAAGTTGTGACAGAGTGGTGAGAGGGAACATCTATGCCTTGTCCCTGATCTTAGCTGTAAAGCATTTAGTTTCTCACCATTAAGTGGAATGATAGCTATGGGCTTTTTGTAGATGTTTATACCAAGTTAAAGACTTTACCCTTTATTCCTAGTTTGCTGAAAGTTTTTAATATGAATAGATGTTGGATTTTGTCAAACTCATTTTCTGCATCTATTGATATGTCACATAGTTTTTCTTCTTTAACCTGAAGATATGATATGTTTCTTCTTTAACCTGAAGATATGTTGATATGATGAATTACACTAATTGATTTTCTAATGTTGAACCAGCCTTACATAACCTGGAATAATTCACATTGGTCATGGTGGGTAATGCTTTTTATACATTATTGGATTTGACTCACTAGTATTTTGTTGAGAATTTTTGCATTTGTATTTATGAAAGATATCGTTCTGAAGTTTTCCTTTCTCATAATGTTTTGTATGTCTTGGTATTAGGGCAGTGCTGGCCTCATAGCATGGGTCAGAAAGTATTCGCTCTGTTTCTGTATTCTGGAAAAGATCATAGAAAATTAGTATAACTTCTTATCAAAATGTTTGGTAGAATTCACCAGTGAATCCATCTGGCCCTGGTGCTTTCTGTTTGGCAGGTAATTAATTATTGATTCAAGTTCTTTAATAGATATAGGCCTATTCAGATTGTCTGTTTCTCCTTGTGTGAGTTTTGGTGCTGGAACAACTAAACATTCACATGCAAAACAGAAAGAAAGAGAAAAGAATCTAGACAAAGACCTCACACTTTTCACATAAATTAATTCAAAATAGATCAATATCTCAATGTAAAAATGCAACTGGACTTCATTAAAAGTAAATACTTCTGCTCTGTGAAAGCAGGAGAATAAAAATACAAGCCATAGACTGGGAAAAAAAATTTCAAAACACAGATCTGATAAAGGACTGGTATCTAAAATATACAAAGAACTCTTAAAACTAAATAATAAAAAGGCCCAATTAAAAATCAGCAGAAGATCTAAATTGATCTTTTGACGTATACATGAAGATCTATACATTTCCATCACCTCATTGATGGAGATGTACAGATGGCAAATAAGCATATGAAAAGATTCTCAACAACATATGTCATTTTGCAACTGAAGATTTTTTTTTTCCGTTAGTGTGTATATATATATGTATTTATTTATTTATTTTATTTCAGAATATTATGGGAGTACAACACTTTGGCTATATATATCGCCCTATGCAACTGAAAATTAAAACAACAATGAGATACCACTACACATCTATTAGAACAGGTAAAATTCAAACACTGATCACAACAAATGCTGGCAAGGGTGTGGAACAACAGGAACTTTCTTTCACTGATGGTGGGAATGCAAAACAGTAGAGCCACTTCAGAAGACAGTTTGGCAATTTCTTACAACATACAAATACTCTTATCATGTGATTCAGAAACTGTGCTCCTTCATATGTACCAAATGAATTAAAAACCTATTTCCACATAAAAACCTACACAAGAATTTTTATAGCAGTTTTATTCATCACTGCCAAGAATTGGAAGCAACCCAAATGTCCTTCCATAGGTAAATATATAAACAAACCATGATACATTCATACAATGGAGTAGTTAGTATTCAGTGATAAAATGAAATGAGCCATTGAGCCACAAAAAGACATGGAGGAACCCTAAAAACATATTTCAAAGTGTAAGAAGCCAGTCTGAAAAGGCTACAGACTGTATGATTCCAGCTAGATGACATTCTGGAAAAGGCAAAACTAAGGAATCTGTAAAAACATCAGTGGATGTCAGGGGTTCAATGTGAGGGAGGGAGAGATGAACAGGTGGAGCACAGGGGAATTTCAGGGCAGTGAAACTATCCTGTATGAAACTGTAATGATGAATACATGTCATTATACTTTTATCAAGCACATAGAATGTAGAATACAAAGAGTGAACCCTGTTGCAAACTTTAATTAGTAATGATGTATGAACATTGGCTCATCAGTTGTAACAAATGTGTTCCTCAATAATATATTAATAAAGAAATTACCTATATGTTCACACACATGCATATATACATATATGTATATGTATGTGTGTGTGTATACATGCTTGTCCTGTATAGGAAAAGAAAAGAAAAAACAAGCAAGGCTACAGGATTTCCTGGCAAAGGAGAATGGTGATAAGATGAGCTACAGAAAATGTTTTCTTTCCTTTAATATTGGTAAATGTGTAAACTGCCAAAAACAGTAAAACCTTAGACTGCCCAAGCTCCATTTGATTCTTGGAATTCTGGAGTTTTTCTGGAAAAAAAAATAACACTTACAGAAGCACCATCAATAGCATTTTAAAATATAAGCAAAGAACTTCCTTGGGAAGAACTGCAGGTAACTGCAGACCTTGACATTGAATCTTAATCAACAAAATGATTCATGTTTACCTATAATCTATAATTAACTGACTGTTACACTGAAGATGTTGACATTAAGATCAGTTTGGCTTTAGAAGGAATAATAGTTTGAAAATAATGAAAAAAATCTATATTCTGGTCCTCAATTTACATATAATAAATTGGACAACAGAGGGGTTCAACTTCTAAAATCTCACTCTCTGACTCGGACACATACCTCACTTATATGGAATTTATTCTCACATACAGTTAGGTGGGATTTTTTTTGAAAGAAACCTGATACTGAATTAACACTGTTATTACGTTTTTATTATTGTTATCGTCAGTTCTGAACTCTGTTATGACAAAGGTAATGGTCTTTTCATTTATGTGATCCCGTGAGGTTTTTTTCATTTATGTATTTTATGAGTGTGAAACAAAAGGAGTGAAGAAGGTGATGTGTGCCTACTTCAGTAAGAATTGAGAATATTAATGGTGGAGAGAAGACAGAATTCTTTCCAAATGCTTCTGTTTTCTTAATTAAGCATGAAGTAAAGTCAGCTGAGAATGGAAGGGAGGCTAATTTGCAGGAAGTTTGAGGAGATGGTACAAACAGTTGTCCCAGACATTTAGAAAGCAGCTCACTCAGAAAGTGTGTTAGGATCACACAGCCAGAGGAAATGTCCATTTGTGGTTAGGGGTCAAAAAGTTAAAGTGTGGCTGATCAGTCCAGTGGTGAGATTTGTTCCTAACCATTTTTTTCCAACACAGAAAGGTTTCTACATGTGTCAGGTGGGGCTGGGTTTAGGGGGAGGCAAATATGTGGAGGGAGAAAGGATCAAAAAAGTGGAGGGTACTTGCCAGGAAGAGATCCTAATGTTGCCTGATGGAGTCTAACCTGACTGAGTCTAACCTGATGAGTCTAACCTGAGGGAAAGAAAGGCAAGGATTGTTGGGAAAGAGCTGCAAAGTGCTAGATCTGCTTCCCAAGGAGGGAGAAAGACTGGGGCAGGGATTCCGAAGCCACTGAGCTGGAAGGATAGAAAATGTAGTTGAAGTTTGGAATATTTAATAAGGAGAAATAATACAAGACCTGGTGATGACAACTCAGGCTATGACAATGGGAGTGGGTGACAGGGCTGGAGCTAAGGAAATGTATGGAGGTGAGGAAATTAAAGGGCAGGGAAGGAGCATAAGTATAAACATCAGGTCATACTTTATTACAGGACATATATCAGATAATGATACACTTCCAAAATTCAGGGGTAGAGGAAATGTTACAACATTCTATATTTCTATTGTCTATAAATCTACTCAAGTTCAATTCCAGGTGGAAGAAGAGGATACCCCATCATCTCATACTTTCCTCCACTAGAGTCAAGCCAGTGTCCCAGCTGTTCACACCGAGTCACACAGGGGAGCAGCCTCCCGGGGTGAGTCCCAGTGAGTCTTCCCTGACAGGTGCCTCTGCAGGTGCAGTGCTGCCCTCCTCTGGGAGACCTGCCACCTGTGTGGGGGCCATGTTCTCTGCCCAGCCCAAGAACTCCCCTGCCCCTGTCTCTCCACTCTCCCCTCACCTCGGAGGCACCAGAATTGCTCCTAGAGACTGGCTACCATCTTCTCTTGCTTTCAGCCCTGTGGAGAGCCCAAGACAAGGAATTACAAGCTGGGTTACTGGAAAGAATGAGAGAGGAGGGGAACATGAAGGAAGGAGAAAGAAGATTTAATGTTTCCATAAATTATTCTGACAAAATTGGAATAATTCTGGTGCTTGTGATTATATAGGTCATATTCTGAATATAGTAAGCATACTCCAAAATGTAATTAACATCTTTCAAAATAAGTGAATAAGAGTGTTTTAAATTTTATTATGACTTTTCCAGGTGCCTGTAAAAACATGTAAGCACACACTAAGAACCAAATCAAAGATTCAATATCCTTCACAATAGCAACAAAGAAAATAAAACACCCAGGAATATATTTAACTAAGGAGGTGAAGGACCTCTATAGGGAGAACTATGAACCACTCAAGAAGGAAACAGGAGAGGATGCAAAAAGATGGAAAACCATCCCATGCTCATGAATAGGCAGAATCAACATTGTTAAAATGTCTATACTACCCACAGTGATCTATAGTTTCAATGCAATCCCAATTAAAATACCAACATCATTTTTCACAGATCTAGAAAAAATAACTCTACAGTTTGTATGGAACCAGAGAAGACCTTGTATAGCCAAAACAACCTTAAGCATAAAGAACAAATTGGGAGGTATCAATTTGCCAGACTTCAAGCTATACTACCAGGCTATAGTAACCAAAACAGCATGGTACTGGCACAAGAATAGAGACATAGACCAATGGAAGAGGAATGAGAACCCAGATATGAAACCATCCTCATATAGCCATCTGATTTTCAACAAAGCAGACAAAAACATACACTGGGGAAAAGAATCCCTATTCAATAATTGGTCCTGGGAAAATTGGATAGCCACATGTAGAAGACCGAAACAGGATTGGCACCTCTCACCTCTCACAAAAATCAACTCACAATGGGTAACACACTTAAACCTAAGGTATGAAACCAGCCTAGGCAAAGAATTTATGAAGAAGACCCCAAAAGCAATCATATGTGGGGGCATGAGTTTTGTGGCCAGCAAGGGTACCAGAGTAGGTTCTGGGAATTGGAAGAAGAGGTGAGCAGTGGCAGGCAAATGATACATACTCTTGTTGTCAGGACACGGCAACAACTGCAGTAAGCAAGCAAGCACAGCAGCAGCACAGCACAGCAGCACAGCATCACAACAACAACACAGCAGCAAGTAACAGCAACCCAGTAACATGGCAAGCCCTCATATATATATGGCTCAGAACAATAGTGGCAATGTGCCCAATCACAGGGTGGGCATGTGGGTCTTACATAGGAGATTGCATCATAGTTACATAAGTGTGCTGACTCGTGCCTTACCGGAAGTCCAAGCTGGAAGACATACTGGCAGTCATCTTGGTTTGGCCTAAGAAAACTATTGCCTATACAAATGGGTTTCCCTTACATCACAGCAACAACAAAAATAAATAAATGGCACCTGACCAAACTAAAAAGCTTCTGCACAGCCAAAGAAACTATCACTAGAGCAAATAGACAACCTACAGGGTGGGAGAGAATTTTTACATGCTATACATCCAATAAAGGTCTAATAACTAGAATCTATATAGAACTCAGGAAAATCAGCAAGAAAAAATCAAACAACCCCATTAAAAAATGGGCAAAGGACATGAACAGAAACTTTTCAAAAGAAGACAGACTAATGGCCAGCAAACATGAAAAAATGCTCAATATCTCTAATTATCAGGGAAATGTAAATCAAAACCACAATGAGATATCACCTAACTCCAATGAGAATGGTCTATATCAAAATGTCCCAAAACAACAAATGTTGATGTGGATGCGGAGAGATAGGAACATTCATACGCTGCTGGTGGGACTGCAAACTAGTACAACCTCTATGGAAAGTAATATGGAGATACCTCAAAGAATTAAAAGTACAACTACCATTTGGTCCAGCAATCCCACTACTGGGCATCTACCCAAAGGAAAAAAAGACATTCTATAATAAAGACATCTGCACTTGAATGTTTATAGCAGCACAATTCACCATTGCAAGGATGTGGAAACAACCCAAGTGCCCATCAATACATGAGTGGATTAATAAAATGTGGTATATGTATACCATGGAGTACTACTCAGCCACAAAAAACAATGGTGAACTAATACCTCTTGTATTATCCTGGATGGAGCTGGAGCCCATTCTTCTAAGCAAAGTATCACAAGAATGGAAAAACAAGCACCACTTGTACTCACCATCAAATTGGTACTAATTGATAACACCTAGTGCACCTATGGAAGTAACATTCTTTGAATGTCAGGCAGGTGGGGGGAGGAGGGGATGGATAAACTCACACCTAATGGGTCAGTGTGCACTATCTGGGGGATGGGCACACTGGTAGCTCTGGCTCGAGTGGTGCAGGGGCAATATATGTAACCTAAACGTTTGTACCCCCATCATATTCTGAAATAAATAAATTTAAAAAAAAATGTAAGCACACAGCAGCCACCTAATAAATAATCAAATATTATTATTTATTTCATTTATTCCTTATTTTCAGTCCAAAAGTCATTAGAGAGTAATTTTCTTTCCTGTTGACAAATTAACAGAAGAACTTGTGTTCCACTTTAGAATTTAAAGATAATTAGACCATATCCATTCAATGGAAGGAAGCCCTCCACAAAGTGGGGTGGGCAGAGTCATAACTACAAAAACAAAAGCTATTCTCAAGGTGTTGTTTTTATTGGGCCAAATAGAAACCCATAAAATTCAGAAATTGAAAGGCAATTCCATTCTCAGGAGGTGTCTAACTCTCCCCACCACCATCACTTTTGCAGATACCATAAGTCATTGTTATCTGTTTAGAAGAATTTAGACTCTAAAAATGTAAATAACAATCATGCCGTCAGTATCTCATTGTTAATTCCATCCTTATAAGAATTTTCTTCCACTGGTCAAACTGAGTGGATGCCTAAAAGCAAGGAAACGGTGCCCCTTGTCTTCCCGATGTAGCTTGGGGAATTTGGATGTGAGCATTTTCTCTACTGTAGGAGATGGGTGGGCCAGGTCCCCCAGTGACTCCAGGGAAATCTATCTGTATCACCTTTATGCAGTGACAGGACACAACAGGTAAAATTATAACTAGGAGTTTTAAGCTGTTAAAATAAAAGAGAATATTGTACAAATGTATAGAGTGAAAAGGTTGGAAAGGATGTTGCAAATGAGAACACTAGCACCCCAAGGTGGCCCCTGAGGCAGAGCAGACAGTGGGGAGGGCCAGCTGGAGCCCACAGACTCCGGTTCCAGTTCTGGCTCTGCTGCTTCCAATCAATGATGGAAACTCTCAGAACCTTCTTTCTATTAAGAATGCTAAGCACACAGAACCACATAGGTTTTCCTTTGATTGAATGATGTTTTGTGTCTACCCCTCTAATCTCAGTGGTCCTTAGTTCATGTGTTGCCTGCTTTGATTTTATCAACTATTTATTTGGATGGATTCATTCACAAATATAATATTTAATGAGTATTAAATATGCCAGAACTTTAGTATATTTATTTTCACAGCTATATTATATTCCATTGTGAGGATATCTTACAATTTAATTATCTGTTTTCTTTCTTACGGCATTTGGATTATCTCATGTTCTTTTCATTATCATGAACATTCGTTTATGTACCTCTTCATTTATCTTGGGTATATACCTAGGACTTGTTAGAATCAAGAGTCTGACTCCAGTTTTCTGATGTTTGACTGCTATTTTGATGTTTGACATTTCAAGCCCTGACTCTCTTCCCCATCTGCCCCGTATCTGGACGAGCTGATATGATAGCCTGGTTGCTCCCTCCTACAGTGCAGGAGGAAATTCAAGCCACCTTCATCCCCAGCCCAGCCTGTAACCACCATAAAAACCCCCAAGTCTCGTTTTCTGCTCTCTCAAGCCATTTTGGACCAGGTTGGGGAAAACTTCCTTGCTTCTCCTAGATAAGCCTCATTATATGAGTAATAAGCCTTTTCATGTCCTCTTGGTGTGTGTGTGGCATCACCAGTCTTGACATCCAAATCAAGTTTTGAGTGCAAGTCCATCCTGTCTCTGCAGATTGTCCAAAATGTGTACTTTGAGCTACTGACTGCCAGCTAGCCAGCTCTCTGCACTGTGTTGCTCCTGGCTGACAAGTTTTCTTTTCAAGATGTGCTGTTTTGTCCTGCATTTGCTGAGTTCTACTGAACCTCTGTTATAGATTAAACTTATCTAATTCAGAAGTTATATCTGGCATTTAGGGACAGGAGTATGGGATTACAGCCTTCCATAAAGTGGCCCTGGGTGTCTTGTCTGGACCTAGTTGCATCTCAGAGTGAATTATATGTCTTGATTCCAGTATTACTAAAAGCAGGTGGTCCACTAGGACCCAATCAAATGCTTTTGCTGCTGCTACTGCTGCTGCTCCCTATGCCTCTGCCACAAAACAGTTCCTGATGCTCAGGGTTATAGGAAAAAACATCATGCACCCCTGTGGTACAGCATAGGAGTTAATCCAAACATCATATGGTGGAGGTCACTAACCATGATGACACTGATTTGAGGCTCTCTGGAGGAAGAAACTTATAAATATGAGCAGGGTCAGTGCCCCTGAATCACATCCAGTAACTACAAAAGAAGGAAGAAAGGAAGGAAGAAAGGGCAGGGGTAAGGATGGAGGGAGGGAGGGAAGGAAGGAAGTGTAAGGAAATCTGGATAGAGAGGGGAAAAACAAAAAACTGAAACAGAGGTCCACAATTTGACAATTGGAAATCTGATATGTATTAAAATAATTTATACAACAAAAAGATAAAGAATGCTGATTGGCTTTTGTTCCTCGCCAACACAGACTCTGGATTAGCTCTAACATCTGTTGAAAACCACCAATTGGCAAACATTCATGTTGTTAATAAATACTGGACCTAAAATTACAGTTATACCTGGGGATTCCACTATATTAAAGTCAGGTACCAACTATAATCTTAGGGAAGTTACTGAAAATAAAATAGGACAAATAGGTATGTCTCATCTTAATCATCAGAACTACTGCCTTGCCTAAATGCCCCATAGTCAAGGTGCTTTTTCCCTAAAGTATCTCATGGATACTCTGACCCAATGAATAATAAATTAAAATTAAATTAAGTCTTTGGAATTTATAAACTGGCTTGACAAAAATGGAATCTTATACTCTATCTCCCCCAAATAGTTGATATGGCCCAATGTAAATAAAACTTAGCCTTCAAGGATTCTCCCCACTGCTTTTCCACTTAGCCCAGTTTGTCCTGCTCTTAAACTTGGAAGAATAAATGGAGCTTGACAGTGGATTACTAGAACTGTAAAGTCATGGTCTCACCCATAAATCCTCCTTACTCTCTATTGTTGAAATAGCTGACTCCATCCAATCCACAACTGATAAATATTTTGCTAATACAAATTTGGCTAATATGTTTTCTTCAGTGCTTATTTCACCAGCCTCTCAGACACAGTTTGCTTTTACCTCCACAGGGACACAATATGTCCTTACCTGGCTACCTAAGGGGAACCGCAGCTTCCTTGAATCATATACAATCTTTGCAGCAGAGATCTTAACTGCATCAACTTTCTCAAAGAGCCCAGGGATGTCCACACTGAGGACATCCTCTTCTAGGGGTATTCAGTCGATGCACTCGTGCAGGACATACAAATACTCACAAAGCAGTTCACAGGAAGGAGTGGGTCTTAGCCTTGCTCATAGTACAAGGCCCCATCACCTTGGTTAAATTCCTGAAAATTATTTGGTGAACTAAGGGCTGCTTCATCCCTGATACTGCAAAGAAACAGTTGTTGACCCTCTCAGCAGCCCCAAGGTTATTAACATAAGCCTAATATCTTTCAGGGCTTTTTTAGGTTCTATAGGCAACACATTGCTCATTTACAAATTGTACTTAAGCCCATTTGTGCTGCTACTTGCAAATTGGCCTATGCTGAACATGGCTTTCTCCAATAAGTCTCTGTTGTGACACACAGGCATTTCCATGAGCGCCCTGAGACTCCTTCACTGCAGAGGCCTGAGCAACCTCCTCTCCTACCTTCTAGAGCTGCAGTCCCCAACTCCCAGGCTGCAGACTGGCACCAGTCCATGGCCTGTCAGGAACCAGGCTGTACAGCAGGCAGGAGGTGAGCAGCAGGTGAGTGAAGCTTCATCTGTATTTATAGCTGCTCCCTGTCACTTGCATCACCGCCTGAGCTCTGCCTCCTGTCAGATCAGCAGGAGCATTAGATTCTCATAGGAACACAAACCCTACTGTAAACTGTGCATGTGAGGGATCTAGGTTGTGGGCTCCTTATGAGAATCTAACGCCTGATGATCTGAGGTGGTGATGTTAGCACTGGGGAGCAGCTGCAAATGGAATAAATGTAATGTGCTTGAATTATCCTGAAACCATCTACCACTACCACCACCCCATCTGTGGAAAAATTGTCTTCCATAAAACCAGTCCCTGGTGCCAAAAATGTTGGGGACCACTGTTCTAGAGTATCTGGACCACCCATGATGGCCATATGTTGTCTATAGGCTGCTGATGCAGGAAACTACCCTCCTGGGCCCTGTGCTATACACCATTCAGAGCAATGCTGGCCAACCTGGGCTCTCCTGGACACAGAGGCCCTCACAGACCTGAGCTGTGACCCCCATACCCAGCTACCCACTATAACTTGGGTCATGGAGGCAGCACCCTGAAAACATGGCACAGCCACTGAGGCCTCCTTGCTACAGGACAGAGCCATGCATGGGCACCCTAAAGTAGTCCACTTGTAAGAGGGGGTGGCCTCCCTGTCCTCAGTCCCTGGCCAGATGCCACAGTGCTGGAGGAGACTTCTCCTCTTCCAGGAGAGCTGGACACGTGGACACCTGGAGAGCTCCCTGAGATTACCTGAATGAACAGCAGTGGGAGTTTACAAGCATCATAGGTGTCATTCCCACCTTGTACATATGGAGCTCAGTGGGGAGCTGCTGCTTTCCATCCCCGAATCAGGATGTCCCTGATAATGCACAGGACCTGAGGGTCAGCACAATTGGCCAGACCTCAGGCCTCTTAGCACTGATGCCCTGGCCTACACTCAGACCCATCTGCACATTCCCACAGGCTCTTGGCACATTGACAATGGTCTGGCTGTCTGGCCCAGCCAATGGCAGCAACAATTCCCTTTCCAAGATTTCCCTAATTGGCGTAAAGGACTCTGAGAATCTCTTCCCTGACAGATGCCCAAAATATATACCAAGGTTACATATGTCTCTGCACATACTAAAGCCACAATGCAAGGCCTCAGCAGGACACTCCTTATACCCTTTGGAGTTTCAGACATCACTGATAGTGACCAAGGGACTCATTTCCCTTGTGAGAGTTCAACTTAATAAACTAAAATAAATAATAAAGTGAGAGTTCAATTTAATAAACTAAATAAATACCAAACTGTACTTCAAATTGGTAGCTGTCACATTGTTCCTTTCCAAAATATTATATTTTTATGCTCTAAGTTCAGCTAATCAATGTGTATAATTAGTATTTTATTGTGCTTTATGGTATCTTCATTTTTTATTGGCCATACATATTTCCTCTTCTAAGAATTGGTTGTTCATGTCTTTGGATTATATTTCTATTGGGGTATCATTTTCTTATTTATTTCTAGATGTTCTTTATGTATTTTGGTTTATTCCTTAGCATTGTTTTTATGTGCTCAAATTTCTTCTAGTATCCAGTGTCTGGTCACATTCTTTAAGACATCTTTTAATGAGCAGAAGTACTCAATTTTAACATAGTTGAATTTATTGTAATTTTATATGTGAATAGCAGTTTTTGTATCATATTTAATAAGTCTTTTCTCATTCCAAGGGCAGAAAGGTAATCACTTGTATTTGTTTCTAAGAGTCAATTTTTTTGACAATTAAGCCTTTATTTTACCTTTATTGCTTGTTGTATACAGTGTGAATTAGAGAATTTAACTAATTTTACTTGTTTCTATTAATATATTTATTACCCATTTCCAAGGTTACTCTCTCCCATGACTTCTGCCATATAACAGTGTTGTATATTATATGGATGTGTGTCATCTGTGTCTAAATTTTCCTTTCTTCCATTGGTCACTGTCTTTCTCTGTCAATACTTAATCACTATATTTTTACAGGTTTTGATATCTATTAAGGCAACTCTATTCATTATTCTTTTTCTTCAGAATTTCTTGGTTACTTTGCCCTCTTAATTTTCATAGGTATTTTAGAATCATATTCCCAAATTCCTTGGAAAACACTGTAGAATTTTTACGAAGTTGCCTCAAATCTATATATCAATTTAGGAGATATAACATCTTAAAAATATTAAGCCTTCCTTTCCAGGAATGAGGTAAATCTTCATTATTAAGTTCTTTTTATATGTATTTCAGTAAATGTTTCATAGTTTTCACATCCAAGGATAACATAGTTTTGTTGAATTTATTTCCAGGTTCTTTCTAGTTTTAGATATAAATGGTATATTATTTAAAACCATGCACTATTATTGTTGCTGCTGTATAGAAATGCTATTGATATTTGTGTGTTAATCATATACTCTGCCATTTTTAACTGTTTTTAAAATCTTAATATTCTCACCTGTAAAACACCTATTTCAGTTGGCTGTTATGAAGTTAAAATGAAGAAAACCCACATAAACTATCCAGCTTCATAAGTGTTCTCTATTAAATCTTAGTTTTCATTGCCTTTCCTTTACTCAGAAACATTCCCCTTGGTTGGTGCAGAGTGAACTAAGGAATCCAGGACTCTGGCAGGACTTTCAATTAAGTACTCTTTCTTCCAGGGCAAGAAAATAATAGCAAAAGATGTGTGCCCTTTTACTTGTGAACCTCATACCCTGTAAAGTTAGCTGAATTGCAGAAATCTTTGTGCTTGAGTACTGTGTTTTGTATTTTACCCCAACAAATAAGATGAGCCTATGAGAGTAGCTGCTCACAAACCTCACACTAATTCCACTGAAACACCTGTTCTGACAGCTCAGCACGGCAATGGGCTCAGCACATCCCCCATACAGAGTTGCAGAGAAGGAATACAAGAGCAACTACTTCAAAAGCTTACAGTGTGTCCTTTTTTATTTTTTTTTACAGCAACTGTCACTTGTAAGACAGGCAGAGGTGTGGAAAAGCTTCACAGTGGAAAAAGGGAAGGCTTCAGGTGGGCTCAGATGGAGGCTATAGGCCTGGGGAAGCTGCAGGTGGGCTACTAGAAGTGGGGCATCCTATGTACTTGGTTAAGGGACCATATTTGGCTTCTCTTATTGGTCCTAAGTTGGAACTGGGAACAAAAATTAGGGAAGCTGTCAGTTATTAATCAAGTCCTGGCCACTGGAAGCTGATTATTACTCAGTTTTCTGGATTGTTACTAGAGATAGCAGTCTGACTTCCTATAGTCTGACTTATAGCAGGCTGCCTGCCTGGGCTAGTTATTATAATTAGGGGCTTGGTTACTTTGGCAGGTTGCTGCAGGCTGTGGGTCACAACTCTGTTTTTATACATGGTCTGGCCAATGTCTGTATATTCAGTGTCTCCAGCCTCTGCCGCACAGCACACACCCTGCCTTCTCCTCCTCCCTGGGCTTCCTCCACCAGCTGCTCTTCTCAAGAGTCTCAATGGCTCTCCCTCTCTAAATGTTGAAATGCCGTGTGGATGAGTCCTGGGTCCTGAGCTTTCCTTTTTTTTTTTCCCCCAAACACCCTTCTCTTGTTGATCTCTCATCACCCTATACCTTTTAATAGAGTTGAACAGGTTGGCTTCATATAATCCTGCATTTACAGACAGTGCCCAATTTCATTTCTGCAGCACCAGCCTTTTCCCCAGAGCTCCAGAACTGTATGTGCATCTGCCCACTTCATCTTTCCAAATATTCTCATTGCACCAACAAAATTCCCAGAGTTACAGAGTCGATTGTGAAACCTTGACTCAAAGCTACTTCTTGTGGTTTTAAACCTTCAAGTTTCCAGTGACCTTAGGAATTTTCATTATGTATAAAGATGAATGATTTTGGAAGCAATTTGAGAAGATGAAAGAGTGTGCCAAATATTCTGCATGTGTTCTTGAAAGTTAAGAGAGAGCCACACAAGCCCATTATGCTTCCACACAGGGCATTCTTCCTATGCATATAATATAATGCACTTCCTATAATGCATTTGGGCTGTGCAGCTGCTCCTCACTGCTAAAGTCTCTATCCACTCCTGAGGTAACATTGCTCAGAAAGCAGTGGGGATGTAGAAGGAGATGAAAGCTCACTCGGGGTAGAATACAGCTGAGGAAGGGAGGTAAAGTTGGTTTAAAATCAGGGAAATCATGATGTTTATTACACATCTCTAAATAAGCACACATTTGGAAATGCTTTTTTTAATCAAAATTAAAAAGTGATGCCATTTTTGAGGGAATTGAATATATATATATATATAGCCTCAGTCTATTCTAAAAAAATTTTTATAGTAAAAACAAGTCTTTTGAATAATATTAATCTAAGTAATGACTTTCTGAAGGTTGTATTTTAGGAGCATGGGAAAGAAACAGGCTCTCAGTTCTTCAACAGGCTGCTTTTCTATTTGGGTATCCTTTCTTCCTATTCAGATTTTGACTTGCCAAATTCAAATTTTTAACTGAAAGTCAAATTTAAATTCTACACCCCTTGAAAGCCTTTCTAGATCCTTTATGTCATGATGTATTCTCTTCCTAATTATACCATAATGCACCTGATTTATACCTCAATAATACTTATTACTCATACCTTATACATATATGTACATATGTCTGTTGCCTCCATTGGACTGTGACCTTCCTGAGGACTGGTGGGATGTCTTATTCATCTTTGGACCTAGCACAATGTTTGTTTTTGTACAAAATATTAAGTAGAATATATCCTTTGAATGGAATAACAATGGTTCCTTGTTCATCTAAAATTCAGTTTCGCAGGCCTATAATTCCTAAATGATGTAGGGCCCCAAGGGTCTTTGTAACTAAGCATTGCATGAGTACAGTTATGAAATCAGTGTCCTCTTAGCTATCCTTTGCTCATCATACTGAATAGATCCCCACCCACTGGGTCACATGTTTGATTCATTATTTTTGATAATGGGATTAATGCCAATATCCACCAATCAAAACAATTTCAATGCAAATTGATTGCAAGGGAAATCCTCCCTTTGGAGGAGGATGATTAGACATCTCCACAAAGGAGAAGCAATGATGAGGGCAGTGGCAGCTGTGCACAGGCAGCCTTGCCGGGGCGGGGGGAATAGGAGGAACCAACAACAGTGTGAAGGGGTGGTGGGTTTACCCACAGCAGGCAGCAGGAACAACCAGGGAAGGGAGGTGGTGGTAGGGAAGGACGGCTCAGAGTTCAGGGAGTGTGAATCTGAAGGCTCTAACATTCCAGAACAAATCTTCTCGGCGTCAGATGGGTATCAGACCGACCCACAGAAGTTTTAACCATCAACTCTCCTATGGGAACATCATGGTCCAAAATGGCAATACCGTAAAACAAATACGAACCCACATATTTTTAACAAACTTAGCATACATACCAGATATTGTATATGAGCTTTTATGAGTCCAAGTAAAATCAGGTAAAAGTTGGCAGAGATCCTGTTTAAAGGGACCAGTTTTATGGTGTGTATGTATCCATTCATGTGGCCCCACTTTGTGTGTCCAGGGTTTATTGATCTGTGCTACTCATCTTTGTCAAGGTATCATTTTCACAAATTAGATTCATGACTTTCATGCAGATGTAAAATGAGCATATGTCAATGATTTAATCAACTCATTTATAAGAAAGCCAGCCTGTTGTTTGCAGAATATGTAGTGATATAATTTCTCATTCCCAATTCTGGTAATTTGTGTCAGTAAGTTTTCCTGATCATTCTGGCTAGAGATTTATCAAGGTTATTGTATTTCTCCAAGAACCAGCTTTTGGTTTTATAGATTTCCCCCCATTTTTCGTTTTTTATTTGATTTCTATTCTGATCATTGTGTGATAATTTCCTTTCTGTAGATTAATTTGTGTATCATTGTTGTTCTTTTTCTAGTGTCTTTATGGTAAAACCAAGAATATTGATTAGAGTGCTCCTTTCCATATAGAAGCATATAGTACTATAAATTTCCCACTAAGTACTGCATTACAGGCATCTTAAAATTTTTGATATGCTGTATTTTCTTTTTCATTCAGTTCAAAATGATTTTTAATTACTCTATTAATTTTGGTTTTTGACCAATGGATTATTTAGATGTCTGTTATTTAGTTCCAAATATTTGGAGATTTTCTAGAGATCTTTCTGTTACTGATTTAAAAATAATTAATATATTATTTCCAGTAAAGTTTTAGATATACAGAGTGGTTGGGTGGGTAATATATACAGTTATGTATACCTACACCATACCCATCTCTCTACCCCCACACATAATTACTCCTAATTATTAACATCTTGCATTGGTGGGGTACGTCTGTCACAATTAATGACCCACTATTGATATTATATTATTAACTATATAGTTTTCATTAAGGTTCACTCCTTGAATGCTCTGTAGTTGGTTATTTCTTTTCTTTTGCTGATTTGGTTTGCTCTTCCTTTTCTAGTTCCTTGAGAGGTGACATTAGGTTGCTACTTTGTGATCTGTCTTTATGATGTAGGCATTTAAAGCTATGAATTTTCCCCATACAAATGCTGTTGCTGAATTCCATAGATTTTGATACCTTGCATCCCCTTTGTTGTTCATATTGAGGAACCTTTTGATTTCCATCTCAATTTCATCACTGACCCAAGGATCTTTCATCAGCAGGTTGTTTAATGTCCATGACTTTGTGCAGATTTGACTGTTTCTCTTGGAACTGATTTCTAGTTTTACTCCACTGTGGTTTGAGAAGATAAATGGCATGATTTGGATTTTTATGAATTTGATGAGACATGTTTTGTGGCCTAAGATATGATCAGTCTGGGAGATTGTCCCATGTGCTGAGGAGAAGAGTGTATATTCAGTAGTTTGGGGGTAGAATTTTGTGTAAATGTCTGTTAGGTCCATTTGTTCTAGCATCTCATTTAAGTCCAGTGTTTCTTTATTCCTTTTCTCTTTCAATGATCTATCCAGCTCTGTCAGTGTGGTGTTGCAGTCCCTGGCAATTACCATGCTACTGTTTATCGCTTTGCTTAGATCTAGTAGGATTTGCTTTATGAATCTGGGAGCTTCTGTGTTAGGAGCATATATATTTAGGATTGTTATGTCATCTTGCTTAATTGCACCCTTTGCAGTCATGTATAATGCTACCATCTATGTCTTTTTTTATGATTATTGATTTAAAGTCTATTTTATCTGATATGAAAATGGCTACACCATCTCTCTTTTGGTTTCTGTTTGCATGGAATATTTTTTTCCATCCCTTCACCTTGAGTCTGTGTGAGTCCTTGTGGGTTAGATGTGGAGACAGCATATACCTGTGTTGTGTTTTTTCATTCATTCAGCCACTTTGTCTTTTAAGTGGGGCATTCAGACTGTTCACATTGAGTGTTAGTATTGATATGCAGGATGCTGTTCTGTTCATCATGTCAGATGGTACCTTATTGCTTTGTTTGCCCTCTTGTGCTCTTTCATAAGAGCTGTGAGATTTAACTTTTGGGTGTCTTTACACTGATGGGTATCTATTGTGCTGATCCTTGTATAATGTAGTTCTGAGTATTTCCTGCAGGGCAGGTCTAGTAGTACAAATTCCCTCAGCATTTGCTTGTCTGGAAAAGTTGTTCTTTCTCCATCATTTATGAAACTTAGTTTTGCAGGATACAAAATTCTTGGCTGGCAGTTGTTCTGTTTAAGAAGACTAAAAATGGTGCCCCAATCCCTTCTGGCTTGTAAGGTCTCCTCTGACAAGTCTGCTGTTAGCCTGATGGGTTTTCCTTTGTAGATTAGTTGCTGCTTTTGTCTTGCTGCTTGTAGAATTTTCTCCTTCATTTTGACTTTGGCCAAGTTGATGTCTATGTGTCTTAGGGATGTCCTATTTGCTATGAATCTTCCCGGTGTTCAGTGACTTGTATCTGGATATCTGAATCTCTGGTGATACCAGGAAAGTTTTCCTCAATAATTCCCTTGAATAGATTTTCCATGCTTTTTGCTTTTTCTTCTTCTCTCTCAGGGATACTTATAATTCATATGTTGGTTCACTTCACATAGTCCCATATTTCTCTGATTGTTCACTCTTCTTTATTCTCTTTTCTGCATTTTTCACTGACTGGATTAGTTCAAGAGCCTTGTTTTCAAGCTCTGAGATTCTTTCTTCTTCTTGGTGTAGCCTGTTGTTGAAGCTTTCTGCTGTATTTTGTAATTTCCTAAATGACTCATTTATTTAAGTTTTATTAAATCCTTTCTTATGTTGTCTAACTCTTTAGTGACTTTTTCATTTTTTTCATTATATCTAAAATACTTTTTTGGCTTCTTTTTGTTGTTTTCAACTTTCTCTTCAATGCCATTCATCTTATTTGCCATCCATATTCTGAATTCCACTTCTGACATTTCAACAATTTCATTTTGGTTGGGGTCCCCTGCAGTAGATCTATTGTGATCCCTTGGGGGTGTTGAACTGTTTTTTTTATGTTGCCAGAGTTCTTTTGCTGGTTTCTTCTCATCTGAATACTCTTCTCTCAGTTCATGGCTGATAGGTTTGCAGCACACCTATTCTCCTTTGCTGAAAACTCTCCTACTTAGTGAGAAGGAGAGGTCCCTAGATGGTGCTTTTGTGTCCTACTATGCAAGATTGACCTGGCAGGGGAGGGTGGGCACACTGAGAGCCTGTAATGCAGCTGTTCTGTTTTGTCCCATCTCCCTGTGATCATCACAGTTCATGCCGGTGCTGGATGATCTTTGTCAAGGTATCATTTTCACAAATTAAGTTCATGACTTTCATGCAGATGTAAAATGAGCATATGTCAATGATTTAATCAACTCATTTAAAGAAAGCCAGCATTTTGTTTGCAGAATATGTAGTGATATAATTTCTCATTCCCAATTCTGGTAATTTGTGTCGGTAAGTTTTCCTGATCATTCTGGCTAGAGATTTATCAAGGTTATTGTATTTCTCCAAGAACCAGCTTTTGGTTTTATAGATTTCCCCCCATTTTTTGTTTTTTATTTGATTTCTATTCTGATCATTATGTGATAATTTCCTTTCTGTAGATTAATTTGTGTTTCATTGTTCTTCTTTTTCTAGTGTCTTATGGTAAAAACCAAGAATATTGATTAGAGTGCTCCTTTCCAAATAGAAGCATATAGTACTATAAATTTCCCACTAAGTACTGCATTACAGGCATCTTAAAATTTTTGATATGTGTATTTTCTTTTTCATTCAGTTCAAAATGATTTTTAATTACTCTATTAATTTTGGTTTTTGACCATGGATTATTTAGATGTCTGTTATTTAGTTCCAAATATTTGGAGATTTTCTAGAGATCTTTCTGTTACTGATTTAAAAATAATTAACATATTATTTCCAGTAAAGTTTTAGATATACAGAGTGGTTGGATGGGTAATATATACAGTTATGTATACCTACACCATACCCATCTCTCTACCCCCACACATAATTACTCCTAATTATTAACATCTTGCATTGGTGTGGTACATCTGTCACAATTAATGACCAAATATTGATATTATATTATTAACTATATAGTTTTCATTAAGGTTCACTCCTTGAATGCTCTGTAGTTGGTTATTTCTTTTCTTTTGCTGATTTGGTTTGCTCTTCCTTTTCTAGTTCCTTGAGAGTGACATTAGGTTGCTACTTTGTGATCTGTCTTTATGATGTAGGCATTTAAAGGCTATGAATTTTCCCCATACGAATGCTGTTGCTGAATTCCATAGATTTTGATACCTTGCATCCCCTTTGTTGTTCATATTGAAGAATCTTTTGATTTCCATCTCAATTTCATCACTGACCCAAGGATCTTTCATCAGCAGGTTGTTTAATGTCCATGACTTTGTGCAGATTTGACTGTTTCTCTTGGAACTGACTTCTAGTTTTACTCCACTGTGGTTTGAGAAGATAAATGTATGATTTGGATTGTTATAATTTGATGAGACATGTTTTGTGGCCTAAGATAGATCAGTCTTGGAGATTGTCCCATCTGCTGAGGAGAAGAGTGTATATTCAGTAGTTTGGGGGTAGAATTTTCTGTAAATGTCTGTTAGGTCCATCTGTTCTAGCATCTTATTTAAGTCCAGTGTTTCTTTATTCATTTTCTCTTTCAATGATCTATCCAGCTCTGTCAGTGTGGTGTTGCAGTCCCTGGCAATTACCATGCTACTGTTTATTTCTTTGCTTAGATCTAGTAAGATTTGCTTTATGAATCTGGGAGCTTCTGTGTTAGGAGCATATATATTTAGGATTATTATGTCATCTTGCTTAATCGCACCCTTTGCAGTCATATATAGTGCTACCATCTATGTCTTTTTTTATGATTGTTGATTTAAAGTCTATTTTATCTGATATGAGAATGGCTACACCCTCTCTCTTTTGGTTTCTGTTTGCATGGAATATTTTTTTCCATCCCTTTGCCTTGAGTCTGTGTGAGTCCTTGCGGGTTAGATGTGTTTCCTGGAGAAGCATATACATGTGTTGTGTTTTTTCATTCATTCAGCCTCTTTGTCTTTTAAGTGGGCCATTCAGACTGTTCACGTTGAGTGTTACTATTGATATGCAGGATGCTGTTCTGTTCATCACGTTAGATGGTACCTTATTGCTTTGTTTGCCCTCTTGTGGTATTATTTCATAAGAGCTGTGAGATTTAACTTTTGGGTGTTTTACACTGGTGGGTATCTATTGTGCTGATCCTTGTATAATGCAGTTCTGAGTATTTCCTGTAGGGCAGGTCTAGTAGTACAAATTCCCTTAGCATTTGCTTGTCTGGAAAAGTTGTTCTTTCTCCATCATTTATGAAACTTAATTTTGCAGGATACAAAATTCTTGGCTGGCAGTTGTTCTGTTTAAGAAGACTAAAAATGATGCCCCAATCCCTTCTGGCTTATAAGGTCTCCTCTGACAAGTCTGCTGTTAGCCTGATGGGTTTTCCTTTGTAGATTAGTTGTTGCTTTTGTCTTGCTGCTTGTAGAATTTTCTCCTTCATTTTGACTTTGGCCAAGTTGATGTCTATGTGTCTTGGGCATGTCCTATTTGCTATGAATCTTCCTGGTGTTCAATGACTATCTTGTATCTGGATATCTGAATCTCTGGTGATACCAGGAAAGTTTTCCTCAATAATTCCCTCAAATAGATTTTCCATGCTTTTTGCTTTTTCTTCTTCTCTCTCAGGGATACTTATAATTCATATGTTGGTTCACTCACATAGTCCCATATTTCTCTGAGTGATTGTTCATTCTTTATTCTCTTTTCTGCATTTTTCACTGACTGGGTTAGTTCAAGAGCCTTGTCTTCAAGCTCTGAGATTCTTTCTTCTTCTTGGTGTGGCCTGTTATTGAAGCTTTCTGCTGTATTTTGTAATTTCCTAAATGACTCATTTATTTAAGTTTTAGTATATCCTTTCTTATGTTTTCTAACTCTTTAGTGACTTTTTCATTTTTTTCATTGATATCTAAAACACTTTTCTGGCTTCTTTTTGTTGGCTTTCAACTTTCTCTTCAATGCTATTCATCTTATTTGCCATCCGTATTCTGACATTTCAACAATTTCATTTTGGTTGGGGTCCCTTGCAGTAGATCTATTGTGGTCCCTTGGGGGTGTTGAACTGGGTTTTTTTTTCTTTTTATGTTGCCAGAGTTCTTTTGCTGGTTTCTTCTCATCTGAATACTATTCTCATGGCTGATAGGTTTGCAGCACACCTATTCTCCTTTGCTGAAAACTCTCCTACTTCGTGAGAAGGAGAGGTCCCTAGATGGTGCTTTTGTGTCCTACTATGCAAGATTGACCTGGCAGGGGAGGGTGGGCACACTGAGAGCCTGTAATGCAGCTGTTCTGTTTTGTCCCATCCCCCTGTGATCATCACAGTTCATGCCAGTGCTGGATGATCTTTGTTCAGAGTGGTAGGTTGTTTCCCAGGCTGTTGTTGGAAGCTTGAGTTAGGGACTGGGTGAGACCCTCTCCACAGAGGCTGGCATTGCAAGGGATTGCTCTGCCAAGGTCTCCCTACAGAGGTGGCAATGGCAGCTGGGTGTCTGTGTTGTGGGCATTTGGTCAAACTAGATCTAAGTGCGACGCTGGCTTGAGGCTAGTGGGTCCCTGGTGGGGTGTTGGATTGCAGGGCATTTCCTGCCACACAGCCAGTGGGAGCCTTTGGGGGGGCTTTGGGGCTCAATGACAGCAGGGAGCCTCATAGCTGGGTCCAGGTGCCTGGTGGCAGCTTTGGAGCCTGAAGGGCAGAGCTGTGCAGCCCTGCAGCAGTGGAGCCTCAAGGGTGGAGTCTTGGGGCCCAGGGCAGGGCTGCAACCTCAAGGGGAAGAGCTGAGGGGGCCAACAGCTGTGGTGAAGTCTTGGGGCACAGCCTGGGGCCTGAGGGAGTGCTGGAGCTTCAGGTCTGGAGCAGGAGAAGCACTGGAGCTTCAGGGGTAGAGCTGCAGGCCAGGTGCAGTGGGAGCCTTGGAGCCAGAGCCACAGCTTGGAGGCAGGGTAAAAGCTGCATGCTGGGGCGCATGGAACCTGGAGGTGAGCCACACAGGGTGGGCAGCATTGTGGGGGTCATGAGGGTGGGGCTTCAGGGCCAGAGCTGTCAGGCAGCTGGGGCTTATGCCTTGCCCAGGTCCCATGGAGGCAGTCCTTGCAAGGCTTCTCAGGTAGTGTCCGTGGTGACCATTCTGGTCAAATGTCTTGTTCAGGGGGGAGGGATGCTCTCCTCCCCATTACAGTGCATGGCATGGAAGAATGTCCATTCGCCACTCTGTCCACTCCTTCCCCGGTTCAGTGAGGGCATTGCAGAGGTGGGTGCAGCATAGCCGAGCCTGTGCAGACCTGGTGTCCTATATCTGAGACCTCAGAACGGTGTCAGTTGCTGTAACCCAGGAATTGGAGCCATCAGATCCCTGCTGCACCTGCTCTCCTGTGTAATCTTGCTGCACAGGCTCCAAGGAGCTCCCTGATCTGACCAGAGGTCTGTGGTGGTGTTGGTTACCCCCTCGTAGCTCAGGCAGCAGTGCCTGCAGGGGAAGTGTGGAGCCGCAGGGCTCTCTCCTCCTGTCCTTGTTGATGTGTGGATGCCTCCCCCAGGTACCTTCTGATCTTGCAGAATGAATCATCCCACCATTTTCTCCTTCACTCTGAATGTCTCCTGTCCCTTCTCTGGTGTTTTACAATGCTCTTTCCAAGAAGGCCCACCCATAGGTAGGCATCTGCTGGCAACTTTTGATGCTCTCCCTGAGAGTGGCATGTGCGGGCTGCTTCCAGTCAACCATCTAGCCCCTCCCCCCTGTTTGTTATTTTAGTGCTGGGTTTTAAATGTTCTTTTTATATTCTGGCTGAAAGTCTTTTTTCTCCCCTCTCTTATATATCAATTTATTTAGCATACAAATACAATAACTGAGGTTTTTAGACTGATACAAAATATCCATTACAGAAAGCTATACAGTAAAGAACTGTTCATTCTGTTTAGAGATGTGGTCCCCAACCCCCGAGCTGTGGACTGGCACCAGTCCACGGCCTGCCAGGAACTGGGCTGCAGAGTAGGAGGCAAGTGGCAGGCAAGGGAAGCCCCACCTGCACCCACAGCCACTCCCCATCGCTCCTGTCACCGGCCCAAGCCCCACCCTCCTGTCAGATCAGCAGCCCATCAGACCCTCATAGGAGTGCGACCCCCACTGCAAACTGCTGAGGCAGCTGTTTGGAGCTGAGGCAGCAACACCCCATGGTCTGCGGAAAAACTGCCTTCCATGAAACTGGTCCCTGGTGTCAAAAAGGTTGGGTACCACTGGTCTAGAGGACAATGGTGAAGTTAAATGCCCTTTCTGAATGACATGAACACACCAGTAACAGCCTAGAAAAAAAAAATGTTGTGTAGGGCTACTAGAGCTTCATGACAACATTCCTTAAGATCACCCAAATGCCATTATTCTGACTAGATACTACTTACAAAACCACCATATAATCTTCATTAGCTTTCCCGTATAAAATTTAATAATGGTAAGAAATTGCTCTGACCAACTGAAACGTATTTTAGTCCTATTAATCATTGAATTCTTGGTCTGATTTACCAATCTCTCGTGAGCTTAGTGTGAATCAAAGTTAACAGGAGACTACGTAAACACAGTCCCAGTAACATAAAAGGCAAAGTGGGCAAAATTAAACATATTTTTATGATAAAACAAAATAAAAGCAAAGCAATTATTACTATCCAAGATGGTAATTACCCACCCTATAACTCAGCATATTTACCTTTAAGTATTTACCCAAAGAAATAAAAATATACATCCACAAAAAGATACGTATATAAATGTTCATAACAAATTTATTCTTAATTGCCCAAAACTGAAAACAACCAAAATGTTCATCAATAGTGAATGGACAATCTAATTTTAGTATGTCCACACAATTGACTGCTACTGATCAAAAAAAAAAAAAAAACTGTTTAACTGATACACATACAAATATGGGTGAATCTCAAACATTAACAGAATGACAGAGACCCAAAAGAGATTCCACATATATGAATTTGTAGTGATAAAAATCACCACAATGGATGTCTCTATGGAGAGTGATGGAAATATTCAACATCTTAATTGGGGTGTGGCTTATATGGGTATATAGATTTATTAAAACTAAAATTGTACACTTAAGGCCTATATGCACATTTCATTTTATGTAAATTTTACCTCCACTAAAAAATATTCCACACTCAAAAACTTGGTCAAGTGTGAGGACAAACTAAAGGACTTTTTCAGACAAGAAAAATTACTAAGAAAACACACAACACATGTACTCTGGCTAAATAAACTCATTACAACAACACTGTTTATGACAGAAAAAAATGTGAATCTAAAATGGCCACCAATAAAAACATATACAGCCATACTATGGAAAATCATGGGAAATCATGCAGCTGTGAAAAGAATGATGCTAAGTAAGCTAGTGGTATTATATTGAATTATTTACTTCATATTGTGGTATTAAGCAAATAAGTACTTATATTTATGATGTTAGTGTGGACGTTATCAGCATTAAAATGGAGTCACTAATGTTAGACCCTAAAATGGAGCCAGGAGGCCATGAAGGAGGAGCCCTCACTATTGCAAGGAATCCCTCAAATTTCAGTATTCCAGATAAGCTGCTTGTGCAATTGCCTGACAGGGCTACCTCTACCAATGAACCAACACCAACTCCTGCAATAAGCCCCTCTAACCAATGGTTTTTGTTTCAAAACAGCTTACTTGGATTTCCCCTTTGTCTTTAAGTTTCCCCTTTCCCCAACCTCTTTGGATACACCTTTTATCCCTCATAGAATATGGCATATCCCTGATTGCAATCCCCTGCTAGTCCCAAATAAATTCTTTCCTTTGCAGAGTCAGTCTCTCTGTTGCTCATTTTAGGTTGACACTAGGAATCAAGATTTGCAGGGTAAGAGAACGTTTATAAATCAAGGAAATTAAATGAAAATACTAAAATTGACTTGAGAATATTCATATAAACTCCTAATTTTTAATTTATTTCTAACTATTCACTGAAGTCTTCCAGAAGCAATGTTACCTGTGGAATAACAGCACCCCTAATCCTCAATTTTGACCACAAAAATCAAGAAAGCAAAGTAGTTTGTAAAATGGCCAATTAACAAGTCTGGGGCAAAAAACGTATAAAATGAGCCTGGGACATCTTTCAGCACCCAAAAGGTAACTCTAATGGTGTCATCATGTCAACATGATACAGGAGCCAGCTCGAAGGGCCAAATTGTTGTGACAAATTGAGCAAAAAGAATCATAAGGATCATAAGGGAATGAAACACATTGAATCAATAAAAATCTATGAGTTCCTCAAAAAAAAGAAAGCTAAAACAAAAGAGGGATAACATGATCCTATCTGTGCTGCAGAAAAAGAGCTGGCAGTGATGTAAAAGACAAAACCGCTACAGTAATCAAGGCAAGGAGGAGAGAGGGAACGCCTGGGAGCACACACAGCATGCAAGCCAGCCACCATCTGAGGCAGCTAATAAACTAAGAAAATCAGTAACTAAAGAGAAAGATTTAAGTGATTATCCCTTCAGTAGGAACTGTATTCACAGTAATCAAACAGCCCCAGTTGAAAGAAAGCCCCACTGTACAAAACAATGACAGCTAGTAAATTAACTAGGAAAGAATTTTTTAAAAGTAACATCATTTTTTAATTTCTAATTAACATTATTCAGGCAAGGATTACAAGCCAGGTTAAAAACATTAGATGAATCATTGGCACTGACAGACATGCTAAGATAACAACATCACACAGATCACTTTCTGATCTTAAGGTAGAACTTGTTATCCCCTTCACCAATCTTACCAACACTATTTGTGGGAGAGTCAGATCAGATACTGGATCTCTTAATGTGATGGAGTATGAAACACATATCAATAATGTTTACACTTTGATTAAAAGACTAGAGGAATTGGCCAGATGACAACAAAGAAGCAATGGGACAAAATGAGAACGTGTGACTTTCTGCAGGTCAACTGGTCTGCTGCCTAGATTTGCAGAGAATGAAGGGACATAACAAGAGCTCATGACTAGTCCCTACATTGGATCCACAAATCAGCAATAAAAATCACTGTATGGACACCAGAGAAAACATTTAATACCTAGTTCATAGTTATAATATTAATGAATTATGTAATAATGTTATTTTGGCCATGTACAAAAATGTGATTTTTTTGTTCAAAGGCTCTCTGAAGTTAAACAATTCATTTTAGTTAGCCAGATTTCTTCAAGTGAAGTCAGTTTGAGTTACAGCCAATCTCAATTGACAAGACAAAATGCTGAACTTGACGTCTCTTTTCTTTTACATGCTCCTTATTTTCTCCTTTTCCATTCTTTGTGCTTTACTTCTTTCCCAATCACTAAGGAGAAAAAAGAAGAGAGACAAAAGAAAGGAAGGGAGAGAAGCAGGAAGAAATAAACTCACACGCACAAAGACCCTTTTCTTAGACTGATTAGGCTCTTCTCAGAGCTACAAGTTAGGGCACATCTGAAAGGGTAGGGACACTAACCTTGGTCCCAATTTGTTTCTTCCAATACAATTGTTCATTAAGTGTTATCCAAGTTTTCAGTGAATTCTACTGATTTTTACCTCCTCAGGATCTCTTAACCTGTCTCCCCCATTTTCACTGCTACTGAAGTTAACATAGACCTTTCTCATCTCTCAACATCAACTGTCACACAGGCTCCTCTGCAGTGCCATCGATTAGCTCCCTGACCGGTGCCTGCATGTGCCACTCTCCTGGCAAAAACCTAAGATGGCCCTTCCTGGCTGCCTAGATGAAGCCCAAACCTCAAAGTCCTTTACAATCTGGACTTAGCTAACTATTTCCTCACTCATCTTCAGCCACTTCCATACATGCCACCTTATAAAGCTCTAAATTATTCAGAGTAGGTCTACTGCGAAGACACAGTCTTTCAGTACGTGCTAATCCTTTTACCAAAGACAACCTTCACCTACTCCTAGTCCCTCTTCACAGGAACTCAGATCACATGTTACAGGCTCTATAACATGGTATAAGTTCAGTACTCCCTGCTCTACACACCACATTTTTACTGTGTATCCATCACCCCCACATAGTTTGTATCTCCCAGTGTCGCATGTAATGTAATACCAAGCATATTACACATATTACACCTGGTCTATCTTTCCTTCAGGACCTAAAATCAGGTTTTCATAGAATAAAAATCTAAAAGCAATTTGATAAGCAAAACCATGCCTTAAGGCAGCTTTCTTTGCAGAATCATTCATTCAACAAGTATTTACTGAGTACCTTCTATGTGTCAAGCACTCTGCCAGGTGCTAGAAATAAAGAATAAATAAGAAGTTCATGATCTTACATTTTAAGCAACTGGGGAGCAAACAAAAACCTCACAACCATGTAATCACACTACAACCCTTTCTTATTTTTGCTGCCACCACTCTAATTTAGGACTTTATTTCCCATTTTTTCAACAATGACAATGGCCTCTTTAATTGATACTTATGCTTTTCAGATGACAACTAACCTATACACCACCCTCAAAGTATTCTTCCTAAAGCCAAGTTCTAATTCCACTGCAAAACTCAGTAAAAAGAGTCCTTTGTAGACTTCTGACTATAAAATTGGAAAGTTTAACTGGAATGATTTCTGGTCCTACACCTGCTTTAAAATGATGATCTGTCATCCCCTCTCCTCCCCTTAAGATCTCTGCTGCTTAGACAATAAATTCCGTAGTTGAGAACTCAAAATATCCTACCTTTCCAGACTTTTGTCCCAATACTTCTTTCTCTGTACCTTCAGATGCAACTGGCAGGCAAACTGCCATCCTTCACATATGCTCCACACTGCCCTATCTCCAAGCCATTAGTTATACCATTTTCCCATTGAAATTCCATCCATACTTCAAGGTTAAGCCCAAATTTTATCCCCCTCCTACCCACCCCAACCCTCCACAGTGGATCCACTCACAAGCAATTTTCCCATAACACTAGAGCCATCAATGCCTTCTACAAAGCAAGCTTAGGCAAAACAATGTTGAAGAGTTTTGTTGAATGTTCTTCAAAGACCATTCTGAAATCCACAGCTATCAGGAGTAGACTAAAATAAAATATAACTCATGTCCAATAATCCTATGTCTTTATTACAGCTCATTATTTTCATACCTTACAGTGAGAGGGTAACTTAATGAAAAAGTCTACAAATTTCAAAATACATTAACAGAAATGAGTGTCAAGCCATGCTTTTGGTAAAAAGGGAAGTAGTAAAATGGTAACATTTTAAAATGGACAAGGAAATAGTCAAAGAAAGGAAATCAAATTACAAACATATGTCAAAAAATAACTTTCCTATTTTCCAATGTTAAAAAAAAAAGCCACTACACTAAAGTCGCCCCCCCCAAAATTACTCCCTCTTTGAATACAATCCAAATAACAATTCACTCACAGACACATTGAAAATTTTTGGGTAACAACAAACACTAATTTACTGTATTCTGTCTCTGCCAAAATCTGTAAGACATTTGAAATGTCATATAAACACAATAATTAATGGAAATATTCTGGAATTTAAAATTAAAATTATGGCTGGGATGGCAAGCCTACCACTCCTTAAAATATTCACCTTCTGGGCCAGGCATGCTGGCTCATGCCTGTAATCCCAGCAGTTGGGGAGGCTAAGGTGGAAGGATTGCTTGAGGCCAGGAGTTCAAGACCAGCCTGGGCAACATAGTGAGACACTGTCTCTGAAAAAAATTTTTTTTTAATTAGCCATGCCTGGTGTCATACACCCATATTACCAGATACTTGGTAGGCTGAGGTGGGAGGATCACTTGAGCCCAGAAGTCAGAAGCTACAATGAGCTATGATTGTGCCACTGCACTCCAGCCTGGGCAACAGAGCAAGACCCTGGTCTCTTAAAAAAAAAAAAAAATTCACTGTCTGTTTTTGCCAAGTTTATTAAATCTGATTCCACAAATTAAAAATATGATGTGACACTAGTGTAAATAGAATGAGTTGGCTCCCTTGGACTACAGTCCCAAGCCTTTTTCACAGCCTCAATTCAGTTAAGGTTCTGCCACTCTCACTGTAACCCACGGCATCCTGCCTCTCAGTGTCATCACATTTGTTTCCTTCTCTTTCTAGCCAGGTTTCCACCACATATTAGACAGTTAAAAGTTTTGGCAGGTGCCTGTAGTCACAGCTACTCGGGAGGCTGAGGCAGAAGGGCTGCTTGAACCCAGGAGTGTGAGGCTATAGGGTTATGATCGCACCTGTAAATAGCCACAACGCACCCCAGCCTAGGCAAAATCCGAAGACCCTGTCTCTAAACAAAGTTTGCAGATGAGAAACCTCATTCAGGAGCCGTCCTTAGTGGCAAATGTCTATCACTAGTGTCCTTGTGGGAAACAAAACAACAAAACCTCTGCAGAAGAGGACTATTCTTGTCTACAAAGCAAAATTTAAATCCTAACTGTAAATGTTGAGACTACAACTATTATAAACAGCTGATGCCACTATGACAGGTATCTTACAACCCAGGACAACCTCACAGAACAAAGTATTTGAATTTCATAGAAGGGAGACAGAATAAAAAGCAGCTAGTGAGTCAGGCATGATGGTTCGTGCCTTTAATCCCTGCTGCTAAGGACACTGAGGTGGGAGGGTCACTTGAGCCCAGGAGTTCAAGACCTGCCTGAGCAACATGGCGAGACCCAGTTTCACCAAAAAAAAAGAAAGAAAAGAAAGAATGAAAAAAAGAAGCTTGTAGAAAAAAAGGTATCAAAAAGATCTTACTAAAATATGAATTATCATCTTGTATTTCAAACCTTCCCTCCCTCTCATGATCCTTACCCAGTTTTCCAAGCCAAAAGTATGAGTATTTTCCTTGACTCTTCCCCATCTAATCCCAGCCTTCACATCCAGTCTCCAACCCTAGCCCATTTTACCTCCTAATCCAACAGCCTCAGATCCATGTTCTTTCTTCTACTACTCTCCCCCCCTCTAACCCATCCTAGATATTGTCCAAAGTGACTGTCCCCAAAATACAAGTACTTACTTCATGATCGTAACACTACATCTCCTTCATCTTAGTACCCTTGGAACCTGGCACTGAACCTGATACAAAAGAGGCTCAAACATGTATTGAACAAAAAAAACCAGAGGAAACCCAGGCTCATTTACATAACAAATAAGGTGGGTTTATGACCTGTCCCTGTGTGCCTCGCCAGTGTCATCACAGATTGCCCTAATTCCCACTCACCTCTCGGTGTTACTGCTTCTGCCTGAAATGCCCCAGACACCAAAAGGCCCCTAGTCATCCTTCAAATGCCAACTCAGATACACAACTTCAAAAGGGCCATTACAACCCTCTTCCCTATCCCTCCCAAACACAGGAGTTTACTGTTGCCCACCCTGAGCTATTCTAAAGCTTGGAAAATGTCAGCTATTGTATTCATTAATCCCATCTTATTTTTTTTTCTTATCTCACTCACCTTCTGTAGTACCGGCTCCTTGCACTTATACCTTAAATATTTTTAAAACTCCAGAGCCTGGTAAATAGTAAGTACTCAGGGGATGCTTATATGAATGTAAGAGGAGAAGCTGTGATAGTAAAAAAGCAAAGATTTTGTAAGAGGGCAAAGGAAGCAACAGCAGCAGTGCCCATCTTACCCGGAATAAGAAAAACTAGCATCTAGGCTTCTAATCTGGAAGGCAAAATCTAGAGAAAACAGATAAGAAAGGACCCTAGTGTCCAAGAGCACTGAGAATAATGGTTCTAGGATAGCCTGGGATAAGCAGCAAGGGGACAAACTTAATGGTTAAACTTTATAAACTTAACCTTAGTGACCCGCTATGGCAAAAAAGAGCAAACATCAGACAGACGGCAGTAACGGAAAAAATGTGTTGACCACATATCTGCCATGCACTGCACTAGACATATTACAGCCAACATGGTTTGAATGTTGACACTACGTGTTAGGCCCAGCAGGCACTTTATGTGCATAATCTCATTTAACCCTCAAGACTCTCGTAAGTAGATACTGTTATCCTCCTTACATAAAGAAAGCAAGGTCCAGAGAATAAGTAACTTGCCTAAGGCCACAGAGATACTAAATGTCACAACTGGTGCTGTTTTAACCCAAGTCTGATCCAAGTTTGTGCTTTCTTTCACCTACTATGGAACAATTTACCTGTATTATCCCAATTTAATTCTCATAGCAACCATGAGGTACCTTCATTTTATGGATGAGGAAACTGAAACCCAAAGTTTAAATAATTTGTCCAAGGCCACACACGCTTAGTAAGTAGCAGAGCTGGGACTTGAACCTGGGGCAATCCAGCTCCAGAGCTGCAGTCTTTCTATTCTATTACTGCCTCATTCTCTGCACCACGCCTTTTATTTATTTATTTATTTTTTTACATGCGGTTTCGCCATGTTGCCCTGGCTGGATTCAGTCCTCCTGCCTCAGTCTCTAGAGTAGCTAGGCCCATAGGCACACCCCACTGCACCAGCTTTCTTGACTACAGATATATAAGTGACTGTCTTCTTCAAAATACTGAAGTACTTTAAAACAGGATTATTGACCTGCATGAACAGTATTCTTATGTGGAACCTAAGGAAGTTTCTGATCCATGACCAAAAAGAGAACCACAAATACTAAGAAAGATTCTGCCCATTAGCTCTATTATGTCAACATGATCAGCCACTAGTGTAGTGGTTATAAATTTGGGGCAGCAATTTTGTCTCCCTGAATTATTAAATCAACATCAAAGGCCCATTCCAAGCCACAGCAGCATGAAAGAGTGTTAAGGGGAAAGAGGGAGAAGTAGAGCACAGTGCCAATAAGAACACAAACTGCAGTCAGACAGACCTGTATCAAGTCCCGGCTGGCAATGAGTTTACATTCATCTTCAAGGTTCAAGTTTCCTTACTCATAAAATGGTGATCTCTACCTTGCAATTTTGGTGTGAGGATTAAATGAGACAACACATATAAAGCACAGTGCCCATCACATCATTAGCATTCAACACTATTTTTTTCCTTCTATCACTACAAACTTCTAAATCTTTGAGTTTGTGTTTTCATAACACTAGAAACCAAATGACAATTCTTTATTCCCAAACAGTAGTTTTCATTTTCAGTAATTTTAGATTAAAATAAATGAAGGAAACTACTGGTCTAAAACACGGCAGTTAGCTCCATCAGACATCGCTTTACGATGGTGCAGTGTTTAACTTACTATACACAATCTCATGTAAGAAAAAATTTTGTCTACCCAAAAGCTAAGTGCAAATAAAATTTTTTATTTCATTTCAGTAAGTCTCATCTTCATTTGTTTGGTTCTAATACATCTATCTCCACATAGTCAAAATCTGCCTAGTAAAACTAAGTACAACCACACAATGTACCTAGAGAATCACATTACACTCACATGCACCTGAAACCTGCTCCTTTCTCTCATAACTGCAGTATCTTGGGCAAGTCACATGGATCTAGAAAAGGCTCAGTTTCCTCAACAGCATCTGTTCAAATATTTTGTTTAAAGCAAGACAACTGGAGTAAATCACTGGTCTAAAGATATGAAGCAATTTCTGTATATTTTATTCTAAAAGTCATCACATTCTAAAGCCTGTGATGATAACTGTCTTAAATAACTGTCTTAACAGCAATTACCAAAAAAGAAAAAAAATAAAAGCCTTCAAAACCTTTTGATCAATGGCTATGTGAGCTCCCACAGCCTATAAAACTGTTTTGGAGTGGTAGATTCCAGGGTACTGTGAAAAACACAAGGGGCCATTACACACCATCGTATTTTCACTTATTCATATTCACTGTCTTCCTCCCCAAAGTTAAATTCCCAGACACAAGTAGGCAAGAAGATTCAGCACTAGCGATAGAGAGACAAACACGGGCTCAAATTCAAGCAGATCATTTAAACAAAGTCAGTTTAACATATTAATTCAAATCCAAAAAGGTCAAGCAAGGTGACCATTCACAATGTTGTCATTTGCAATAACAGTTAAAGAAAATAAGGTCACAGGTGTTGGCTCTTTCGGGAAGGTGAAGGAGAAAAAAAGTTAAAGGAAAAATACGTTTCCAAAGAAAATAAACACAGGTGTTGAAAAATTAAAAGGAGAGAGGTGAGAGGGGATCCGGGAGACTGGAGAAAACCGCTTCAAGAAATCAGTACTATCTCCAAGTCCTTAGCAATGGTGTAAAATAAACTCCTTCATCCGCTGCTAAGTGCTGCTTTAACCATGTGATCCACCCCGCCCTCCCCGCAAGAACTCTGCGTTAAAACGAATTTTAGATACACTTGGGGGCAGAGAGTGAACAGTTTCCCGCTTGGCGGCAACGCGCCCGCGGCGTGCGGAGCTCCACACGCCACAGCGCGCAGCCCCACAAGGCCGCTCCCGGGCGCTGCCGCCCGCCCCGGCCTCGAGTCCCGGCACTCGGACTCGCCCCTCCGAGCGACCGCCACCGGTCCGAGAGCCCCGGCGCCAGCCCCCCCTGCGCGCCGCCGCCGTTACTCAGCGCCCCCGACCGCACAGTCTGCCGCCCGGGAGTCTGCCCGGCGCGTCGCGGGAGGAGGGGGCGACCGGGCGACCAGCCGCCCGCTCTGCCATGCAGCGCGGCCGCCACCCACGAAACTAAAGCTGCCTGCGACCGAGCCGGGCGCATCGGTCCCGCGAGCACGACCGACCAGGGTCCGTGCGCAGCCGGTGCAGGGCGCAGAGCCCTGGCCCGGCCTCTCGGGCCTTCTCACTCACCTGCCGGGGTGCGCCGCCTTCCCCCGCCGCTGCCGCCGCCTCCCCGTGAACACAGCGGGGTCTGTGCTGCGTGTTCTCCTCCCAGTGCCGCTGCATCACCCGCGCCGGCGGGCCGCCACGACGCCCTCTCGCTCTTCTCTCTGCGCCCGCCGCCGCCTTTGTCTCCACGCCGACGCCGCCACGGTCGCCGACGCCACCACCGCCTCCCTGTGAGCGCAGCAGGGTCTGCGCTGTGGAACCTCCACGGCAGTCCCGCCTGGTGCTGCAGCGCCGCCGCTTCAGCCGCCCCGACGGGCAGCCACGACGCCCTCCTGTCTGCGCCGGCCGCCGCCTTCGTTTCTGGGCCGCCACCGCCGCCATGACGCCCTCCTCTGTGGCCGGCCTACGCTGCCGTGGACGCCAGCGCCACCACCATCGCCGACGCCTCCTCCTCCTGTGAGCCGCCTTTGGCCACAAGTCTTTAGTGAGGTATGTGTTTTGCAAATGTTTACTCCCAGTTGGTGGCTTGTTTCTCCACTCTCTTAATACTTTATTTCTCAGAGCAAAAGTTTTTAATATTAACAAAAACCTACCAATATTGTCTTCCTTGGATTTTATTTTGGTGTTGTATCTAAAAAGTCATTGCCAAATTCAAGGCTACTTACATATGTTCTCCTGTGTTATTTTATACAAGTTTTACGTTTTGTGTTTTAAATTTAGGTCTAAAAAGTTGAATTTATAAAAGTAGAATGTAGAATGATGATTACCCGAGGTTGTGGAGGGATGGGAGTTGTGGTCACAGGTTTCAGATAGAAGAAATAGGTGATGAAATCTGTTGCAAAACGGGGAGACTGTAGTCAATAATAACGTATTGTAGATTTCAAAATATCCAAGATAGTAAACTTCAAATGTCTCACCACAAAAATGATAGGTAATTGAGGCAATGGATATGTTAATGAGCTTGATGTAATCATTCCATATTGTATACACATATCAAAACATCACAAAGTACCCATAGATGTACACTATTTTGGTTTGTCAACTAAAAATAATATTAGTTCTAAAATTAGGTCTAAGATTCATTTTGAATTAATTTTTGAGGAGGTAGAACTGTGTCTCGATTCTTTCTTTTTTTTTATTTTTTGGCATATAGATGTCCAGTGGTTCCATCATCTTTTTTTTTTTTTTTTTTTAAAGACAAGGTCTCGCTCTTGCTAAGGCTGGTCTCGACCCCCTGAGCTGGAGCAATCCACTCGCTTCGGCCTCCCAGAGAGAAGCTAGGATTACAGGCGTGAGCCACCATGCCCAGCCCCATATCATTTTTGAAAAGTCTGTCCTTCCCCCACTGAACGGCCTTTGCCTTTTTCTGAAAGATTAACTGTGTTCGTGTGTGCTGTTCTTTCTGGGTTCTGTATTCTGTTCTGTTGATCAATTTGCAAGTCCTCCAACTTTGTTCTTCCCCTCCAATATTGTCGGCGATTCTGGGTCTTTTACCTTTTCCGTACAAACCTTAGAATTAGTTTGTCAGTTTCAAGTTGTCAAAATAACTTACTGATGTTTTGACTGGAATTGTTTTGAATTTATAGATCAAGTAAGAGAATTGACATCTTAACAACATTGAGTCTTATCTATGAACACAAAAAATCTCTTCATTTATTTAGATTTTCTTTGATTCCTTTCAACAGAGTTTTGTAGTTTTACTTATGTAGATCCTGCCTATATTTTGCTAGATTATGTCTAAGTATTTTATTTTCTTGATGGTAAATATCATTTGTTAATGCAAATAGTACTGTGTTTTCAGTTTCAAATTTCAATTGTTCATTGCTGATATATAGGAAAGCAATTGATTTTATATATTAACCTTATATCATGCAAACTTGCTATAATTCAGGTTTTTTGATTGATTCTTTGGGATTTCTACATAGAAAATCAAGTTATCTGTAAGCAAAGAGTGTTTTATTTCTTCCTTCCCAATCTGTATAACTTTTATTTCCTTTACTTGTCTTATGGCATTAGGAAGAATTCCAGTATGTGGTTGAATAGGAGCCATGAGAGGGCAACATCCTTGCCTTGCTCCTGACCTTAGGGGGAAAGCATCCAGTTTTTCACATTATGTATGATATTAAATATTATGTGTAGGGGTTTTTTGGTAGATGTCCTTTACTAAGTTGAAGAATTTCTATCCTATCCTAGTTTGCTGAGAGTTTTAATCATGCATGGGTATCAGAGTCTGTCAAATGCTTTTCTTGAATCTATTAAGATAACCAAATGATTTTTCTTCTTCAGTTTTTTTGTGTGATGGATTACCTTAACTGTATTTTGAATGTTGAGCCAGGCTTACATATGCCTTGAATAAATCCCATATGGTCTCGGTGTAGAACTCATATTATGTATTGCTAAATTCCACTTGCTAAGATTTTGTTGAGAATTTTTCAACTATGTTCATGAGAGGTATTGGTCTGCACATTTTATTTCTTTGAATGTCTTCATCTGATTTGGGTACTAGGGCCCCATAAAATCAGTTGGAAAATGTTCCTTCTGCTTCTATTTTCTGAAAGAGATTGTAAATAAATGGTATCATTTCTTCCTTAAATGTTTGGTAGAATTCACCAGTGAAATGATCTGGCCCTGATGCTTTCTTTCTTGGAAGCTTGTTAATTATTCATACATTTCTATACTAGGTGTAGCCTATTCAGATTATCCATTTCTCCTTTTGTGAGTGCTATAGAATAAATGTTTGTGTCTCCCTGAAATTCTTGTGTTGAAATCTAATCCCCAATGTGATGGTATTTGGAGGAGATTTTGGGAGGTGATTAGGTCATGAGGATGGAGCCCTCCTGAATGAGATTAGCCTTTCATCAGAGGCCATTCACTCCTTCTGCTATGTGAGAAAACAGTTGAGAAGCCATCCTTCTATGAACCAGGAAGCAGGTCCTTACCAGACACCAAATCTTCTGGCGCCTTGAATTAACTTTTGACTTCCAGACTCCAGAACTGTGAGAAATCAATTTCTGTGTTTATAAGCCACCCAGTTTATGGTATCTTGTTAGAGCATCCTCAGTAAATAAGCCAGTGAATTTGGGTAGTTTTGTGTCTTCAAGAAATGGGGCCATTTTATCTAAGTAATCAAATTTGTAAGAATATAATGTTCATGATATTCCTTTCTTATCCTTTTAATGTCCATTGCATCAGTAGTGATGACCCTCTTTCAAATCTGATATTAGTAGTTTTTGTCTTCTCTGTCTCTCTCTGTGTCTCTGGCTCTGCCTCCTCTCCTCTCCTTTCCTCTCCTCCTCCTCCTCTTTCTTTATCATCTTCTTATGTTACATAGAAGTGAGAAAATGAAGATTTTATTTTACCTTCATTTATTTCTTCTCTAACGTTCTTTCTTCATGTAAATCTGAATGTCTTATCATTCTCCTTTCTGAAAATCACCTTGGAAATTTCTTGCAAAAGTAGGTCTACTCATGCAGACCTGTTTTTGTTTATATGAGAAAGTCTTTATTTCTCCTTCACTTTTTTTTTTAAGAGATGTGGTCTCATTTTGTTGCCCAGGCTGGAGTGCAGTGGTGTGATCATAGCCCACTGCAGCCTCAAACTCCTGGGCTCAAGGGATCCTTCTGCCTCAGCCTACCAAGTAGCTGGGACTACAGGCACATACATGCACACGCAGATAATTTTTTTTAAGACATGGAGTCTTGCTATGTTTCCCCCATGCTGATTTTGAACTCCTCGTCTCCAGCAATTATCCTGCCTTGGTCTCCCAAAGTGCTTGGATTACAGGCATGAGCCACTGTGCCCAGCCTTTTTCTCTTTCACTTTTGAAGAATAATTTCACTAGATACAAAATTATCAGTTGAAGGTTTTTTTTCTTTCAATACTTTAAATATTTCACCCCACTCTCTTTTTGATTGAATGGTTTCTGCATGTAAGTCTCCTTCTTGTTCCTCTATAAATAAAGTATTTCATTCCCCAGGCTTACACAATTTTTTCTTTGTTTTGGGTTTTCTGCAGTTTGAACATGATTTGCCTATGTGTATTTTTTTTTTTTTGGTATTTTTCTGGACTTTCTGGATTTGTGGTTTGGTTTCTATAATTAATGTTGGAAAATTCTCAGTCAATATTACTTGAAATATTTATCTGTTCCTTTTCCTCTCTTCTTTCTAGTATTCCCACTGTGCACATTACACTTTTTGCAATTTTCACACAGTTCATGAATATTCTGTTATTTTTTTCTGCTGTTTTTCTTTGCATTTCTATTTAGGAAGTTTCTATTGACATATTGTCAAGATCATTGATTCTATTCTTTACCATTCGGTTCACTGATGAGCCCATCAAAGAGTGTTCTTCATTTCTGTCACAGCATTTTGATTTCTAGCATTTCCTTTTGATTCTTTATTAGAATCTTCATCTTTCTGCTATTATCCTTATGTTCTTGCATCTTGCCCACTTTTCCAGTAGACTTTTAGCATAGTAATAATAGTTATTTTAAATTCCTGTTCTGCTAATTCCCACACTTCTGCCATATGAATCTGGTTTTAATGCTGACTTTGTCTCTTCAGATTATGTGGTTTTTATTTGGCTCATGGTGTGCCTTGTCATTTTCCTTTGAAAGCCAGACATGATATATAAGGTTAATAGGAACTGAGGTAGATAGGCCTTTAGCATGAGGTTTTATGTTTATCTGGCTAGGATTAGCCTGTGTCTGCTATTTGCATTAGGTGTAGTCATTAGAGGATAAAATTTCCTCTAGTGTCTTTGTTTTATCTGTGTTATCTTTGGGTCTCCCTAGAAACTACTTCATACATAGAGTCTGAGCCTTGAGGTTCTTCTAGGTGAAATCCCTGTTATTATGCAGTAGCCCAGGTGATGTGTGTGGGAGGAGAAGATGCATTCTGGATCAGGTCTCAGTGCTTTACTGGCCTGTGCCTCTGGGTTGTGACATTCACAGGTGCTTCTCAGATTTTTTTCCCCTCCTTAAATTTGACAGGATGGCTAGAGAGGGCTGGAGTTGGGTAATTTCCCATCTTCCAACTTGGAGAGGGCTCTGGTGAAGTCTTTTCCCTTGTAGGGTAGGCCCTTATAGAGATTCTCTTGGCTTACTTGAAAATGGTTACTTTTCTCCTGGGAGTATTTCAAAATAGTTACTTTTCCACTCAAGGGAATTTTTCTCAGATCTTCACTGTGAGAAATTGGTGGCCTTTCTGGAGGTAAAACCCATAAAAGTGTGGACCCTCCTTAGACTGGGCCACCAGGATGTTTTAACTCTCAAGCTAGTCCACACTCAGCTTAATGAAGTCTTTATTTGGGGGGAGAGGATTTAAAGAAAATCTGTTTATATAGAACACATTGCAAATGGAGAATAAGAATAAGAAATAAGAAATTTCATAAAGAATGAAATTGAGCCATGAGGCCACCTCTAGCTCCAGAGCATAATTACCATTTGTTTCAGGAACTTCTCATCCAGGATGATACATTTGGAAACAAATAAGTAAATTCATTGTTTGTTTCGGGAACTTCCTGCAAACCAATCAACCCAGGCAGTTTCTCCATCTGAGAAAACAGCTGTCCTCTCAGGATAAAGATTGCTAACCTGGGCAATCCGTTCACTTACCAAACTGATTTCAAGTCGTGCTTTAAAGCAGCGGTCCCCAACCTTTCTGACACCAGGGACAAGTTTCATGGAAGACAGTTTTTCCACAGACAGGGGGCAGTGAAGGGAGAGGGGATGGTTTAGGGATGATTCAAGCACATTACATTTATTGTGCTGTCAAACCTCTCTGCTAATGATAATCTGTATTTGCAGCCAATCCCCAGTGCTAGCTTCACCGCCTCACCTCTGCCTCAGATCATCAGGCATTAGATTCTCCTAAGGAGCGCACAACCTAGATCCCTCACATGTGCAGTCTACAGTAGGGTTCATGCTCCTATGAGAATCTAATGCTCCTGCTGATCTGACAGGAGGCAGAGCTTATGCAGTGATGGGAGTGATGGGGAGTGGCTGTAAATACAGATGAAGCTTTGCTCCCCGATACTCACCTCCTGCTGTGTGGACTGATTCCTAACAGGCCAAAGACCAGTAATGGTCCATGGCCCGGGGCTTGGGGACCCCACAGCTTTAAATGTTTTGCTTTGCTGTTTCCCCAAACTAAAACTATTATGTCATGAGCTTTATCCAAACCCAGTCAGATTCCTGTCTTTAAAATTCCCCCTAAAACCACCTGAGTTGAGCCTACACACCCTGTAAATATTCTCCCATGAAACCTGCCTCTGACCATTACCAAGAATCATTACCACTTTCTGCAGTGGTGTTCTCCTTCCCTGCAGAAAGTCTAATGAAGTTAACTGAGCTTTCTTAAGAAATTATCAATTCACAATTTCCAATCCCATTTGATAATTTCCTTATTCCAAATTGAAATAATTCTTTAGAAATGTGTTTAGGTGTTTAATTAGTCTTTTGGGGGAGGTCAGGTGTGATTTCTACAAGGAATTTTTCTATCATTGCTTAAAATTTACTGTTGTGAAAAAGACCTGATATTAGCTTTAGAAAAGTACATTTATCAATTTTGCACTTGTAATTCTTTTATTGTTAAATTAGTATTGCCTGTGCTTTAATATTTAAAAAGGGTTTCATAGAAATGCTTCCCACTTCTACTTAATTATTTACTCATGCAAAAACTACTCTGGAGGAACATCAGTCTGTAACACTGCAACAAGAAATGACGGGAACAATAGGACTGAAAACACTACCTTTGATCCCAGAAACTCCTGACAAACTACAGGTTAGAGACCAAAGTAGGCTAAATTAAACCCTTTGGAAAGATTGGTGATCCAAAATGCATTTGGTGCCAAACTGCAGTCTTATTGGATTCTTGTGTTTATTTCTATTAGTAATAACATGAGCCATTTATTGAATTCTCACTATGCTACTACTGGCCCTAGCCATTTTCTACAAAGTATTTTTATAAAATATAGGTAAGCTTATTCCCATATTAAAAATGTGGACACTGAGGGGTTGGTTTAGAGAGCTTTGATGAAGAGCTGAGTTCCAAAGGATTGTCTCTTGGCTTACTTGACTCCACAAATTTGTTTCCTTCCACAGGGCCCAGGGAGCCCTGGAGTCTTCATCGGCATTGATTGGGTTCTCTGTCTTCAACACCAATTACTTTTCTTTACTTCTGCTTTGTTCTTATACCCTATCCAGCATCTTTGAGTTGTGGTCAGGAGGATTTGTATGCAGGATTATTTGCCATACATTATTAGGAAATCCTTCCACATGTGTTTTGATTCCATAGCATTGGTAGGAATATTCTGGGTTTACCCCCACACTGTTAGTCAATAGCAGCTGAGTTGGAGAGTTCTGGCAGCTGAATGCATTGTCAGTCATGACAGCACTGAGCCTTTCTCCTTCTTTGATACTTAAAAATCTGAAAATTAAATGCATACATTTTATAGGAAGGTTGTAAATAAAATTGTCTTCTCTGTATTTTTATTTGCAGATTAGGTTTTGAAACCTTGAGTTGTTATGTGAATTTCATCTTTTCTTTGCCAGCCATCTTGCATCAGCTGTATGTGACAACTCGAGTTCTAAAAGACAAAGATTGTTAAATATAAAACTTTCTCAAAGTGTCTTTTATTTTTTTTAAGTAGCATGGTTATGTTATGTTTTAATCAATTGATAAAATAGTGTCACATATTTAATCTTAACATTTTCAGATTTATAGTACCAGTGTGCCTATAGAAAGAAGCCTATCATCAGAGGTGGGGAATAGCCAGGATTCAGGATGTCCATTGTCATTTCAATTTACCTGAGACCAGAGGTTGGTAAATCTTTTCTGTAAAGGGCTACATAGTAAATATTTCAGGTTCTCTGCACCGTAGTCTCTGTTGCAATTACTGAGCTCTGCCATTTTAGCATGGACGCAGCTGGGGAGTGTCCATAAATGGATGGGTGTGGCTGCATTTCAGTAAAACATTTAAACAGGGGCAGAGCTGATTGGTGCAGGCTGAGAGTTACAAATCCTCCTCTGAGAGCCTCCAGCCCCCTTTGTCTCATCCTCTCCCATCTCCACACTAAACCCCAATGAAGAGTTGCTGGATGTATATTTGTTGAATATAAGGATGTCCCCCAAATTCCACACATATCTGAAATTCAAATTTAACTGGGCGTGCTGTATTTTACCTGGCAGCCCTGTGCTGGAGAACCTTTTTGTCCATGCACTCCACCTCATTTCAGGGCTGGGTGTCCTTCCCTAGATTAAATCTTTAGAAACTTATAAGAATCAGATGAGGGGGAATTTAAGGCACGATTGCCTTTCCTACAATTAATTGCCTTTGTTGCAATATAGAAACAATAACAAGGAGAAAGGAACAAAGTGTTTTGTCTTATGCTGAATATTAGCAAGGCTTTACTTTGTACAAGAGAGATTCGGTGGAGTCGGAAGTTCCTTTTCTATTTTCTGAAAACTTACCTACTGTTTGTATGTGTGGTTAACCCTGATAGATTTAGAGTTGTTGCTATAGGTCTATATCAGGTCAAAAAGTGTCATCTATAGAATCCTTTAAACTTTTGGCAGTGTTATGGTCCGGTATAAATAAGAGATGACAACATCTACATAGTACAAGATAAAGTCTTTAATGGATAGGTATTCATTATCATTCTCCAGTCCTTTAATAACACAGTTATTTCCTTTAATTCAGTGTAAAAATTTTGAAGAAAAATTCTGCTGCTTTAGTATTTACTTTTTTGATTAGTGAATAAACATTGTTAGAGACAAAATTAAGAAGAATGTGACTGTGTAAGATAATTTGTTGATTTCTCAAGATTAAGGAATTGTATAACTCATTTTAAAGGATGGTTCTCTTTGTATTTGAGTTCAGATTACATTCTAGGCTGGTTCTGAAAGGGGCATAATTGTCTTCCAGAAAATGTCAGCCATGGTCTGGTAGGCTGTGAGAAGACAGCTCTCATTTTTTCTGGTATGAGGCAGTATATGAGGCAACACTGTTTCTCCCTATCAAGGCTCAGGGATGCAGATGTTCTCAATGGACTTCCTGATGCTAAAGATATTATAAGGCTCTTTAAATGCCTCACCTGAACATCACCATCAGCCTTCTCAGTAGTTGAAACCTATGAAATGGGATTATTTGAGAGACAAAGCTCTGGGTTATTTCCTGGCAGGCACTAAGCCTGAAAATAAAGAAAGGGCTTTAGTTGCCTACTTCAAGCCACCATATTCAAGTCCCTCCAAAAATCAACCACAACCACCACTTAAAATAAAAAAAAAAAAACCCTGATGAAATAAAAATTTCTTCCTTTTGATTTATGCCAGTAGATAAAAAGCCAACACTCTAAGGTGAGCACTTGTTATTTAATTAATGTAATCAATACTCTGAGTCCATGGGGTAGAAAATATTGCAACAAAAAAGCAGTCTTTAAGGCCCTATTGTACAAGACCCATTTAGGATTCAAAGTGGTTTTAGACTGACAGGCAAAATAGGATTGCCTTTTCCACATGTGATGCCACTCTCTGGAAATGAAAGGTGCAAATCCAAAATGTTAACCTAGTGCACACTGAAGAATAACATTATATTTATATTAAACTTAGTCCTGTAAATATGTATATGAACATGAAGAAAGACAGTTATTGTCAGTTACATCAATGACATGTCAATAGAGAAATGGAATTGTGTGGGGGGAGGGTAGTTATTAACATTTCCCTATGCCAATTTATACTTTTAAATACAAGCATATATTTCTGTGATAAAACAAGAACGTCTAGTAGAAAGGCATTTTGAAACGTATTTATCTTTGTAAAAGCTAACAGTTCTTGCAATTACAAAGCAAGTCATAAAGCTCATGTCACATTCAAAGTGTTACCAGGGCATTATACCAAGATGCTCTGAAGACCACACCCCTCCCAATCCATGCCAAATAACACCTGAGCTCACAGCTCAGGCACTCTCGTCAGCAGTGCTCTCTCTCAGGGGGTCGCTACCTGTCCAGACAAGTGTTGCGGTCAGATGCCCCATCGGATGATAAGCTTGCACATCTCAGCCAGAGCCCAGGAACGCTATCGATAGATTCTATTTGCTTTTAAATCTGCTCAACTTATACAATCATTTTTCAAACTAAAATATAAAAATATTAAATGTTTCTATCATCTAAATCAAGATTAAACTAAAAAGAAAGCAAGATGTTTCAAAGTTTCTAATGAAACTGTAAGTGAAAATGGGAAGAAGGAAAAGCTGCAAGATGGGAAATATTTATATCCATTCTCTTTAATTTCCCAGAGCACATGCTTAGTGCTGGTCACATAAGCTCCTGCAGGAGGCTCATGCATCGTGAGTCCCCATTCTTCACGCTCCACAGATGCATCCCCTTCTGCACGTGGTGAGTCTTCAGTTCCTTCCATTGAAGAGCCAGTGCTGCTTCTCTCCACCCTTGACTCTGAGTCAGGCTATGTGATTTTCTCTGGTCAATGGGATGCCAGCTGATGTGACACATGAGGAGGCTCAGGACAGATTTGTGTTTTTCTGTGCCACAGTTATGAGCACGTTCCTGGGCTCTGGCTGGAGGATGAGGTGCAAGCTGCATCATCCCCGATGGGGCCATCCTGGACCAGCCAGCAGCAGCTTGTCTGGACAGGTAAGCGACCCCACTGAGAGGAGAGCACTGCTGAGCCAGAGAGTGGCCCTGCAGGCCTGTGAGCTCAGGTGTTATTGTGGGCCATGGGAGTTGGGGGGAGGGGCAGTGTGTGGTCCTCTCAGAGCAGCATCCTGGTGGGAGAGAACAGATGGATACAGCTCACCCATAGTTTTTAAGGATCATTTGTCAGTAACATTTCTATGTTGAAGTAGTTGTAGCAAATTAGATATCAAGAGATTCAACATACTTCTAGAGTTACTGTATTCCTTTTATAAAAATAGCTTTGAAATATAATTCACCTATTCAAATAGTACAATTCAATGATTTTTTTGCATATTTATAAGGTTGTGCATTCATCAGCACAGTCCATGTTAGAACATTTTTATTACTCTAAAAAGAATCCCTCCCCACTTAGAAATAATACTCCAACCTTCCATCCCCTCCAGCCCTAGGCAACCACTAATCTACTTTCTGTCTATAGATTTGTAATTTCTGGACATTTCATGAAAATAGAATCATGCAATCAGTGATCCTTTATGACTGGCTACTTTCACTTTGTATGTTTTCAAGGTTCATAGATGTTACAGTTTGTATCAGTACTTCATTTTTTTCCCAGTCAACAATTTACTAACTAAAATTAATCTAAATTAAGATCTACTGAGATACTAAATTTGTAACTTTTGTATCTATGAAACTGTTCTAAAATATTTCTATAGTGGTAAAATATCCATATCATAAAATTTATCATTCTAAGCCTTTTTAGGTGTAAATTTGGGGCATTAAGTATACTCACATTATTGTGCAACCCTTACCACTATCCATTTCCAGAACTTTTACATCATCCTAAATAAACTCTCTTTACTCATTAAACAACTCCCCATCCTTCCTCCCCCTGAGGCCCTGGTAACCACTATTTCTAGTTTCTGTCTATATAAATTTGCCTATTCTAGGTACCTCATATAAGTGGAATCATACAATATTTTATTTGTTTTTGTGTCTGGCTTATTTCACTTAGCCTAATGTTTTCAGGGTTCATCCATGTTGTGTAGCACATATCGGAATTTCCTTCCTAAGGCTGAATAATGTTCCATCTTATGGATATACCACATTTTGTTTACCCATTTTTGTGTCCATGATGGACATTGAGTTGTTCCTACCTTTTAGCTATTGTGAATAATGCTGCTGTTCATGTATGAGATTTTGTATAGATAGACATTTTCATTTCTTTTTGTGAAATAATGATAAATACATATATATATTGGTCTCTGCCTCTGGTTACTGGCACAGACCTCCTAAATCCCTTGGCATTTCCTTGGTGTTAGGAGCATCTTTTGTTCTAATGAGGAAACTCTTGTTGAGATCCCGGAGGGGGGCTGGTCACCAGAAAGACCAAGCCATGAGTAGAAGCTTGAAACTTTCAGCCTCCTACCCCCACCCACCATTCTCAGGAGTGGGGTGGCTGGAAATGGGGGTAATAATCAATCATGCCTACATGATAAAGTCTCCATAAAAATCCTTGAACTGTGGGATTTGTAGAGCATCCCAGTTAGTGAACACACCGATGTGCTGGGAGGTCATGCACCCCAACTCCACAGGGATAGAAGCTCTTGTGCTCAGGACCCTTCCAGACCTTGAGGACCTATTTATCTCCATCTGGCTGTTCATATATATCATATCCTTTATTGATATAATAAACCAGTGAATATAAGTATTTCCCTAAGTTCTTTGAGACATCCTAGAAGATTATTCAACCTGAGGAGGAGCCACAGGATCCCTGACTTATAGACAGTCTGTCAAAAGTACAGGTCACAACCCAGGGCTTGCAGTTGTCTTAAGTGGGGGGCAGTCTTGTGGAACTGATCCTGCAATCTTTGGGGTCTCCACTAACACCAATTAGTGTCAGAATTGAGTTAAATTATAGGATGACTGGTGAATGTCCACCAGATAATTTTTTGTTGGTTTTAAACCCCCTCACATTTTGGTTGTAGAAGAGTTCTGTGTTGAGTAGTGAGTGGGAGAGATAGAAAAAAATAGTTTGTTTTTTTTATACATACTCAAAATGAAATTGCTGGATCATATTGGTTTTTGTATATATAACTTGGAATTAAATTGCTAGATTATATAAAAACTCTATGTTTAACTATTCTCAAATGTTTAAGGAACTGCTAGATTTTGTTCCAAAGTGCTGCACCACTTTTGCTCCCCCCAGCAATAGATGAGGGCTCCATTTTATCCACAACGTCAACATTTGTTATCTGTTTTTTTTTATTATTATTATAGCCATCATTTGTGAGTTTTTCTTTTCTTAAATTCTGCACAATTAGAGCATGCATTTTTTGTCAAAGTAAGTTTCAAATGTAAACTTAATAAAAATTATAACATGTCTTGTCTCATATAGTAATAAAACAGACTTCACACTCACCAAATTTTCTTGTTTGAGGAGGCCACTGTTTAAAGAATTTGAGTATATACTTCTGAAAAAGAGTTTCTTAGTTTTTCATCATTACACCTAACAATTTCAAAAGCTAAATTCATAAAATTTTTAACTTCCTTAAAGTTTCTACTCAAACTGTTGCAGTATATAGACTGGCATTTTATTTTTATACTAAATATTCCATTTAGTAAATGAGATCTCTCAATCCAAATTTATTTGGTTTTTTTACTTCTATATTGAAAGAAGTAGAATTTATATTCTGCATGTATAAATTCTATTTAGAAAACTTGTCCCTTCAAGTATGATTCTTAAAATTATTTTTATGTCAAGATTAGATTTTTAATTCATTTTAAATTAAAAACTTTTTAGGGTACACCCAATTCTGCCTCCCTGACCCTCCCTACACAGGAGTAAAGAAAAATTCACAGCATTATCTTCAATGGCTTCCATAAAATTAGAATTGTTTTCCCTGGAAACTCACGTAGTTGTTTCAGTGAATTTGTCAGTGTTTGTGTTGTGATTGAAGGATGTTGTGTGTCTCCCTTCTCTCCTCATGGGTGGGCCTTAGCCCTTGAGAGGTGCCAGTAGGTCATGTTAGTGGACATGGATCTGCAAGGACAGTATTTGGAGACATAGGGGTGTTTCAGTTGGATGCAATGTTGACCTGCTCACTCTGAGCTCCATTTGAATTTTAAGCTTCTCTGATTTTATTCCTGACAGAATGCCAGGAAAAGTGACTGTGTGTGTTTATCTCTGTGTAATCATGTTAAATGATGTTAAATCATGTTTTCCTTAGGCACTTTGAAAATACCATGCATAATTTTTATACTTCTAGTTATTAGTTGTGGTTTATCCCACTGTGTCTTATATACTAGTGTGGGTCACAGGAAGTCCTACTGGGTTGAGGTAGGCTGAAGTGGAAAGAAATATGAAGTTGACTGTTCTCATAGTTGAGATTTATGTAATCAGATGCATAATCTGTTGGTTGTTAAAACCCCAGCTTTCAAGGACTAATTATAGAGAACACAGCTCATCAAACAGAACCCAAGAAGATGCTGAGTAGTGTGTGTTCTATACCATGAAGGTGACATTTATTCTCTCTTGAGTCTATCTCTCAACAATTGTCCTTCAGGATTTGTAGCTTGGGAACTTATGGGCAAAATTACTGTTAATAGAAATACTATTATATTTTATTCACAATATTAAAACTTTCAGAGGCAAATCTGTTCCCATTATGAGAAGGTAAAGTTAAATGTACTGTCAGATTTAAATAAAACATGCAGAAATAAGAATTTATAGAAAGAAAATTGGTGGATGAAGAAGGATCAAGGTGAATGAATGGAATCATATTTTAATCTGTGGAGAGCCATACGCATGAGCGCGTTATATGCACGTTTCTCAGCATTGGCAGCTGATTTCTTGTCTTTCATTGGTGACTCATGCCAATTTCAAGTTCTCTCCTGTATTTGGTGTATGCTCTGACTGCAGACACACACACACACACACACACACACACACACACACACACACAGAGTACCTGAAATATAGGTTTGTTTGTTTTTTTTAAAGTTAGATCCTTAATGTAAATTGTTAATTTATATTTGCTTTGAAAAATTAGAAATAAGATAGTCAGGTCCTGAGACACATAGCAGGCACTGGAGAAGTGTCTGATAAATGAGTGAAGGTTATTCTACAGCCAGTGGCTTTTCTTCAAGGTGCCAAATGTACTCTCTGAGTGAGCTTCAAGCTGTAGCTGTCACAGTGTTTTCCCCATGACTGCTGATTGCTGGGTTTTGGTTAAAGTCTCAGAACTTCTAATGGTAAGTCTGTGGCCTTGACAAGCTATTTAAATTCTTCTGTCCTTTTTTTCTTTTTTCTTTCTTTTTTTTTTTGGCAGAATAACAACAGTAAAAACACCTTTTCTCCTCTATTCTCAGGCAAATGTGCCCTGCTAAAGGTTGAAGATCCTTTCATATACTGATCACTTGGGATGGCACAATAATGCCTTCCTATAGGCTCAGCACATTTGTCCAGAGTTTGGCCACAGTGTGAGGAGAGTGCGGATTGACGGGATGCCATGCTCATAACTCCTTCACTTATATCTATCTGCTCACAGTCTTCTTAGAAGTTGAGAAGGACATTAGACCGGCAGCTTATTTCAAGGTACTGGGTCCTGAAACCCTGATCTCTCTTTACGGGTCATCTGGATATCTGGATTCTATGTTTATACTGTGAAACTTTTATTTTCAATTCCTTTTCCATTATATTTCATTATTTTTCAATATGTCCCTTTTAGGAATTACTGTTAAAGGATTTGAGAAGAAAGCAATACAACACACTTACAAAAATTTTCTTTCATCCACTCAATCTGTTCAATTCACTTGCTTAGTATAAAGTCACTTGTTCTGTGATCATTCTTGGATTAGGATTCCTCCTCCCAGGATGCCCATTTATGGTTTCATTTATCTGCTGATCATAACTCCCAATTCTCCAAGAAGGAATATATCATTTGAGAAATTCTAAACAGGAGTTTACCAGCAGGATTTAGGGTTTGAACAAGAAATCATGAATATCCAGTATCATTTAACCTTTTTGATGGCTAACTCTTTTTTTTCCCTAAGAGGTGTTTTAAAAACTCAAATAATCCTTTCTGATGGGACTTCACAACTAACACAATTGAGATATTCTTGAGCACCAATGTGAAAGGAATGAAAACTGTGTGTGCATTATTAAAATGTAAAGATCTTCTTCCCAAATGGACCCAATGCCATTTTCACTCTGTTTACAGCTGGCTCTCAGTCATCCAGGGGGGTCAGTCTGTTTGAGGTTTGGTTGTAAGATAACCTTTCGTGGAACTGGACATGTCATCTCAGGGATTATACACATTTTGACATGAATCTATATTAAAAAATGGGAGATTTTAAGTCAGGAGAATTCTACACAGGGGGAAAACATGTCTTTAAATGGCCAATACCATGGGTTTGTGGGGTTTTTGGTTTCTTTTTTAGCCCTACACTCTGTCCATCTTTTTGAAGATAAAACAAATTGAGTGGACTGCCACCTCCAAAATATGGCACAGGACCTAATATTTAAAAAATGAGAACAGTTACCTCTTCTGCCTTCTAAAACTCTTTGTTCTTAGTCAGGATGAGAGTGTTATTACATGGAGCTGTCCTCTTGATTAGAACTAAAAAAACAAAAGTTTAAATACAGACTCTTCTGAGTTAGAGTCCTGTTTTCTGGAAGTTGCTGTATAGGTAGTTGTTGGTTCCTTTTCTTCCTACCAAGAGGCACAACTGGATGAGAAAGACAGCACTGTAATTATCCCTGAGAATCTACCATTTTATGAATTTCAGGACCTGTTTGGAGGAAGAAGAGATATAATCAGAATAAGAAAAAAGTCACCATTCAATTACTTCTTTACTGTTGTAAATCTGTCTTATGGATTGAGCATCACTCTGAGGAGTGATACTCACACTGTCCCTTTAGGAGCAACACAATTGGAATTTAATTTATAGCTGAATAGTTTTCCCCATGTAATTAAAGTAGAAGCTGTAGCTGATAGCTACTGCCTCTCCCACACTCCTAAAAAGGACTGAAGTATGTGTTCAAAATTTCAGTTGTTGATAATGGTTATTTCCTGTAAGTGATGAATCTTAAAGATCCAGGGATGCAGCTCAGTGAGTAGGACTGGCTCATTCTCTCACCATTAAATCCCAGCATTTCTAATTTGCTCTAGAAGCTTCCTTTTGTTTTCTTTCCCTGTCAAAAGTGACTTCTCATTGGGAGAAAAAAAAGGTATTTCTGGCCTACCACACTTAGAGGATGCATTTTGAATTGCTCTTCAAAGAGTGATTGATGGATTTGTTTTTGTCCATAGATGCTTCCCCTCTTCCCCTTGACATCCAGAAACCTACATATGAAAGTCTCTGCCCCTGGTTGGGATTGCAGATTAAGCCCATTTTATTGGCCAACATGGGAAACAAACCTGGTCATCATGTAATACTTAGTGCTTGACCAAACTGATGGCCATAGTAATACCTTAATTTGAAGATTTGTACATTTCCTTCATTGGAGCTTTGTCTAAAGTAATGAAGCATTACTTTATATCATCTTTGGTGAAAGTACATTACTATAGTCATGTAATATAAATTGTTGCACGATATTATCCTTTTCAAATATAAATAACATATATAGTATGATATAATAGTAAGACACTTGCAGTGCATGAGTTATTCTAACCTGATAATATGACTGATCTTAATTATTTGGTGTAAAAATACATGCATGCAGAAAAGCTACCAGTATAGAATAATGATTATTCATTTAAATAAACACCCAGTGGTGTGTTTGGCATATGTGTCTTCTCAAAGATTTTGTTGTTCAGAAGTGTCATTTCAGTGAACGTGGGTTATTTGTAATTATTTGATAAGTGTTGTCAACTTTTATTTTTCCTTTTTTTGGGATAAAGTCTCGCTCTGTCACCTGGGCTAGAGTACAGTGGCATCATCATAGCTCACTGCAGCCTCCAACTCCTAGACCCAAGCAATCCTCCTGCCTCAGCCTCTCCAGTAGCTGGGACTACAGTTGCATGCCACCATGCACGGCTTATTGTTAATTTTTTTTTTTTTTTTTTTTTGGTGGAGACAGGTCTTGCTATTGCCCTGGCTGGTCTTGAACTCTGGGGCTCAAGTGATCCTCCCACCTCAGCCTCCCAAAGTGCTAGGATTACAGGCATGAGATACCATTCCTGGCCTTGTCAACATTCTTTATTTCTAAATGAGCACATTCAGTCTCAAGTGATGCTGGGCCTGCTAAGCAGTTCAATAGAGTCTCCAAAGAAATTTTCAGCTTGGCTAATAGGGACTAACATCCTGCTGGTGTTTTAACTGATTCAGGCTTTTCTTTGCCTAAGTAGCATGCTTAATGTTTGTCTAGAGTGAGTTTGGTCTTCCAAGTCAATCAGACTAATGTAGGAAGGCCAGCCAGTGAGAGGGCTTGCCCAGGGAGCAGGTGGATGGGGCTCCGTTCATTGATGCAGTAAGCCTTGTTGGGGCAGATGGTCACAGATACAGGGATGAGTGTTCCTGTGGACCGAAAGGAACCTTGAACAGACCCTTCCTTGTGACATTTGAATGCACTTCCCAGAATCCTAAAGTAGTGATGTTTTTGGAAACTACAGAAAACAAAAACATTTTCTCTAAAACAAGCTTGCTTGGTCCATGAGGCTTCTCAGTACAGAGTGACAGGCAAGGACAGAGCCAGGCTTTGTGGGGCCTGAAGTTTGTGCAATTTGAGGAAACTTTTTGGGCAACAGACCCCTAAGGACAATTTCTTAGTGGCCTTGCCAGGCCTGGAGGGTGTTCTGGGGAGAAGTCAAGCTTCATGGACCTCAAGGAAGTCCACCTCTTTGTTTGGGTTGATTTGGAACAAAAAAACAAAACAAAACAAAATCCTTCAATTGTATTTGATAAAGGACATGTTCACTAATAAAATTTACTCTTAAATTGAACTTTTCTCTTTAAATCAAAATCAGTTTGAATATAAAAGTGTAAAATAGCTTAAACAATTTGGAAGTAATAGATCCAGGATTTACTTGTAGCAAATAACAGAGATAAAACTAACCTTTGGCTATACCCCCACTTATTTTTAGAAACTTGGAAGGATTGATTTCAACATACAAAGTTCTTCAGAGTAACTTCTAAACTGTATCCACTTCTACCTGCTGCTGGGACCTGCTAAGGGGCTGATTGTTTTGTACTGAATACCTTTAAAAGGTGCTTTATATATGTCTGATTATTTCTGAAAGACATAAGACCGAATGTAGTATGTTCCTTCAAAATGTAGATACTTGTTTCCACCTCATTTGAAATCTATGGCATAAAATTATATGCTTTAAGTCCCTTTTATTATGAGTTAATAAAAGTGATATGCAACTTGTAAATACTGCAGAAGAGGGTATGACAGTGTGCCCTCTCAGTCTTGTAGAGGGGCATTGTGTAATAGGCTCCCATGATTGCATAATTTTCCAGGAGAATGCCCCGTGTCTGCCTTGCTCATTTACTGTTTGATTAGAGTTTAGACACTGACATGTTCCCTGTATAATTGATGATTTCTTTTTGGAGGGTACAAAAGATAACTACAAATGTTTTATTGCCATGTAGGACATTAATCCTTTTTTTTAATAAACTTAAATCTCACTCTAATGTTCTTTTATAAGTGCCTATAAGTGGGTGCCTGGGAGCAGTGTGTAACTGGAATTCTCTAGGAGCCTGCTTTATAGTATCTGGTTGGTACCTGAAGCAGCATCTAATCCAAGTGGGGAAAGCCTGATAAGAACCAGGTGATTGGAATATGGGCTGGCTGGGGCTGGGGATTGAAGGGAGAGGACATGCAGGTGGACAGATGCCCTTACACTTCAGCATAGCATCCAGTTCTCTCATTGGTGCCCAGGAGGCTTAATGTGCTTGAGTCATGAAGGCCTCTGGGCATGGGAGCTGTGGACTTTCTTTCTGGTAACTGTCACAGTGAGAGGGGCTTCTGTTGTGCTTGCAGACTTGATCCTGCTGGTCTGTGCTGGGGGAATTCTGAGCCTGTTCATGGCTGGTCATTATTGTCAACAAAACCTGCTATGATCTTTGAGAATTTTTATGACTAGTTAGCTCAAAGGCATGACCACATGTCTGTGCTATTGCTTAAAGAACATCTCTATTTTCAAATGAAGATTGATTCTAATTTTATTTTCAGAACTACATAAGGCACAGTGGAGGTATATAAATGAAGATGATTCCAGCAGCATTTTTGCAAAATGCACTAACATACTGAATCACACTTTCTGGTAGGCAGTGGAGTGGCATGGCTTGGAATTCTGGTTCCACAGCCTCAGACCAGCTGTGTGGTAGTGGGTAACTTCCTTTCCCTCTTTGTGTCTCAGTTTTCTCATCTCTAAAAACAGGAAATATTGGTAACCTACCCCATAGAACTGTTATGAAGATTAAATTAACAAACATGTATAAATAATACCTGGAACAGAGTAAGCATTCAGTGAATTTTAGCCATTACTGTTGTTCCTATTGACATCAAGTATAAAATAAGGAATCTGACCTTGGTTCATGACCTTGGGTAGAATCACAAGGTAAGCACTATTTTAGGGAAAAGTATTTATACTGGGTATTTTCATTATCCAAAATATTATCACTAATAATGCACCATTAGAGCAACATTACAAAATAAGATCATTAAAAAGAAGCTTTGGTATAGATTTGGAAACTCTTACAGTACATTGATATGTATTGACTTTCTGCAATATCTGATCTATAAATAATAATTCCTTTGGATTTTAGCTATTTGGATCAACTTGCCATTAACAACTTTAATTTTTAACTTCTGTCAATTTTGCATACTTTTCTGTCAGCTAAAAAGGACCCCCAGGTCATTATCCAGATGTCTTTGTCAGGATAACATGCCCCTGGAACATGCTGCTTGTGATCTGACTGTTCTAAAGTCTTCTAGGACACACAGTTTCTGACCTCCTGTGCGGATTGTGCAGCATTCCTGATTGTTGAGTGAGTGCTGGTCTCCATGCATGTCTGTCACTGGGGATGCCGTCTCAGTGTGAATGTGTGTGAAAACCTCAGGGTGGGTCCTTGAAGAGAGAGCGTTGCTGTCTGATTCTGAGAGGTTGGGTTTTGCTCTGTTCCTTGGATTTGCTCCTGTCCTCTCTTCTTCCATGCCCATCACTGACTGGTTCAGACCCTCAATATCTCTGGCACGTGCTGCTGTTGTCTTCATGGTCTCCCTGTCTCCACCTCATCTCCTGTGAATTTGCTGTCCTGCCCCTGCAGTGACCTTTCTAAAGATCACTTCCCAGATGAGCTTACTCTCCTGGGTGAAACTTTTCATATCTTCTCTCACACCACACACTCATACATACACCACATACACACCACACACCATATACACACACACGCACACACTCTCTCACATACATACACACATCACACACACCACACACACATCACACACACCACACACTTTCACACACGCTATACGCACACACCCACACATCTACATACAACACAAACTCACACACAACACTCACATACACCCTGCATACACACCATGAACCCCTCCCATGCACTCACACACACTCACACTACACACAAACACTTCTTCAAAGGCTCCTGTTTGAAGCTCACTGCCAAGAAGCTCACTGCACCCCACCCTGGCCCTAAATTACAACCATGGGCTCCACTGACTTACTTCCACCAGTACTTTCATTGCCCCTGACTCTGGGGGACTCTGTCCACATCTGGTCTCCCTGTGGAGGGTCTAGTCCTTCTGCAGAATTTCATCCCCTCTTCTCATGCCCACTGAGTCACTGGTCTGCTGTACCATCTTGTTGGTTTTTCAGCCTGATTTCCTTTGAGGCTCTCGTCATCGTGTATTGCAGGCACCTTTTGACAAGTCCACATTCTGTCACCAACAGTACCTTAGTCATTTTTATGTCCCCAGTACCTCAGACTGCATCTGGCACATGGTATGCACTCATTTATAATTGCTGAGCACTTGCATGCATGAATGCCACAGGTATTAGAATAAAAATTTGGAAGGTGCTTTCCTTTTTATGTGGTCTGTGATCCAGTTCACTTACTTGTTGACTTGCAGTTCATGTTAGGGTGGGGAATCCTAGCACAGGCTGAGAAGGAATTCTTGACACAAAGTTTAGAATAGTTTTAAAGAAAGAAAGTTTATTTTACTTCCCAAGGGTAGGGAAATGTACAACAGGGAAGGAAGGAAGGGAAGGAGGGAGGGAGGAAGGGAGGAAGTAAAGAAGTGTGAGAAGAGAGGGTAAGGGGTTTGGGGATTTTTATGGGGAAAAAGAGAAAGAAAAATAAAGAATAGTTATGGCTGCCAGCTGATAGCAGAGTGCAACTGTGAAATGGCTGCATCTTGTTTTTCCTTTTTCTTCTCTGTGTCTCTTCCCTGTGAGGCTGGTTTATCAGTCTCCTTTTAATCTGGTCTGGTGGATGTGGAGGGAGCTGGAACCCTTTGCTCTCTGCTTGGGAACTCTTCAAGTGCCATTAAAAACAAAACTCTCAAATAAAACAACAGGTGGTTAATCAAGCAAAGGGGTAGCTGTGTGCTGTGATCTTTCCCTTCGAAGAGGCAATTATGTGCTGTCAGTTTTCTCCTTTTTTTCTCTGTTAGTTTATTTTTTTTCTGTTAGTTTATTTTTTTTCTGTTAGTTTATTAGCAAGGCCATCCTATCAATTCAGATAATTAAATTTCTGTTGAAATAATAATAAACTAAGTGAATTTCAGTATTATATCTGCAATTTATTTATGTTTTCATTAAGGTGGACAAAAACTATTAACAGTAAGCACAATATGTAGGGTGTTGAGTTACAGAATTAGCATAGAAGGCATTGAAATTGTCAACGATCTTTACTTATAGCACCATACAGAAGAAAAAGGATGAAAAAGGACATATATAAATGAGACTAGAAACTAAAAAAAATGAAGTTATGTAAAATTAGTATTAATAAATAGCTATGTACTATGCAAATTCTATATAAAAATATCTGTTTTCCATTTGGGGTACAGTGCCTCAGGATTTTTGTCTTGTAGCTTATTAGTAGGAGTGTGGTACCATGATTACATTGCCAAAACTACTTGAATAGCATCTGTGCTAAATATTTATGGAGCTTTCTTTGATGTTTATTTGGTGTAGAGTAAACAGCATACGTTTAAAGTGCACAATTTGGTAAATTTGGGGGTATGTAGACCCATGAAACCACCACCAACGTCACGGTACTATACATAGCTATAATTTCTAAGGGATTTCTTCTTTTCCTTTCCTTCCCACTTCCCCGAGCCTCCCCTATCCCCAGGCAACTGCTTATCTATAGATTACTTTGCATGTTCTAGAATTTCATATAAAATGGAATTATTCAGTGCCTATAGTTTTTTGTCTGGGTTCTTTTAGTCATCATAATTATTTTGGGATTCATTTGTGTTGTTGCATCGAACGAGTTCATTCCTTTTTATTCCTGAGTGATCTTCCATTATATGGATGTACTAAAATAAATTCATCTGTTTCTGTGGTTTCAATGTGTCCCCTCCAAAATTCAGGTGTTGCATTTGTGATAGTATTTAGAGGTGGTGCCTTTAAGAGGTAGTTGGGCTAGGAGGGCTGCCCTCTTCTGAATGGGATCAGGGCCATTTTAAAAGAGGTGGCATGCAGTGTGCAGTGTTCAGCTTGCTTGCCCTTCCACCTTCTGCCATGTGAGGATGCAGTGAGAAGGCCCACCTGAGATGCAAATGCCTTGTTCTTGGACTTCCCAGTTCCACAACTGTGAGAAGTAAATTTCTGTTCTTTATAAGTCACCAGTCTGTGATATTCTGTTATAGCAGCACAAACGGACTAAGTAATCTGTTTATCAGCATTCATTTCCTTTAGGAAAGAAGCTTCATCCATGCAGCTTCTGCATGTATCACCATGGTCTCAGTGAATTAATCTCCTATTCTGGGCCTGGCTCTGTACACAATTTACTTTAACAACAGCAACCTCACTAGTGTGGATAATTATGAGGATCACACTAGCAGTTTCTTTTAAAAAGATGGGGCTGGTTTGGGCTGCCCCATCATGCAGCATCAGCTGCCTTTCATGATTTAGACACACTCCTGACCTGAGGCTCTAGAGACCCATTCTTTACCTGATCGTTTCAGATGTGAATTGGTGACATAAACGTCAGTGCATTTAAGATTTATAAAAACTTCCTTGACCATTGTATTGGTTTTCTCTTGCTGCTGTACCAATGACCATGCACTTAGTGGCTTAATTAAAAGATAGAATTACGATGTTACAGTTTCAATAGGTGTAGAGTCTGGGTGGACATGGCTGGGTCCTCCACTTAGGTGTCAGCAGGGCCACATTATTTTCCTGGAGGCTATTGGGGAAGAATTCTCTTCCAAGCTGTGTCGGGCGAGCCCCAGAACCTTCCCTGGGCTTGATGACTCACTGGGAGGAAACACAGGACTCACCATATGGTTAGACTCACGGCTATGATTGATAACAGTGAAAGGATACAAAGCAAGGTTAGCAAAGGGAAAAGGTGCATGGGGCGAGGTCCTGAGGCAGCCAGACATGAGCTTCCAAGGGTCCTGTTGTGGTGCATTCAGGAAGTACTTAATTCCTCCAGCAATGACTTACGAAATGAGTCTACCAGAGAGAGCACATTACAGACTTGGCACCCAGTGTTTTTGTTGGACTGGTCACATAGGCACCGTCCACCCAGAACATAAGGAAAGCAGGTATTGAGCATAAACCACATGTTGATACAAAAGGTCCAGGCACAGCGAGCCACCCTGGTCAGTTAGGGCAGTGGGAATGGTTTCAGAGAGTGGTTTCAGAGGCCGACGGTCAGGCCTGCTCTGCTAACTCTTGTGCACACTGGACAACTGCAGGTCCTTGTGCTTATAGGACTGAGATCCCATTTCCCTGCAGGCTGCCAACCTCTCCTAGAGGTTTCTGTGTCCCTTCTCATGCTTTCTATGTGGCCCCTCCAGCAGCAGTGGGTCAAGTCCCTTTCATGCTTCAAATCTGTCTCCTTCTGCTGCATCTCTATGGCTTCCCCTTCTGCTTCCAGCTAGAGAAAGTTCTCTACTCTGAAGGGCTCATGTTATTAGCCTGGATCAACGTGATCATACGGGGTAATCTTCCTGACCCCAATCATGTCTGCAAAGTCCCTTTGCTGTGTGATGTCACAGATTCACAGGTTCCAGACAAGAGTACGTGGATATCTGTGGGCCCATTTTACCTGTCTCACTATATTTACATATCTCTGGTTGTTTTTCCTTTCCTGCATTTGGTTCCCTTCCTATGAAACACACATTTTCCACTGGACCTGAAGATATTTTCAAGAGACGGTAACGTACTCTCACAGTAGTACCTGGATGCCTGCTCAGGGTTGGTGGGATGAGGGCCAGCCCCGTGACTGGCCACTGCACTGCCCTTCCTAGTGCCAATTTCAGCCACAGCCCTGTTCCTGGCTTAGAGCCTCACTGCCCTAACCTGCCCCCAGGAGGAGAGACTATATTCACCATCTCCCCAGGAGGCCAACTTCTACTTTTATAACAAGGCCAAATTACATACTCATTCTCCAGCCTTAGAAGTTTCTTGGATACTCTCCCTGTCCTAATTTTTATGACTTCTCTTGTTTGTCTGAGTCTATCTACTACATGTGCTAACTTTGTCTACTAATACATGCCTATAATCTCTCATCTGCAATTCCAAATTTCAGAAAACACTGAGAACAAGTTGTATTATTCCTTACTGGAAAACGGGTATGAGGCTACTTGCAGTATTCATGTCCCTTGAGCAAGTATCTCTGCACTCTGCCATATGCTTGCCATGGGGATACTAATTAATACATGAAACACAATGTATGCTTTTCGAAACTCCCAAAAATTCTAAAACAGAAAGACAGCTGGCCACAAAGCCTTCAGCTGAGGGGTTGGGGACTGCAGGACCAATCACTGTAGGTTTTTATCCAAAGGATTGAGTTTATATTCTTATAAATTCATAAGAATTATATACTTATAATTTCCATTCTTTATTGGTGATATGTTTCAAATTAACATTTTTTCCTGAGGAATGGCTGAACTGGATCTATATGTGAAAATAACCAAATAAATTAATATTTAGAATTAATGAAATCTGTTCCAAAAGGAAGAAACTTTTTTATTTAAATGGAAATATAGCAATGTTTCTTAAATCACAGAAAAGTCTTCCCCATTTCTTTCCACAGGACACAATATGTATCTTAGGACATACAGGCTCATACTTAATGGTGTACAAGGGTCCCAGTTTTTACACATGACCTTCTAAAAAGTGGTTTTTTTTTTTTTAACAAAGGGCTAATTTTATTTCATTTTTTAATTTCAAAGTATTAAGGAGGTACAAATGTTTTTGGTTACATGGATCACTTTTGTAATGCTTAAGTCATGGTATAAGGGTGCCCATCACCCAAATAGTGTTCATTGTACCCATTAGGTAGGTTTTTGCCCCTCTGTTCCCCCCACTTAATTTCCATTAAGTTTTACATTCTTCTATAGCACATGTGTGCTCATCAGTTAGTTCCAGTTTAATAGTGAGTACATGTGGTGTTCATTTTTCCATTTTGGGATACTTCAGTTAGGATAATCATCTCCAGTTCTATCCAAATTGTTGTAAAAGGCATTAATTCATCCTTTTTATGGCTGAGTAGTACTCCATGGTATATATACACCACATTTTGTTAATCCACTTGTAATTGATGGGCACATGGATTGATTCCACATCTTTGCAATTGTGAATTGTGCTGTAGTAAACGTTTGTGTGCAGGTGTCTTTTTGATAAAATGACTTCTTTTCCTCTGGGTAGATACCTAGTAGTGGGATTGCTGGATTGAATGGTTGATCTATGTTTAATTCTTTGAGGAATCACTGTTTTCCATAGAGGTTGGACTACTTTGGAGTTCCACCCACAGTGTATAAGCATTCCTATTTCTTTGCATCCACGCCGACATGTGTTGTTTTTGAACTTTTTAATAAAAGACATTCTAACAGGGGTAAGGTGGTATTTCATTATGGTTTTAATTTGCATTTCCCTGGTGATTATTGACTTTGAGCATTTTTTCATATACTTATTGGGCATTTGTCTATCTTCTTTTGAAAAGCTCCTGTTCACATTTTTACCCCTTTTAATTTTCTTTTTTCCTGATTTGCTTGAGTTCTTTGTAGATTCTGGATATTAGCCCTTTATCGGATGTATAGCTTGCAAATATTTTCTCCCATTGTGAAGGTTGTCCATTAGCTCTGTTGATTATTTCCTTAGCTGTGTAGGCTTTTAGTTTAATCAAATCCCATTTATTTATTTTTGATGTTACTGTGATTGCTTTTAGGGTCTTTGCCATAAATTCTTTGCCTAGGCTGATATTTAATACACTGACTGCCACAGTAGAAAAAAAAATTTTTTTCTTTGGGGCCACAGTGTTTTATTATGAAAATAGAATAAAAACTTCAAAAACAAAACAATCCTTTCTAATTTAATAAAAAATTTGTTATTTTTATTGTTTTCTGTGCATGAGTCATACACAACTTGCAAAATAGTTCATGTGGCTCCCAAGGTTAAGAGACATGAGTTGCGTATGTATGCTTCATGAGGCCCCGGCTCAAAACTAGCATGAATTAAATGCAACTCATATGGCAGTTAATATGCTAGTAGAAGCTAAAAAGTGTTTTTGTTTGCCTCCTGAAATACCCTCAAAATGGGTAGGTAGAGGCAATCTGCCATGCACCCTCAGCAGAACTGCAGGTTCTTGTTGGGTTTGCCAAGAATACAAGGCCCTGGGTGCACTTTTCCCAGGCCAGGTGTGTTTGCCAGCAATCCTGAGAGTTTGGGTACCATCTCCCCCAGACAAAGAGCAGGCTGGTTTCTGCTTACCTGCAGAGCAGTGAATTCCCCAACCCAGAGAGGTCCCTCTGCTGTACAGCAGCCCATGGTGTGCCCTGATATCTGTTCTGCGCCCTTTGGACTATTATTGCATGAGGGAGGCATGAGGAACCCCCCCCCCCAGTCTCCACATCTCCTCTGTCCTGTGAACAGCATCTAAAATGGCACCATTTCCCTGGTGTCTTTCTGGATGACCATGAACTACAGCGCCTTGCCCTATCTCTCCCTGATGGCATTTGGAACACTTTCATTCATTTTCTGTTCCCTTTCATGGCACTTCTGTGTTGATCTTTTTCTCCAAATTATACCCTCCACATCATTTAGGTCATGTAAAATGTCATATGTTTATGGCTATAAGACATACCATTTATAGTGCATTTTTGTTAAACATTTAAAAGAGAAGTATTATGCTCATTATTTATTTGAAGTTGTCAGCTCAGATGGGAATTTAGTCTGGAGTTTCCCTTGTATGAATAGAATGAATCTAAGTCATCTATCTCCATAGTGACTACATCCCTAATACAGGCTTTTTGATGATATAGATAAACATAAAACAATTTCAATATAAGAAAAACCTTTTAAAATGACTTTCTTCTGGAAATAAAAGAAGGAGCTCTCTCACCATGCCTCTGGGGTTGCCCCCAGGCACACGTGTGGGACACTAGCACACCTGTCTGACCTGCTGTGTGTGTGCACACCTGCCAGGGGAGCTCCAGGACTTGAAGCACATGGCTTGTATTCATCTTCTACTCATAGATGTTCGGTTAAGAGCTCTGCAGGATTCCAGTTTTGACAAAGATCCAAAGGTCAGAAATGCCAGCAGTCAGCCTCACTACTATGTCTGTAACACACAGAGAGATGCTCAACATAAGCCACACTCCATCCATCTGAATCAGCACATGAGATTTTATTTGGATTTGAACTCTTGTCTTCCATTTCTGCAGTCCCCAACCTCTGGGCCATGGCCCTGTACTGGTCCGTGGCCCAGTACCAGTCCATGGCCTGTTAGGAAAACTGGGCTGTGCATCACCACCTGAGCTCCACTTTTCCCCCCACTGCCCCCACCTTCTGTCTATGGAAAAATTGTCTTCCATGAAACCGGTCCCTGGTGCCAAAAAAGGTTGGGGACTACTGTTCTATTTTATATTTTTTAATATTCCCAATCACTGAACCTGAATGGCTTTTCTTCCTTTCAGAGCTTTGAGTTTTCAGGATTTAGTGTTGTTCTTTTTTAGAAGAGAGAAGAAAGAGAGTGGTGGGATCCCTGGAAGGAGATCCTCAGGGAGCCCTCGTGCTGCTTTTCAGCAGAAGTTTTATTAAATTCCCACTGAGGGAGAGTTCAGATATGGGAAAAGGCTCATATGTATTGTAAAGAAGGTTGAAAGTTACCAAATAAGATTCTGAGGACCGAATGCAGAATTACCATGGCAATGTAATTTCATCTGTGTATTCTCAAATAAGTGAAGTGATTAATGAGTTACATTGCCAATAGATTTTCTATCCTTAAATTAAATAACTAAATACAGTTGATTATTTAAGGAAGCTAACAGTGATATCCAGGCTCTCTTGAAAAGCCTGTCTGTCAAACACTGCAGTTCACCTTTCAACTGAAAGGAATTTGGTGATCCCTATATGAGATTCCTAGGGCTGCTGTAACAAAGTGCCAGAAACTAGATGGCTTAAAACAACAGAAATTTATTCTCCCACAGTTCTGGAGCTAGAATTCTGAAATCAGTGTTTTAGCAGGGCTGTGTTCTCTCTGAAGTCTCTAGGGTAGTATCTGTTCCCTGTTTCCCGCTTAGCTTCTGGTGTTGCCAGCAGTCCTTGGAGTTCCTTGGCTTGTAGATTGCATCACTCCACTCTCTGACTTTGTCATCACATGGCATTCTCTCTATTTGCTTTCACACCATCTTCCCTCCATTTGTGTCTCCTCTCTTCTGAAAAGGAGACTAGTCCTGCTGGATTAGGGCCCATCCTAGTGACCTCATTTTAACTTGATTATGTCTGCAAAGACCCTATTTCCAAATAAAGTTCCATGCGCAGTTTCCCGGAGTTTGAACTACAACATATGTCAACATGACAATGACCAGTGTGATGGTTAATTTAGTGTGTCAATTCGACTGGGCCATGGATGCTCAGATAGCTGGTAAAGCTTTTCTGGATGTGTCTGTGAGGATGTTTCTGGAAGAGATTAGCATTTGATTTGGTTGACTGGGTAAAGATCACTCTCACCATCCAATCCATTGAGGGCCTGACTAGAACAGAAAGGTGGAGGAAGTCAAGCTTGTTTCCTGTTGGAGCTGGGATGGCCATCTTCTCCTGCCCTTGGACAGCAGTGCTACTAGTTCTCTGACCCATCAGGCCCAAGCTGGGACAGACATCACTGGCTTTCCTGGTTCTCAGGCCCTCAGCCTTGGACTGAATCACACCACTGGCTTTCCTGGTTTTTCAGCTTGCGGATGGCAGACTGTGGGACTTTTTTGGCCTTTATAATGGTGTGAGCCAGTTCCTATAAGAAATGTCTGTATTTCTATGTCTGTCTATCTTTATCCATCTATTTATCTATCTGTATGTATCTATCATCTACCTGTCAGTCATCTATTTATATCTCCCATTGATTCTATTTCTCTGGAGAACCCTGACTAATACCACCAGGAAGCGCAGAGGTGGTGTAGTCAAATATAGTTATCTAAAAGGAGAAGAGGTATTTTCTCATTTTAACTTGATTATGACAAGCTTGTTTGTTCTGCCTATTTTTTTTTTAATAAGGGGGAAAGAGCAATGATTTCGAACTGGTAAGAGTTTGGCAAAAAATGCTTTTGGACCCCGTGGTGAACAGAATGTGAGAGTATGAGTGAACAGTTCCCCTGAGTGCTAAGAGGAGTGGGATCCAGAAATGAGCCTGGAGTTTGAATCCAGGTGAAGAAAAGTGGCTGCCACCTTACATTGCCTGTATTCGCAGTATTTGCTGTGTGCCAGGCATGGTTTTTAAGCATATCAGGTGCATCATATCTTTTGATCTTTCTTAATGAGTGTCTTCATTTTACAAAGAAACTGAAGCCCAGAGTTGTGCAATGGTCAGTGGGGCACTCTGTGTTAGAAACCTGGGTGCCCAATTCCGGGGGCCACATTCTCAATTTCTGTGCTACCCTGGAATATTCTAAGATAAGTTGGAGGTAGTCCTTTATTTTCTTTATCATTATTGTTACTATTCTTATTATTCATGCTTGCAGTGAAGTTGACCCCCAGAGTGCACAGAAAAAAGAGGGGGAGGAAGGGAGGCAGGGGGAGAGGAAGCCTTGAGGATGGCCCTATTCTTGGTGAGGTAAAGGGAATTTCGAGTCACATGAAGGTTGGGCATGCCCAAGCTCAAGGGTGCACCCAAGGTCAGTGGTCAGGGGAGTCCTGGGGAATTGCTGGCCTTCAATCCTGAATGGAACTCTAAATGATGTGCTGCTGTCCTGGCTCAGGCTGCTCCCCTGTTCTCAGATGTCTGTCACCATTGTTCAAGCTTTCACATAGAAACAAACATCCCCGTTGTTTGGTGCCCTTGTGCAGTGAGATAGAGACCAGGCAGGCTGTTTTCACCAGGCATGGAAGGCCACATCCAGGAAAAGTTCAGTGTTGGGCAAAACAGATTCCCTTCTCCATAATGGGGTGTGGACTTGCTCAGCTAAGGACCTCAGGGCATCTTTGTGCAGAGAAATGAAAGACAGGCAGAAGCCCTAGGTTCTAGGCCTGGATCTGGTTTCCTGTGACCCATATCAGGGCCCAAGTTCTCTAGGATCAGTTTTCTCTTCTGAAAACAGAGAGGGCTGACTCTGTGGTCTTCACTCTGAAGCCCAAGTCATAGGAGGTCCATCCTCCTCTCCAGCCCTCAGGCACCTTGTTCTCTAAATCAATTTGGCCCCAAGTGGCTGGTCCTAAAGAAAGACCCCAGGCCAAGAATCACCCAGGGAAAGGGAGAAAGTCTGAAAAGAGGATGCAGGTGAGGAGTTGGAGGGGCAGGTCCTGGTGCGGTTCACACTTGCAGAAGACAAGCACCTAGGCTTCATGGCTCCTGCCTCGCTTCACCTGCCTCCCAGCTGGAGGCCGCAGAGCTTAAGAGACTCATTTCTTTCTCTTTATAATTTGCTGCATCATTTTCAAATTCCATTTTAAATTTACTTTCTCATTTAAACTTACTCTGCAGTCAGGCTTGCTTTGATTTTGCCTTCTGGGCTTTTTTCTCCTGATTTTAGCTTTATTACTCCAAGGTTATGCCTCCACTCAGTTACCACTTTCCTCCTGATAATACCATTTTACATTGTGTGCTGAAGGCTGATTTTGTTGCCCTCATTCCTGTTTCATCTGTTTGGCAGCCCCTTGAGATGATCTGCTGTCTGTTTCTGATTCACTGAAGCAGTTTCCATCAGAGCTGACTGGCCATGGCTGATCTGTATAACCATCCAAGTCATGATGGGGGTGGGAGGATGTGGATCCTCAGCTTTTCTCTCAGTTGAATCGTGAGTGTGTGACTTTCTTTCAGCTCTTTACTTGGATTGATGATTCAGGTTCTTAGTTACAGATAAGAAAGGTATTAATACGGCAATATTAGTAAAATCGTGGGCATTTTGAGACTCTCACTGTGTGGTGTTGCTGATGAATGCATTCTTTTATCTGGTGTAGAGACATTAGTTCACATACCTGGTGGGGAATTAGAAATCTGCCATGTGTCTGCCACTGGGTGGCTCCAAATGAGGTACAATTGTAAATGAGTTTTGTGTTTTTGATATGAAAATGGGATGGGCAGGTGGTAACACCCAAAGTATCCAGGAAATCTGCACCGGTGTGACTGTGTAGGTGGGGTTCCCATCACCATAGGGAGTTTATATGCAGGAAACTTTGAGTTTCTCTCTGTGTCACAGATCAGTGTGGGTCTCATTGGCAGTCTTCACATTAATGAAAATGCTCCTTCTTTTTTGTTAAAAATTTATTTGTTGTGATAAAATATACATAATTTAAAACTGACCATTTTTAACCAATTTTAAGTGTATAACTCAGTGGCATTAAATGCCTTCACACTGTTGTTCCATTATTACCACCATCCATCTTCACAACTTTTTTCATCTTCCCAAACTGAAATTTTCTGTGCCCACTAAGTATAATACCAACACCCCAATTCTCCCTTCCCCAGGCCCCGGCAACCACCATTGTCCTTTCTGTCTCTATGAATTTGACTACTTTAGATGCCTCATGTAAGTGGAATCATACAGTATTTGTCATTTTCTGACTGGTTTATTCACTTAGCATAATGTCCTCCAGGTTCATCCATGTTGTAGCATGTGTCAGAATGTCCTTCATTTTAAGGCTGAATAATCCACTGTATGTATAGACTGCATTTGTTCATCCATTCATTTGTCACTGGAGACTTGGGTAACTTCCACTTTTTGGCTATTGTGAATAATGCTGCTATGAACATGGTGCACAAATATCTGTTCTCTGTTCAGTTCCATGCTTTCGTTTCTTTTGGACATAACCAGAATTGGAATTGCTGGAACACATGGTAATTCTACTTTTAACATTTTGAAGAACTGCCATACTGTTTTTCATAGCTGCTGTACCTTTTTACATTCCAACCAGCAGTGTGCAAGGGATCCAATTTCTCCACATCCTCATGAACACATTTTCTGTTTATATTTTTTCATAATAGTTATTGTAATGGGTGTGAAGTAGTATCTCATTGTGGTTTTGATTTGCATTTCCCTAATGACTTCTGATGTTAAGCATCTTTTCTTGGAGATCTTTTTTTGTTTGTTGTTTTTGCATGTGGGTATCTGCTTACTGGACATCTGTATATCTTCTTTGGAGAAATGTCTATTTCTTTTCATTTACTTTGCCCATTTTTTAATCAGGTGGTTTTTTTTGTTGTTGAGATGTAGGAGCTCTTTATGTATTCTGGATAGAAACCTCTTCTCAGATATATGGTTTGCAAATATTTTCTCCCCATTCTTAGACTGCCTTTTTGTTTTGTTGATTGCAATCCTTGCCAAATCCAGTGTCATGAAAGTTTTCCCCAATGTTTTCTTCTCAGCTTTTATAGTTGTAGGTCTTTCATGTAGAACTTTAATCTATTTGGAGTTAATTTTTGTATATGGTGTCAAGTAAGGGTTCAATTTTTTTTTTTTTTTTGCATGTGGGTGTATACTTTTCCCATCACTATTTTTGTTGAAGAGACTTCTTTCCCATTGATTGGTCTTGGCACCCTTGTTGAAAATCATTTGACCATATATGTGAGAGTTCATTTCTGGGCCCTCTGTTCTATTCCGTTGGCCTCTATGTTTGTCTTTATACCACACTTTTTGATTACTTTAGCTTTGTGGTAAGTTTGGATATCAGGAAGTGTAAGACCTAAACATTGTTCTTTTTCTAGATTGTTTTGGGCGTTTGGGGTTCTTCGAAATTCCATATGAATTTAAGCATAGATTTTTCTATTTCTGCAGAAAACACTGTTGAAATTTTGATAGAGATTGCATTGAATTTGTAGATCACTTCAAGTATTATTGACATCTTAAGAATATTAAGTCTTTCAATCCACAGAGGACATCTTTCCATTTATTTGTGTTTTCTTTAATTTTTGTCAGCAACATTTTGTGGTTTTTAGAGTACAATTCTTTCACCTCTTTTGTTAAGTTCATTTCAAAGTATTTTATTCTTCTTGATGCTATTATAAATGGAGTTGTTGCTCAGGCTGGTCTCAAATTCCTGGTCTCAAGTGATCCTCCTGCCTTGGCCTCCCAAATACTAGGATTACAGGCATGAGCCACCATGCCTCCTCTTCCTCACTTTATATTATTGATGTCATAAATTATATCTTTCTTTGTCTTGTACCCATCAACACAAATTTATAATTATTTTATACTTTTGTCTTTCAAATCCTGTAGAAAAATGAAAATTGTAGTTATAACCAAAATTACAATAATACTGGTTTTAAATTTGTCCATGTATTTATTTTTATTGAATAGCTTGATATCCTTAAATGGCTTTGAATTAGTGTCTAATATTCTTTCTTTTCAACTTGTAGGACTTTGTTTAGCATTTCTTGTAGTTCAGGTCTAGTGATAAAGGACTCTCAGCTTTTGTTTATGTGGGAATGTCTTTTTTTCTTTTATTTTTGAAGGACAGTTTTGCTTAATATAGAATTCTTGGTTGAAAATCTTTTTGCAACATTTTAAATATATCATCCCACTACCTTCTGGCCTGGAAGATTTCTTCTGAGAAACCTGCTGATAATCTTACAGAAGCTCCCTTATATGTGATAAGTCACCTTTCTCTTCCTGCTTTCAAAAGTCTCTGTCTTTGGTTTTTGGACAGTTTGATTAAAATGTGTGTTGGTTAGGTAGCTTTGTGTTTATCCTACTTAGAATTTGTTGATCTTCTTGTAGTTGTATATCTATGTCTTTCCTCAAATTTGTGAACTTTATGGCCAATATTTCTTCCAATAACCTCCCTGCCTCTTTCTCTCTGTCTTCTCCTGCTGGAAGTCTCATAACATAAATTGGTCCTCTTGAAGTTGTCTCACAAGTCCCATAGTCTTCACTTTTCTCTATCCTTTTTTTTTTCCTTTTCTCCTCAGACCTACTTTCAAATGACCTGTCTTCAAGTTCACTAATTCTTTTTTTCTGCCTGTTTTTGTCTGCTGTTAAATCCTTCAAGTGAATTTTTCAATCTAGTTGTATTTTTCAGCTCCAGAATTTCCATTTAATTCTTTTTCTTTTATAATTTCTGTGTCTTTGTTGTTGATGTTCATATTCTGTATATATGTATACATAAGGAGAGGTCCTCACATCCCTGTTTAGACATTAGAAGAGTTTCCTAAAGAAGGCAGACTTTTGCAAGTTAATAAAGTGAAGGAGGCATTGCTCATTGACATGGAGATGATATTTTGCAGATACGTTGATCCCATTTTCTGTTTTTCTCCCAGGGTTTTTCAGGAAACACAAACACAGACAGTGTAGTGCACTACAGGTTCCCACCTCCCTGAACTTCCCCCTCCTAGCCTGGAACCCCAAGGGCAGGATTGGGATGTGGATGGAAGTGTATAGATGTGCACATAGTGAGTGGTGCTTATCCCTGACTGAAATCAACATGGGCATGGCCTGGTTGCAAAAGCCAGACTGACAGTGAACATGACTTTTTCAGCCTTTTAACAAAATAGCTGTTCAAGTAGAACTGTGTTTTTACAGAAAAGCCTTGATAGTGCTGTCTTTAGTTATTTTGTAGTTGAATTCAGAGGTAGACCTAAACTGAACCTTATTTATCTTTTTCTTTTTTTCTTTTTCTTTTTTCTTTTTTTCTTTAGACAATGTCTTGCTCTGTGGCCCAGGCTAGAGTGCAGTGGTGTGATCATAGCTCACTGCAACCTCAAACTCCTGGGCTCAGGTGATCCTCCTGCCTAAGCTTCCCAAGTAACTGGGACTACAGGCTTGCACCACCATGCCCAGCTAATTTTTGTATTTTTTGTAGAGAAGGGGACTCACTATGTTGTCCAGGCTGGTCTCAAACTTGTAGGCTCAAGGGATTCTCCCATCTTGGCCTCCCAAAGTGCTGGGATTACAGGCATATGAGTCACCATGACAGGCTCCTTATTTATCTTTAAATTCCCAGAGTTTAGCATAGCACTTGCTTTAGAGTAGACACTTAATAAAACTAATGGAATTCAAATCAACAACAATAATTTTCTGTGATGGACAGTGCTGTTTTCTGACACTGAGATGGCTGTTGGTGAGGGACACAGGGTGACTGCTGGAGCAGATGCTCTGTGTTCCCCAAACCCCATGATGACTCAGTTCCCACTTTTCTCTGTTTGCATCCCTGTGGTACCCTGTTTTGTACACTGTGCTGCAACTTAACTTGCTCTTAACTTGGGAACATTATTTATGTGTTACATCTTCCCTCTCTTCTCATCTGATGATGAGAGTGGGAAAGCTTGCATCCAATGTGAGCACAAGGCATAGATGTAAAAGCATTCAATGGAATATATGGGGGAATCAATTATACAGTTGCCATTTTGAAGATAAAAATTTACTAGTATTTCTTAACACAAAGAGAAAATTATTTGTCTAGAAAACTATTTGTTTATCTATTTGTTTGTTAAAAAATTATTTGTCTAGAAAAAAATAACTTGTCTAGAAAACTGGAGAATAACCCAAAGAATAAGTTTGGGTGGGACCATGTTACCAGGCTCAGCCTTCCATACCTCATACCTCATTCTGTACCTGATCGAAATGTCAGCTTTGCAGAAAATTGCAATAGTAATATTGGCCATGTGTGGAGCATTTCATGTGTCATATGCTGTAATCCACTGGCAATTTTTCATTCAACTCTCACACCAACCAAGTTAATTTGGTGTGGTAGTAACCTCACTCCCTCAGAAGGGGAAGAAACTGAACCTTAGGGATATTAAGATGCTTGCCAGAGTGTTACATATTGGATGTAGGATTTAAAAACAGACCTGCCCTTTTCCAAATTTGGTCCTTGTTGCTACTGTACTATTCATGCATCATTTCTTTATTTTCTCATTTATTATATAAGAATTTGTTGGACACTTGCTGTTTGCAGAGAACTGTGTTAGGTATAGGGTGTGCAGGATGATTCTAAAATTACTCATTTTCTTGGTAATTTTACTCATTTTCAAGGTTTCATGAGAAGTCATAAAATTGTACAAAACCAGTAAAGGGCATGGTAGTGCCATGAGGGCTAGGGAGAGTGCTCATGGAGCATGGGGGTTCTGCTGGCACAGGGCGTGGGGGTGTGGCACTGTGGGATGCAGTAAGCTGTGAGCAACAGTATCATTTCTTCTTTAGTAGAAACCACAATGAGTGGTTTCTGAAGATGAGGCTCACCCAGGCGAGTCCGTTCTAGATTAAAGGATTAAGTTCCACATTGGCTTCATCTCCCCATCCTAATGACACCTCAGACACATTCCACTTTCACTCAGTTGCCTAACCCTGCCTCTGCTTTCTAGTGTTTGTATTTCCATAAAACATTTAACACAGATATTGTTGCATTATTGTTAGCCTTTTTTCCATTGTCATTTCCTTCCATCCTTGTGTCTCTTGTGTCTATAAATGTGCTCACTGCTGCAATGGCTAGGACACCTGACATATAGAGTTTCTCTTTGATCTCATAAAATTAGCTTCTCCTTCTCTGAGTACATTGTAAACAACTTCAGGTTTGTGGACTTCAGAGCAGACCATGGTCTTTGAAGGGGATTTGCCATTAGCTTGGTGCTCTTTTCTAAGGCGATATTATTCCAATTCCTTGTGTTAGAGGTTGGTACCAGGAAGATCAAATGCTACGTGTCTAATCCCTGAAGGACCAGCTGGCTGTGCTGCTGTTCTGGGACCTGTGTGCACCCCTGAATTCAGCAAACAGGAGCTGTTGGGCACAAAGAGCTCCTGGCTTAAAATGCAGACAGATGACAATCACCACCACTTGGAAAACAACCACAGCACATCCTTTAATAGTAGTGGCCCTAGATTTTCTTTATTTTTATTATTAATAGAAATGATTATTCAAGCACAGCACTTTGCATTTTTATTTTTGACATTAATTTAGTTTGATATGGGTTGTAACCAGAAGAGATAGTTACTATCTTTTCTTTTTCATTTGTATTTGCACCACTCTGTTTGTATCAATAATGTCCAAATTGCTTATCTTGGCATAGAATGTCTCTTAGATGCAACCTCTCTTTCCAGTTTTCTTTCTTTACTATTTACAGTGATATTTATTATTCCCTTATTTTAATTTTAAAAAATGGGTTTTAACTTTAAAAAACAAGCAAATGGCAGTTTGTGTTCTTTTTTTATTTATTTTTTATTTCAAAATTTTAAGAGACTATAAATGTTTTTGTTACATAGATAGCTTTTATAATGCTTAAGTCAGGGCTATTAGTGTGCCTATCACCCGGATAGTGTTCATTGTACTTATTAAGTAGGTTTTTACCCCTCCCCTCCCCCTTCTTGATTTCCACTGGCTTTTAGTTCCCTCTGTGACCATGTGTGCTGGTCAATTAGTTCCAAATTATTAGAGAGTACATATGGTGTTTGTTTTTCCATTCCTGAGATACTTCACTTAGGATGATGGTCTCCAGTTCCATCCAAATTGCTGCAAAAGACATTAATTCATTCCTTTTTATGACCTTAAACTTCATGCATATTCATGGTTTTCCAGCTTGGCATAAAATTTCTGTACCTCAGAAGCCCTTCTACCATTTCAAGACCAAGGTCATGGTTGGAGGCTGTTCTTAGAGTCTCTGCTGACCCAGACCCCATGGCCAAGGTCCTCCATGAGGCCTTCCTCAGCACAGCATGTTCTCTGCCTCCCTCACCCCTCTCTGGCCACTCCCTCCATCCCATGTTGGCATTCCCTACAGACTTGTCCTAGGCCTTGCATTTCTCTCTGAAAAGTTCTCTCTTGGGACTCTCATCCACTTTCCTAAATTTTCAATGACATTTACGTACTGTCTGATGAACCTCAATCAGCATCAAAGACACTGGTGTCTGAAGCCCTCACACTCAGGTCCACCATTCATTTCCTTCACTGGGTTGCTCCTCATTGTTTTGTTCCCTTCCAGCCCTTTTCTGTCATTTTTGCCTGTGTTTATGTTCAGTGTCATTTTCAAGTGCTCCTATGGCATGGGCACTGTTCCCATGGATTGTACTGTGCTAGCCCCATGACCATATATTGTCATTTTATGTTTCTTAGTTTTATTATTGTGTTTATTGTTTGAGTGAGGCAAGGAAGGAAGGAAGGAAAGAAGGGAAAAGTGAGTGAATTATTAGGAATGTGGAATCAGTAAGCCATGGAGATGGTAAGCCTTGGGGTTTGCCCATGAGCCTAGCATCTGTGGGGCACATCCTGGCCTGTTTCAAGTCAGTCATTGAAGGAAAATGGGCAAGAAGGTGTGGGAGAATGGAACAGAATGGTAATTGGTGGTTTGTTTTTCAGAATTTTTCAATATTGGCTGTTACAGTGAAAAACTTTAGGTTTTATTTAATAGCATCAACATGTCAATATTTATAAGCCTGTTATCATTTTATAAAAATGAAAAATATGTATTTTGAAGGATTTAAGGAGAATATTGAGAAAAAAGAGGCTACACATAGAACCTCCTTCTATTTAGTACTGGTCCTAGCCTGAGTAGATTTGAGCTTAGAAAATGCATTAACAGGAATATGACAACATGGGATGAAACTGCAATCCTGCCACCTCCTTGCTGAAGAGAAACCTGGATGCCAATAATGATCTGTAGTCATGTGAGAGAATGCTGATCTGTGTTATCCATTCCCATGATGGGAAAAATAGGAAATAGTCAAACTAGGTTAGAAAAAGTATTTGTTCAATTTAATATAGTACCTCCTTAGGGAACTTTTACCCTGTGCCAGGCCTTGTGCTGAGTAAGACACAAAAGGCACAGTCCCTGCCCTCCAGGTGAGAGGAGCCAGTGAGGGGAGGGGAAAGTGGATGCCTTGTAGTGGGATAAATTTGGAATAGGCTTCTGGTTCTCAATTATGTCAGAACATAAATAGAAGAATATTTTGATCTAGAATAAAAAGGATACATTTCTCTAAACTTTAATCATATAGCCTGAAGGTTTTTTTTGATGTTAAGTAGAAAAGTATTAATAGTAATCCTAAAATGATAAACAGGGCATCCTCTCATACTTTTGTACATAATAGACTGCATTTACTGCTATTTTAATTTTTCTAACTTCTATTAAAGTTATTACACAATTACTCACTGATTTATTTTAATCACCACCCAAATTAAATGCATTAGCCAACTATTGCAGCTAAAATAGTGTTAACTGAGAATTTGCTGAAAGCAAGTGTTGAAAAACCTATCAATACACATTTAATAAATTATGACAAACTAAGCAAAGTTGGATTGTGTCATGATACTAAATTAATTTAAAGATATATAACTTTTATGCATTTAAAAATAAAATTTTTAATTATCACACATTGTTTCCAAATTTGAACCTACTATGACTGTGATGTCTGAAAGACCTCAGAGATGGACAGTAGGACCAATTACTGAGAAAACAGAAGTGATCTCTCATTAGCAACATTGTTGTTTCCCAAGTACATAAAATTTAATGACTCCCAAATGACTTTCTTGACTTGGCTGTCCCCAAACCTGCTCTTCCTCCGGTCTTCCTTGTCTCCCTTAGTGATTCTGTCATTCACCAGAACTTGCACTGGGAACATGGGAGTCAGTCTTGACACATCTGTGTCCCTACACATCCAAATTCTAAATACTGTATCTCCAAATTATACCCTAATGTTAGCTCAGCCACCATTAGCGCAAATCTATACTTGCCTGGATTTCTGCAGCTGCTTCCTGTTTTAGGTCTCCCTGTCTCTGTCCTCATTAGTACATTATATTCTTCAAGTTGCAAATAAGTTACCTTTGAAAATGCAAATCTGATATAATTGGTTGCCTGTTTACAACCTTCAGCAGCTTTGCATTGCTTCTGAGATAACATCCACACTTCTGAGCAAGGTTGACCTGGTGCTGCTTGACCTCAGCCCTGCATAGTTCTCACATCTGACCTCCTGCCAGCTGCCACCCCCACCTCATCCTCCCTCCCACCAGGCCTTCTTTTAGGTCCCCTGTGCCAAGCTCTCTGCTCACTCAAGGCCTTTGCACATGTTGTTTACCTGCTGAAAATACTTCTTCCCAATTTTTCCACTGCCTGTCTATACCCCATCCTTGAGGTCTCTGCTTACATGTCACTCCTCAGAGATGCATTTCCTGACCTCCAGTGTCAATTGGGTTCTCCCTTTTTAAGTCACTGGCTGGTCAGGCAGTCAGTTGTTTGCCCCAATCAGAACTGAAATGTCAGGCTAACTGTAATATTGGCCTTCCATTATTTTTTGTTACTGAGATAGTTATGGTTAACAATGTACTTTAGGCTGGAATTTTCCCTGTGCTCTGCTCCCCAGCCCTGGTAGAAGTTTATTTTCAAAGAACTGCAGGTAGGGGCAGGGGTGAGGCTGGGAACAGCCCCTGGCTAAAGTAACACAGACTCCCACTGTTCTTACTGATCGCCAATGGATTTTCTTGAATAAATGCTTCTCAATTTTTTGAATGTCTTTGGTCAGTTTCCAGAGTTCTTCAATTGTTGTTTTTGACAATTTTTCCAGTTTTATTATTGCTTTTGAGGGGAGAGGAGTTGCCAGGCAGCTTACCAGACATCCCAGAAACCACATCTCTTCAATTATCTCTTAAAGAGATTTAATTTAAAATATATATATATATATTTACCCATGTAAATTTCTGTGTTCATTCTTGTATAAATCATAGTTTCATTTTGCTTTCTGCCTCAGATTTTTAACATTTTTTGTAGTGTGGATCTGCTGGTGAGGAATTCTTTCAGCTTTTGCATATTTTAAAAAGTCCTTATTTCACCTTTATTTGTCAAAATTATTTTCACCAAGTATTGAATTCTAAGTAGACATATTTTCCTCTTTCAATAATTTCAAAATGTAGCTCATGTTTTCTTACTTGCACTGTTTTCAGTGAGAAATCTGCTGCCATCTGTCTCTATATTGCTCATTTTCACTACTGTCTTTTTTTATTTTTTAAGCAATTTGCTAATTGCTCTATGTGTTGTGTTTTTGTTTTCTTGGGCTCATTGGGCTTGGGGTTTGGGGTTTAATTGTGTTAAATTTCATTAATTGAGGTTTGTTTCATTTTTCTAACCTACCTTAAGGGACTCAATTACCATGTATTAGGCTGTTTTGAATTTGCTTTGTCTCACACCTCACTAACACTCTGTTCATTTTCTTAAATTCTTTTTTCTCTCTTTGTTTCATTTTGGGTTGTTTTTGATGTTCTTTACTAATTTCTATTTCTTCTTCTTAATCTTCATTATTTTTATGTATTTTTCATTAGACTTTAATTTCTCTTTTAAAAAAGTTCTTCATGTATCTGCTTAACTTTATGAATAGGATTATGTATAATGAGTCCTTAAGGCTCTCTGCTAATATATATTCAAGTCAGTCGTGTATGTTTTTGATTGATTCTTTTGCTCATATGGGTTGTTCCTTTGTCAGTTCCTGCATGTTTGGATGCTACTTTTTACTTTACCTGGTGGATATGGTATTTTTTATTCTTATTTCTTGAGCTTGGATCAAGGACTTTGAATGAAACAATTCAAGCATTTTAGGTTCCTTAGGTCTTAGGCCAGACTAAGGAGCTACTTAATTGAGCTATATCCCCAACCCTTGAGTATACCATGATAGAGTCTTTCTCCTTTCCTGTACTCTGCCTATGGACTGTAGGAGCCTTGTTCTTGTCAGGTTCTTAACATCATCTCCTCAACTCTAGGGGTCTGGTTGCTAGCTCCCCTTTCCAGCTCCATGTCCTGGAAACCATCTCAAAGTGACCCATGGTGACCCAGACAGTCATAGGGCTCATTTTGTTTGTCTCTTGTCTCTGAGGCATTACTCTCTGATGTTGCTTGATGTCAAATGTCTTGAAAACCATGTTTCATATTTTTCCCCCTTTTTTTCTTTGGTTGCTTCAGGTGTGAGGGTAAACCTGGCTCCATTACACCATCTGGGTCAGGAGCAGAAGTCCTAAATGCAGTCTGTAACTATTGTTGCACCTCATGTTCTTTGCCCAGTGCACTCAATAGTAATAATGTATCTAACAGCCCTTGAGGAGCCATGTTTCAAGCACTTCTGTACACACTTTATAGATGTACAGACATACATGTACACACTGTATAGATATTAAGTTGTTAAATACTCATGACAATGCTGTGTGGGAGAGACTCTTTTATCCTATTACAGCTGAGGAAACCAAGGCACAGAGAGGTTAAGTAGTTTTTCCATGGTAGAACCAGGATTCAAACCCTCATTTACCAGCTCCACAGTCCTTTCTCTGAACTGCTGTACTATGTTGTTATTATTATTATGAATGATGGCTTGTGGACTAGAACAAGAGTGTATAATATATCAGCACATGTTTAGTCTCACTACTGGTATAATAGATTCCTTTCCTTAATGGGCTAGCATATGCAGGCCTACTTCAATAATGTTAGTGACTCAATCTTAAAAATATAATGTCAGTTAATAAAACTAACGATTATAACCTAAAATCATGAAATTGGATAAGCACTGCCTACTTTTGACTAAATATCACATTTCTTCCCTACTCATTTTGGAATGTAGGTTCTCTACCCTTACAATTGAAGAAACTATTGCTTCCTGTTTTAATGCATAATAAGTGGCCTCTATTTTCAAGTACCCAATTACTTAAATAGTTGAACTACATGCAGAGACACTTTTCAAGAAGTCTCTTGTAAAAGTTATTTAAAGTGTGATGCTAAATGGTAATTTAATGAACTATTTGATGTTTTCATCTAAATAAATACTATCATGGATTATTTGTATTAGCTATGGATATACAAAATTTTATTTGTCCAATAGCAAAAACCTTACATTAGAGGACTGATGGAAACAAGGTCACTTAGCACACCTAATGAGCACTAACACTTGAAAATATGATTCTCCAGGCACCTCTGAGGTCAATGGACCAAGGGTCAAGGGAGCCTCTACTTAGTGGACAGGTTACATCCAAGGGAGACTGCCTGGGGTACTTCCATCACACACCTGGAGAGCTTACTGCTGCTGACTTATTGAGCTAAAGGCTATTACAAGATGTGGTTGTTGTTTAATGTTGCACTACTTTAAATCTATTGCCTTTACAAATTGTGTCTGAGTATTCAATGCTAATTTTTAAAAGTTATTTTATATTTATACTTACTAATTTTTTTGAAATATTCAGGTTGATTCATGAACATTTGTAGGTAAATGACATTTTATAAAATAGATTGTCTTGGTAAGGCCTATGATTGTGTTTCTGATCTAAGTATTTCTGTTATAAATTATCTTTTGTGATAATGTGTTTTCTTTTTTATTGTGTGTGCTTAACTTGAGGGTTTCTTGAACCATGGTTGGGTACATTCTGATGCATATTTGTAAATTTTATGTTAAAGGGTATGTGATTGACATGTCATCAAGATTCCCTTGGTTCTTTGCATTCTTGCTTTCTGGACACTTCCACCAAAGGAGAGCCTTTCTTTCTCCTACTTCTTTTGTTCTGAGCTATAAACTGTTTCCTTGTCAACCCACAGTAAGACTTTAGGATGTCCCCTGTGAATGTTGTTTCATCCTGATAGTAAAAGTAGGAAGGTATGGGAGAATTGTCAGCTCAGGGAGGGTAGGGCCCTGCCTATTCTGGTCACTGCTTTATCCCACCTCCAGCTCCTTGAGTGACACCAATAGGTGCTACATCAATATTAATGGAAGGGAGCTGTACTTGTGGAATGAATGGAATGAGGTTAAGTATAGAGAAGATGGAAATAATAGTCTTTTAATAATAAGACTCTATTATGAATATTCTTGACAAGGCAGAATTTCAAGCTATGGAAGACTGTCTATATCTTTTATATTATACACAGAAATATATGGCCAAGAGCTGAAATATTGATCTATTCTTTATAAAATATATATTCCAAAGGTAGACATAAATGGAGTGTATTGAATTATGAAATATGGAAGTCACCAAAAATAATTTAATATGTGAAGTCCTCGACAAAATCAGGTTTTCAATTTTTCAATCAAAGAAGGGTGGCAAAATATCTGGTTGTGAGCTGGTTCTTATTGTGGCCACCTCTAAACTCTCAGCAGCAGGCACATAATCATGGCTGGGTAGTTCTGCAGGGAGAGGGTGACAAAGTTCCCCAGCAAGGGCCAGGCAGTAACTAGTTCAGGCTCTGCAGGCCATGTGCTCTCTGTCATTTATCTTTTGCTCTCATGTTTGTTTTTTTAACAACCCTTTAAAAATGAGCTTCATGGGACTGTAAAATAACCGGCTGTGGGGTGATGAGGATAATTTAAGATGGGCAGCCTTAATATTCCATACTTCTAAAAGCAATTCCTAAGTTTTATCTGTCATTTTTAAGCCTCCTAAAATTGAGCTTAAATTCATTATCATTTAAGATTAAGTTAAGCTACTAGAACTGTTGCAGGGTACATTATTTTCAAGGGGTTTTGGTATGCTTGCTTTGCTACATATCTTATCCTATTTTGGTCACTCTATAAACTTAAAAAAATCTGTCCACATGTTGAATATTCCTTATAAATATAATTTGATGATTAATATATGGCTGATTCTAGGTATAAGTGGTAGTAATCACATTAGAAAGAAAGTCAAAGCATTAGGATAAAAGGGTTTTAATGCCATCATTTTGTGTCTCAGTTACCCAATAAAATTTTCACTACCCCATTTGCCTGAGGGGAATATTCTAGGAAACATAATTTAGGTGCTTTAGAGCAGTGGTTCTCAAGATATGGTCACCAGACCAGGGCATAAACTTCACTGGGGAACTTGTTAGAGATGCAAATTTTCAGGTCCTACCCCAGACCTATTGAGTCAGAAACTCTGGAATGGGGCCCAGTAATCTCTGTGTAGTAAACACCCTAGGAGATTCTGATGTATAGAGTTTCAATACAGCTGTTACAAAGCAGTAGTGGCAATAGGGAAGATGAGGACAAAAACCTTTTGACCAAAATAATCTTGGCAAAATCATTTGTGGAACAAAACTTCCTTGTTAGCTAACTGCAAACACAAGTCTTAATTATTACTATTGCCTTTCAGTGACATACATAGAGATAAACTGTACTGCTAAAATGGGAAAGTATTTAAATTTCTCATTATCAGATTTTTATTTATTGTCATCTAGTAAGCTAGAAGACTTCATTTGAGTTTGACAACAGTTATGTTTTTATCAGGCACATTCACTTAATTATGCAACAAAAATTGTTGAGTTTACATGACAGAATGCAGTGTTTTTATATGTGTGTGCATACATATATACACTGTGTATGTGAACAAACTTCTGGTTTTTACAAAGGTAGGTGCATAAAATGGATGATTATTTTGAGTTGTGAACACAAATAGTTTATTGTAAATATTTTAACTAATCTGAATGAAATGCATCTTCATGTGTGCATTAGCCACAACTTTTTGTGAAATTAAAGTAAACAATATCATATTACTTGCTTGAAAGACATCAGCTTCATATTTTATTGGCTTTTTCTTGCAACTTCATTTATTACATACATGTATTTTTAAAAGACAGTCATTACTTTTTTAACTTGTGAAATATGAAAAATATGAGAGATTTTTCTAGGTGATATGAATTCCTTTGTGCATCTGTTGTTCTGTCTGCAACTGGTTTTGACTTTTTATATTCATGATAAAACACAGCTTTTTAATATCAATGGATGCAAGTGACCTGGGTATTAAAAAGATAAGACACAGAAAGTTGGCAGAAAAACATCATCGTGGCAAGGACTAGCTGCAGCAGAACCCCCTGATAGTGTTCTTGAGGCACAGTGCAAAATAGGTTCACCTGTTCATGCTGCGACTCAGCCACAATGCCAAGAAAAATACATCGTTTACTGAAGACCCCTTAATATGAGTTTTAAGTGGCATTTACTGAATCTAGGGTGTGCATGTTAGACTTTTATAACCAAACATATATCAAAGTGGGTGCTCATGTGAGAATTGTTAGAAGTCAAAACCAGTGGTTCACAAACAGTTAAGCCATTTATGTTGAGTGTCACCTTTTACCAGTGGGCAAGAACTAGTATAACCTTTCAAAAAGACCCAGTAATGTTGAATGATTGTAAACTATTCAGGAAGATTTTATGCATGGGGGATTTACTTTAACATCTTTCCTGATCTTCATTTTTTACAGAATAAGAATAGGTCAATACAAAGGTGGGAGCAATTGGAATTAGATCAACAAAAATATTTCTATACAATATGTTTTGGGGAAAATAGAGAAGGCAAACAGTGAAGTTTCAGTGTATTAACTACCAATATCAAGAGGAAATTGGCAGTAGGGTTTTTCCCCCTATTTTAAACAAACCAAAGATACACTATGTATGTATATGTGTGTGTTGACTTATACATTTCAATGCACTAGTAAAAATATACCTAGAATCACTTTGAAACTCTTTCATTGCAGGAGTTGAGATGGTTAATTTTCATGGAAAAAGTTACTTGCTGTACACATTTAATCAGAAATCCATGAGTCCAACAAAAGAAGTTATTTCTTTGATATTTAAAACCATTCAGAATGATGAGATTCTGTCCCATAGAGAAGGACACAATGGCAAATATATTACCTTGGAATTAAAGAAAAACTCATTTGATTCCATAATTCAGGTAAAGACTACAAGGTGATGTTTTGAACATGTGATTATTAGATGAAAGTACTTATCCTATTTTGGTCACTCTATAAACTTAAAAAAATCTGTCCACATGTTGAATATGCCTTATAAATATAATTTGATGATTAATATATGGCTGATTCTAGGTATAAGTGGCGGTAATCACATTAGAGAGAAAGTCAAAGCATTAGGATATAAGTGTTTTAATGCCATCATTTTGTGTCTCAGTTACCCAGTAAAATTTTCACTACCCCATTTGCCTGAGGGGAATATTCCAGGAAACATAATTTAGGTGCTTTTAGAGCAGTGGTTCTCAAGATATGGTCACCAGACCAGGGCATCAACATCACTGGGGAACTTGTTAGAGATGCAATTTTCAGGTCCTACCCCAGACCTATGGAGTCAGAAACTCGGGAATGGGGCTCAGTAATCTGTGTTTAGCAAACACTCTAGGAGATTCTGATGTATAGAGGATCAATACGGCTGTTACAAAGCAGTAGTGGCAACAGGGAAGATGAGGACAAAAACCTTTTGACCAAAATAATCTTGGCAAAATCATTTGTGGAACAAAACTTCCTTGTTAGCTAACTGCAAACACAAGCCTTAATTATTACTATTGCCTTTCAGTGACATACATAGAGATAAACTACTGCTAAAATGTGAAAGTGTTTAAATTTCTCATTATCATATTTTTATTTGTTGTCATCTAGTAAGCTGGAAGACTTCATTTGAGTTTGACAACAAGTTGTTTTTATCACGCACATTCATTTAATTATGCAACAAAAATTGTTTAGTTTACATGATTTTTAGACAGAATGCAGTTTTTTTGTATTATACACTGTGTATGTGAAGCAAACTTCTGGTTTTTACAAAGATAGATGCACAAAATTGATGATTATTTTGAGTTGTGAACACAAAGAGTTTATTGTAAATATTTTATCTAATCTGAATGAAATGCATCTTCATGTGTGCATTAGCCACAACTTTTTGTGAAATTAAAGTAAACAATATCATATTACTTGCTTGAAAGACATCAGCTTCATATTTTATTGGCTTTTTCTTGCAACTTCCTTTATTACACATATGTATTTTTAAAGGACAGTCATTACTTTTTTTTAACTTGTGAAATATGAAAAATATGAGAGATTTTTCTAGGTGATATGAATTCCTTTGTGCATCTGTTGTTCTGTCTGCAATTGGTTTGGACTTTTTATATTCATGATAAAACACAGCTTTTTAATATCAACTGATGCAAGTGACCTGGGTATTAAAAAGATAAGACACAGTCAGAAAGTTGGCAGAAAAACACATCATCGTGGCAAGGACTAGTTGCAGCAGAACCCCCTGTATAGTGTTGAGGCAGAACAAAAAATAGGTGCACCTGTCCGTGCTGTGACTCCACCACAATGCCAAGAAAAATCCATGCAGTTTACTAAAGACCCCTTAATATGAGTTTTAAGTGGCATTTACTGAATCTAGGATGTGCATGTTAGACTTTTATAACCAAACATGTATTAAAGTGGGTGCTCATGTGAGAATTGTTAGAAGTCAAAACCACTGGTTCACAAACAGTTAAGCTATTTATGTTGAGTGCCACCTTTTACCAGTGGGTAAGAACTAGTATAACCTTTCAAAAAGACCCTGTAATATTGAATTATTGTAAACTATATAGGAAGATTCTATGCATGGGGGATTGACTTTAACATCTTTCCTGATCTTCATTTTTTACAGAATGAGAATAGGTTAATACAAAGGTGGGAGCAACTGGAATTAGAGCAACAAAAATATTTCTGTACAGTATGTTTTGGGGAAAATAGAGAAGGCAAACAGTGGAGTTTCAGTGTATTAACTACCAATATCAAGAGGAAATTGGCAGTAGGGTTTTCCCCCCCTATTTTAAACAAACCAAAGATACGCTATGTATGTGTATGTGTGTGTTGACTTATACATTTCAATGCACTAATAAAAATATACCTAGAATCACTTTTTAAAGTCTTTCATTGCAGGATCTGAGATGGTTAATTTTCATGGAAAAAGTTACTTGCTGTACACATTTAATCGGAAATCCATGAGTCCAACAAAAGAAGTTATTTCTTTTATATTTAAAACCAGTCAGAATAATGAGATTCTGTGCCATAGAGAAGGGACACAATGGCAAATATATTACTTGGAATTAAAGAAAAACTTACTTGATTCCATAATTCAGGCAAAGACTACAAGGTGATGTTTTTGAACATGTGATTATTTAGATGAAAGTACTTTTTATACTTAATTTTTTCACAATAAAGTAGTTAATTTATCGCTAAACCAGAACACAGTTGAGAATGTTAAGTAGTTAATTAATCCTTAAACTAGATCACAGTTGAGAATGAAAGAATCAGGGACACCTGTTCCTCCAAGGAATTATAAATAATTATAAATAATTCCTCAGAGGAACAGGGGTAGATCAGAACTGTGTAGGCAATGGGAACATGGTCACCCTATAGTAGAGGTATATTAAGGGCAACCTGTATATATCTTAAATACGCTTTCATGTGAAAATTTTTATAGTTTGGTGATTGTATAAACCCGTTATTAGATGCGATCAGTTATTAGATTAGATCAGTAAATAACCTGATAATATCACAAAGATAAGAGTGGGTCATTGTAAATTTTTAGGTAATAGTATTAATGAGGTCCTAAGAAGAAAATATTTTCAAGAAAAATGAAAATGCATTGAGCAATAATAATACAAATAAGATAGAACCTGCTCACCAGTTCTTGGGATAAAAGGACATGAGGAAAGTGTGGTGGTTGTGAGAAATCCTACGCCAGTGAAACCATGGCAGTGAGCTGGGTGGCATGGCACATTACCTTTTCCTCTCTTTTCAGGCGATGCTAACCAGCCTCCCACTGATGACCGTGTGGCCCTCACCCTGGGCAGCCTGTTTGGACGACCAGCGCTAGCCCTCCATCCTCATCGAGCTCCTCGACACTCAGGTCAGCATCACCGTGGACAAGCACACTCATCATTTCCAGGCAAAGGGAGGATCCAGCTATTTGAATCTTGATTATGAGGTGTAAAAATTACTTTTTAAGATTCACAGATACTATCATTTAAATGCAGTATAACATTCTAGAGAAAATACTGCTACATGGAGAAATACCCTCTGTTAGTAATCCAGAATTCTGGGGGAATGTCTCCTGTAGGTGACTGTCATGCAGTAGCAGATAACACGCCCGCACTGCTGAGACATTTTATCCCTCACAGACGTTCGTCTTCAAACGCAGTCAGTCATCACACCACCAAGTTTAGGGAGTTTATAGATGAAGAGCTAGCAACACAGCAAGGGACATTTTAAAATGCATTCTTTTGGACCATTCTTCTGTGTTACATCTGGTGTTTGGCTGTGAACTCCAGAGATATCTTCTTCCTTTAGGACAGTCCCAAAGAGGATAAGTGACCAGGGATAACTTAGAGAAGCCATCAGCATATATTATAACCTGATTTATTAAGTAGCAGGAGAGCCAAATAGACATACATCAAAATACTGTTTCTTAGGATTTTTAAAGACCTAACAATGTTTGCAGGACATTCCCTGCATCTCTCTACCCTTCACTGAAACGCAGCCTTTGTCCTGACCATTCTGCTTATCCACACATCTATCAGAGTGAGCAGACCAGAACATTTCAACACTCATTTGGCCTCAGCAGAGAAGACCAGCTGAAGATCCTGGTCGTGAATGAGATCATCAATGGGTTTATTATTCTAACTTATCTATGTCATGGCAAAGCCCATGCCCTAAAGTCTGGCCACTGGAAAGATTTATATAAAGTCAGATGCCATCAGAGTAGGATACATTGTTATGTAGATCAAGATACACCATAGAAATAAAGATGTAATATTCCCCATCAACAAATAATGACAGAGTCAGATGACTAGAAAATTTTTAGAATAGAATTTAACCTATCTAAATATAATAAAGACAATGATAAATCTGCATCTAAAACTTCATTTGAAATTAAAATAACAATGTAAAAATGCAGAATAGATTTTAAATCAATTATCACTATACCTGTTAACCATAAATATTTTGGAAAGATAATCAGAAAATCGTCAAACAATATTATTTATGTCATTTTTTTCTTTCTAATATCAGCTTCAGAGAGATTCCTGGACATGAAGAATCAATAGCATTCCCACATAAAAACTTTCATGGGTGTTTTGAAAGTCTCTGCTATGATGGAGTGGATATTATGGATTTGTTCAAGAAACACAAACCAAAAATTCTCATCATGGTAAGAAAGCGTACACATCAGTTCAGCAGAAAAGGGAGCTAGCTGCAGTTTGTTTCCTTGATTCAGTTTTTATATATACCTCTTCTGGAGATACAAATCATGTTTACTTTTTAGTTCATGTTTGTATATCCATGGAAAGAGATGCATGATTTTACAAAGACATTAGAGTGTGATCTTATAAAGGTTTTTAATGCAATATCTTTTTTGTGGTAAGAACACTTAACATGAAATCCACTTTCTTAACAAATATTTAAGCGTACAATAGAGTATCTTTAACTATAGACTGCTGTTGTACAACATATTGCTAGAATGTATTTATCTTGCATAGCTGAAACTTTGTATCAGTTGCACAGCAACTCCCCCTTCGCCTCTGCCCCCAGCCCCTGGCAACCACCATTCTACTCTATGCTTCTGTGGAATCATGCACTATTTGTCCCTCTGTCCCTCTGACTGCCATATTTCACTTAGCATAATGTCCTCCAGGTTCACCCATGTTGTAGCGTGTGTCAGAATTTCCTTCATTTTAAGGCTGATTAATATTCCATTGTGTGTATACCAAATTACTTTATTCCGGATGGACATTTAGGCTGTTCCACATTGTGGCTATTGTAATAAGCTATAATGAACATGAAAGTGAAAAATCTCTTTGAGTTCCTGATTTCAGTTATTTTGAATAAATACCTAGAAGTGGGATTGCTGGATCACGTGGTAGTTCTGTTTTAAATTTTTTGAGGAACCTCCATAGTGTTTTCCATAGTGACTGCATCATTTTATATTCCCACCAACAGTGTGCCAGCGTTCTAATTTCTCCACATCCTCACCAACACTGCTATCTTTTGTCTTTTTAGATATTAGCTATCCTATAGATGTGAGGTGATATCTCTTAGTTTTGATTTGCATTTCCGTTATGATTAGTGTTGTTAACTACCTTTTCATATACTGTTGGCCATTGTATGTCTTCTTTGGGGAAACGTCTATTTAAGTCCTTTGCCCATTTTTAATTGTGGTATTTGTTTTTTTCTGTTGAGTTTGTTGTAGAGTCCCTTATATATTTTTTATATTAACCCCATTTCAGATATATGGTTGGCAGATATTTTCTTCCACTCCATATGTTGCCTTTTCACTTTGTTGATTGCTTCCTTTGCTGTACGGCACCTTTTCAGTTTAAAGTACTCCCACTTTTCTATTTTTGCTTTTATTATATGTGGTTTTTGTGTCATATCGAAGAAATCATTGTCGAGACCAATGTCATGAAGTTTATCTCCTATGTTTTCTTCTAGGAGTTTTACAGTTCCAGATCTTACATTTAGAATGGATTAAAGCCATTGATCGTAGATGTTTGTGTGTGTTTTTAGATGGGGTCCAAATACTTTTTTTTGCATGTGAATATCCACTTTTCTCAACACCATTTGTTGAAACTATCCTTTCCTCATTGTGTATTCTGGGCACCCATGTGAAATGTTTGTGGAACATCTGATGGTATGTGTGTGGGTTTATTTCCTGGACTCTCTTCTGTTCCTTTGATCTATATGTCTATCTTTCTGCCAGTACCATACTGTTTTAATTAGTGTAGCTGTGTAATATATTTTGCAATCAAGAAGTGTGATGCTTCCAACTTTGTTCTTGCTCAAGATTGTTTTGGCTATACAAGGCCCCCTGTGGTACTATATGAATTTTAGGGTTTTTTTTCTTTTTATTTCTGTTAAAAACTGCCATTGGGATTTTGATAAAAATTGTATTGAATCTGCATATCACTTTGGATAGTACTGACATTTTAACACTTTTAAGTCTTCCAGTTCATGAATATGGGATATCTTTCCATTTATTTCTGTCTTCTTTAATTTCTTTCATCAGTGTTTTATAGTTTTTAGTATACAAGTTTTTCACCTCCTTGGTTAAGTTTATCCTCAGTATTTTATTCTTTTTGATGCTGTTGTAAATGGGATTGCTTTCTTAATTCCTTTTTGGGTAGTTTGTTTTTAGTGTACAGAAATGCCACAGATTTTTGTATGGTGATTTTTTTTTAATACTGCAGCTTTTAGTACTGCATTTTTAAAAATGACTCTTTTTCTTATAGTAGCCACATTGATCTTATTTTAAGGGAATTTTTTTTTAAAATTTTTATGTGGGGGGGGCAGTGGTCCCTGTTAAGGGGACCCCCCTAGAGTTTTGTGTAAGGACTGTTGTCAAAAGTTTTGTCTGTTGTTTTATTTTATATATATTTGTTGTTGTTTTTTAGTTTGTTTATGGTTTATAAAGACCTTATAATTCATTTTAACCAAATAAGATACGGACAAAGTGAGAACCCTCTCTGACTTTGATAGCTTTTGTTGGATATCAGGTATGTTCTGGCCAATAAAGATCATGTTAATTAACCTTGAATTAGGAGTTTGGATTATATTATATTTTATTTTTAATTTTTTATGGAAGGCTGATGGATTTTTTCTGTTTTTTGTCTATTCTCTAAACTTGTTTGCTTTTAGTTTGAGGACCCTTTTAAGTCTGTTGGATGTAGTCTCAAATGTTGAATTTTTTTTATTTTTAACGTTGGTTTAGTTGGTATGTTTGGGGGAAATTGCTTTTTTTATCTGGTTATTTGGGTCTTTTGCAATATTGGTCATCTTTTTCAAGTCTTTTTCGGTTATATGAGCTCTCAGAGGTCATGTTAGTAGGTGCTGACATTGTCCATGTGTTGTGATGTGTAGTGGAAATAGATTTAAATAGATTAATTATATGTTTTGGGTCATCTCTGTAGGCAGGATTATTCCATTTTTAATTGTATAAATCAGAAGTGGTAAATGGATTATAAACCCATATTAATTTCATTGATTGTTTATTTTTATTTATTTTTTCTGTAGGGACTTGTCTCAAAGGCAATTATCTTTTTGGGAAGGAGGGAGGACTCCTGACCAAATTCTCTGTCAGGTGTGTGAAGGAGAGGCTATGTTCTCATGTTTTCTATGACTATTCTCAGAGAAGGAAGAAAGTGAAGGATAGATGGCTGGAGGATCCAGTGGGAGTGAAGAAAAGGGTCCAGACTTATAAAGGGGGCAGGAGAGTTAGGAGAGGTCTCTCCTAAAGAAACTGGGGCTGTAGCGAGAGCTAGAGCTGCAGCGGAAGCTGCCGCTGGCGCCACAGTCACAGCCTGAGCCTGTGTTGTCACAGTTGGAGCTGTTGTCATGGCTGTCTAAAGGGTTTTTTTTAACATGGCAGGTTTTTTTTGATGGCAAGATGGGGTTTTTAGATCTGGCTTTTTGTTTCCCTACTTTTTTGAAGGCTTCTGTCTTTCGTACTAGAGTTTTACATTTAATTTGATCTGGCTTATTTTGATACAGAGGCATAAAAGACTATATATAAGAGATTTTATCTCATTTTTAAACATGGTGACAAAACAAATTTAACTGGAGAATAGTATTGTAGCTCAATGATTTATTAAGGGGTGATATTTTTCTAGACCCAAGAGAGAGTACTGGGGCCATGCAGTATTACACAAATATATCTTTTTTTATAGGCTCATAGTTATATTTAGACCAGTTTGTAAAATATGGTTGGATTAAATTGTTTTTGACAAAGTTGGAACTTGTTCACATGGCCAAACTTTAGTTGTCCCAATAGGTAATGTAATGAAAACTATGGACCAAAGTTTTGGGTAAAGTAGTTTTTATGGAAGTTTGAGGTTTTTTTGTTTTAAGACTTCTTTTTTTTTTTTAAGTTTTAAATGCGTTTTTAATGTTTACATTGTTGTCAGAACTGGCTGTTCTAAGTAACCTTCTAAGTAACCACAGTTTACAAGTAGGCAGAAAAGAAAATATTTAACAAACTCTGTATTTTAACTTTATAGTGGCAGGTTGACCATTTGAGCTCTAAACTTTTTTTGATGTAATTTGTCCATCAGTTTAAATATGTGTACAAGAACAGAACATACGTGGAAACTGGTTGGTATCTTAGAAAACCTGGCATCTCTTTAAATTTTTTTATAGACAATACACTTATATGTCATGTACTAATATATATAAACTTACTCAATATAAAGAGAAATTTAAGAAGTTTTAAACACAAGCCTGGGAACACCACATCAGACAAACAAAACTCAAGACAAACAGAATACTTTTAAACAAATTTTTACAGAGGGAGACTGGAGAGTTTTTAAGACTCTTATCTCAAACCAACCAGTACCACAAATGACCTGCCGTAGGTCCAAATGGCATAAAAGTCTAAATGGTAGAGACAGAGGATTTTTGGTGTCTATACCAGTTTTGAGGAATGTAGTCAGAAGGGCTGCATTTAGGGGTGATTGGAGTGGAGTGTAGGGCAGGCACATGCAGTGAGAAATCATGTTAATACATTTATCTCATGATCAAAAAATGGTGGATAAGTCCCTCCCAGGGTGGGATTTTAGTATTATAATGAGTTAGGGGTTAATATTGGTCATTTTTTTAGCCTTGTGTGCAGGCTCAGTGGGTCTTTGGGCACAATCTGTGGTGGAGTATCGCTTATCTTGTCTTTTTTGGACAAACAGGTGGTGTAAGGCTTTGTAGTTACCTTGTGACTGCAAGGAGGCTTTTCTGTGTCTGGGAAAGAAATTCAAAAAGGGATGTGTCAGTGTAATAAAGTTACAAAGTTCTGGTCAGCAAATCTTACTGGCCTGGGAACTTGAAATGTAAGGCAACTACAAAAAAAAAAAAAACTATAAAAAATGTTTTCTTGTTTATGGAGCTGGTTGTATAACCTCCTCTCTGGGGGAGAAAATCCAGTTTCCAGCTCAAAGATGGAATCTGGTTAGTAGGAGCCAATGGGACATGCGTGGAGGGCGGCCTCTTGCAAAAGTGTCCTTGCTCTTAAGAAGGAGACATTGGGGTGACAGCCCCTCATCTTTCTCTGGACATTCACACCACAGGCAGCTGTGCTGGGAGTTTCACAGCTGTCTGTACCCAGGAGGGGATGCTCGTAGGTAAGGCTGACACACAAGTGGTGGGACGGGAAGGACGGAGTCCAGGAGGAGACTGTGGGTCTGATGGGATGAGCAGTGCTGGAGCTCTCCAGCCTCTAGACTCTCCAGGAAACCCAGAGACACATTAGAAAGGAGGAGCAGGAAAACAGGAGGAAGTGAAGTGTCGCCCAGTGGATTGCTCGTGCCAGAGAGTGCTGAGAATCAGCAGCAACCTTCTAAGCTATGTTAGATTATGCCTTTACCGTTTTCTCCTTCCCACCATCAGGAACTGTTGAAAGTACTGTGTGCACAGTGTCCAGAGTATAAAAGTCATCTTGTCAAGCCGGAAGGTTCAAAATCCTCAACGGGACAACTAGTCAGTCTTTCCTTATAGCAAAACTACCTTTGCCCAAACCTGAAAATTTAAAATCAAACACTACATTTTCATCAGTCTGGAAATTAGTCCATTTCCTCTACTATCCATAATTCCTATTGTGTTTAAATCAACTTTATTAAGCTTCTTGTTCTGTAAGCCTCTAGTGCCATCCAGATGAATATATATAAAAATTAGATTTAGATTTTCAATCATATCCCCATTTACTATCAGGGAAACAAGTTAAAAATAACACCATTAAGTAAGGTAATTTTATAACGCTGCATTATTTTAATTAAAATAATGGTCATAGGTTATTAACAAAATAAAAATGAAGATTTTCACTTTATACACTTTTACATACATGTATTTTATAAATCTATAAGGCAAAACTCTTGTCTTCTGGGACCATGAAAATGTATCAGGCATGTTCACATGTGTATAATTGGCTTTGGAGACACTTCACACCGTAAAGGTATTTTTGAGAACTTCATGATTACACTTCTATTAGAACTAGCAGTTTTCTCATGTCAAAGCATGCCAGTTGGCACAGTCTGGGAATGTTAGAAAATGCCTGATTATTATTTCCTTTAGTTCGTCTTGGTCAAGCATGATTTTAGAGACATCATTTTTGATTTCTTCCTAGAAACTGAGAATCTTGGCATGCTGCTCTAAAACACAAGCACAATCAAAAAGGAAAGTATTTCATTACTATTCAGTGTTTTCAGATCTCACTTGTCAAATATGTCCTCATTAGAAGAATTATTAGCGTATGTGATGGATTTATTTAATACAAGCCTATGAATGCACATTAAGATAAGTTTATTGCTAAACATTTAGAGAAGAAAATGTCTGAAATGACTAGGGAAAACAATGGTACTGTAATATTAAAAAAGAAAAACATTTAGAAAAACTCTGTTTTGTGTTTATTCCCCTCAGTTTTGATTGTTGCTGTCTTTTTTGTTATTATTCTGGGGCTCAAGCGTTTATATGTTTGTCAAAATGCTTTTACTCTGTCTGGAGAAAGGTAAATGGTTAATGTTTTCTCTCGCCTCACATAAAATAATGATAGCTTTGTTTGCCTTCATTTAGTTGTGATAATAATACTATTTAATTATTTAAAAGAGAGGAGAATGCTATTTTCAAATAGATACAGTTAGAAGCCTGATATAGCAGTTTCTATTACAGAGTCAAATTTTGGGCATGTAGTAAGTCTCTAGTTAATCAACTGCCAACTATGCGCCTGATACCTAGTAGATGCTCAGTAAATGTTGGTTTCCTTTTTGTGTGCATCCTTTCAGGACTGAATCTAAGAGAATTTAGATTCTGATGAACATAAAGATTGTCAATAGAGAAAGGTTTTACAGCAAGTTTCTTAAATATTCATGAATATCATTCACATTAGAACTATGTAATTAGTCACACGACTCATGCAATACATGCTGTTAAATGATATAATGATACTATTTTCTAACCTGTTTTTGTAATAGCATAAATCACTTATGACAATACTTAGGCTTTTGGACCAAAATTAAAACCTCATGTTATTTGCCCTCACCAGGGCTCTTTAACAAACTGCTGAAATTTTTGTTTTGTTCAATCCAAATAAAATGAGTCTACTTTCTCAATTCTCTGAAATTGTTTTTAGTCAGTCCTTCATTTTTTTTTACAAACTCAAAGCCAGAATAGCACAGACGTCCCTTTTTCAATCAAATCACTGCTTATAATACTAGTGGATAACAAGAAACAAAGCATGTGGGCGACAATAGTGGATTGGCTAATAAATGGTAAAACAAGAGATGCTATAGAGCCATGAGAGTGGTGTTGAATAATGGAAAGATGGTTCCAACATTGTAGATAATAAATCTCTATTTTAACACAGTATATGTGGCCCTGTGTTTGTCTTAACAATATGCAGATAGAGTTTTATATAAAAATAGAATAAGTAGAGAGATCGTTTCCGTGGTTTATCTCTGGTTAATAAATTTATGGGTTTTCTTCTTTATTTTGCTTATTTTGTTTCTCTCTAATTTTTATATGAGACATTTTTGTAGTAAGAAAAATGGCATTTTGACATATCAATGCTACTTTTATTATTGTAAATTTTTATTAATTATTTCTAGGAAAGTACAAAATGTTATGAAAATCTTATCATGATATACAATATAAGCAGAAAACATTTTAAATGTAATTTCTTCCAAGACATATTTATCAGCATACTTGCTAAGGGGGTTAATTTTCTGTTGCTGTTCTGAATACCCACGAAAGTTTCCTTTTCTCTACTATTAAGTCAGACCCCAGAAGGCGAGATGGCTGGGCTGATGCAAGTGTGAGAAGCTGAGGACGTGGAGCAGGCCGCCCGCTCTGTAACTACACGACGTTAGAGGCACATTCATTCTCATGTTATCCTTCGAGAACGCAGCAGAGATGAAACTGCGAGAAATTACTCCTTTCTGTCTTGAGCTTCCTGATAGAGTGTGGGATTTTTGGAATCATTGAAAGAGGAATGAGATGACCTTGTGAAAACGTCCAAAAGGACTGATTAAAACTAGGCTATGATCATCAGGTTCCATATTGAATAAACTTATGTAACACCAACATCAACAAATACATTGGAGGAATGGTCTCTTGGCTCTCACAGCTTTTGTGAAACATTTTTGTGAAAAATGTTTCACAGTCCTGCAGTGACTTGTAACTAGTGTGTGTCTCTGCACCTCTTCATCCCCAGCATCAAGTGGTTCTTGTGGAAGGCAGGCAGGAAGGGGCAGAGATACCACTGAAGTTTAGGAAATCTGTGCTACACCTAGGAGACAGGTGGTTCATACCATTGGGTGGGTAGCATGGTCACACACCCAAGATTTCAGGGCTACTTGGAAATTTCATAAGATGAGCTGGAGCCAGAGAGCTGTTTCCATGAAAATAGAGAAAGGAAACCTTGCTGTTCCTATAGATCCTTAATAAAAGTGAAAAAACTAGGAAACACATCTTCAAACAACAGATTAATTAGTAGGAAGGCAAGTCAAAACCCCACAAGGAGTGTTCCTCCTCTATATAAGTCAAAGTGTCTATCACTATTTTTAAAAGTCTAGCAGTGCAAATGCCCCTGACACCTGCCTTAAGTATATTAGGACCTCAAGGATAAAGGAGCTGACTGAAGATTTATTTAAGTCATTTAGTTAAGTTCAAAAAGATTTAGTAAAGTTTAAAATAACAAGGAATATAATAAAAACCAGGATGAGTATTTCTAAAATATTCTAAATCTCTTAGTACTATCTTAAATTTCAGAAGAAAAAGTAGAGGACTAGAAACTGAAGAACCTATCCTTACACTGAGAACTTCAAGTAGAATGATCTTTTTTCACCCCTCACTTAAATATCCACTCCCCCCATCCCGTGCTCACCATCCTGGTTCCCTCCTTCAGCTTCCTGGATTCAACCACAGACTCTCATGGGAGACCAGATTAAACTTCAGTTTTGATTTAGATAAAACCATGAGGTTGGTCACTTTCCTTCCCTTGCTATTCCACTCAAGTAAGCCTCGTGTAATGTCCTGCTTCTCGGCGGACTTTCCTGTTAGTGTAGACCACCTAAGGGATACTGGTGACATGTGCTCACCACAAAATGTGAGTAAAATTTAAAATATGTTCATCAGAAGCTTTAAACTACACACAAACCTTTAAAAATATTCATTATTTCATCTCAGCAAAATGAATGGTGTTATTGTAATATTTCAATAAGGCATTCATATCCAGGTAAATGATCAGATTCCAAATCTAGTGGATTCCTTTCTTATTCTTTATTTATACTAAATTATAAAGTCTTAATTCAAACTACAAATAACCAGAAATACCATCAAGTGTTCTATGGTTATGTCACATTGTAGTAAATATTCCAATGAAACTACAGAGACTACATATTTCTCACTGAAGGGCAATTTGTTTTTCAGATGCTAACCTCATGAGTATATCATCCTCAAAGGCTGTATGTTTCAAATTTAAAGATAGCAGCTTTTGAATGTAGTTTTTAAATATACTGACAATGCAGAATTAGTTCTGTTTGTAAGCATGAGAAAAAAAATTATCTTGTCATGAGAAGTCAAGCTTTTAGTGGTCAGATTGCTTTTCACTTCAGTTCATCTTAAGAAATGTGGCATTTAAACCTCATCATTACATATCATGACTGTTCAGCAATGAAGTACAATTTGAGATCCTGTGTAAATCTCTGAGATGCATCATTCAAACCACAGCAATGTCTTTTCTGGCCTTTTCTGGTCATGAAACAAAGCACCTCATCTCCCATTTCAAAAACATGTTTAAGCACATTTTCTCTTAACAGCCAAAGTAGCTCCTGGGAGAAAAGTGCTCTAGTCTCATCCTTGCTGCCCATTTTCCCCACAGCAGGTTAAGCAAACACACCCAGGGCTGCAATTTGATCATAGTTGCTATTTTTGCTATTCCCTTCTACATTTATTCAAGAGCAGGGAGTGTTGTGGCCTGTTAACTCTTCTCTGTGAATAGGGCAGTGAGCTGAGCTGTATTCTGGTGGGGCCTCACGTCCACCATGCAACACCTCTCCTGGCCCTGCACATACACACCACTGATACAGGGGCCAAAGCAAGCTGTGAAAGCTCATTCAAGGATAAGAGAATGGGAACACCACAAACCATGGTAAATTGTCAGGGAAGATGTTTTGGGACAGGAAGGACTTTGATGCCTCTCAAACTCTCCCACATACACTCAACCTCCAGAACCCATGAGGTTCATCCTCTGCAGCCTCCAAATGAGAGATGCTAAGACCTGATTCATTTCCACATTGATATGCCTGTCTGCTCATTGTGGACACCACACTGGAAATATTTGGTTTTTTTCTTTAACTCTTCTTATAAAAATGCGATAGCTAAAAAAGATAGATAAAATACAAAATTAAATAATTAAAATGAAGTTAAAATTTTATAAAAATAATCAATACACATATGCATATGATTTTTTTAAAAGACTAAGAAAAAAATACCTAAATGTTTACAGTGACTAACTCTGAATAGAACATTTTTATTTTCTCCTTCATACATTTTTATATGTTCCAAATTGTCTTCAGTAAACACATATAACTTCGTCATCTTTGAAAAGAAATAAGAAACAAGTGCACCAAAATGAACACTAAAAGCCACAATGGGAAATCACACCTGGGATTCTGGGAGCCACTGGTGCTCAGCCACTGGGAAAGCTGCCTGCTTGTGCCTAATCACATATATGTTAGATGATGCTTATCATACATAAAGTCTTTAAGAGATACAGGAGAATTGGATAGCCACATGCAGAAGAATGAAACAGGACACCTCTCTCTCACCACTCACAAAAATTAATTCAAGATGGATAAAGGACCTCAATGGAAGGCATGAAACCGTAAGAATTCTAAAAGAGAATGTAGGAAAAGCTCTTCTAGATATCAGCCTACCTAGGCAAAGAATTTATGACTAAGACCCCAATGGCAATTACAGCAACAACAAAAATAAATGGAATTTGATTAAATGAAAAAGCTTCTGCACAGCTAAGGAAATAATCAGCAGAGCAAATAGACAACCCACAGAATGGGAGAAAATATTCATAAACTACATCCAATAAAGAGATAATATCCAGAATACAAAGAACTCAAAACAGCAAGAAAAAAACAACCGATTAAAAAGTGGGAAAAAGATATGAAGAGAAATTTCTCAAAAGAAGAAAGACAAATGGCCCCAAACATATGAAAAATGCTCAGCATCACTAGTCATCAGGGAAACGCAAATCAAAACCACAATGAGATATTGATTTACTCCTGTTAGAATGGCTTGTATTAAAAAGTCCAAAAACAATAGATGCTGGTGTGGATACAGAGAGAAAGGAATGCTTATACACTGTTGGTGGGACTGAAAATTAATACATCATCTATGGAAGACAGTACGGAGATTCCTCAAAGAACTAGAAGTAGGCCTACCATTCAATCCCGCAATTCCACTATTGGGTATTTACTGAAAGGAAAAGAAGTCATTTTATCAAAAAAACAACTTCCCTTGAATGTTTACTGCAGCAGAATTCACAATTGCAAAGATGTGGAATCAACCCAAGTTCCCATCAATTCATGAGTGGATTAACAAAATGTGGCATATGTATACCGTGGAGTATTACTCAGCCATACACAAGGATAAATTAATGCCTTTTGCAATAATTTGGATGGAACTGGAGACCATTATCCTAAGTGAATTATCTCAAGAATAGAAAAACAAACACCACATGTACTTGCTATTAAACTGGAACTAACCGATGGGCACACATGTGCACAGAGAGAAGAAAAACTCACTGGAAATCAAGCAGCGGGGAGGCACAGGGGAAAAAACCTACCTAATGGGTAAAATGAACGCTATTCCAGTGATGGGCACACTTACAGTCATGACTCAAGCATTACAAAAGTGATAATTGTAACAAAAACATTTGTACCCCCTTAATATTTTGAAATAAAATAATAATATAAATTTTTAAAGAGATAATCCCTCTGTATAACCATTGTCTTTCTGTAGCATCAATTAGTAGCAACAATTTAAGATGTTTTATTGTCTTTCCCAAAAATAAATCATGATCATACTCTTTCCTAGATCATTTCTTCAGCATGCATATGAATTAGTTGTATATAAAATTCTGCAATTGAAAACAGAAGAAATTGTGGCTTCATGGGTCGGGAAACACTAGGAGTTGAGGATGACTGGTGATGCCTGCACATGCTTTGAATGCAGGCTGGGACATCAGCATCCCTGGGCATTTCCAAAAAAGTCCCTGACAATCATCTCTACGCAGGGAAAGGGAATTCTGAATGCCAGTAGCAGGCGGAAACCAACACACACATGACAGCATTCATTTGAAGAAAGTGCTGTGGTTTGACTGTGTTCCCTCCAAAATGCAGCTGGGGCCTTTAAGAGGTGGTTGGGTATGAGGGCTCCTACCCTCATGGATGGGAGCAGGTCCTTATGAAAGAGGCTTCACCCAATCTTCAGCTAGCTTGCCCTCCATCTTCCACTATGTGAGGATGTAGCGAGAAGGCCCTCGCCAGCACCTTGATGTTGAACTTCCCAGCCTCCAAAATGTTGGGAAATAAGTTTCTGTTCTTTGTAAATTACCCAGTCTCGGGAATTCTGTTACCTGAGCAGCACAAAGGGATTAAGACAGGCAGAATCCATAGGAATTGTCTATGGTCTTTGAATCAAGGTCTGGAGCTCTCTCTCCAAAGTTCCATATCTTATGTCTTCCCAATGATTTAATTGCAATAATAATGTTTTAAAATTACTCTATTCTATGCACTATAAACAACTCACATCCATTATCTTGTCCAATCTTCTCTATAGCCCTATGGGTTAGGTCACATCACCATAATTATACAGATGAAGAAGCCAAGGCTTCAAGAGGTTAAATTAATGTGTCCTGTGTCACAGAACAGCAAAGAATCAGAGCTGGCTTTGACCAGGTCGTCTCTCATAACACAATACCCTGCATGTCTACCATTATTATATCACAAACAGGATAAGTGAAGTAAAAAGACCTAAAGAAATACGATACCTTAGGTACTGTACGGCTCTACCTGAGTAACCATGTAACCGGCTCCATAAGCAAGAAAATGTTTTCTCAATGATATTTTTAGTTCCCTCATATTTCAAATGAGTTTTCAATGTTCACATTATGGCTAGGGCTGGCAGCTCTAAGTGACCTTGACAGTGAGATTTATCTCAGCCCTGGTAGCTTAGCAGCTACAGTCTCAAAATGGGCAGAAAACAGACAGAGAACTCTCAGTGGGATTTGATGACGGGAATTTGTAACTTTCTGTGGCACTGATGCATTCTCTTCTGAGTTTCTTTCCCAGGAACTGCGGACCCTCCTACAAAGCCTCACTCCACCTGTTTGCCCAGAGAAGACAGGTAAGCGATGCTCTACCACAGACCTTGCCCAAAGACCCACTGAGCCTGCGCACAAGGCTGAAAGAACGAACAATATTAACCCCTAGCTCACTAAAATCCCCACCCTGGGAGGAACTTATCCACCATTTTTTGATCGTGGGACATAACGTACTAGCAGGATTTCTCACTGCGCTTGCGTGCCCTGCACTCCACCCCAAACACGCAATGATGCTCACACCCCTCATGCATTATTCATTTTGCCTGCAGAAAACCCCTCTGACCCTGTTGGTCAGGGAGGCGGATGTGAGGCAGTTCATAACCTCCCCCTCCCAGTTGATGCACCCGTGAAATAAATCCTTTCCTCCTTAACAATCCTCGCTGTCTCAGTAATTGGCTTTCTGTACGGCAGGCAACACTGAAACCCCCCCGCGCCATGGGATCATTAACAACCACTGCCACCTCAGTGAGAAATACAGTTCTATTTATCAAAAATATCCAGTGCTGACCATGAGCATTCATTCCCACGTGCTCACCTAGCAAGCACTCCTTAGGAGCTCACCACTGGGTGTGGCCTTGTGTTCCCTGTAAGCAGACACCTTTCCTAGCAGCATATAATGGTCTCCAGGAATGGTATTTAGCTCACTGATCTCCCTGCCCTCACCTGGACGTTTCCTTCCTTCCCGGAACCCTCTTTCTCTCCTTCCATCCATCTATACCCACTGATGGGCTCATGGGGATTCAGGGGGGTGCACGGCCCAGGATTTCCTGGCTCCAACCTTAGCTCTAGTAGTAGTGCCTTTTTTCCTCCTTGGCTTGGTGCATTGCTGAGAACTCTCAGCTAAGCTGACCCTGGAAACTCCTCCTCTTCCCATTTTATCCCTGTTGGTCAGCTCCCAATTCAGATGCCAGGACACATGCAGAGATGACACATATGGATGTGACCTCAAAGAGCTCAAAGCTCTCCAAGAGTCAAGAGCCACATGACTGTCATTGCAAGGCCAAGAGTGCTCTGCATCACAGGAAAGATATGGGTGAGGACAAATGTTTTTTGAATAAGTGTAAAAATGAGTTGGTTGCTTTTCTATAGCACAGAAATGTGTGTGTGTGAAACTAGGTCAATTATAATATGACATCACAAAGAGAATCACACATGGTCACTCAACCTCACAATTAAGCATCTGAAATGCTAACATCATCCCAGGCCATAGAAAGGGGGGTTTCCACGTAGAATTCTGAGTCTCAGGGAGCAGGTGGGCATTGCTTCTGCTGGACCATCCATGGGAACACGAGGGCCACGGTGGACTGAGACCACCAGAGCCCATGAAGGCAGAACAGCTGCGCCCCTGGACCAGAGCCGGCAGCGCTCACTCAGCTGGCAACACGGGGGCTGCGGCCGTGGCTGGGCTTCCTGCCACTGCTGGCAACATTCTGATGCTTCTGATCCCCTTGGCAGGAACCCAGGCCAGGCCCCGCACTCCTCAACCCACAAACCCTCCAACATCAGCCCTCAGACCACCCTCTTCTCCCTCCTCAGCCAGAGTGAAGCTTGTGCCTTCTCCCAGAGCAGGATGGTCGGTGTTCTTCTCTCCCCCGTTCCTCCTACTGCCGAGTGCGGGGCTCTAAATGCGTCTGTCCCCCCAAGTTCATTTGTTGAGATCCTAACCCCCAAGGTGAGTATTAGGAGGTGGGGCCTAGGGAGGTGAGCAGGTCCAGAGGGCAGGGTCCTCACGAATGGGGTTAGCACCTTCATGAAAAGGACTCCAGAGAGCCAGGCTACCCCTCCCACCATGCCTGGACTTCCAGCCCCCAGAACTGTGAGGACTAAGTCTCTGTTGTGTAGAAGCCGCCCAGTTTCTGGTATTTTGTTACAGCAGATGAACAGATTACGACAACAGGGCAGGTTGTTTCAATGTGCTATTCTTCTTTCAGAGTCTTCTTAGTTTTATTTTCAAAGGTCTTCTCTTCACTGAATAAATTTTATCTTTTTCAAATCAAAAATATTGCCTTTTAAAACTACCATTTCTAATCAGGACTTTAGAAAAGCTTATTTAGATGATATAAAAAAGCAGAATACTGGATTATTTCTTTCTCTTTGCATTTCTGTGATAATAACCCAATTCTCTTCAAGGCAACATGGGTCATATTGAAAGAAGTGATACAAAGAAAAGGAGAAAAAATACTGCATGATATCTCACTGTCTCTGTTTGCAGTCCAGTGTATGGAAAATCAAGGGCGGCCACGCAAGGGTTAATCTCCAAACACAGCCTTCTGTACTTTGGTAGAATAGGGTCAAACCCAGTAAAAGTTTTCCAGTATGCAGCTTTTTGTAAATCATGCATTAAACCGACAATCCTGGTAAGCATGGTAACCCAGGAATGAGTAAGGAAGAAAGCTTGTCCACACTGTCAGGCAGGGGGGTACTTTCTAGGTCATGCAGTGTTTGATCCAGTTTCTATGTTCCTAAATATTGTAGAAGTGAACACAGTCAGCCTTTCCTTTTGCATGAATGTAATATCTGAGGCAGTTCTGATATTTCCCCCAATTACAAAGTTATCTACATCACTCCAGTTGTGTGTTATTTTTCATGTTAAGGAACCAACAACCTATGAGACATAGCAGGATGTGACCCCCAAAAGACTAACAGGGTGGCACTCATTTGCTTTTGGAATTGATCATGGGACAGATCAGTTTTACACACTTAGAACAATCCAATTTGACAGCACACAAAAGTGGATCTATTTATTGGTAGAAGGCTGACATTAAATTAAACTTACACAATTGATATATAACCTGTCACCAGGGGAGATTAGATTATTTCCAGGAACAGACGAGATATACTTTTCTGGGGTGACATTTACATCTTTTGAACCTGGAGACTTCTTCCTGTGTTCTAAAAGACCAGCATCCAGTGGTTTCCCTTATGGTATAAATAGCCACGACAGCCCATCGTTGTGGTAACAAACATTCCAATTATGACATGCTGAGAAAGGAGCTCTGGTCACAAGATATATTCTTTAAAATATAAAAGTAAACAGAACAGTGATGGCAGAGATGTGGTTTTATGTTACATTCTGTTTGGTTTTAGTTATGTTGCTTTAATTATTAAGAAAATTTTAGCAGAACTAATCTTTATAAATTAGGAAGATTTGTTTTATCTTCTCATTGCTCGATCACTGTGGCAAGACCAGAGTGGAAATCCTGAACTCTGTGGAGTAAAGTTTAAGAAACATTTAATAGTCCCTTCATCTCAGAAGGAAACACTTTCAACCAGGGAGCTCGGATGGGCAAGATCGAAAATAGTAAGAAGTCACAGCCAACACTGGCTTTGTTTGAGGCTCTCAAGGAGTTCACCAGCAGTAAGTGAAATGAGCTTTCTATTCTGGTCTAGAATATGAGGATGTGACTGATTCTTCTGAACATCTGGCTGTTGTGGAAGGTGGGGAGCTCTGGTTGAATGGGCTGAGATCATAGATCTCTGGGAGTTCACAGATGGGAGCGGGGACTGCTGTCTGCAGTCACAGAGATGCATCAAATGCAGCTTCAAGGTCAACCCAGGGAAAGCTCTCAGTTCTCCTAGATGATTTCACTATACTGATTGGAGACTGTGTTCTAAATTATAAGGTAACAAACTTTGGTTCAATTATTTTCTCTGTCATTGAGTCATCAAGTTTAAATCTCTGAACCCTGAATGATAATTTCTGTAAACTTTTTTCTGAATTTTTAAGATATATGGTTTTTAAATTTTTTTAGCTTTAATTATTGTGGGTACATAATAATTGTATATCTTTATAGGGTACATGTGATGTTTTAATATAGGCGTATACTGTGAATTAATCAAATCAGGGTAATTGGTTGTATCCATCACCTCAGCCATTTATCATTTGTGTAAGGAACATTCCAATTCCACTCTTGTAGTTATTTTAAAGTATACCTTAACTCATCGTTGATTATAGTCACTTTGCCGTGCTATCAAACATTGTTCATTCTGTCTAAATATCTAACTGTATTTTTGCACACATTAACCATCCCCACTTTATCCCCCCTCCCCACTACCCTTCTCAGCCTCTGGTAACCATCATTCTACTCTCTGCCTCCATGAGATCAATTGTTTTTAATATTTAGCTCCCACGTATGAGTGAGAAAATGTAAAATTTGTCTTTCGGTGCTTGGCTTATTTCACTTAACGTAATGTTCTCCAGTTCCATCCATGTTGTTGCAAATGGCAGGATTTCATTCTTTTTGTGGCTATATAATATTCCACTGTGTATATATACCACAATTTCTTTATCTAATTTATCCACTGATGTACACTTAGGTTGATTCCATATCTTGGCTATCGTGAATAGTGCTGCAATAAACTTGGGCGTGCAGATATCTTTTCAATATACTAATTTCCCCTCCTTTAGATATATACCCTGCAGTGGGATTGCTGGGTCATATGGTAGTTCTACTTTTTGAGGAACCTCCACACTGTTCTCCATAATGGTTGCACCAATTTACATTCCCACCAACAATGTACGAGGGCTCCCCTTTCTCCACATCCTCGCCAGCGTTCGTCATTGTCTTTTTGATAAAAGCCATTTTAACTGGGGTGAGATGATTTCTCTTTGTAGTTTTGATTTGCATTTCTCTGATGACTAATGATGTTGAGCATTTTTTCATATACCTGTTGGCCATCTGTATGTCATCTTTTGAGAAATGCCTATTCAGATCCTTTGCCCATTTTTAATCAGATTATTTGAGTTTTTCCTATCAAGTTGTGTAGCTCCTTATATATTCTAGTTATTAATCCCTTGTCAGACTGGTAGTTTGCAAATATTTTCTCCCATTCTGTGGGTTGTCTCTTCCCTTTGTTGACTGTTTCCTTTGCTGGGCAGAAGCTTTTTAGCTTGATGTTGTCCCATCTGTCCAATTTTGCTTTGGTTGGCCGTGCTTTGGGGGTATTACTCAAGAAGTCCTTGCCCAGACCAATGTCTTGTGTTTCCCCAATGTTTTCTTTTAGTAGTTTCATAGTTTCAGGTCTTAGATTTAAGTCTTTAATCCATTTTGATTTGATTTTTGTATATGGTGAGAGATAAGGGTCTAGTTTTATTCTTCTGCATATGGATATCCAGTTTTCCCAGCACCATCTATTGAAGAGACTGTCCTTTCCCCACTGTATGTTGTTGCACCTTTGTCAAAGATAAGTTCACTATAGATGTGTGGATCTATTTCTGGGTTTTCTATTCTGTCCCATTGGTCTATATGTCTGTTTTCATACCAGTACCCTGCTGTTTAGGTTACTACAGCTCTGCAGTATAATTTGAAGTTAGGTAATGTGTCCAGTTTTATTCTTTTTGCTCAGGATGGCTTTGGCTATTCTGGGTCTTTTGTGGTTCCATATACATTTTAGGATTATTTTTTCTATTTCTGTGAAGAAAGTCATTGGTGTTCTGATGGGGATTGCATTGAATCTGTAGATTGCTTTGGGTATATGGACATTTTAACAATATTGATTTTTCCAATCCATGAGCGTGAAATATCTTCTGGTTTGTTTTTTGTGTCCTCTTCAGTTTCTTTCATCAATGTTTTATAGTTTTCATCATAGAGATCTTTCACTTCTTTGGTTAAATTTATTCCTAGGTATTTTATTTTATTTGTAGCTATTGTAAATGGGATTACCTTCTTGGTTTCTTTCCCAGATTATTTACTGTTGGCATATAGGGAACAAGTCCACCAGCAGTCAACTTTGGGCTTCATCTTGGCTGCAACCGGTGTGTGTTGGCTTTGACTAGAGCCAGTGGGCCCATTCTGATAGTTGCCACATCCTGTTAAAGCAGCAGAACTACGTTCTAGGGAAGCTGGGTATTAATCATTTTCAAGGCTTTGGTACAGTATTGTAAGCAGACTTAAGCAGGTAGCCAAAGTCCCCCTCCTATACTGTCTTAGGACGTGGCAGAAGAATGGTGAAGCTCAGTTACTAGGTGGCTCATTTCTCTGAAGGTTGATGTTGTGCACAGAGAAAAAGCCCAGGAGTGCCGTCCTCAAGGAATGAGGGGTAGTTGGTAGGTGACAGTGGAAATGAGAGAAAGGGCCTCCTGTCAAACATGGCCCGCCCCAGTCCTTCAGCATCCAGGCAAGACTTCTCGTGTTCAACCGACTTTAATCCTTTACACCACTTCGCCAGTATTCCTAACCTTTCTATATCCCGGCTGTATTAAGTAAATAACACAGGTAATACGGAATAGAATAGGTTAATTGGAAAGGCATTTGCCAAATAACATCCATTTTTAACAATGTATCTTCTGCCTAATACAATTGAATAACACAGAAGTGTACAGTAGTCACCCCATCTGAAGTTTCACTCTGCAGTTTCAGTTACCTGCATTCAACACAGTCCACAGACAGGTGAGTACTGCACAATGAGATATTTTGAGAGAGAGAGAGACCACATTTGCATAATTTTTATCGTAATATATTGTTATAATTATTCTATTTTATTATTTCTTGTTACTCTCTTACTATGCCTAATTTATAAATTAAACTTGATCATAGGCATGTATGTATAGGAGAAAAGACAGTATATATAAGGTTCAGTACTATCCTCGGGTTCAGGCACTCACTTAGGGTCTTGGAACATCTCTTTCTCATGGGTAAGGGGAACTGCTGCAACATATGTAGTGCAGGTTCTGAGTTTGAGTGCTATAGCCAATATAGAAAATAATGAAGGCTGATTACCAAGCAATGCTAAATTATACATTTCCTTCTTCCTGTCTGCCTAGTTCTTCTTGAGCCACTACTGGGAGCAGGACAGAAAGACTACAGAATGCTAATTGTCTGTGTGGCATGGCAGGGTTCATGTCGGGGAGCAACATTTCTGATCAATCAGTAAAAGTATATCTAGCAATGAAACACATTCCACCTATTGAAAGAAGGAAAGAAAGAAATCAAAAAACATAAAGGCTAGGCGTGGTGACTCACACCTGTAATCCCAGGAGTTTGGCTGAGGTGGGAAAATCACTTGAGCCCAGGAGTTCAAGACCAGCCTGGGAAATAAAATGAGACCCCTGTTCTCTACCAAAAAAACAAGCAAACAAACAAACAAACGAAAGAAAGAAAGAGGGGCAAGGAACCTTCTATATCCAGTCTGTATTAAGCGAATAACATAGGTAATAAGCAATAGAGTAGACTAGCTTCATAGACTAGCTTATAAAGACACACACAGACACACATGTCCTTGGGCACATCCCACCATGACTCAGGTTTCCAAAGTTAACTAGTAAAAAATGGTCTTGTGAAAAATATATTTTTCCAGAACAATAGCGTGTTCATCCAAAGAGGGAAGAAAGCAAAAGGAGAGGGAGGGAGGAGGAAAGTGCAGCGCTTTGCATATAAATGATGCAGGCAGACCCAATTTTCCTAATTTGCTCATTTGAACTTTAAATGCTAAAGAACACTACTTCCCTCCTCTCACCTAATCAAGGATCAATCAAATAAATCAAATAAGACACATGATTTCATGTCTCGGTCGTGGTGGAACATAGGGCCCAGTTCTGTCCGGTCGTGGGAGCAGCGATCAGCTCCCCGTGCCAGGGCCGTTGCAGGTTAGAAGTAGCGTCCGCCGCACGCACTGCCGGGCCGGCTTCTGCCGCGGCGCGTCAGGGACCCCACAGCGCGAAGGGCGGGGCTCCCATCCTGCCTCGGCTTCCGGGTCTGTGGATTCCGTTTCTGCACCGCCCCCGTGTGCATCCCGTCCTGGCCCTTCCCTCAGCCACGCTCCGCTGGGGCCGGGGCCTTCCTGCCTGGGGGGATCCTCCCCTGAGCCCGCCTGCACGGGCAAGGACAGTGGGGCGCCCTCGCGCTGCAGGTTGTGTCTCTGGCCGCTCACAACGCCCCACCCCACCCCCGAGGCTGCGGGCGACGCCCACGCCCGAGACAGCCTCTCCTGCCAAATACTCTGCAAGTGACAAAAAAGGAGAACGTTCTTAACTAACTTAGCAGTAACTAAGACTGAGACCCTTGGAAATTCTAAGTATTTCCAAGACAGAAATAAAAGACGATGATTATATAGCAGAGAAAGCCGTGTGGCAAAGCTACTAAGATGCTGGGACCGTTTTTCCCAAAGAAAAATTCAGTAAAGGTGAATCAATACAGATTTTCTTCCTAATTAATAAAGCTACATGTGACTACTATTTAATAATGAATAGAATTTACATGTAAGTAATGCTTACATAATATGAGTTATTACCCGATGATGTTAGATTAATTTTTCAAGTTAATTTCAGTTAATCTTATATTTTCAATGCATATTTGATCACGTACAAGAAAAAAAAATCTTCTGTCCCTGGGAGACCAGCCCCTAGGGACATAGGCCGGGGCTCCTGCGGCGTTGCTGTGCTGCTGATTCTGACAAGAGGAGGAGGACAGCAGCAGGAGCTAACACAGGCACAGCAGAGTGGAGCCACACAGAGCTCTTTCCAACACAAATTATTTCATCTAATGTTTACAATCAAAGTTCAAAATGGTAAACCAAGTGGTGAAAACTAAGATTTAAAGAGGTTCTATGGTTTGGCCAGGTCACACAGTTAAATCTTCAATCCAGGTCTTTGACTTCAAATGCTGCACCCCATTTTGAGGAAGAGTATCTGTGGTTTGTATTGCAGTTTGATGATAAGAAGCTCTCAGAGTTCATAACAAGTGCGCCTCCCGCACAAGCCTTCAGGATTATTTTATTATAAGAGAGATTTTAAAAAGTGGATTTAGAAAATATTCCGCCAATCAATATTTATTACTGAATAATGAAAATATTATTCATCATTAATAATAAACATTATTTAATATTGTTATTAATAAATGCTATTATTTATCCTTTATTACAACAAATATTGCAATATTTACTCAATATCACAGCATTAGAGTGGGCACTACAGCAGGGGAAGCATGTGCTGCAAGGGCTCCATGATTCCCAGGCTATGGCCTTGCTGGAAATCCACACAGGAACGTCTAGGAAGAAAGAGAGAGACACCCCATTTCATCTTGAACTATTCTAAATGACTTCCTAACTTTTAAATATTTGGTTCTAAAAAATAAGAATATATCTTGTAGTTAATATCGGTAATGAAATGCTTGTTTAAGCACATAATTCTTTTCTGAATACTTTCCTTTTAGCAGGGCAGCCTATTTTCTAACTTATAGAGGTTGCGCCATTTTAATGCTTTTCCTTGAACACCCTTAGGGTTTCTTCTCAGAAATGTTGTTGGTAGCTGTTCAACTGAACTTTGCTCTTCATTTCAAAAGAAGCCCAGGATTTGCAACATTTCTATGTCTCCACACCAACAAAACATTATTTTAAAAACCAAGCTCTGCTGCTATAATCCAGCAGGGAGTTATCTTCTCTCTAAAAATGGCAACAGTTGATTGGTTATTCCAGTTTAATAAGCACTAAAAGTGGCATTTTACTATGAAAAAAAGAGAAAAAGTTATCAGTGGCTCCTGATCATATATACCAACAGACATGAAAAATTCAAAAACTGTTGATTCTCCTTCAGGACAGACTTTGCCATTGTCTTGAGATCCAATTGACACTTATGGGGAAATTTCCTCATTGCACAAGACTAGGAATTCTACTTGTTTCATTGCTTAGAAAATAATGTATCATACATGCAATGCCAGATGCCAAAGACAGTATGAAAATCTGCTGTTTAAAGAATCTTCATTAATTGACTCAATGATTTTTTTATGGGACATTGTATGAACAAATCAAGTCACAGAAAATTCCAGGACATTCAAAATTACCCTCCAAAATATAAGTAAGGAATTCTCCAATTGCCTCATGGAGGTTTACGGGAAGTAGTTTTTAAAAGTTTTAGTGATAATTGTGTTACTTTTGTAATAAAAATCATTTTTAAAATGGAAACATAAAGTTGTAAGGAGAGGAAAAGAATAATGATAGAAGAAGAAAAGGAATTTCTTTGTAATCTTATCTCTCTGGCATCTTCACAAGACACAAGTGATTTTATACTTAAGATTCTCTATTGTAAACCTGACCTGTCAATATTTTTCTGAGCACTTTGAACTTCAAACACTGTGTGTTTTCTTATAGGCCAAACAGTGTAACTAGAGTACCTTTTCTATCTCATGGAAAAAATTCTCTCTGGAACAGGTCTGGATATTCTAACACTTATAAAATAAGAGAGAGAATAATCACTCAATTAGATATTACAGCTGGAAAGCTATTTCTAAACATCTAATTTGTTATTATCAATCTGTGTGTGGCCCTGGTTATCAGAGGGATACAGCACACTCCTATCACATACATGCCCTCTATTAAGAACAGTGCCACTGGAAACGGGCAAGGAAGATGCCCACAAGGGAAGAGGAGCAATGGGCACCCGGTATCAATGAGCACACCTGTTGTCAAGCCTTGGTTTCCAAATATCATTTTCAACTGAATGGAACTGGGCTTCTTGGAGAAAATGGCTGACTTCAGTGCTGACGCAGGGAATCTGGAACACAGTGCAGTGCAAGAAACTAAGTGTTCAAAATAATAATATTAATAATAATAATAATGGGGACATGCCAAAAGGACACACAAGTCAGCTTGAAGGGGCTCCTACTATTCAAATCGGGGAATTTGAGCATCAAACTAAATAATGACAGTAATGTACTATTACCAATTGAATGAAACAGAGTCATGAGCTCATAATGTTATAAGTAAATAAATGAATAAACAAATGGAAGAAATATAAGGTTTTTTGGTATAGTGGAATACTAACTAGTAAAGGTTGAAGAAATGAAGAATTAGAAAATTACCATTTGGCAATCCAAGAAACACCAATGGATGCTAAAACTAGTGGGTCAGAGTTTGCTGAGCAATGAGGTATTTACATAGTCTCATTATACCTCCTCTGCTCATTAACACAAGTATGCATATGGTAAATATGCATATTAACCCAAAAATGCCTGAATCACAAGGGAAAATGAGTAACTGCAGTGGAGAAGGCTGACAGACACTGTCTCCTCCCAGCCTCCTGACAAGCTGCAGCACAAAAGACACACTGTCACTTCTGGAGGATTTTTGCTGAAAATGCACAACATAAATTTAATTTTGATGACATTTCAGACAAACCCAAATTAAGAATACTCTACAAAATAACTCTTAAAATCTTCAGAAGTGACAAGTTCATAGGAGTCAAGTAGAGACCTGTGAGGGCAGGGAATTGTGTCTTGCTGGTCAGAACGTCAACCAGAGCCATACTCAAACGAAGCCTCTTTGTTCCTCTGGGCATTTTCAGGTGACATGCAGTGGGGGAAGACCTTGTCTGATGAGGGGAAGAAGCCCTGGTCTGGGAGCAAAATTCAGAATATATTGACTCACACAGCCAAATTACTGAAAGAATAAGGGCGGCTCTGGCTCACATTTAGCTGAGCCAGGAACACTGCATCTCTTTCTCGCTGGGTCTCATCCCTGCTTCTCTCTGCCTTGGTTTCATTTCTTAGGTCAGTTGTACACATTCAGCTAGCACCATTGCCACAGAGAGCTGAAAGTACAGATGTAACTTGGAGGATGGACAGTTGGAGGCTGGACAGCTCTTTTTCACTGGTACAATTAGAAAAATCCCAGGAAAGATTGTGATTGGCTCAGCTTGTCCGCCTGGACCTATCACCCTGGTTGGGGTGTGGGATAATCTGTCTGGTCCAACGTGGTCCATATCCAACTCCATGGCCAGGAAGCTTAGGAAGCATATTTGAGAACACTCACTGGAAACTACATGATTTATGGAACTACATAATTTACAGAAAAACTTCAGGTCCCCCCAAAAAAGAGCAGTCCTAATCAGAACAGGCAAAAGAATGAATAGAAACTTTATTCTCTTTAATATCCAACTTTGCCATATAATTAAAACACTGATTTTGGAGGGCATGTATTTTCACAGAGGCATAGAACAACTCTTAGCACTTCCTAATATCAAATCTAGCTATTTCCCCACTACATTTAGTATTAAAGGATCTTTTATGAAAAAGGACATTTTTTCCCAATAAACTTATTTTCAAATTCATTTATTGTTTGACACTAAAAATTTTGGTTTAATTCAAAGAAAACAACAAGAGTAGGTACACAGTTCTGTAAATCTTGAATGTTTAGTATGTCCAGATTCTAGCCAGTTTTGAAAGGAATACTTAGGTGTGTCCTGGATAAATCAGAATTTCTCTTCAATAACTTGCACCCTGTTCAATGTTATTAAGAATTAACTAGACCTTTCAGGAGAAGTTCATTTTCTGATATACTCATGGAATGGGACGTTGAGTCATATTCCAATCAAAAGACCTTGAGAAATTATTTATCATTTCATTTGGTCACATATAAAGATCAGCGGCATCTGTCCTTACATCAAAAATGTCTTCAAAAGAAAGAGAAACTATTAGCCCACGATTGACTTTGGGAGATGGAAATTCTTTGTCCACCTGCTACTTTGGAGTGGTTAAAGAGATTCAAAATAAAATCTCCAAGAACACCCTTCCTCGGGTCTTTGAAATGACTTTGGAGTTAAAGGAGGGAAAAGAACAAGCATTGCACAACTTCACTTTCTTTCAAGTGTCATTCATTTTGATAGTACAACTTTTTATTTTAAAAATTAAATAAGAATATATATTCCTGCCCTATTGCCAATGGTACAATTAGTTTTTAGAGCACGCAATTATTTTTTGTCTTCACACACTTCAATCCTGCTACAATAACCTCTATGTTGATTGAATCTTTCCCAACAGGAATTTATCCTGCACATTTCTGCAGCTCCTTCTCCCTGTCATACTACTGCTCAAATTATCCCTTGGCCCATAAAACCCTGTGTCTCCCAAATTCCTTAGCTGGATACACAAGATCATCCACATCTGAGCCCTACTCCTCTCTCTTTATTTCCCATTAGTCACCTGCCCCCTGCTCCAATCAAATGTGTCAACCTCAAGTCCAGAACGAGCCTCTTGCGATGGGAAGACAGCAGCTTTGCAGCCAGTTGCACCTGGGCTTGACTTCCAGCACTGCCCTTCCTAGTTTTACATTCTTCAACTACATCCAGCACAGCTCTGGGCCTCAGCCCCTTCTTTTTTCTGAGTTTCTTCCAATAATCTTGTTACTTAGTTTGCAGATTTTGCCACAATCCCAAGTCCTCTGCCCACATTCTTGCCCACAGCCCCTGAGCTACTCTCACTGTCCCTGGTTCTCCATCTTTACTGACACGTCAAGGGATTTTTCATCTCCTTTCACAAGGCCAAGCCAGCCCAGCTAACTTGGTTATGCTCACTGGATGTGTCCTGCATGTCGCCCTCACAAGGACAGTCTGGAGCAGGAGCCCCATCACTCCAGACCCCCAGAAATGGGCTTTCTTGGTTCCTTGACTATATCATTTCCCCTTCAGGGGTTAATGGTCTGGCTTATGTGGGTGTGGCCAGGAGAAACTATGGGATGCACACGAAAAAGTCCCCATCTTAGGTATCTTCCCCTGCCCCATGGCCATGGCACAGAGAGGAGATCTTAGCTCCAACTGAACTTGAACTAGACAGTCTGCCTTGGCATGCCCTGCCCCAGGCTGAGAGGGTCCACCTTGGTCAACCTGGGAAATGTTTACTCATGCTCATAGCACGAGAGTCCCACACTGTGTTGCCATCGTGCACATAGGGTTTGGTTTAGGACCAAGTCTAGTGAATGAGGTGAGTGGTCACTCTAGTACCTCAGTGTACCCCATTACCTCCCAAATGCCCCTAAAGTACTCCTCATCCAGCTCCAAGTTCTACTCACCTTCTCTAGGGCCTGGAGGGTCTGGGATACATGAATATGTGCCTTTAATAAACAGAATTCATAAGTGATGGTAAATGATTCAGAATAGTCTAATTTCTGAGATCTTTATTTTTCCATCCTTCCAATAGGATACCCATTCGAGCTTCTCATGCCCTCCCCAACATCCTCTTTCAAATTCACAAATTCTCTCATTTCAGGGGAGCATAATGAAAAACCTTGAGAACCAATGGGCTTCACAAGATCCACTCTGATGTGACAATGAGTTATGGCAACAGACCCCAAATGTAAAGAAGACATTACTTCTAGGGTTACTCCATGTAAGTTGTGATTCAGAAAACGTTGTACTTCTAATTTGCCCAGGTGAATTCCTAACTAAAATTAATTCCAATGCCCAAATTTTACTCTCAAATGAATAAAATACAATAAGAAAGAAAGAATGTAATGCTGTAGGTGCTGATTAATTATTTAACTGATTTTTAACAAACATACCAGAAACTATTCCAGCATACTTCATTAAGTAGATTAATTGGAGAAAAAAAAAATAACCCAAAATTAAGGTTCAAACAAAAATGATAAAAATATACAAAATACGTTCAAGAAAAAGTACTTTATCCAATATTTGGGAATAACTTTACCATGCTATTTCTGATGTCTAACAGTATAAAAATAATACAAACAAAATAGCTAAGGAACACTAAACAGTACATAAGTTGCTTGATTATGAGCTGCTACAGTCAATTTAAATAAATTTCTTTTTAAAAGAAACCATCTCTTGACCCCATATCACTCTCCAGCTTTCACCTGTTTCCCAGCTGCCCTTCACCACAGATCTGGAAGAGGTCTCTGTGCCAGCCTGAATGCCTGTCCACCTGACATGTTCCCTCTTTCCAACCTCGAAGTCTCAGCTGTCTTTGTAGTTAGATGTAGCCATGGGCCTGAGCTACAGCCAGTGGGATTTGAGCAGAAAATGGTTTAGTCAATATTTAGGAAAACACCACTGGTATTCCATAAAAACCATGACTGGTTCCACATAAACCTTTCAAGCATGGTCCTTCAAGCTTATTTTCCCTTCTAGCTGATTGGGGTAGTGTTTCCCAGGGTGGCCTCCGAAGGTTCATGCTTGAGACGGGAGAACACATTTGTGAGGCCCCAGATAACTGCACTGGGCACATGTCCCGCTGGAGCTGCCTGGGCTGTACGCAAAGTAGCCCCCAGTTGTGTGTATTTGTTACTGTGTCATCTAAATTCCTCCCCTCCCATTCTCTCTTATGCTTTCTGCAGCCAAGTTTTAATCATCACCATTTCACTACATCAGTTCTCTTCAAGGTCACCAGTGAGTGACCTCCATGCTACGAAATCCAGTGGTAAGTCCTTAGGCCTCATCTTACATGATCTGTCTGCAGCATTTGTCAAAGGTGATCATTTCTTCCTCATTGAGGCATTTTCTTTACATAGCTTCTAGGATACCACACTCTTTCGTTTTTCTTCCTACTCACTGGGTGCTCTTCCTCAGTTTCTTGGCTGGCTCTGCCACATGTCCCCCACCACTAGGCATGGGGTGCTCCAGGGCTTAGTCCTCCCGTGCCGTCTCCTCTCTAGCTACGCTCACTGCTTAGGTGCCAGTAAATGCCGTGTAGACACTGAAACTCCCCATCTGCATCTGTAATCCACATCTGTCCCATGAACTCCAGAATGTATTTACAATGGTCTATTAAATGTCTCCACTTAGAAGACATGTCTGAAACCAAAGTCCTGGTACCCACAGCCTTCCCCACCCTGGCCCCTCTAAGCCTGCTCTTCATACCATCTTCCCGTCTTGGAACATGGCAAGTCCACCCTCTAGCTGGGCTTTTCTCAGTCCACATTCAATCTGTCAGGAAATCCTGTGGCAGAATCTCAAAGGATATCCATAACCCAAACCTCTCATCACATTATTGTCACCTTGATCCAACCCCTCATAATATTCTCCCTGATATTATTGCAATAGCCTCTTAACTGGTTTCCCTAATCTTACACTTCAAAATCCTACAGTCTATTCTCAGCACAGCAACCAGGGTAGTCTTTTAGAAATCAAAATCAGGAAATGTCACTCCTCTGCTCAAAACCTTCCTGTGTCTTCCCATTTCACCTCAGGTAAAAGCCATGTTTTTAAAATGGCCTGTAAGACCTGATATGGTGAACAATCTGCTGCCACTCTAACCTAACTTCCACCACCCTCCTCTTCACTCATTTACCTGCAGCTGCCTCACAGTGCTCCAAACACAGCAAACGTTCTCCCTCCTCAGCACCTTTGCATTTTCCTTGCCACTTTCTGGAATACCCCTTCCCTGGGGAGCCAGACAGCTTATCCCCTCACTTATTTTAGGTCTCTGATCAAATATTACCTTACAAGAGAAGGTGTCCGTGGCCATCCAATACCAAGTGGCATACCACATCACCCTACAGGCCCTACCTGCTGCATCCTGCTTTATGTTATCCATGGCATATACCCCATCTTACTTACTGAATATTTTATTTATTTATTTATTTGCATTCTATCTCCATCTAATAGAATATAAGCTGTATGAAACCAGAAACATTATCTTTTCTTTTTCACTACTGTATCCCCAGTGACCAGAGCAGCCCTTTGTTTTGTTCTGTCTTTAATAGACTGGAATCCGGTTGGGCTGAGACGCTGCCCACATTCATGCTCCACAGTCTCTCCTTGCCCATCGAAGTCCTCCACCACCACAGACTCGACGGAGCAGTGTGAGAATGCCTAGCCCATTCTGGGGACCTTCACATCAGAGGATGTCTTATTTTTGCATAATGTATTCAATAATCACAAACTCTAAATAAAATCAACTCTATCTGTTTCCAAGTATATTAGACATATTATGAATTTCCATGGAGACTGGAACTTTCTTCCTACCATTACTTGGCAGAGTCCTAGTGAAACTGACCTAAGGCTCAGCCAGGAAAGAGTCCAGGCCAGGCATGGAAATGGCAAACGTGGTTGCTTAGCTTGACTACATTCCAAAGTCAAAGCTCTCTGTTTGGTTTTATTGTTTGGTGTTACTCAGATTGCTTCTCACTTCTACTATGGATAATATAAATTATATGTAAGAACAGGTAAGTTAGTTCATGTCACCTCTGCAACTTTGTTCATATAAAATATTTTGGGTTCAATGTATATAAAATAAAAGCTTTCAAATGCTTGAAAAGTTTTCAAATATATGGGTGGGTGATGGAATGGGAAAAAAAGGAATTATGGAAATATAAAGGGAATCTCTGTCACTAGAATTTTAAATACTTAACAGACTCTGTGTCTACAGACAAAGAAACCCTGTGAGCTGGCTTGCTTTCACAATAGCTCATTGACCCAGAAAGAGGATGACATCACAAAAATCAAAGAAAGTTCAAGGGATAAAAAGCAACAGGGAAGAAACATACCAAAATCGTCCTTAAAATTTAATAAAATCTTATATCCATAACAGAGAAGTAAGTGTATTTCAGTTACTCAGTTTAGATTCTAGATAGTATTGAGGTTAACAAAATCAATGAAGTTTTGATTTTTATTTAATACCCTTCTACATTGGTTGTAACAAAAACCTGTTTTGTAACTCTGGTGGGAAAAGTATATGTAATTGAAGATCTGAAAGTACACCAGGAAATCCTCTTGTTCAACTTTCTGTCTCTAGGAAATGAAATAAGAATGTTCATAAACTCAGAATTTACTGACTGCAGGTTCTTTCTGTCTATAAAAAACTTTACTGTACAATGGCTCTAAACTTCCTCTCTGCCTAGACCCATCTTTAGGCTACTCCCCTCTCAGGCTCTCTCCTTATTCTGTCCCTAATCCATCTTATTTTTTCTTCTTGGTCTTGAATGGCAGGTGAGATTCTTTTAGCTGGTACCTGACCAGGTACCTGACAAGATCCTAAGGTTGGGTCAGTGTCAGGTTCAGGGGAGGTGGGAGATCACTAAGGCACTTTACCATTAAACTTCATGTGCTCGGAAGATCCTCTTCCCTTGTTCTGTCCCCAGTTTGCTAAAATAATAAGATATGGTTAAGGAAAATCATGGTGAAAGTAATATGAGAATAGAAAGATCTATCTGTTCCTTTCACCTCTGTGATCAGCTGATTTGTGGCCATGGAAGAGCCAGATCTGTCAGCCATGTAATAGCTTGGACAATTACCCTCTCTATACAACGTGGTAAGACCACAACCATTACTATTACTACCAGCTGTTCTGGCAAGGATGGTCAGAGGTCAGAGGACAGGAATGCTGCTGTCTAGAGAACCACCTTAAACATGTTTCAGGCTCTGTTTGACAAGGTGCCTGAGAGCTGAGCAGGCCCAAAGCACATCTGTAAATGTGCTTTGACTCAACAAGTTAGCAGCACAGTTTCCTTCTGCCTGGAGTCCTTTCCACCAAAGGGTTTCCTTTGGAAATTCTTGGATTTTGAGGAGAGGTGTGCCCAGACACATTTCTATACATTGTCCCTGCTCTCCCTCCAGATTCAGCTAAAGAAACCCCTCTTCTATTCTCTCCAAATCATGTTTCTAGAATTTGATGCAAAGAAAATCTATCTAGATTTAGAACAATGTAAACCAGCAGAGATTGCTGGAGTGTAAAAGTGAGTAGTGAAGTGGAAACGTTAGTAAGTGCTTCAACCTTAAGATCTAATGTGCATTGCGCACTGTGAGCGCTCAGATGTGTGGTTGGCAATTATTACTTCCCAATGCAGAATGGTGTCTCTTCACTCTGTTGGCCATTTCTCTATTTTTGCTTTTGTTGCCTGTGCTTTTGGAGTTATATCCAAAAAATCATTTCCTGGATGGAGGATGTCATGGAGTCTTTTCCATTTTCTTCTAGTAGTTTTACAGTTTCAGGTCTTATGTTTAAGTCTTTAGTCCATTCCGAGTTGATTTTTGTGTATGTTGTAAGATAAGTGTCTAATTTTATCTTGTGCATGTAGATATCCAATTGTCTCAACACCATTTATTGAAGAAACTACGCTTTTCCCATTGTGTATTCTTAGCATCTTTGTCAAAGATTAGTTGACTATATATGGAAAATGTACTGAAATTTTGATACGAAATGCATTAAATCTGGGGTGAATGAGGTGGGTCTTAAATAGGACAGACATCTTCTTACAATACAGCCGCCCCAGTTCAGGTTGTCTCACGATGTCAAGGGTGCCTCCTCAGGCATGAGAGCAGGCTGCTTCCACCAGCAAGGTAGTGACTCAGGGGCTCAAGATTCTTGGCTTCATCTGATTCCAATGAGATGTCTTCATTCCATTTTTTTTTAATCCAGTCTTTCACAATCAATGCCTTAGTTTTCACATGAAAGACTTGATGAGGCTGTGAATTTAACTTATTCTCTGATTCTTTTTTAAAGTTTTATTAAGATATAATTCAGGCCAGGTGAGGTGGCTCACGCCTGTAATCCTAACACTCTGGGAGGCTGAGGAGGGAGGATTGCTTGAGCTCAGGAGTTGGAGACCAGCCTGAGCAAGAGCAAGACTCCATCTCTACTAAAAAAAGAAAAAGTAGCCGGCATCATGGTGCACGCCTGTAGTCCATCGTGGTATACGCCTATACTCGGGAGGCTGAGGCAGGAGGATCACTCGAGCCCAGGATTTTGAGGTTGCAGTGAGCTATGATGACTCCACTGCACTCTACCCAGGGCAACAGAGCGAGATTCTGTGAAAAAAAAAAAAAAAAAAAAAAAATATATATATATATATAAAATTCACATAGTGTACAATACACATATTTAAAGTGTACAATTCAATGGTTTTTAGTATATTTGCAGATTTGTTCAATCATCACCGCTATCAATTTTTAAATCTTTCAATTCCCCAAAAGGAAACCCCACACTCCTTAGCTGTCACCTCAACCCCTCCATCCACCTCCTAGCCCTAAGCAACCACTAATCTACCTTCTATTGCTATAGATTTGCCTATTTTGGGCATTTCATTGAAACTGAACAATATAATATGTGGTCCTTCATAACTTGCTTCTTTCACTTAGCATGTTTTCAAGGTTGATCCATGTTGTAGAATACACGGGTACTTTGTTCCTGTTTATGACTGAGTAATGCTCCACCATGTGGACACACCATATTTCATTTATTCATCCATCAGTTGGTGGACATTGGACAGCTAATGATGTTGAATGTCGCTTCATGTGCTTATTGGCCATTTGTATATCTTTTTTGGGAGAACTGTCTATTTAGTCTTTTGCCCACTTTTAATCGGGTTGTCTTTTTATTATTATGTTGAAACAATTATTTATATATTCTAGAAAAAGGTCCCTAACCAGAAATAAAATTTGCAAAAAATTTCCCCCATTTTGTGGGTTGTTACTACTTTCTTAATAGTATCTTTGGATGCACAAAAGTATTTAATTTTAATGATGTCCAGTTTATCTGTTTTTTCCTCTGTCGATTGTGCCTTTGGTGTCATATTAAAGAAACCATTGCCTAACTCAAAGTCATGAAGATTTTCTCTTATGTTTCTAAGAGTTTTATAGTCTTGGGCTCCAATCCATTTTGAGCTAGTTTTTGTTGATCTTGTTAGGTAAGAGTCCAACTTCATTATTTTGCATGTAAATATCCAGTTGTCCCAGCACCATTTGCTGGAAAGACTACTGTTTCCCCGTTGGAATTGTCTTGGCATCCTTGTCAAAAGTCAACTGACCATAAATGTAAAGTTTTATTTCTGGAATCTCAAGTGTATTCCATTGATCTGTATGTTTATTCTCACACCATTATTACACTGTCTTGATTACAGTAGCCTTGTAAGTCTTGAAACTGGAAAGTAGGGAAATTATGAATCGTCCAACTTTGTTCTTCTTTTTGAAGATTTTTTTGTTTGGGCTATTATGTGTCTCTCAAATAAATTTTTCCGTTAAAAAAAAAACCCTGGCTTGGATTTTAACAGAGACCGTGTTGAATCTGTAGCTCAATTTGGGAAGTATTGCCATTGTGTTAATTTCCTAGGGCCATCGTAGTAATGAACCACAAACTGGATATCTTACAACAAAAATTTATTGTCTTCGAGTTCTAGAGGCCAGAAGTCTGCAGGGCCATGGTCCCTCTGAAGGCTCTAAGGAAGAATCCTTCCTTGTCTCTTCCTGGCTTCTGATGGTTGTTGACAATTCTTGGTACTTCTTGGCTTGCGGCTGCATCACTCCAATCCCTGTCATTGTCACATGGCATTCTCACTTTGTGTCTGTGTTCAAATTTCCTCTTCTCATAAGGATACTAGGGGTTGGACTTAAGGCCCATCCTAACCCAGTATGACCTTATCTTAACTTGATTACATCTGCAAAGAAGTTATTTCCAAATAGGGTCACATTCACAGGTTCTAGATTGACATGAATTTTAGGAGGACATTATCAACCCAGTACAGCCATCTTGACAATATTAAGTCTCTGACCCATGATCACTGGATGTTTTTCCATTTTTTTGTCTTCTATTTCTTTCAATAATATTTCATAGTATCAGAATATTAGTTTTGCATCTATCTTGTTAAATTTATTCCTAAGTATTTTATTTTTTGATGCTGTACTAAATGGAATTCTTTTCTTAATTTCATGTTCAGTTTGCTCGTTGCTACTGTATAGAAATACAATTGAATTTTTATATATTGATCTTGTATCCTATAACCTTGCTGAACTCATTTATTAGTTGTCATAGTTTTAAAGTGGATTTCTTAGGATTTTATGATGTGATTCTTCAACTCATACAAATACATTTTATTTTTTTACATTTAAAAATTTTTACCAATATTGCCCTGTGGCTACAAGAAGTAAGAGGGTTTTTTGTTTTTGTTTCGTTTGTTTTGTTTTTTATAACTGCCATAGGCTTTCTGGTTCTTTCATAGTGACCATGATATGAGCTAAGAACTTAAAGACCTAAACTTGTCATTTTCTTTCTGTGAATACTCTAGTGCGTTGAGATAAATCTACTCGATTAAATAGTCCTTGTGGTCATCATTTCTGCCATACAGACAAATGCAGCTGCCATGTGTCTTCGAAAACACTTGATTAAATAGGATTTTTATTACCAATCAACAACAGGTGAAGATTTGATGCATTTTAAGGAAAATTAGACTCTCGCTTCAGGTTCCTCATTTGTAAAATAAAGAAAATAACAGCATCTACATCACTGGGTCATTGTGGAGATTCTATAAGTTATAACATGTAAAGTGGTAGGAAAAAGCAATTATTCCTTATCTTTGAGGTGTCTGGAGACTACCCAGTAGGCAGTAGGATGTGTGAGTCTAAATTTAAGGGGGACGTGTGAGCTGGAGATGCACATTTGAAAGATAGATAGAGAAAACCTTTAAGATGTGTTGGGTAAGAGTATGAAACTGTCGATGACAGGACACTTGAGAGCCAAGATATCCATTAGAGAAGCACATGGAGGGGGCAGCAAATTCCCCCCCAACACACACATGTGTGTGCACGCACATGCACACACACACCCCTGTCTCACACCATGGTGACATGGGTGGGCTGCATAAACTCATTCCCCTGTTCAGACTCACAATAACCCATCAGGGAAAGACTTCTTAGTTTTCACACTTTCAAAATTGAATGCAAAGGTGCAATCCCTAGGAGTACCTCTGTGACATAAGTACAAAAGCCCCCAAAATTGATGTGGCAGCGAAACTCCACTGACTTGTCTTTACTCTCCATGTCTACTCACTCACCTTCCACTCACTCTTCAAGCCATTACAGTCTGGCTTCCACCCTTAGCAGTACACTTCAACCCTATTTGGCAAGTCACCAGGACCTTGTTGACATATAAAACAGACATCTTGCCAACAGGTGACACTGTGGACTTCTCTTTGTTTCTTGGAACAATTGCTGCTCTACCTCCTGAATTTTGAGACACTGCTCTCATCTGGTTTCCCTTCAAAACCCATCTCAGCATCTCATAGGCTCTACTTTTATTCGCATCCTCTACAAAATTAAATAATAATGTTTCAGCAACTCTTCGTTGTACCAACATAGTAGTTGTCAAATGCAGATAGTGGTGTTAGAATTTTGTTATGAGATTCCCCCTTCAGAAAGAGTACTTTGGATCTAGCCGATATGACTGGCCCCTTACTGAAATCAGGGTACATTCATGTCCCAGCCTTGTATATTGCAGATACTTTCTGACTAGATTGCGACATAGTTGCCAGACATCCTGAGACAAGCCTTAAGTTAATCTTCTACTGATGGGCTGAGTGCCTATGAAATCCTAGAGCACAGCCTAGTGAACCAGGTTGTGCAGCTGCAGTGGGGCTTTATGTCAGAATGGCTGAAATTTTCATTGTAAGCCTGAATGTGGGTTTATGTCAGTTTGGTCCGACAGTTTAGTCTGTAAATTAAACCTAATGCAGGCAAAGATGTGTTGCGGAGTGGAAGGACCATTTAAAGTGAGTCCATACCAAAATGATTTGGAGATGAAGTACAACAGTAATGAGTCAAGTATTTTAAACACATGACAGATGGCACTTATAAATGAAAGTTGAAAAAACAGCAGAAACAAGAAATTAATAATAACCTCCAAAAAAAAAATTATGCACTTACCTCTCTCAAACAAGACATTTCACATGTGACGTGTGCGCAGAACCTGTGACTGGGGACAGACAGCGGCAGAGTGGCACGACTCAGCCCAAATGCCGACCTGGCGGAGCCTCAGAGGATCACAGTTCTTGATGAATCAGATCAGAAATTAGTCCACACTTTTATTTAAACTTGACATTTGGAGGTAGGAAGTGACAGGTGCACAGTTTCAGTGATATCTAGAACTAGTCACCAAAAGAGCTTTCTGGAGCACTTATATCAATTTGACATTTCCTCTGTACTGTCATGGACCTACCATTAGTCAATAAGATTCAATTTTATTTCCTTAATTTTATTTTAATGGAAGACAAACTAACACGTCTTCTGTTTCTTTGCATTCCCCACAGTGCCTAAAATAACAGTAAGCACTCAAATATATTTACAGATTAACCAATTATTGGACAGATGACTCTCAGTAGGGAAGCATAAGGGCTTTTGCCAGCCTCCAGTTGTCCTGGCAACAGAGGACAAGTCTCCCTGGGAGGGGCTCTAACAGCTACTCCAGGCCATTTGGGGACCTCCTGATTAAAGGGAAAGGGGCTACTTCTCCCCCTTTAACACTTCAGCCAAAGAGTGAACACACAGCCCTTCCCTTGCCTTTCATGGCACAGCTGAGACAAGTTTGGGGCTTTGAAAAAGAATGTTAAGGCCCAGAAAGCCAAAGGCAGACAGACACCTGAAGTCATCAGCAGGTAGGTCCTTGGGTTCCCACCACCCATCTTCCTCTTGGAAGTCCTTACAGTGGAGCTCACAGCCTTTCTCCAGGTCTGCTCTGGTGTGGCAGAGGCTATGTGTAATCCCCACCACCAGAAAGTCCTCAGACTTGTTGAGGCTCCTAGAAGTTCAGAACAGAGTGAGGACCAGAGACATAGGCGTCCCACTCACATCATGCCTGAGGACCTGCCTGAGGGCTGTTAAGCGGCTCTGCCTATTTGGGAAGAGCCCCCTCCTCCACTCCCCTCCCCTAGGGCTCCAGACCCTCCCTGTACCTTCCACAGGGCAGTGCGAGCTGGATACAACCCAACGTGCCCAAGATCTCCACAGTGTATGCCACACATGTGCAGACAGTGCTCGCCATTGCAGGAGGAGAAACAAAGAACACACATGAGACGTCCCCTGTAGTGCGTTGGGGCTGTCAGAGGTAGCTGTGCTGGGAGCCACTAGGTCAAGTTTCCCTCTGTAGGCTTGAAGTCCCCTAATATTCACCATACGGTTGATAGTTTTCTCCTCTAGAAAAAAAAAGCAAATGGAATTGGCCAATTGTGTGTGGCAGCTGTTAACATGAAACAAATGTCATCTGGATGAGCCTTTCTCAAAGGACAAGCTGCATGTGTTGTATCCAATGGACATGTAATTCCTACCTAGTTCCCATGAGGAATGTCCCAAACTGTGCCAGTTTTCTGTTTGACAGAACTGTTAAGAAACAGGCCAGGCCCAGTGGCTCATGTCTGTAGTCCCAGCTCTGTGGAGGCTGAGGTGGGAGGATCCCTTGAACCCAGGAGTCTGAGGCTGCAGTGAGCTGTGATCACGCCACTGCACTCCCTCCTGGGCGGGAGGATGAACAGAGAAAGGCCCTGTGTCTGAAAGAAGAAAGAAAGAAAGAGAAAGCAGCGTGGTGAGGTCAGGTTGTGTGTAACTAGGTCACCACAGTCAACATTGCTGCCCTCAGGGAGATTATTAAAATGGTCAGAAGAACTGTTTAACACAGGCCCTGTTTCAGGTAAAAATTCTATGTCCACTCCTCCAAAGTGGGAGATGTTGATTTCTTATAAGAAATCTAAAAGAAGTAGGAGGAGAAAGAGAGGATGACAATGAGGATGAGGAGAAGGAAGAGAGATGTCAACAAGCAGAGGCCAAAAGAATTGTGACCATATGAAAGTGGTGTTAGCTTTTGTTTTAGGCCGAGGATAAATGGACACAATATAATACTTTGGCTGGTCCTTAGTGGTCTTGGAGTTCTGAAACCTCAGTCCCATGCCTCACTTGTAAAATGTTGCTTCTGGTACAATAAAGCTGCTTCTGATTTTGCCAAGATTTTCTCTACTGTGTATTCAAGTACCCAAAGTGCAAGGACCCATCAAAGGGGTGGTAGGACAACAAAAGAGAATTTCAGAGAAAACATCTGGAAATTGTGCTGCAGAGGAAAGGGGCCTCAACTGGGAGGCCTCCAATGCCTTCCTTCACCTAAGAGAGCTGATGCCTCACACGAGATCAAGTCTTTTGTGATGTGGAAAATTGGCTGGGGATTAGCCAACTTAACCAGCAATCGCTGAATCATTATTGCTATATGTCAATTATATTTACTAATATAAACTATGAGAAGATTTTGTATTAGTTTGCCAGGGCTGCAACAAAAAAACACTACAGACTGGGCGGCAGCTTAAACAATAGAAATTTATTTTCTCACAGTTCTGGAGTCTAGAAGTCCAAGATCAAGGTGACTTGCAGGTTGATTCCCTCAGAGGCCTCTCTCCGTGGTTTGCAGATGGCCATTTCCTCACTGTGTCCTCACAGGGTCATACCTGTTCTGTTTGTGTCCTAATCTCTTCTTCTTATAAGGATACCAGTCATATTAAATCAGGACCCACCTGTATGACCTCATTTTACCTTAATCACTTCTTCAAAGGCCCTATCTCCAAATACTGTCATATTCTGAGGTGCTGGGGGTGACCACTTCAACATATGAACTTTGGAGTGGAGGACACAAATCTATCCACAAGTCCCCCATCACAGTATAACATTGTAGGAAATAATGGGGGAGGGAGGACGAGAATGGGCAAAATATGCTGACCAGTGACGACAGCAGAAACCAGGGAATTTTTTAAATGTAGAATGAATATGGATACCACAAACTAGACAAAGTGTTTATTCAGAGATAGTATACCATCTAAAAATGGAAGAGATAATTTTAAACTGGAAAAATATTTAACAATCATGGTAACCAGCCACCAAGAGGGCCCCCCGTGATGTCCTTAGCACACCCTGTGTTGGCTCCTCCCATGTGATGCCAGGGTTGGTCAGGGTCAGGGAACGTCACTTTGGAGATTAGGTCCTAAAATGCTGTGGCATCTATCCTGCGTGATCATGTCTGTCTGTCTGTCTCTCTCTCTCTCTCTCTCTCACCCCTTACTCTGGGTGAAGCCACCACGCTGTGAACAGCCCCAGAGACAGGTTCACGAGGTGAGGAGCCGACACCTGTCAATGAACACGTGAGGGATCTTGGAAGCAGGCACCTAAGCCCCAGTTGAGCCCCCAGCTGACCACAGTCCTGCCAAGAGCTTGACCGTGGCCTCATGAGCACCACTCAGCCAAGCTGCTCTTGCGCTTCTGACCCTCAGAAACTCTGTTGTAAGCTGCCAAGTTTTGGAGTAATTTGTTATGCAACAAAAGATAACTAATATAATAATCTAAGCTCAATTTGCATTTTTATGGATGAAAATATACTTTATTCAATGCACATACATAATTTTATGTTTATTCTTCCTCATTAAAATGTTTTCACTAGACACAGTCCTAAAAAAAGAAAAGAAAAATACTATTTTAATGTGCAGCATGAAAAATTTTAGATAAAATTTTTAAAAAGGTTTTTTTCCTAACAGTGAGGAAGTTTTCAAATAGGAACAGAATACTAGGAGAATTCTGATGCTCTCTCTGGGGATGTTAACTAGGATTCTCCTTCCTGGTCCTATAAATATTTGAAATTCTGTATTACATTTTCTAGCAGCATCTCTGCACTGCTAATTTTATCTCGTAAAACTTTATGATATTTGATTCTCCAACTCCCTTCTTCATACCCTGTGGCTTGTGTAAACATTTAACTAAACTCCAGTTGAGTTAGAAAAAGCAAAAATTCATTACTTGTCTTCATATGAAACACTGTTGTTAAATCTCCTGCTAATACTTTCTTTTAATTAAAAAAGTATTTTCAGGACTAAGACAGCATTGCCCAGTTTTGAGCTACAGACTCCCCAGGCACCCTCACAGTGGCTAACAGTACCATTTCCTGACAAAACGCTGAAACTCCTGAGTAGCAAGGGAAAGAGTTAAGCACCATGAAGTCTAAGGAATATCAACACAACACTTTTGCTATTGGAGTGGAGATGGCATTGTGGTGTGGCCACTTGGACCCTTTGGTCCTTAGTTTCTCATATCCCCCGGTCCCTAAGCCACACAGTTCCATCAAGGTGTCTTTTGGCAGGGTTGGCTCCTTCTGGAGGCTCTAAGGACAATCACTTCCATGCCTCTCTCCTAACTTCCAGTGGCTGCCGACAATCCTTCATGTTCCTGGGCTTGTAGATGGATCACTCCACCCTCTGCTTCTGTCTTTACACCTTCTCCTCTGTGTCTCCTGTGTCCTACCTTCTGTCTGGCTAATCTCCTGCTGCATCACTCTTACGAGAACACCTGTTACTAGATTTAGGACTCACCTATGTAGGGAGAGATAACCTTGACTTAATCTTTTCTGCCAAAGTATCAAGAGGTAACATTCTGTGCCTGACTTGCCCACCAACTGTAAACAATTACTACACTAGGCACCCCCTATCCTCCCTTCCTTTCTGTCCTAGCAACACACCTTAGTCAATCGGGTAAGAACAAGATTGTGAGGGCAAAATCCCGGCCAATGGAATGAGACACAGCCATAGGTCTGCGTTAGAGATAAAAAGGAGAAAAACTTCCCTGCAGCGCTCGCGGGCTGGCTGTTTTTGCTGCCACTACATGCCCTTCTGATCAGAAGTAAAGATTTTGCCTTGCAAAGACAATTTGCAGTGTCTGACTATTTTCTTAAATGCACCGTGGGTTACTTCTAACACCTAGGTAATCAGGGTGATCTCATCTTGAGACCCTAAACTTAGTTACATCTACAAAGACCCTATTTCCAATTCACATGTTCCAGGATCAGGACAAGGACTTTGAGGGAGAGGGACACTATTAAACCCACTAAAATCTCTTTTTACTCTAAATCCTAAACCCCAACTACAAGAGGGAAAGTCCTAGTAGCATTACCTAGTTGTTTTCACAATTTAATTTTTCCAATAAATCCTTGAGATCTATAAGAATTATTATTATTTTTTTTTACAGACAGGGTCTTGCTCTGTCACCCAGGCTGGAGTGCAGTGGCATAGTTATAGCTCATTGTAACCTCCCAAGTAGCTGGAACTACAGGCAAATGCCACTACACCTAGCTAATTTTTCTTATTTTTTGTAGAGATGGGGTCTCACTGTGTTGCCCAGGCAGGCCTCAAACTCCTGGCCTCAAGTGATTCTCCTGCCTTGGCCTCCCAAAGTTTTGGCATTACAGGTGTGAGCCACAGTACCCAGCCCTATAAGGATTACTTATCCATATTTTGCAGACTAAATTGACAAAGACCCAGATAGTTTACATCTAGGGTCCCCAACCCCCACCCCTCCTGCCCTCTCCCACCTCCCCCACCTCCGTCTGTGGAAAAATTGTCTTCCATGAAACTTAGGAACCCGGGGGCCACACATCAGGAGGTGAGCAGAGGCCTAGTGAGCGAAGCTTCATCTGTATTTACAGCTGCTCCCCATCGCTGGCATCACTGCTTGAGCTCCACCTCCCCCTCCTTCCCCCCTGCCCCCAACCTCCATCCATGGAAAAATTGTCTTCCATGAAACCTGTCCCTGTCCCTGGTGCCAAAAAGTTTGGGGACTGCTGGTTTACATGATGCATATGGCCAAGATCTCACCACTTGTAAGAGAAGGAAATAATAGTAATTCACAACAAAGTCCCTGATTTCTGAACTGCCCGGTTGCAAGAATTATCAGAATCCAGAGTTGGTTTTTGCTACTTACTGTGAGAGATGATGAAAGCTGTGTCATGCCAAAAGAACCGTCTGGTTGCTCTAGAAACTTCCCTCAGGTACCCCTCTAATGCTTGCCTCCAACACTACCCACCATACGGTCCAAATGATCATTTTTCAAAAATTTGAAGACAGCTATCATTTTTTTGAAGTCTTCATATCTTCACATTATTTTCCAGGTTTCATTAACCTTTTGTGACAGCCTCTGGCCCTATGTTTGTTATGACAGCGGATGTTCCTCAGGGGTTACATCTGCCCTGAGGGAGCCCATGGGACTTGGGTAAGACTTGGGGACCTTGGGGGCTGCATGGCTGGACGGGGCATGCCAGCGTCATGGAAGGAGGCCATTTTCTGTCCAAAGAGCAGCTCCCAGAGGAACCTTATAACACAAACATCTTTCAGTTCATCTGTCTCCCATTTCTGTAACAGCCCATAGTTCCTGACAATTAATAGGAACATAGTCAGGAGAGAAGGGAAGCAGGAATCTACAAAGGGGAGCTCTGTCCTCGGCTTAGAAATGCTTGTCCTTAGGAAGTCCACCAAATGACCTGACTCTTCCCTTTGTAGGTTCTTGATATACCAGTAAGTTTTTGAAAGATGCCAATGAGATTAAGGTTTAGGAAGAAAAAAAAACTCACCCTTGATGTCCAGAAACTAATCTGACTCTTACAGGTAGGCCTCAGTGTTATCACATAGTGACCTGATGCTCAGAGCTAAGCCATCAGCCATATCACAGAATATCCACGTCAAACAAGATAACTCTGAGACCATGACAAAGACAACAAAAACAAGGTCACTGTGAAACCCACAAAATACTGTGGGTATTTCACCCCTTTCTCAGCTAAAATGAGAGGCTACTACTTCTTTACCAATTACAGCTTTATTCCTTCTTTAGTCTGCCCCTATGTATTAATAGAAATCTGTAGGTAAGATTTCTTTAGATGCCCAGTGATGGAATTGTTCTCGTTTCCTGACAACCCCCAATCTAAAATCAAACATTGGCACTAGTTAGAGCTTAAATAAAGTATCATGTAAGTTAAGTTAAATGTAAATTAAGTTTTACATTTTTTTGAGACAGGGTAGACAGGGTCTTGCTATGTCGCTCAGGCTGGAGTGCAGTGGCTATTCATAGGTACAATCACAGCATGCTGCAACCTCCAACTCCTGAGCTCTAGGCTTCCTCCTGCCTGTCCCTCCAGAGTAGCTGGGACTACAGGCACTCACCACCATTTCCTGTTAGTGAGTTGGATGAGGCATAGAGGCCTTAGCCTCTATGTGTGGAAAACCAAGTGTGGAAAACACGAATCCAGGAAGAACAGATATGCCACATGCATGAATCCTGACCTTAATAGTAATAGCAGCTAATGTTTATTGAGTCATTGCTCAGCTGAGTCACTAACAGAACAACCCTATGAGATATATGCAATTACTAACCCCACATACAGGAGAGACCAGAAGCAAAGTGTTACTACCAACTTGCCAAAGCTACACAATGGCATAATCCACAGACTCTGGATTACACCAGGCAGCCTGGCCCTTAAGCCCATACTCTTGTTCACTCTGCCCAGCAATTTCTTAAAAGCCAAGAGGTCAGACCTATCGGAGCTAAATTAGATTGAGGAGCAGCATATCCCCAGCTCAATTCTGAATCTTCCTGTTTCTCCTCTTGGAAATAAAATTTTTAAATAAAGAAAATTAAATAAGCAAACATACAAGACAAAAACAAAAAACAAACAAACAAAAATCCTCACAAAATACATCTTCAGTAAGATTAAGACAAAGATAAAACTCACAATCTCTAAGTTCCATGTAAGCATGGCCCAGATGCCCACAGCCAGGCAGAAATCCTGGGGGAAAAACAGCAGGGAGTGGGTGGGGGGCTCATGGTAGTGGAACTTCCCAGAGACCCAGAGGAGGCCCCAGGGTGACGGGGACCAGCCGTGAGCAGGATTCCGGTTGAGCCAGGGTTGGAGTGCTCAGCTCAGGGAGGCCAGAAAGAGGCACCGGCGTTGCCCAACCAGCCGAGGGAGGCAGATGTAAGAAAGAGAAGGGGAACTTGGAGAGGCAGAGTCAGAGACCCTCTGCAGCTGTGGAAAAGCAACCTGGGAAGCTCTGGGGGAGAGGAACCAACCACCCCAAACCAAATGAGGGTCAGAGTCAGAGGGCTCTGGCTTCAGAGATGCCTCAATAAACTCAACGTCACTGTGGCAACTGGGCTGAGAAACCAGAAAAACCACAGCGATCCTCCCCCCAACCCACCCCCCCCAGCATTCTCTACAGACAGATGGAAATTCATTTAAATATAAGCAAAGGGAAAGTAAATCCCAGGATCATAAAGAGACACTATAAGGAAAACAGCAAGACTTCCATGCAGATGAAGAACGTTTACCAGGAAAATGTTGCCAAAAAGCAGAGCAAAATTATAAGCCAATATTCCAACGTAATAACATATAATGAAGCTACAGCGGCATGAAGTGACACCACAGAGCAGGACTAGAACCCCAGGAGGACGGAACCAAACAGAGCGGAGGGCCGGATGGGAAGGAGAGGAATGTGGAATGGAAGCCACGTTAGACACAAAGACTAAGTGACACAGGGATCACGAGGAAGAGAAGACTCAGGAGAGAGGACATTAAAGTATCGAGAAAAACAGAAAGGAGACAAGTGAGACAACAGAAAAGAAATAAAGAAACACATGGACAAGATTAGACAGAAGAGTATAGAACACAGAGGAAATCCAATCACAATTCAGGAATATTTTCCTGAAATAAAGATTTAACTCTACATGTCAGAGTAATTACACCAGACTTGGCCTCTTGCTGGAAACAACTAGAACACTGGGCAAGGTCCATGAAACTCTGCACAGATGTGTATATTTTTCAATACTCATAGAACTATGTACTTACAAATTGGTGCAGTTCATTGTGTATAAATTACACCTAAATAAAGTTGATTTAAGAAGGAAAAATGGCAAATTAGGAAAAATATTTGCAAGTCATATTATAGGCCAAGGAATAATCTCCCAATTATATAAAAAGCACCTAGAAATGTAGGGTGTAGGGAGAACAACAACCCAGTAGAACACTGGATGTTGGATATAAATAGAGATTTCACAGAAAAGAAGTGCAATGTTCCTCAAACTTTTGGAAAGATGTTAAACTTCATTTATGATCAGGAATTGAAAATTAAAGCTACACAAAAATGTCATTTCTCACTCATGATATTGGCAACTTTGACAAACAGGCGCTGAGATACATAGCTGATAAGAGTGCAAAATGATATAACTTCTGTGGGAAGCAATTTGTCAAAATCTGCACAAAGTGGTTGACTCGCCTGCCCTTTGCTTGCTCTTGGAGCTGGCAATCACTTTCTGGGATTGTTCTCATCAACCACTCCCATGTATGTACAGGGTGGCTTAATCATTGCATGTAACTGCTTTGTCTGTAACTGCAAACTACCAGCAACAACTGAGGTGCTCATCAATTGGGTCATTGTTAATAGAGTACAGTTTATCCCAGAATTTAAAAAATTATCCACCTGTAAAAATAAAAAGAATTACAGAAGGAAGGAGGAGGATGCTGTCTATGAATTCAGATGGTAAGACTTCCAGAATGTGTAGTTAAGTAATGTAGCAAGGTAAAGATAATCTATGTAGTAGGCTAATGTTGTGTGAACAAAATGAAAGAAGAACAAGAATACATCTTTATAATTGCTTGTATTTGCATACAAAAACACTGAAAATATATAATCAGGAAAATAATACAAATGGTTATATTTAGAGAGGGGATGGGTAGGGTAGATGGCAAAAGGATTGGGCTGAGGCTTTTTAACGAATTCTTTTTATTTTAAAAATAAAAGGGGAATATTCATATGCAAAATATAAGAGTGCATAATTGACCAGGAAATATGATTCATTTAATTCTGTGCATCTGGGTCAAACATACACACAGATAACAACCACAACAACCACAAACAAGAGGCTGCAGACATCTCAACAAAGATGTTGTAGAGGAGATTCCATCACTGGCTATAGGGTTTAAAAACATGACATTAAAATATATTTGTAATGCTGAGATCAAATAATTAATTCTATATTAACTTTTCCTCTAAAAATACTGGCATCTCCGTTGCTCATTTATTAAACAATTATTCATGGCAAAGCACTAAACACTGGGCATTCAGATATAAATAAGCCATAGTCTCTGCTGTAAAAAAAATCATAATTTAGTAGCAAGACATGCCCAGCAGTAGACAGTCATAACATGTTGTGATGTGTACAATGGCAGGATGCTGCAGGAACATGACAGGGAGCGCCTACCCCAGCCTGGGAGGGTCAGAGGTCTTCCTGAAGCAGGTGACTACATCTTAGGGCAGTAGGAGGGAGGGGAAGGAGGGGAGAAAACTTCCAGCAGCAGGAGAACGCAGCAAAGACCCAGAGGGGAGAGAGCACTGTTGGCTCAGGGAGTTGCCATCTGTGGGCCAGGGACAGGGAGGATGTGGCCAGAGAAGTGGGGTGCAGACAGTTCTTGGATCCAGTATCAGTCTATTTCTTTTCCATTGCCTAGGAGCAGTCAAAAGAGTATATTTTTCATAAGGCATACTCTTAAAATGTCCAACATTGGGGTTGAAATATCAAGAAAAGAACATGAAATCATTATGTGATTATTTGCTATTTCACATGATAAATACATTTCCACAAAGTCTCTAAGAAATATTTTCAGTGTCTTTGTAAAATGAGCAACTGTAAGCTGAATTATTATCTATGGAAAGTCCTGAAACTTTCTTAAAAATTATATTATTATATTAGTAATTTAAGAATTGTTTAAAGTACTTGCTGTTTTAAAACTTAGTTCCCAGGCATATTCATCAAACTACTACAGTAATCAGAAAATATAAATATTATTTCAGATCTTCATTAGCTATGGTCTGATACATGGAAGAGAATATGTGAAGAAATGTTAAGGGCCTTCTTTTTAAATAAGAAAGAAAATAATACTTTTCTCATCATTGCTTTAAATCAAGTTAATATAAATCTACTGATTAAAAAAAAAGAAATGTTAAGGGCCTTTAATAGAATGATATCTGTCGCTCTTTCCAACTCAATTTAGAATTTCCCTTTGTAACTATACAGGGATTCAGGGGCCCTTGTTGCCCACCTTAGTTAAGAACCAATTGAGAACTTGATGGAGGAACTGGACAAAGCTTTTCTTTATTCCTTTCCTCTGAGGAGCCACTCCTCATCCCTGGGGAGAAGTGAGAAAAGGGACAGAAAATAAAGATTTCTCTAATGCAGACAGTTTGCAAAATGTGGTTCCCAAACTAGCAGCATCAGCTTTGCCCAGGAACTCAGGCTCCTCGCAGACCTATGGAGTCAGAAACTTTGGGGGTAAGGCCCAGGGATCTAGGTTGTAATAAGCCCTGCAAGCAATTCTGCAGCTCTCTGTAGTTTGAGAACCACTATTTTCATGGAAGTTCCTCAAAATTGAAATAACCCCCCAGCGTTTTGTTCTCTGAACCCTTTAGCCTGTGTTTAACCCAAAGGAGATCCGCAGTCAGCCAAGACAGCCCTGCCCCGCCTCCAGGAGGCCCTCCCCAAATCCCAAATCCTGAGCCCTGTGCATCCTCCTGGGAGCCCTGGTGGGAAGTGCAGATCTTGCTCCAGAGGTCTCTAATTAGTTCAGTTAACTCCAAGGTTAGGATGTGCCTGAGGCTGATTACATAACCCCTCAAACCCTCCCTCTACACATACACATTATGATCTGCAAAACTGTATATTGTAATTCGTCAGCGGTTTTGCAATGGGATTAAAATCCATGACAACATTCAGACACTCCAATCACAGCATGAATGAAGATAATATAATAATAAAAATCCTGTGAGTAAAGTGCTGCAATTTGATTATAAACTCCTTCTCACTAAGGATCTCCAAGGAAGGAACTAAATTCCCCGAAGCAAATTCCCTTGAATGCTAAAGTTCAGAGGAATTGAAGTCTGAAATCAAATGGTTTTGTTTGAGTGTTCAAATCTCCCAAGTCTGTTATTATAAATTAAAGTCCACATAATTTAAAATCCTCCCAATTTCTCATGCTTAGGCTCGATTTGTCATAATCAAAGAGGATCTCAAAGAGTGGGCAGAGTTTTGGGCTCCTTAAGTGGCTACAGCTTTAAACTTTGTTTCTTCAAGATCTCAGAAATGTCTCATGAATCCAGCTTTTTAAGACAGTAAGTTATAAGAGCACATAAGGGTGATACATCCCTGGCTCCATGAGCACCTAACATAGCCCCCACTCCCACGAAGTTACCAGAACTGGTTTAATCGGTGGCTTCTCAGAGACGGGGCTCTGAGGGAGACAGTGCGGCCCGTCCCACCTCTCGGGAGGCGGGTCGGCGACGCCAGCCATGACCTTCACGCGGTTGGAAGACGCAGCCATCAGGGGTCAGTTCCAGCTTCAGGTCCACTACAAGAGGTGGAAGGGCAATCCGCCCACCCTCCTCTCCCAAGGAGGGGCACTTGAAAATTTAGAAATTTGAAATGAGGACAGCCTCAGTCAGCAGCTCCTGCCTGAGGGCCTTTCCTCCCGGGAGCACACTCCTAACCGGCCCGCCACCCTCAGCCACGACGCGCGGGTGCTCGCTGCGGTCGGCGGCAGGTGCCTTCCGCCCCACTGGCGCGGCTGCGGGAGCACCACCGCCTCTCGCGATGGACTTCTCTCGGGTTTCTTAAAACCTGTCCCCAGTCCTCTCCTCGTTCTTCTTTCAGTGTGTGAGTTCCTGGACAGAAGCTCCGCCAGCCCTCAGGGCCTGTCCTCATGGGAGTCCCAGGCACACCCTCCCTTCCCACTGTGTCTTTCCACTAACTCTATGCTTAATCATTTGAGAAACTGCTAATCTGTTTTCCAAAGCAGCTACATCAGTTATATTCCCACCAGCAGCGTGTGAGGGAAGGCTCTGATTTCTCCCCATCCTCACCAACATTTGTTGTCATCTAACCTTTTGTTTCTAGTCATCCTAGTGGATATTAAGTAGTATCTCATTGAGGTTTTTATTTGCATTTCCCTGATGATTAGTGATATTGAACATCCTTTCATGTACTTATTAGCCACTTAAATATCTTTCTTGAAATGTCTATTCAAACCCCTTGTCCATTTTTTAATTAGTTTGTCTTTTTATTATTTATTTGTAGGAGTTCTCTACACGTTCTGGATATAAACCCTTATCAGAGATATGATTTGTAAGTATTTTCTCTGTAGGTTACCTTTTTACTTTCTTAATTGTATCTCTTGGTGCACAAGAGGTTTTAATTTTGAGGAAATCCAATTATCTACCCTTACTTTTGTTGCTCATGTTTTTGGTCATATCTAAGAAGCCTTTGTCAAATCCAAGGTCATGAAGATTTCCCCCTATGTTTTCCTCTAAGAGCTTTATAGTTTTAGCTCTTAATATCAACCATTGGTCCATTTTGAGTTATTTTTGTATATAGTGCAAGGTGAGGGCCGAATTTCATTTTTTGCATGTCCCAGGACCACTTGTTGAAGAGGCTACTCCTCCCCCTTTGAATGGTCTTGGCAGTCATGTCAAAAGTTGACAAATAGATGTCAACTATTTGTTGGATATATTTCCAAATGGGTTTATTTCAAGACTCTCAAATCTATTCCTTGATCTATGTACCTCTTCTTGTGCCAGAACCACACTGTCTTGATTACCATTGCTTTGTAGAAGGTTTTGAAACTGGCAAGTGTGAGCCTTCCCACTTTGTCCTTCTTTTCCAGGATTGTTTTGGCTATCTGAGTCCCTTACAATTATATCTGAATTTTAGAATCAGCTTGTCAATTTCTGCAAAGAAATGAGCTGAGATTCCGATAAGGAATCCATTGATTCTGCAGATTAGTTTGGGGAGTATTGCCATCTTCTTTTTTGTTTTTTACAATGTGCAAATAGTTATAATTGATCCAAGAGTCTGAAGTTTTCTGTGCAGTTACCATCACAGCTATAAATACCATTCACAGTGCAAATCTCATCAGCAGTGTATGAACAGCATTTTTTTTCATTTGAAGACATACTTATCTCCCCACAGCACAAAATAATATTTTGCTGTTGAAGGCTAGGTGATAGTTTAAAGTAATGATAGTGATTTTGACTGACTCAAAAGCAAAACAGAATCATTGATGGAAAGACCTATTTGAATGAGGTTTAGAAGAGAGATAGGCAGGAATTTCTGACATAGTCACATAGGTATTTATTATTTATTTCAGAGTATTATGGGGGTACAGACGTTTAGGTTACATGTATTGCCTTTATTCTGCCCGAGTCAGAGCTTCAAGTGTACCCATCTCCCAGAGAGTGCTTTCTGCAGCCCTTAGGTGTGAATTCACCCATCCCTTCCTCCCCCCCCACCTGCCCAACACCCGATGAACGTTACTTCCGTATGTGCACGTAAAAATTGATGAATTAATGTGTTACTTCCATATGTGCACATATAAGTTGATCAATTAGTATCGACTTGATGGTGAGTACATGTGGTGCTTGTTTTTCCACTCTTGAGATACTTCGCTTAGAAGAATGGGCTCCAGTTCCAGCCAGGATAATACAAGAGGTGTTAGTTCATGTTGTTTTTTGTGGTTGAGTAGTACTCCGTGGTATACATATACCACATTTTTTAAATCCACTCATGTATTGATGGGCACTTGGGTTGTTTCCACATCTTTGCAATTGTGAATTGTGCTGCTATAAACATTAAAGTGCAGATGTCTTTATTATAGAATGTCTTTTTTTCCTTTGGGTAAATACCCAGTAGTGGGATAACTAGATCAAGTGGTAGGTCCACTTTTAGTTCCTTGAGGTATCTCCAGACTCCTTTCCATAGAGGTTGAACTAGTTTGCAGTCCCACCAGCAATGAATACATGTTCCTATCTCTCCACATTCACACCAACATTTGTTGTTTTGGGATTTTTTGATATAGGCCATTCTCACTGGAGTTAAGTGGTATCTCATTGTGGTTTTGATTTGCATTTCCCTGATGATTTAGAGATGTTGAGCATTTTTTCATATGTTTCTTAGCCATTAGTCTATCTTCTTTTGAGAAGTTTCTATTCATGTCCCTTTCCCATTTTTTAATGGGGTTGTTTGATTTTTTTCTTGCTGATTTTCCTGAGTTCTATGTAGATTCTAGTTATTAGACCTTTGTCGGATGTATAGCATGCAAAAATTTTCTCCCATTCTGTAGGTTGTCTATTCTAGAAACTCTAGCAATAGTTTCTTTGGCTGTGCAGAAGCTTCTTAATTTGATCAGGTCCCCCCTGTTAAAATGTCTATACTACCCAAAGTGATCTACAGATTCAATGCAATCCCTATCAAAATACCAACAGCATTTTTCACAGATGTAGAAAAAAATAATTCTACGCTTTGTATGGAACCAGAGAGTATTGCCATCTTAACAATGTTAAATCTTCTGAACTACGAACAGAAGATTTTTTTCATTTTGTTATATCTTCCTTAATTTGTTTCAACAATGTTTTATAGCTTTTAGAGTATACATTTTGCACTTCTTTTGGTAAATTTATTCCTAAGTATTTTATTCTTTTTAATGCTATTATGAATGAAATTGTTTCCTTAATTTCATTTTTCAATTGTTCATTGACATTTATAGAAATGCAATTCAGTTTTGTGTATTGATCTCATATCCTGCAAGCTTGCTGAACTTATTGACTAGTTGTAATAGTTCTTTAATGTATTCATTAGGATTTCCTATAAATAAGAACGTATCATCTATAAATAGAGGTAGTTTTACTTCTTCCTTTCCAATCTGGATGCCTTTTCTTTCTTTTCTTGCTTAATTTCCCTGGCTAGAACCTTCAATATAGTGTTGAATAGAAGTGGCTGTGCAGAAGCTTCTTAATTTGATCAGGTCCCACCTGTTAAAATGTCTATACTACCCAAAGTGATCTACAGATTCAATGCAATCCCTATCAAAATACCAACAGCATTTTTCACAGATGTAGAAAAAAATAATTCTATGCTTTGTATGGAACCAGAGAGTATTGCCATCTTAACAATGTTAAATCTTCTGAACTACAAACAGAAGATTTTTTTCATTTTGTTATATCTTCCTTAATTTGTTTCAACAATGTTTTATAGCTTTTAGAGTATACATCTTGGTCTTGTTTCTGATCTCAGTGAGAAGCATCTAGACTTTCACCATTAAGTTATGATGTTAGCAGTGGGTTTTTTGTAGATAAACTTTATCAGGTTGAGGAAGGTCTCTTCTATTTTTGGTTTCTGAGTGCTTCTATCATGCAAAGTTGTTTGATTTTGTCAAATTCTTTCTCTGCATCTGCTGAGATAATACAATTATTGTTTGTTTTATTTTATTATAGTATGTATTACAACTAATTGATTTTTGGATGTTAAACAAGCATACCATCCCTAGGACAAATCCCAACTGGTCATGGTGTATAATTCTATGTATATATTGCTATATTTGTTTTTTGGAGTTTTTTCCCCAGCTTTATTGCAGTATGATTGACAAATAAAAATTGCATATATTTAGTGTGTACAATGAGATATTTTGATGCATGTATACATTTTGAAATGATTACCACAACTAAGCTGATTAATATATTCATCACCTCACATGGTTAACTTTGTGTGTGTGTGGTAAAAACACTTGTGATCTATTCTCTTGGCAAATTTCAAGTATACAATACACTATTAACTGTAGTTACTAGTATTTCCAGTATTTTTTAATCTTATATTAATAGTTAAAGGTTTGTACCTTTTGGCCAATATCTCCCCTTTTTCCCCACCCCAAGCCCCTAGTAACCACCATTCTACTATTCATTACTATGTGTTTGCTTTTCTTTTTAGATTCCACATATTAGTGAGATCATGCAATATTTGTCTTTCTGTGTCTGGCTTATTTCTTTAGCATAGTGTCCTTAAGGTTCATCCATTTTGTTGCAAATGGATGCAACAAAGGCCGAAAAATATTCCGTTCTCTATATATAAGACATTTCCTTTATCCATTCATCTGTAGATGGACACAGGTTTTTTCCATATTTTGGCCATTATGAATAATGCTGCAGTGAACATGGGAGTGTAGCTATCTCTTTGCGATAGTGGTTTTATTTGCACAGGATATATACCCAGAAATGGGATTGTTAGATCATATGGCAGTTCTATTTTTAATTTTTTGAGGAACCTCCATACTCTTTTCCATAATGGCTGTACCAATTTACATCCCCACCACTAGTATGCAAGGGTTACTTTTTCTCCACATCCTCACCACCATTTACCTTTGACTTGTTTATAGTAGTCATCCAAACAGGTGTAGGTAATATCTCACTGTAGTTTTGATTTGCATTTCCCTAATGATTAGTGATGTTGAGCATTTTTCATATACCTCTTGGCCATTTATAAGTTTTTTTCTTTTTTTTTTTAAATGCGTATTCAAAACCTTTGTCCATTTTTAATTGTATTATTTGCTTTTTGGCTATTAAGTTTTATAAGTTCCTTATGTATTTGGGATATTAACTCCTTATGGATATACGGTATATATTTTTAATATTAATTCCTTGGTTTATAAATATTTTTTCCTAGTCTGTAGTTTCCTTTTCATTTTGTTGATTCTTTCCTTTGCTATGCAGAAGTTGCTAGAATCATTTTGGTAGCATTTTGTTGAGGAATTTTTTCATCCATATTTATAAGAAATATTGGTCTACAGTTTTCTTGTGATGTCTGTCAGGTTTCTGTACCAGGGTAATACACACCTCATAAAATGAGTGGGAATGTGTTTCCTCTTTTATTTTTGGAAAAGTCTATGAAGAGTTGGCATAATTCTTTTGTTAATGTTTTGTAGAATTTAGCAGTGAAGCCATCTGGGCCTGGGATTTTGTTTGTGGGTAGTTTGTTGATTACTGATTCAATCTCTTCGCTTGTTAGACGTCTATTCAGATTGCCTAGTTCCTCTTGAGTCAGTTTCACTAGTTTGCGTCTTTCTAGGAATTTGCCCATTTCATCTAAGTTATCTCAGTTGTTGCCACACAGTTGTTCATAATATTCCCTTATAATCTTTTTAAATTTAAGATGAGTAGTAATGTTCCCTCTTTCATTTCTGATTCTACTAATTTTTGTCTTTTCTCTTTTTTCTTGGTCAATCCAGCTAAAAGTTTGTCAATTTTTTTGATATTTTCAAAGAACACACTTTTGGTGTCATTTATTTTTTCTATTTTTTTCTATACTCTATTTTCTTTATTTTCATTCTAATATTTATGTCCGTGCTTACGCTTGCTTTATGTTTATTTGCTCTTCTTTTTCCAGTGTCTTCAGGTGGAAAATTAGGTTATTAATTTGATATCTTTCTTTTTTTCTTAACCTAAGCATTCACAGCTATATATTTCCCTTTACACAATGCTTTGTTTGCATTGCTTAAGTTTTGGTATGCTGTGACTTCATTTTCATTTATCTCAAAATATTTGTTATTTTCTTTTTGATCTCTTCCTTAGCCCATTGGTTATTTATGAGTGTATTGTTTAATTTCCACTTACGTATGAGTTTTCCAAATGTTTTCCTGCTATTGATTTGTAATTGCATTCCATTATGATTGGAGAATATACTTTGTATTATTTCTACCCCTTTAAATTTAATAAAGTTCGTTTTATGACCTACCATATGGTCTGTCCTGGAGTATGTTCCCTGTGCACTTGAGAAGAATGTAGATTACTTTGTTGTTAGGTGGAGTGTTCTGTAGATGTCTTTTCAGTTCACTTGTTTTATAGTGTGTTCAAGTGTCCTATTTCCTTGTTGATCTTACATCTAGTTATTCAGTCGATTATTGAAAATGGAGTGTTATGTACTGAATTGTGCTCCCCCAAAACTCATACTTTGAAGTCCTAACCCCCAGTGTGGTTATATTTGGAGATAGGCCCCTTAAGGAAGTAATTATGGGTAAATGATATTGGGTTAGTGGAGCCCTGATCCAGTGTGACTGGTGTCCTCATAGAAAGAGAGAGAGATTCCAGGGATGCATACACACAGAGAACAGGCCAGGTGAGGGTACAGTGAGAAGGTGGCCATCTGCAAGCCAAGGAGAAGACCTCAGGAGGAATCAAACCTATCAACACCTTGATCTTGGACTTCCAGGCTCCAGAACTGTGAGAAAACAAATTCCTGTTGTTTGAGATACACAGTGTGGTATTTTATGGTGTTAGCCCTAGCCAGCTAATACATGCGGTATTGAAGCCTCCAAAGATTATTGTTGAATTGTTTATCTCTCCCTTCAATATTGTCAGTTTTTGTTTCATGTATTTTGATGCTCTGTCATTAATATTAAGTCTCTATGTATTTATAATTGTTTTATCTTCCTGATTGATTGCTCGACCCTTTTATGATTATAAAATGCCCCTTATCTCTAGTGACATATTTTGTTTCAAACTCTATTTTGTCTGATATCAGAATTGGCACTCCAGCTTTCCTGTGGTTGCTATTTGCATGATATATCTTTTTCTATACTTTTACTTTCAATCCATTTGTGTCTTTGATTTAAAGTATGTCTCCTATGTGCAACATTTAGTTGGATCATAATATTTTTTATCCAGTCTGACAATATTCACCTTTTGATTAGATTATTTTTTAAAATATTTCTTTTTTAGAGACAGGGTCTTGCTCTGTCACCCAGCCTGGAGTGCAGTGGTACAGTCATAGCTCACTGTGACCTCAAACTCCTGGGCTCAAGTGATCCTCCCATCTCAGCTTCCCAAGTAGCTAGGACTACAGGCACATGCCACCATGCCTGGCTAATTTTTTAAATTTTTTTTAGAGGCAGGGTCTCACTGTGTTGCCCAGGCTGGTCTTGAACTTCTGGCCTCAAGCAATTCTCCCGCCTATGCCTCCCAAAGCACTGGAATTAGAGGTGTAAGCCACTGTGCCCAGTTCTTGATTAGACTGTTTAATCCATTCCCATTTAATGTTTTTATAGATGTAGTTGGATTTGCCACTGTCATTTCACTTTTTATTTTCTATGTATCTCATGTCTGTTTCCTCCCTCTCTTCCTCTGATATATATTCCCTTCCCCATTTTTTGTTGTATTATTGTAACATTGCATCTATTAATTATGTCTATGGTAATATTATATCTATTAAAGTTACAGATCCAACAATACATTGTTGTAATTATTACTTTACCATGTGTGGTTATTTCCCTAGCCCGGGCGGGGCAGGGGGGGACCTGCGGCCTTAAGGTCACATGTGGCCTTCTAGGTCCTTCAGTGCAACCTTTTGACTGAATCCAAATTTTACAGAACAAATACTTTTATTTTTATTTTATTAATACATTTCTGTTTGTCTTTTATATTTTTATTTTTAAAATGAACATATTTAAAATACCAAAGAATAAAATAAGTTTCAACAAAATAATACTCCCAGATTGCACAATTAGAACGTTAGTAAACCATAAGGGCTAAATTGATGGCACCTACGCTCATGATTTAGTTCTAATTTCCCCCATCTGATTGGCACCACTACCGCACCAGGCTGGTTGGCAAGAGTTCATGGGGGTCAAGTACACCAATCTGTTATCAACTTTTGACAATCATGCACTGTGTTTCTGTTTGAAGTGGAATTTGTGAATAGTTGCACAGCTTGACAGCATTTTTAATTCTGTCTTCATGGTCAAAGAAGACCATTTTCACCAAAAAATGCTGAAAGAAGAAAACAGATTTTTAAATGAGGATTGGGAATTGCAATATTATCTTGTTTCTGCTAAAGATAAGATGACTTGCTTGCTTTGTGATACTGCAATATCAACATTAAAGAAATTCAATCCTCATCAGCATTATAACACTCATAAGGACCACAAATATTTCAAATTAGAGGGAGAGGCATAAAAGGTTGTATTGCAGAAATTTAAAGATGAAAAGCAAAAGCAAAGACAGTTCTTTCAAGCAGCAGTAAGACCTGGGAATAATGTTACTGAAGCAACTTATAAAGTAGCTTGTATGCTCTGGGAACAAAGGGAAGCCATTCAGTGATGTAGAAATGGTGAAAGAATGCATTGTCGAAGTTGTAGGATGCTTAGACCCCGATAACGTTTCAAAGTACAAACTGCCTCTTTCAAGGAGAACCACAACTGATCGGCAGCATGAATTAGCCTTCAACTTAACAGAACAACTTCATGCAATAATTCAAAAGGAAAATATATATTATTCAATTGCTTTGGATGAATTAACTGATACCGCTGCCTCAGCAAAGGTTTTATACTTCATTCAGGTCATATCAGAAGATTTTCTTTGCTACGAAAAGTTACTTGCTTTGGGCACTCTTGCAGACAGAACATGGGGAATAGATATCTTCGACAACTTTCAAGATAAATGTCATGAAGTTGGACTGAATTTGGTAAATTTAGTGAATGTATGTACAGATGGTGCATCTCCCATGACAGGAAAACATGAAGGGTTTCTTGCACAGATAAAAAAAAGTATTAACAGATATAGATGCTCTCATTTCTTTTCACTGTATCTTGCATCAGCAAAATCTCTGTGCTAAAGCTACTATTTTAAGTGACACTTTGCTACAAGTTATAAGTAGTATCAACTATATTCATGCAAATGCAACATGGCATAGTCATCACAACATGCTAAAGTTGAACAATGAGGTATTCACTGTGGATTTGCCATATCATTCTAAACTGTGTTGGCTATCACAGGGACAGGTGTTAGCCAAAATTTTATCTCTGCAAGAACAGATAGTTAAATCTTATGAAGAAGAGAATCAGCAATGTGAATTATTGAAAGAAGATTTCTATAGGAATGCAGCATTTCTGTGTGGTATCATGTCAAATCAAAACGACTTGAATATTCCTTTGCAAGGTAAAGCTAAGTCTATATATGATATGTCGCAAAAAATACATGCACTTTGAAAAAAGCTGTCTTTTTTCAAAACACTTCTTCAAAAGGAAATTTTCCCCAGTTAGCAAAGGTCATTGATGAGCAGGATGATATATGCGAATTATTTGAAGAATACACAGCTGTTATAGACCTATTAATTGGAGAATACAATGAAAGATTCACTGACTTTGGGAATCATGACATCACACTCAAATTAGCATTTCAGCCTTACGTAGTTGATATCACCAAGGCACCTAAAGAACTACAGATGGAATTGATTGAGCTCTCAGTAGATGACATTTTAAAGTCATTATCTGATGCTAAGAAAGATCAAATTGAAATATGGAAAAATGCAGTTGAATACCCACACCTTCAGCAACATGCCTGAAAAATACTTTCTTGCTTTTCAGCCACTTATTGCTGCGAATCTACATTCTCTTACCTAACCCAAATCAACACGCCCTTAAGGTCACAAATGACTGATACCCATCTAGAGGATCAACTGAAACTGCAGGTCTCTATGCTGCAAGCAAATATTAAAATGTTTTCCAACAAAAAGCAGACACAACAAAGTCATTAAAAGGTTAGTTCACTTTAAAATTAACAAATAGTTTTCATTTTTTGAAAGTATTAAGTATATAGTAGTTAGATTTTTACAAAATAATGTACATTTTTAAGTATATCTAATTGAAGTTTCTTGAATGCAGCCTTGTTTGATTACAGCTAAATTAATGCAGCCTTCCAACATGAAAAGTTTCCCCACCCCTGCCCTAGCCCATTAAAGCTTTGCTCCTACCTACCTCCTTTGGATTATTGAATTTTTATAGATTTTCTTGGACAGATGTTTCTTCATTTGTTTTGATTCCATAGGACCATCCCCTGAGGTTTTGAATAGTTTCTTTTTTATAAAAATAATGTATACCTTTTTTACTAAGGAGCAAGGTCAGCAGAGCTCCTCACACTATCATGAGGGAAGTTGATTGTCTGACTATCATTTCACAGAGTTTTAAACACTTCAGGTGTAAATTGCAAATTTGCTTAGGAGGAAAAAAAAATAAAGATGGCTACAGTAGCATTAAAAGAAACTTTTTCATGCCATATTCAGGTCAAATGCATTGGTATCAATGAATTTAAAACTGTTGAGTCTGATGCTTCCAATTGAAATGAGAGAAATGAAGAGGTTTACACTCAACCAAACTAATACATGTGGTATTGAAGGCTCCAACTATTATTATTGAAATGACTATTTCTCCCTTCAATTCTGTCAGTTTTTGCTTCATGTATTTTGCTTCATATAGGTCTCTATATATTTATAATTGTTATAATCTTCCTGATTTAAAACCACGGTGGCCTATCATTTCTGAGCTCTGACACAGCCCACATACCAGGAATACACAAAAGATGCTGCACCTGCTCCTCATGGAATGTTCACTGCCTGAGGGACTTGCTGCTCCCAAGTGACACTGGCAGAATGTGTACTTTTCTGTTATGAGACATTCCATTAATGCAACCCAGGGACCATTCACCCTGGCAAAACTTATCTCAATGCTGCTTCAATCTATCCACAGTTCTTAAAAGGATAACTAAGATTTTGATAGGCAGATGACAAGCAAAGCTTCACGTTCCACAATATCTAGAGATGTGTTTTCATCCATGGAATCACAGAAATGGAAAAAAAAGAATTATTTTATATCACTACCAAGCACATCTTTGGCATATAAGGATTTGGCTAGGGAGTAGATTACCTGTAATTAGCCAAAAAATGCCAAATAATAAGCTGCATTAGACATGAGGAATGAGGCCCCTATAGCATAGATTTTAGTGTCAGCACAGAAAGCTAAATTGTTCCTCAAGAGAAATGAAAGGAATTTGAGGATGAAAAAGCATATTGAAGTGAGCGGAGGAAGGGGAGAAGAGAGAAATAATGAAGCCTAGAGACATACAGAAAAATATCATCTGGCAAGAAATTCCCAGTGCAAAGATAGCTAGGGGACTTAAGAAAATAGCAGTGTTCTGATATTCCGTGCTTAGACATTCGTTCTCTGATGATATGAAGTTTCCGTCTCATCACCACTGTTCTTTAAACAATGCAAAGTTTGATGGTGACAAATGTCCTGGAGGCGTTATGTTTTGAATAAATCAAAGAGGCTATGACCCATGTCTGGATTAGGATGGAGCAAAAAGAAGAGATTGAACTGTCTTAGTCTATTTTGTGGAGGTATAACAGAATACCTGAGACCAGGTCATTTATAAAGAACAGTGATGTATGTCTTACAGTTCTAGAAGCTGGGAAGTCCAAGGTCTAAGAGCTTGCATCTGGCGAAGGCCTTCTTACTTGTCGTCCTGTGGCGGAAGGTGGAAGGGCAAGAAAGCAGGCACTCATGCAAGAAAGAGAGGGCAGAAGGCCCTTAGGGTGACCTCATCACCTCTTAAAGGCCCTACCTCTCAACACTGTTGCATTGGGGAATAAGTTTTCAACACATGAACTTTGGGGGACACATTCAAACCATAGCAGGACACAGCTGCTGAGACCTGAGTGAGGGCGTGGGTACAGGAGAAACAGAAAATTTGTGACTGTAAGAATATAAGAGCCCCACGATGTGGTAGAAATCAGGAGGAGAATAGTAATTTCTCACTGCATATGAGGTGGGGAAGTTTTAGCCAAATAAATCTCATAGGATAGTGTAATGATAATTGAGAACTTGGTTTCAATATTTTAAAATTGTTCTTGTGAGATTCAACCTTTTAAATGTGATCCCAAGATTATAAATGGGTTGAAGACCAGAGATTTTTCTCTAAGTCAAAGTTCATTTCCATATTAAAAGTAATATATACAGCATCAATTTCTAGGGTAAACACAAAAGCCTATTTAACCCATAATGTAAATGAACTGCTCATTAATTGTGCCATAAACCACCAAAATAATGAATAAATAAATAAATAACAAATGAGAAAAAAAAACAAAACAAAGCCAAACCCCTTGGGGTTTCTATGAGAAAATGCCTTCAATGTGTTTCATCTGTTTGCTTGTTTGTTTGTTAGTTTAATCCTTGGTCAAGGAGTTCAAAACAAAAGCAAACACTGAAATGCAAGTTACTTCTGGGATTCCAGCTTTTTAGTGATCCCTCCCTTAAAGTTAGAATGCTTACATATTACTAATGAAACTTTGAAATAGGCATGAGTATTAGCAGTTTGACATTAATATTTTCATTTCAGGTTTCTTCTTATGAATTTAATGTTTTTAAACAAATTCATTAAAGGAAAAAGAGAAACTTAACTCACTTTCTTTACTTTTTTTCTTAACTTATCTTTACTTTCTAAAAGATATTGGCCTAGTGCTTAGATCCTTTGCCCCTGCTCACATGTCCCCAATTAATGCTCTGTGTTGACACCCAGCACCGTGGATCCCAACTTGACGTGAGGAGTCTACTGCTTTGCATTGCTTCCACCAGCCTCCTCTGTGAAATTAAGGAGGAATCCACTCCGAACCCCACCCAATACTTCCATCTCTCTCACAACTTCCTTGCCAACTGGCTATCTGACTTGAAAAACTGAGTTTTTTCTAGACTTTGAATCTTAATGATATTTGCTTAGAGTATGCTTATTTGGCTAAACTCAAGATAATGGATGTAATTTGGCCTTGATTTTATCAAGTCCAGAGCATGTAAGGATTCCTTCTTAGTTCATATTAAGATGAATTGGAAAATGAGAAGAGTTTCATCCTTGAAATAGCCACAGGGAGGAGCCACAGCCTTTAGGTGTTAGTAGCCAAGGATGATTTATGGAGGTAGAAACTACTAGAGATTCCCAGCAGATGCCAGCTTCTCCACCCTCATTGCATATCCCAATTTATAAAACTTTTTGCAGCCACTTGAACAGTGGTTGTATGATTTTCTCTTGCCCTACAGCAAATAATTGTTCATTGTTCTTTTATCCATGATTTAAATATTACTGAAGGTGATATATGATTACAAAAGCTTATATTAATATTTATTATTTACTATATTCCAAATATTGCACTTCATGATTTACATGCAATCTTTATCACAGCGCTACAAGTTATGTGCACGATTCTCCACCATCTACAGATGAGGACCCCGAGGCTCAGACATGCCTGAGCCCTGACGATCTGGTGAGAGAGCACACAGCCTCCCCAACCGCTCACTGCCTCTAGGGCCTACTGAAGCACAGAACATTGAAAAGCAAACCAGTTACTGAGTGTGGTTTCTGTTCCAAATGGCCCAAGGGCAAAAACAAAATATTTTTGCCACCCAAATTGTACCTCTCTTTTGCACACATTTTAGCTTTTCTCACCAAAAAACAGAAGAGACACTAACAAAGCAAGTCCTTGAGAGAACCATTATGTATGTAGACATGCATACATATCCGTTTGCACACTGATGATAGTTAAAAGGAATACAAGAGATAAATCTGGCAGCAGACCTCACCACAACCTCCTCAATGCCAAGAATTTTTTACAGCTCCTCTGATAGAATATTAATTCTGAATAATTCACAGATGTTTAAGCCAATATGTGTGAGTGAATATAATAGCACAACTTTTATTCCAATTAGTGCCAAAGAAGTGCAAAAAAAAATTCTATGGATTTACTGCCTTCACATTTTTCTCAAAACACCAATTCCAGACTTCATCACCTTGAGGAATACAGCAAGCTGGTGCAAACATGCTAACCTGCTCACGACTTCTGTGAGTGTTCATCTTTTGTTTTCCTAAAACTTTCCGAATCTGAGAAGTATTGCTTAGGGCGCCCCAAGAGGGTGGGAGATGCCAGTGCTGCTACTGCTGCCTTCCTTCCCCTAAGAGTCCCAGTGTCATGAGAAAACCTGTGTGATGGAGCAAAGGGGCCCACAGATCTCCCCAAAAGACTTCTCAGATTACCTGTAGATCCTGATTGATCGTTTGAGGACAGGTGCCTCTATTCCTATAAGGTAATGTAAACTAGATAGTCCAAAATATATAAACATCAGCTAAGCTGAATATTAACCTCAAAGAATCCTCATTCAAACATTCTTATGATACAAAGCAAGGTACAAGTCACATGCCATGGGGATGTCTTGGTTGTCAAAGCCGTAGCCTAGCGTCGATGCGGAAGAGTTTTCAGAGCTCAGGCATTTGCAGGGCTACTATGTTTTCCCAGGATCCTTGCATCAGAATCACCTGAAATATTTGTTAAAAATGTATATTCCCTGGGCTCCACTCCGAATCTAATCAATCAGAATCTCCCGGCAAATCTGCTCTTTGACATGTTCCCCAGGTTACACTTTTGCACACTAATGTCTGAAAGTGACTGGTAGTGGTTTACCTGCAGCATGATGGGCAGCCTCTGGCAGGAACAAGAAGCGCCAGTGCACTCACCCAGAGCCCCCTGCTCTGATTAGTCTCTACTGCCTCTCTGGCTCCATCTTGCCTTCTCAGAGCTGGTCCTGGAACAGCCTGGAAATTTGCAAGAATGAAATTTCATAAAAGTATCACTGCTGTTACTGTTATATAACCCTAGTGTGCAGTTTATAGTTCAAATAGGAAGCATCTCCTCAGAAGTACTACACACTCAGCCCCAAGCATCAGTGGCTCCCAAGCCCCTAACTGAGCCCCTGCCTCCTTGTCACTGGCTCTCAGCCATACCACCCAGGAGGCCGTAGCACTACCAGGTGCTCAGCTACCTTCACTGTGACACAACCTAAAAGTCAAATATTCTGGTTGATTTTCACCTAACAAGCTGCTTCATGAGGATCAACAAAGGAAGAACCTTATCTCCAAAATTTGCCCCAATGAGACAACTCCCTTCTGAACCCCCAACTGGAGTGAAGCTGCACCATCGCCCTGTCTCCCACATCAGGTGCCAGTGGTGCCAGCAGAGCAGGTCATTATTTAACATGCTCTCCTCTATTCGACAAAATAATTTTCAGTGATAGCCACACACTGAAAGAAAAAAGAATAATGGCTACAAAAGAAAGGCAGACAGTAGAAATTGTCTTATATTGAGCTACTTATGCATAATCGTGTCAGTAAAAAAACTGAAAAAAAGATTTCAGTACAAAAATTACATTACACTAAGAATATATTTATGTTAATGTCTTTTGTAAGGGAAATAAAACCTACCTACGTATTGGTTTGTGGCAGTAATTAATAATATTTGCTGATTTGTCAATGACTTCATTATTGCATATTTATGTTCAATAAACAATATAACCTGATTTAACCTATTTTCATTCATAACTGCAGAGGATTTTTATTATTTTAATTTTGAAAAGTTTCTTTCACATGAAGCAAAATATCTAAAAAGTCAGGAAAAGTCATAAACGTAAGAAGAGATTCTTTAAAAAAAAATCCCATTTCACAGGAAATTCCAAAAATTGCAATACTGTTAATGTTGGGATCAATTCTGGTTGTTTTCAAAAGTCCCTACAGTTGAAAATTTTCCAGTAAAATATTTTCACCAGAAAATTCATCAAGAATTTCTATTATATTTGTTTATACTTCCCAAAGTTTTCATTCTTCTGCAAATATCAGAGCATGGACGTGACATTCTGATCTCTTGCTTTAGAACAAGTGCACCTCGTGCAAGGATGATCAGGCTGTCCTGATCAATGCTGATTCAAATGCTGTCTTTGTGATTTTTTTTCTGGAAATGTTTACAGCATCCTTTGTCATGTCTCTTGACATTCTTCAAAATTTGATTCTTTTTTTTATCTATGTAAATGTCCATTTCCTTGCATTGTGCTGTTGCAAATGACCTTTTCCACAATTTCTGTGCACCTGTCTTCATGGAGCGATATTGGCACTTCCCACCACATTGTTCAAGGCTGGTTCCGGCTCATTGCAAATATTTTTGAGTATTTTTGAGTCTGATGAATTATTTAATTAAATAATTTAATTAATTAAATTAAAAATTTAATTAACCTCACTCAAAATTGTATGCTGGAGAAAAAGATAACTCAGAAAAGAAAAATCACATATTTCTATAAGGTTTTATTTTGACTCTATAAACATAGGAATAGGTAACACCACAGTGTCGAGAGACATGGAAAACAAGGAGGATTCTGTTAGGAAATCTCTCTAAAGTCCACTGCGGTGGTGGAGCCCCTGCATGTCAGGGACGGACTGCACACCTGAGAGTTTCCCAAGTTAACGTCCTTGCAAAACACAATGTTCATTAAAGGAATATGTGTGTGTGTGTGTGTGTGTGTATATATGTGTATATATGTGCATATATGTATGTGTGTACATGTGTGTGTGTATATATGTGTATACATGTGTATATGTGTGTATGTGTGTGTACGTGTGCATATGTGTGTGTGTGTGTATACGTGTGTATATGTCTGAGTGTGTTTGTGTGAGTGTATATACACACCCAACAGTAACCGCAGCAACCCTTCGGAACTTAAAGCAACAAAAGTACTTTTCCAGAGAGGAGTACTCTATCCTGACATTGTTCACCTAGCCAGTGCCTAGTGACAGCAGGAAGCCAACTGACTTTCGGGGCGGGACCGTCGGTCTGCCCTCTCTCCGCCCCGCAGCGCGGCCACGCCCATGGACCCCGGAGACCTAGACGCGCAGGGGCTCGCAGGGCCTGCCCGTTCCGACCCGCAGGCCCCGCCCTGTTTCACAGGACGCCGCGGAGGCTCTCTCTTTCCCATGTCCCTCCGTCGCCAGACGCACCCTCCAGGGGCCGTGGCAGCGCCGCCGCCCACAGAGCTGCCTCCGGCCTCCTCCGTGGAGACCCAGGCTTTCGCTAGAAGGACGAAGGGCTGTTTCCGAGACTCCTGCGACGAGTGACCTGAGACGGGCAGCCCTGAAAGGCCCGCGGTGGAGGTCGCGGCGCCGCCTTGCGGTGAGGCCCCCAGTCCACTCCGGGAGACGCTGACACGCTGCGGAGGGGAGTCCCCGTCCGCCGTGTGCCCGTGGGCGCCCTGGCGCACGTCGGGGCTGAGCCAGAACCGCTCTTGCAGGGGACTGGGCAGAGCCTGTGGAGAAAGACAGAAGGGGTCTAAATCACCCCTTACCAGCCAAATTAACTTGAGAACACCATATAACCTCCCTAATTTCATTCTGCCTGACAGGCAACCTCCCGTGGGGGCCCTGGCTCTGTGCCAGCTTCAGGACTATCCAGAGACCACCCATGCCTAGCAAGCGACATCGTCTACTGGCTGTCCGGGTTTACTGAGAGGCCTCCCCATCTAACTCTGGAGTGAGACTGGAGGACAAAATAGAAACTGAACTACTGATAGTAAGCATTGCTTGTACTATGGAAATGGGAGTTCTTCTTTATAGACAGTTCATAAATGCAGAGGAAATGATAGAATTAAAAAATAACCATTTTGCAACTGTCAAAGAAATAATGGCTCTAGGCAATGGTCAGGAGCACATGTTAGGGCATCAGGTGAAATGGAGGTGGAGGATGTAGTGATGGGTGGCTAGGCACATCTGAGCCTCTGATACATTTCAGCATCTCTAAATGAGAGACTCACAGCCGGGCATGCCAGGTGCATGTCTTGATGTGGTACAGTAGCAAGTACACAGCACCACTATGAAGTATTTTGGGAAAACAAGGAACAGGACCTAACCAAGCCTTTCAGTCTTACTACTACTGAGTTACAGAAAATGTGAGAGACAGAGAAACAAATGAACAGACACCGTGAGGTTGCAATCAGCTAAATCTGGAATCCAGAGGGCAAATGATCCAATTTCTCCAACAAATCAGTGGCATGGAGAAAAGAAAAGAAACTTAAAATATATTATAACCAAACGCAATTTATGGATTTGGAAGAAGATCTGAAAAAACTAACTGTAAAAAAAAAAATTGGGAACAAGCAGGGAAATTTAATTATGGACTATGTATAAGATGATATTAAAGAATTATTGTTAGTTTTGTTAGGTTTGATAAAGGGTGTGGTGGCTATGTGGAATAAAGAAAAAGTCTTTGCCAGCTAGCCATATAGACTGAAGTACTTACAAGGGAAATGATATGTTATCTGGGATTTGTCTTAAAATACTCCAGTCTGTCCTCACCCAGAAAGTAACATGGGGGAAGGGGGAGGAATGAAACAACACTAGAAATATATTAATGACCCATAAAGCTGAACAATGATGAAAGGGATTAATATTCTAGTCTCTAAATTTGTGTATATTTGAAATTTTCCTTAATAAAAAGTTTTAGAACAGTTTTCAAAAATGACCTTTTGGTATTAAATATGGAAACAGGATTCATGACTTCGCTGTTTGACCATTGCCAGCACTACTCTTACTCTGGGTTTCCTCTCTCTCTCTCTCTCTCTCTTTCCATGTATGTCGATGACATAGATATTGACAAAGAGGATTTTGATAAAATATAGATAAATTATATGAACAAATGGAGTCAAGATACTGAAGAAGTACGATTTTCTGTATTTATTCTCCTAACAGTTGACTTAACTTTCACTTTGGATTCCATTCTTGTTTGGGAGATTGTGTCTAAATTTAGGGGAGTATGTGTAGTTTTGGGGCAGTGAGTGGAAGGGAAGCATCCTCTGAAACGTTCCACACAGGACGCTGCTGAATGTTCTGACTTTTCCAACTTCAAAGCCTCTCCCAGAATAACTGTCTCTCCCAGTCTGTGTCTCCTCCAGGAACATTTGCAGCTCCTTCACCTGGCACTCAAGGCAGGGTCACTCCAGCCTCTCCAGGAGGCAAGGGCCATCCCTGCCCAGACACACTGCATCCTCCTCTCTGGGGTTGCCCCACCCCCTGGCACAGCAGACACAGTCCCCTCGGCACCCAGTTCCCCTCCTCGCCACCCAGTTCACCTCCTCGCCTGGAGGCTGTCTCAGGCACACTGCCACTGCATTCTCAGAGACACATACTGCTCACGTTCCCTCCAGTGCTTCTGTCCCACATCCCTCAGTCCAGGAATATCTATCTAAATCGGAAAGGGGCGCCTGGCTTTTCTTTATGAGATATTCTTTCAAATCTGATATTCATGCCCCAGTTCTTCATAGTGTAAACCTGTGCGCGCACACACACACACTCCAAAGTTAAGAATGGGCTTTTTTTCCCTCAACATTTTGCACTGTCATCTTTTCCTGAGGCAATTACTGAAGAAGAGCCAAGGAGTACACAGAAATAGAGAAACAGAATCCTCACTGTTACCCACATGCATTCCCACTCACACACAAAAATATAGATGCAGTTTTCCAAACTCAGAAAAGGAATCGGTGGAGCTAGTTAACAGCAACTAATGAGCGGGAAAATGTATAAACCCCCATGGTAAATATCTGCTCTAGAGCCAATAAATTCACTCACTACTTAAAGGTATCTATCAGGAAATAGATGAGGCATCAAGAGGAGAGTATTCTTTAAGTGGTATTTTCTCCTGCTTTTAAATAATTCAAACAGCTTTGAAATAGACACCAGCCTTGAGCCAGTAAGTACCAATATGTTATAGGTAAGTCACTTTATTCTCCTTTTGGGTCTCCTGGTGGAAGGAGGTACTAAACATGGGAAATCTGCAGCACTTTTGTACAAGCTTGCCCTACACCACAGATGCCTCTCGCAGAAGTTAAAGTTAGTAAGGGAATGATTCCGGGAGTGGGTACTCATGTGTCAGGTCTCCTTCAGCCTTGGTTACTATGTGACCTTGAGAACCATGTCACCACTTGTCTGTCTGTCAATCAGATATTTGTGGATGGATAATGTTCATGTTGGGGAGATGGAATGCTTAAAGTAATAATTCTGTGCTTGGCTCAAAAATCGGATGTTAAGGAGATTTCTGTGAATTATTCATTTTGTTTTGTTTTGGTCATGTAGCATGTCCAGCAACTCTCAGAAATAATCATACTTTTATTGAAAATTCTCCGGCCATTTCCCAAATGGTCCTCTAATATCATTCTCCTGTGCTTCTAATGCAAGAAGCAAAAGCAGCAGCACTTTTAACCCCTGCACTAGACGGGGGGGTAGACTCTGCCTTCTTCTACCTGTGGTACTGAGACACTATAGCTGTGGCTTAGCATGTGATGTGGCCCCAATAATGCGACTGCAGAAAGTTTTTAATGCTTTCTCCTTAGATTCCTTGACCCAGAATGAGGTTATGCTCCTATCAAATAAATGATAGTGACTTGGTTTTAAATATATTATGTTAATATACAGATTTTGCTATAGCTATAGTTAACTACATAAAATAGCACTTTCCATCTATCATTCTTAAAAATTAGAACTCCTTTTATTAATACATGTAAATTAAAATAAAATTTAAAAATAAACATTGCATTTTCACAGTAAATAAAAAGGCAAAATTGCAATAAAATACTTCAATGTAATTTTGTAAACATTTTCACTAACCTAAACTGTACCTTCTATTGTTTAATCTAATCTAGTTTGTTTTTTTTTAATCCAGAAGCTTGACCAAAATGCTTCCTTTTAATACTATTTTAATATCATAGTGAGACCCTCCATAAGATAGATGATGCTAGACATTTACATTAGACTGGTATCAAAATATGCTTAAGTAGGTTGTCCACAACTTCTTGCTGGCTCAGTGCATTTTTAGCTCCAAAAGTAAAACCAGAGTTCAATCCCTACTAAGCTAGTATTAATATAATTAACAGGATGGACTTTGCAGCAGAATAGCAACCTAGCCAGGTGGTCCTTTCCCACCTTTTCTGACAGCCAGGCCCCCACCATGGAGGTGGCCAGCCCCACCATGGTGGTGGCCAGCCCCACCCAGGTTCCATGTAGCCTGGGTGGGGCTGGCCACCACCTGTCTTCTCCTGCCCCCTCCTGCACCTGCTGGACACAGCTGGCCAATGAGAACAGCCTATTCCTCTATGGCCGTATAAACAGAACAGGGCCATTCGAGCTCCTTGACCAGACTTGGAATATGGACTCTGGGATGAGAAACTCTTTCCTTTTTTGGTATCAGTGACTCTATTCTCACTGGGAGAGGCACACTGAATGTGAGTTTGCTTTCCCCACCTGCAGTGCTTCTGCCAGACTGTCATCCAAGGACTATGGAATGTCTTATCCACCATCATGGCAGGTCTCTGATCAAAGAATTCATTTCACCATGACTGTGGTGAGGCAATGGGCTCATCATGCTCGTGGGATTCCCTAGTCTTACCACGCTCCCCACTATTGAGAAGCAGCTGGCCTGGCAGAGTGGTGAAACACCCTTTTGAAGACTTTTCTGACATTGGCTCAGGGAAAAAACTTTGCAGAGACGGGGACATATCCTTCAGGATGCAACAGATGCTTTGAATTAGCAACCAATATTTTTCATCTACCCCATATCAAGAATAAATGGGTCCAAGATTCAAATGGTAGACATGAAAATATCTCTTGCCACTAGTACACCTAATAATCCAGGAGAAAATGTTGGCTCTCCATCCCTACAACTTAAGATGTGTGCTGGTGTTGAGGTCTTAGTTCCTCCAAAGGAACACAGCAAGGGGGCACATAGGATTTCTCTGAATTGGATGCTGAGGCTGCTACCTTGGCCACTTGCAGCTGCTGTATTAGTTCCTTGTTGTTGCCATAGGAAATGACCACAAACTAAGTGAGTTAACACAATACAAATTTATTATCTGACAGTTCTGTGGGTCAGAAGTTTGACATGGGTCCCTCTGGGCTGAAATCAACGTGCTGGCAGGGCTCTGGGGGAGAATGTGTTTCTTTGTCCTTTCTGGCTTCTAGAAGTCACCTGCCTTCTTTGGCCACCACCTCTTCCACCACCTTTAAAGCCAACAAGTTCCTCTCCCTGTGCCTTTCTCCCATTGTCACATCTCTTTAAAAGGCCCTTTGTGATTCTATTGCACCTGCCAGAACAATCCAGGAAAGTCCCCCATCTCAACGTCGGCTGACTGGCAACCCCAGTTCCATCCGCAACCATGATTCCCCTTTGTCATACAACTTAACATGTTCAAGGGTCCCTGAGATTAAGATGGAACTTCTTTGGGGAGCATTATTCTGCCTACTACAGGTGCTTATGCCACTAAACCAACAGGTAAGGAAAGCAGTTACTGTACTTGTAGAGGTGATTGATCCTGCTTATCAAGGGGAAATTGGATTGCTGCTATATTTGGTGGCAGGGAGGAGTGTGCCCGGAAACCAGGATATTCTATGTAGGTATTAAAAGTTAGTGCAAGTGTGTTCAGCTGGGCTTGCCGGGTGATGTCTCCCTCAGCTCTCCTAGGTCAGTTTGTCTATTTTCCTCTTGGCCCCTCAATCCTGGCATTCCCCTATCTCTTCCGGAACATCACCTGACACAGGTGTTGATAAATCATGCTTATTGCTGCAGTTTACAGGCAGGAGGTTTCAGCCAGTGCATGGCTTTACTCTTGGTGTAAAGTCCAGTGCTCAGATGATAACTGTGGATGGGAAACTGATCCAACTTCAGATATGGGGTGCGGTTGAGCAGGAGTCCTCTCATCCATTGCAACATCATATGTCAGAGGTACAGTAGGGGCTTTACTACTGTGTGACTTTACAAGGAGAGACACATGCAACCACTTGACAAGCTGGTTGGAAGATGCCTGCCAGCACTCCGATCCCAACATGGCCATTATATTTATTGGAAATGCAAATGATTTAGAATCTAGAAAAGTAAAAAAAGAAAGCGCAGCTTTTCTGTAAGAACATGGACTTTTATATTCACAGAAGCTTCTGCTAAGACTACTTCTAATATAGAAGAGCCATTAATTAATACAGCCCAATAAACTTATGAATAAATGCAAAAAGGAGTTTTTGACATTAATTGCAAGGCAAATAGCATTGCCTACAGCATGCTGCAACTGAGGCAACACATGCAGTCAGGGAGGATTGAGCCTCCCCCGGCTGCTGCTGAGTGTGTTGTAGCCTCCAGCTGTCTGAGTCAGGCTACTCGCTCTCTCTTTCCCCCTCTCCTCCTGCTCAGCTGAGACAGGAGACTATTCATAACGGTTTTATGTCGCAGAAAACTTGAATCCTTCAAATTCTTGCATAACCTTGAAGAAATGGTTAGTGTTCACTTTAAAAGACAAATATTGGCGATTGTATTCATATCTATTTGCATTTGATTTCTAAGTCACCCAATGTGATTAGTTTTTGTTAAATGTTGTCCTGTGCCCTTAACAACGAACTGAATTGTATTAAACACAACAAAGTCATCTTGAGTACTTTAAACCACCTTCTGTAGACAGGTTTCCCAACATCTGTGGTTACCTAATGTTTAGCATTATAGAATTGTCCTCAAGAAGTTTGTCCATTTTCAAGGATCTAAGGAAAAACAGAAGCACTCTTTTAATTCTGTATTCATTATTTACTTTCTACATGTATAGTTTAATAACCTACTTGAGTGTAATTTGCCAAGCTTGACATTTTAATGCATTTGCATAAATCCTATACTGTTTGGAGTTTAAAGCTACAGAAGAATTGTTAGGAATTGTTTGGACACTGAATTCTAAACTTTTATGTTGTTAACAAGAATATTCATCTTTTCTCTTTACGAGTCCAAGAAAAATATGCTTAATCTATGTTACTAAAGGCTATGTGTCTGTTCTAACGCCAAAAGTTTGCTACTTATCCACAGTTTCCTTAAGACCTCTTCAGGAAAGAATTTGCTTTAATGAATACTATCGGGTAAAACACGGTAGATGAGTGAAAATGGCAGAAGCAAGAAATCCCCACCTCTGAGTGGCCCCAAGTAGAATGAATATCCACAGTGAGATGGCAGGTTATGGGATCTTTACTCTCTCCTTCAACACAATATCTTTTTCTTTTTTTTCTTTTTTTGAGACAGGGTCTTGCTCTGTTGTTCCGGCTGGAGTGCAGTGGCGTCACTATAGCTCACTGCAGCCCCAAACTCCTGGGCTCAAGCGATCCTCCTGCCTCAGCCTCCCAAGGAGCTGGGACTACAGACAGGTGTGCGCCACCATGCCCAGCTGATATTTCTATTTTTGTAGAGATGGGGTCTCATTCTTGCTCAGGCTGGTCTAGGACTCCTGGCCTTAAACGATCCTCCTGCCTCAGCCTCCCAAAGTGCTGGGATCACAGACGTGAGCCACTGCACCCAGCCTTTTTCTTTTACTCACATGATTTCTAAGTATATTTTTCATGCAGCACAGTTTTTAAACCTTGATGTACAATGGCTGTGTAAAATTTTTCTTTCAGGTGCTGGCCTATAATTTTTAAAATACGGTAAGCATCTTGTGAGTTTTGAAAGGGATATGACAGTAAATCCACCAGATGGGAAAGTCTATTAAGAAGTAGAAAAGCTTTAGTAATATACTCAATGTGATGGGTTTATCCCCCTTTTATTCTCTCCCTTGATCTATAATGAAATTATTATAGTGTTGCAAAAAGAAAAAAAAAATCCTGGATACATTAAAAAAAAGTTAACAGAAAACTATGCAATCCCAATACAAGAAAGACTGTTAATTCCAGCCTCTTCAGGAATGAAGGTTACAGCAACTGTACCAAGCAAGAAACCGTAAGTAACAAGTGTTTGCTGAGAGCAAAAGGAATAGAGACAGTGGAATGATAGGCATAGAGAGCCGACCGAAGAAGTTTAGAATTACCAGCTATGACCGTGTAACCAGTGTGGAAATTAGGAGTACAGTAGTTATAAATATTTCCTCCCTGCTCAGTTATGAGTTTATTTGATACAAATTAGCCAATTCCTTTTCTTTCTTTGTCCTCTTCCATTCCACTGTTATCCACCTTAAGGTCTGTTAATAGCGATGAACGCTTTATGTCAGTATTTAAATCACAGGACAGCAGAGAGGAAGTATGGCTCAGCTACAGGAGCAATAAATCTCTCCCAAAGGTCAGGTGGACCTCTGTGTACCCTTTTAGGGCAGTCAGCGTGTCTCTGGTTGCATCATCTGAAAGAGAATTTTGGAAGTTAAATACTGAAAAGGATTGTGCATAAATGCCAAGCTGATACCACTGCTCCTCCTAAGGCTGGAAACTGCATTCCCAGGATCGGTTTCGCTGTGTGGCCGCAGGTTTGGGTGGCCAGAGAGAAGGCGCGGGTGAGACACGCAGGCCGGGAGTTGCTGCCCCGCTCCAGGCGACGCGCCCCGGACACTGCGGCCCCGCGGCCGCTCGGACCCCTACCGGCTCCCGCTGTCCAGGCCAGCGCCCCGGGGGACGTGAACGCGCCGTCCCTTCCCCCTGCCACGCGCCGCTCCATACCCACATGCCCACCTCCGCCACACCTGTGCGAGCTCTGCCTCCGCGTCAAGCCCTGTCTCCACGCAGCGCCTGCCTCCCCGAGTGCCTTCTGCCGGCACTGCCCGGCCTCCTTTCCGCGGGGGCAGTCCCGCCAGGGAGCCGCCGAGCCGGGACCCCGCCCTCACAGCCCCCGGCGCGCAGCCGGGACATGGGACTCATTCCCACCAGCGGCTGCGAGACGCGTGACGTGCGTCACCCGTGGGCCAGGACGGAGGAGCAGATGCGTCTTCTCCACCCACTGTTCCTCTTCCCGTTGGATGCGGAGGACTCCCGGGCTCCGGGATATATCCCCAGCACCGCAGCCGGCAGCCGCGTGCGGTTATTGAACACGGGAAATGTGGTGGATCCGCACTGAGATGTACTGTACGTGTAAAAAAAAACCCACATTTTGAAGACAGTACAAAAAAGGAGTGTGAAATACCTCATTAATAATTTTTATATTGATTATATATTGAAATGATAATATTTTGAGTATGGTGCTAAAATAAAATGTATGATTAAAATTAATCTTTTCTGCTTATTTTTGCTTTTGTAATGTGGCTACTAGACCATTTATATCAAGTACATGGCTCACATTGTCTTTCTGTTGGACGACACAGCTCCCAGAGATGACAGAGCCACCAGACAGAAGACCCTCAAGGGCTGTGTCACATGAGCGGACTGGCCACTCACCAGCCACAGCATTGCATTTCCTGTAACAAGAGCAAGGAATGAACTTCCGTTTTGCTAATCCTCTGCCATTTGGTGTTTATTTGTTACAGTGGTGAGCATTAGCCTACCTGATATACCATTTTTCCTGACATGTTAAAAAACAAAACAAAACAACCTGCCTGAAAATGGCTCCAACATAGCGGCAAGCAGAACTAAGAGAGGAAAGAGAGAGTCAGAGACCTGACAACGGATCTCTGGTTTGAACCTCCTGGATCCAGCCGTTCCTGAAGACAGGCAGCCCGTGGACTTCCCAGTTACTTAATTCAACAAATTTGTTTTTGCTTGAGTTAGTTTGAGTTAGCTTCCTGTCATTAGCAAAGAAAAATGTCCTGATTATTAATAGAGTCTGGTCTTACCCAGCAAGCTTCTCTTTAGCAGCTCTGTCAGTCACTCTTTCAGGTCTCCTGCTCTCATACCCATGCAGCCTTTTCTCCTAGTGTTGATATCTCCACGAATTGGAACATCACCTACCCAGCTGCCCAATGATATTACCCTTGACTTTCCCCTCCTCCTCCATCCACCACATAAAGTCCACACTTCGTGGCACAGACAAGGACCTTTGGCCCCGGGGCCCACTCCCCTGCCCAGGGGCCATGACACCCTGGCTGTACTTCCCAGGACCTCCAGTGCCCCATACCGTCCTCGCTATTGCCCCTGCTTACTCCTTAGGCCTCTAAGTTAACTTTTCTGACTCCCAAGGTTTTTATTCTTTCTTCAAACTCCTACAGTTTTATTATCACTTATTATGCTGTATCATCTCATTTATCATGTTGTATAAAAATTTTATTTTAATTAACTCTTTTTCTCATAAAGCTTTAAGTTAAAGGAAGGCAGGTGCTATGTTCTCATCTTCCTCATAGTATTTCTAGCACCTGGCACAGTTCCTGGCATATATTAGGAGATCAATAAACATTTCCTGAGTAAATGAATTGATGAATTAATGGATAATATAATAATCTTGTTCTACTATAACATAAGAGAGAGTTCCTATAAAACTTTATGTGTTAAAAAATCACATTATAAAAACATATTTAGGACTAGATATAACAAGGTGATTTTTGTTGCAATAATTTAGCAATGAAGGTTCTTTGAAAGTTATAATTACACCGCTATCATAGCTAAAATAACTGAGTAAATTCAGCCTTTGATTACATCTAGTTTTTGCTCCAGTAAAAACTTTTTCTTTTTGCATCATTAGTACCATCATTACCAAAGTGCTTCTAACATATTTTTAGCTGTTATCATTCATTGTTACACTAAACAAAGCATGAAAACAGTCAAAACCACAGTGCTGCTAACTTAACTCTTTTTTGTCCAATATGGAGTGCCATTTCCAATCTCACTCAGGATATATGCACAATAGGAAGAGGATTCCTTAACTAATTGACTTTTTTATATTCAGTTCACAGTATGAAAACTCTAGCTTTCATGAAAATACCTGCATGTTGTCATAGCAACAATGTGAACTCAACATAATTGAACACAATTTTTGAAGAAAGAACCAGTCCACACATCACCCCATCCTCTTCTTTTTCTCTCCTTTACATGTGGTGGCTTTTTAATGCCTTCTTTTTTCTTTTGCTTAAACTGAGGTCCTGATGCTCAGTATTCCTCCCGAGCAATAAGCAGAATTCTGCCTGCTGATGCCAATGTCCACAGCAGGGCCCAGCCTGGCCTAACTACCTGGACTCCACAAGTCACTGCACCCAAGCTCCTGCGTGAAATCTTGAACAAGTTTCTCAACCTGCCCAAGTCTCAGTTTTCTTGTTTGTAAAATAGGGATAATAATGCAGTACATTTGTCATAAGGTTGTGAGGATTTAATGAAAATGCATGTGAAGCATAAAGCAGAATTCCTGCCATAGTGAGTTCTCAGTGAACGTTGGCTTTTGTTCAGAAAGCATTACCATAGCAGGCCTGAAGTTGCGATCTTCAAAGAGCCTGTTCACAAGGTGGGTCCTTGGCTGGTGACTGAGAACTTGTCTGGGAACTTGGCATTTGACCCATCATGTAAGAAATAAGGGTGGTCCACTCTGCCTGAGTTGTTTGTGCAAACAATAGGTGATTCTGAACGCCTGCTTTCCTTCTAAGAGTGTGGAATTTTGCCATGTTCTAGGTAGAGGATACATACATAACCAGCCTTGTGGTAGGCAGAATAAGGGCCCTCCAAAATGTCTATTCTCATCCCTAGAGTCTGTGAATTTGTCATGTCACATGGCAAAGGGGAACTAAGGTTGTAGATGGGAGTAAGGTTGCTTATCAGCTGCCCTTAAAATAGGAAAAGTATCCTGAATTATTCAGGCAGACCCAATACAATCACAAGAGTGAAAGGCACAGAGGGAGGTCATGATGCTGGCTTTGACGATGGAGATGGGGGCCATGAGCAAAGGAGTACAAGTGGGCTCTGGAAGGTGGGCAAACAAAGAAACGGTTCTCCCCTAGCGCCTTCGGAAAGCCCTCTGATCCTCCCAATATTCACCTATTCAAGATGGTTACATTTATTTTATTTTAGTTCTTCCAAATACTTATATAATTTAACAATACACATACACACAAATGATGGCTAAGATGTATATGCCTCCAAACCTTGAGATTTAATTAAAATGTTTATTGATAATAAAGAAAATACATTAATCAAATCAGCCTTCATTCAACCACGAATAAATAAGCAAAACTCTTTTTGATGTTTTTCTCATACTCCAAGTAATAAGAGTACTAAAGTTAACAGTTATAATACTGATACAATCCCACATATGCTAATCTGAAACCCATGGGGACAGATGTATTCCAAAATTCAAAATTTTTCAGATTTTATAAATGTACATTTATCATACAACATGCGACAATTTCAATGGGGTCTGGCATCCCATAATCAAACACATTGATATTTCTGCAGCAAAACTTATGAGTAGTCACACTAGGTAAGATAACTATAGATCATAAATATACTCTGCAACAGTTCCGCTCAGGCGTTGTCACTGAAGAAGTGCCAAATAAACTTCCATTTTGTAGAACTTAATTGATTTCAAAATTGTGGATAAGGAATTATGGATCTGAAATTTCAAATAGTAATGCTAATAGCTAGCATTTACATAGAGGTCACCACCACAGGGTAATAATAAGGACCTCTATGTAGTTTATCCTCCCAACCCCTCACAGGGGAGCACACACGGCCAACAGCAGCGGGACCAGGACTCACAGCCAGGTGGTGCCAGTCTGCGCACGATGCTCCACTTTCAACATTTCACTGTGCTTTAAGGGAGGGGTGTGAGGGGAAGTGGTGTTTTCCAAACCCCTCCGTTGTCCTTTTCCCCACCTACATATAAAAAGCCTGTAGGGAGAATAATAGTGTGAATTAAGAAACAAAGGAAGATTTAATGAACATAGCTATCTATGAAGTATTTCTTATGGTAACTATACTGAAGGACCCTCTGTTTTCATTGATAAGCCCCAGAAACATTTATAAAGTTAATTTGATGAGTTTATACATCTCAAAAATATCCCTTACCTAAAAAGAGGCTGCTGGCTGTTGACTTCCAACAATGTGACACTTTTCCACTTTTATTGGGAAGAAGAAGTAATTTTAGGGAAATGTTCATTTCTGAATTTCCATTACTTAGCACTCATAAAATATAATCATTTTATGTTATGAGTTTCATCCCCCCACCTCCATGTATAGTGTAAAATGTTCAAAACCAGGCTCTCCGGGGTTCTGTTGCCCACACAGCTAACAAACCTCAGAATCAGGAAGGCCATCTCGGTCCTCAGGTAAGAATTATCTTTCCACTGGTCTGTGCTGGATCAAAACAACAAACCACCCAAAATAAGATAAGCTAAATAAATACGATGAGGATAAGAAGAAGATAGATAGAAAAAATGTTAAAACAATGTTCACATTGCCTGGTTCCACCCTGATTTAAGTATTCAATTTGATATTTTTGGAATAGGTGCATTCAGTTTTAGCATTTATAACTAGCTGTCAAATAGAAACATATGACAGTTATTCAGGTCTTGCCTTTCGGGGGAAAAAATAGCACTCTTTTTGAGAAGAGTAGAAGGATTTTAGGACCTGATTGCCAGATTGACTTTTCTCCATGAACGCAGTTACTGCTCTTCCACACCCCATTTCACTCTGCCCATGAGGACTGTCTCTTTGTGGGTAGACAAGGGAAACATTTTAGTTGCCCATTAGTCAAAACCCAAATGCTTGTTGTGTAGTCCTGTTCTTGTCCTCAATCTTAAAAATTTTGTGAATATAGAAACAAAGATGAAGTGGCATAGTTCCAATATTTAAAAAAAAAAAACCAAAGTAGAACATGGACTGTAAACCATCAATTTCCAGCTCTCAAGCAGAACCTTGTAGAGGACACAGACAAAGCAGGAGGGAAGAACAGGAGAGTCTGCCACGTTGTGTGTGAGGAAAAAGAAGTCTATACACAGCTGCCACGTTAAATACAAATAATTTTAAAAGAAGCAATAAATTTTAAAACTATTATGACAACAATAGAAATAAAAAAGAGCTTATCATACCCCTCACATACAAGAGATATAATCTTTTAGAAGATACATACCCCCTAAAATGAATGTTTTTAATTGCTTACAAACATAAACCATTTACAACATTAACATGAGATGATAAGATTACAGAATGAATTCTTTAAAAAGAAGTCATAGTCATCAGGAGATAAATTGGGACAAACAACCAATACATTCAAAATTTATTTTTAAAATAAACTTCAAATAGCAAGGAATAGAATCAACACAGGAGAAAACCAAGACAGCGAGGCAAAGGACAGGCTTGCAAACTTCATAGGTGACATAGAGAAAAAAAATGAGATTAAAAAATTGAAAAAATATTGAAATGAGAAAAGAGTACAGAGATATGAATACAGATATTCAGTGTTTCTAAGGTACATAAAAGAAAAAATATATGTAGCAAGGATTAAAAACAAGAGTAAGTAAAGTAGGAATAGAGGAGAATTCCCTCAACTTGATAAAGAATATCTACAAAAAACCCACAGCTAGGCCGGGCGCGGTGGCTCACGCCTGTAATCCTAGCACTCTGGGAGGCCGAGGCGGGAGGATAGCTTAAGCTCAAGAGTTCAAGACCAGCCTGAGCAAGAGCGAGACCCTGTCTCCATAAAAAAAAAGAAAAGAAAAAAAAAAAAGAGAGAAAAAAAAAAAACCCACGGCTAATATTATGCATAATGGTGACAAACTTGAAGCTTTTCCACTAAGATCAAGAACAAGACAAGGAGGTCCCCTCTCACCCCTATTTTTCAACATTATGCTGGCTCATGCAATAAGACAGTAGAAGGAAATAAAATGTATACAGATGGGGAAAGAAGAAATAAAATTGTCTTTGTTCATAGACGACATGATCATCTATGTAGAATATCCAAAAGAATTAATAATAAAAATCTCCTGGCATTAATAAGTGATTATAGTAAAGTTGTAGGTTGCAAGGATAATATACAATCTATATATCAACCTATACACCAGCAATAAACAAGGGATATTTGATTAAAAATACAATACTATTTACATTAGCACCCACAAAAATTACTTAGGTATAAATCTAACAAAATATGTACAAAATCTACATGAGGAAAATTACAAAACTCTGATAAAAAAATCAAAGAACTAAATAAATGGAAAGATATTCCATGTGCATGGGTAGAAAGACTCAATATTGTCCAGATGTCAGTTCTTTCCAACTTGATCTGTGGAGTCAATGTTATCCCAATCAAAATCCCAGAAAGTTGTTTTGTGGATATTGACAAACTGATTCTAAAGTTTATATGGAAAAGCAAAAGAACCAGAATAGCCAACTCAATATTGAAGGAGAAGAACAAAGTCAGAGGACTGATGATATCCAACTTCAAGACCTACTATGAAGCTACAGTAATCAGCACAGTGTAATATTGGTGAAAAGTAGACAAGTAGATCAAGTGAACAGAAGAGCCCAGAAAGAGGCCAACAAAAATATAGTCTACTGATTTTTGGCAAAGGATCAAAGACAATACAATGGAGCAAAGACAGTCTTTTCAACAATGGTGCTGGAACAACTTGACATCCATGTGCAAAAAAATGAATCTAAACACAGAACTTACACCTTTTGCAAAAATTAACCCAAAATGGATTACAGACATAAGGTAAAATGCAAAACTGTAAAACCCCTATATGATATCATAGGATAACATCTAGATGTTCTCTGGTTGGGCAATGACTTTTTAGATACCAAGAAAGAATGAATTGATAAACTGGATTGCATTAAAATTAGAAGCTTTTGTTCTGAGAAAGATATTGTGAAGAGAATAAAAAGACAAGCCACACTGGAAGAAAATATTTGCAAAAGACATATCTGATAAAGGATATTATCCAAAATATACAAAGAACTCTTAAAACTCAACAATAAGAACAAAAATGACCCAGTTTAAAAATGGGCCAAATATCTTAACAAACATCTCACAAAAAAAGAGATTCAGATGGCAAATAAGTATATGAAAATATTCTCTGCATCATATGTCATCAGGGAAATGCAAATTAAAACGACGATGAGAAAGCACTACCGACCTATCAGAATGGCCAAAATCCAGAATACTGACAACACCAAATGCTGGCCAGGACATGGAGCAACAGGAGCTCTCATTGATTGCTGGTGAGAATGCAGCATGGTACAGGCACCATGGAAGACAGTTTGGCAGTTTCTTACAAAACTAAACATACTTTTATCATATGATCCAGCATTTATGCTCCTTGGGATCTGTCAAGAGGAGTTGAAAATTTATGTTTACACCAAAACCAGCACATGGGCATTTATAGAAGCTTTATTCATAATTGTCAAAACGGGAACAACCAGGATGTACATCCAGACAGTGCAATGTTATTCATTGCTAAAAGGAAATGAGCTATCAAGATATGGAGGACACTTAATGCATATTGCTAAGTGAAAGAAGACAATCTGAAAAAGCTACACACTGTATGACTCCAACTGTATGACATCCTGGAAAAGGCAAAAAGGTTTGTCAGAGGTTAGGGAGGAGAGAGAGATGAGAAGACAGGACATAGAGGATTTTTAGAACAGTAAAAGTACCTGTATGATACTGTAATGGTGGTTACATGTCATTATGCATTTGTCCAAACCCACAAAATGTACACCACTGATATAATTTGGATATTTGTCCCCTCCAAATCTCACATTGAAATTTGATCCCCAGTGTTGGAGGTGGGGCCTGGTGCTTGGGTAGTGAGGGAGGATCCTTCATGAATGGCTTGTGCCCTCCCGTGGGAATTAGTGAGTTCTTGCACTATTAGTTCACATGAGAGCTGGTTGTTTAAAGGAGCTTGGCACCTCCCTCTTCTCTTGCTTTCTTTCTCACCATGTGACACACCTGCTCCCCCTTCACCTTCTGCCATGGTTGGAAGCTCCCTGAAGCCCTCACCAGAAGCAGACGCTGGGGCCATGCTTTTTTAACAGCCTGCAGAACCATGCACCAAATAAACCTTTTTTCTTTATAAATTACCCAGCTTCTGGTATATTTTTATAACAACACAAAATGGACTAAGGCAAACACCAAGAGTAAACCCAGATGTAAACTATGGACTTTGGATGATAATGATGTGTCATTATAGGTCCATCAGCTGTAACAAATGTACCACTCTGGTGTGCGATATTGATAATGGGGGCAAGAGATACGTGGAAAATGTCTGCACCTTCACCTCAATTTTGCTGTGAACCTAAAACTGCTCTAAAAAATAAAGACTATTTTTTAAAATAGCTTAAGCGAAAACAAAGAAAAAACAAAAGAGTAAATAAGAGTATTCACCAACTGTTTAAGCCACCAGAGTTTTTGGATAATAAAAAATGGAGGGAGAAACCCATCAAGAGAATTCTGGACTTCTGGATAATCTGGCCTATAAAGCTCCAGCAGATAATAATTGAGAATAAAAGGAGATATGACCATGTTTTTAAGCTGATTGTGTGGAGATGTTCAAAATGAATATAGAGCTACCGTTGGTAATCTCAAAGAGACAGCTGGAAAGACAAACACAAACATTATAATTACAACATTATGTGGGGTAAATAATAATGTAATATTGTTACACACAATAACAAACCACTATGAAGTCTGAAAGTGGCATAAAGACACTTCCAAAAATTTCCCATGTTGGAAACTAAAACAATTTCCTAGAAAACAATCAAGAAGATAAAACTTTGCACACATTCATATGCGTGCACACCACCCACCACATACAAAATACATGTAGAAGCAGGGATTAATGAACCACCACATGTAGCCTTTTTGCTGCTTACAAGAGCCAATTTATAAAAATTCCTTAATGTAGCCAAACATTAATATAATTTTGAAAGCAGAGATATTTTTGTAAGTCTAGGTTTTTTTGCATAACTATTGGTCAAAACTCAAATAAGCATCTTGTTTTTATTACTTAAAAGCTTTTATTAAATTTCAGCCACAGAAGTAACTGTCATGTTTACTAGGTAGCTTTCGAGAGGTTATATTTGATTGTAGCAGTTACATCAAAATAATAAAAGAAAATTTTAACATTTAAAAAATGGTTCTTGCTGCCTAGAATAGTGCTGATTTAACTAATGCTTTATTTATATGATATTCTTAAGGATTTAAAAAAGTTATTATGAGGTCATTAGAATCATAAAAACTAAATATTTTTGTTAATTTAAGCAGACAGTTGATAGTTACTATGTAAATTTTTAAAATATTTTTTCAACCACATTCATACCACTATATGATTTTGATTCTTACATAAATATTTTATTTGAAGATCCTTGCCTGTAAAAGTTCAATGTCTAACATCACACGTACTCACCATTAACTTGGAACTAATTGATCAACACTTATGTGCACATATGGAAATAACATTCATCGGGGATCAAGCAGATGGGGGGGGATGGGTAATACACAGGTACGATGCACACTATCTGGGGGATGGGCACACTTTGACTCAAATGGTACAAAAGCAATTTACATAACCAAAATGTTTGTACCCCCGTAATATTCTGAAATGATTAAATAAATTTTAAAAAATAGAAAAAAATTAAAAAATAAAAATTCAATGTCTTAAAAGCTTTTGGTTTGTAAACAAAAATTCTCCTGCCTCCAGAGAAAAATATATGAATGTCTACGAAATGTCTTTGTGTCTTTTGGACTTTTTCAACAGCTATTATCTTCAGTTTGTGAACAAAAGAAGTAAATATGACTTGATTCAACCAGCGAGAAAACAAAGTCATTCATTAAAGCCAACAAAGAATACTTTTCAACACTAAATTATGTTTATTAGCAACACTAATTGCTTCACCATCCCATTTTGCTTATAGAAGCTAATGGTGTAAATGGTGACCTATAGGTTGTAACAATAGAAGACAGACTTTAATACTGACCTCAAAGCATTCTGCCAGGCACACGGTCAGGTCTTTCAATTACTCATGTATGTAAAAACCTTAGAATTCATCGGCATCCTTACAACAAGAAAAAGCCGAACATATTAATGACTTTTGACAAAATGCAAAAAACATGAGTAATGTAAGCAGAGAGGTGGAAACTCTATAAACCAAAAGAAAATAACAGAAATCATACACACAGAGAGAGCTACATGCTTTCGGCAAGAAACTCACTTTAGAAATGAGGACACCGGCGGGTTAAAGCTAAGTGATGGAAAAGACATACTATGCAAAAACTCACCAAAAGATAGTTGAAGTAGCTATATTAATGCCACACAAAGCAAACTATAGAACAAGGATTATTATGAGAGATAAAAGGTGAGATTAGAGAATGAGAAAGAGCGATTCTCAAGGAAGATGTGACAGTCTAAGCAGATATGCACCTAACAGCACAAAGTTCATGAAACAAAAACTGAAGGAACAGAAAGGAGAAATTTTTTAAAAATGACAATTGCAGTTGGAGGTTTTAACAATCTTTTCCCCCTAATTGAAAGAACAAGCAAACAGAAACAAGTAAAGACCAGGAAGGCTAGAATAACACTACTAATCAACTTACCTAATTGACACTTATGGAACAGTGCCCCTAACAAAAGCAGAATACATAATCACTTCCAGTGAATAAGGAACATTTACCAAAGTAGGCCATGTTCTAAGGAAAAACACAAACTTGAGCTAAGACTAGAATTTATGCAAGGTAAGTTTTCAAAGCATAATGGAATTAAACCAGATATCAGTAACTGAAAGACATCTGAAATATTCCCCAAATATTTAGAAATTAAACAGCACACTTATAAATAACACCTGGGAAAGAGAGGAAATTCTAATGAAAAATAGAAAATATCTAGAAGTGACTAATGAGATGAAGTGAAAGCATTGCTTAGAGGAAAGTTTATTGCATAGAATGCTTATATGGACAAACCTCAGAGATTTTGCAGGTTTGGTTCCAGACCAGCGCAATAAAGCAAATCAGAAAAAAGCTAGCCACACCATTTTTTTTGTTTTTCAGTGTATATAAAAGTTATGTTTACACTATACTGTAGTCTATTGTGTGCAATAGCATTATGTCTTAAAAAACAATATATATATATACCTTAATTAAAAATATTTTATGCCTAAAAATGCTAATGATCACCTGAGGTTTCAGTAAGTCATAATCCTTTTCCTGGAGGGTCTTGCCTCAATGTTGATGGCTACTGACTGATCAGGATGGTGGTTGCTGAAGGCTGGGGTGGCTGTGGCAAGTTCTAAAAATAATACCACAATGAAGTTTGCAGCATCAATTGACTCTTCTTTTCACAAAAGACTTCTCTGTAGCCTGTGATGCTGTTTGATAGCATTACCCACAGTAGAACTTTCAAAATCAGAGTTAATACTCTCAAGCCCTGTTGCTGCTTTATCAACTAAGTTCAAGTAATATTCTAAATCCTTTGTTGTCATTTCAACAGTGTTCCCATTATTTTCACCAGGAATAGATTCCATCTTAAAAAAAGCACTTTCTTTGCTTATCTATAAGGAGCAACTCCTCATCTGTTCAAGTTTTAGCATGAGAATATAGCAGTTCAGTCACATCTTCAGGCTCCACTTCTATTTCTCTTGCTTTCTACCATGTCTGCAAATACTTCCTCCACCAAAGTCTTGAACCCCCTCAAAGTCATCTATGAGGGTTGGAATCAATTTCTTCCAAACTCCTGTCAATGTTGATATTTTGACCTCCTCCTGTGAATTATGGATATTCTTAATGGCCTCTAGAATGGAAATCAATTCCAGAGGTTTTCAATTGACTTTACCCAAATTTATCAGAGAAATCACTATCTATGGCAGCCATAACCTTAGGAAATGTATTTTTGAAATAATAAATCTTGAAAGCCAAAATTATTCCTTGATCCATGAGCTGCAGATGGATGTTGTGTTAGCAGGCATGAAAACAACATTGATCTCCTTGTACATCTCCATCAGAGCTACTGAATGACTGAGTGCATTGTCAGTGTACAGTAATGTTTTGAAATGAATCTTTTTTCCTGAGCAGTAAGTCTCAATAATGAACTTGAAATACTCGGTGAACCATGCTGCAAACAGATGTGCTGTATCCAGCCCTTGTTTTTCCATTGATAGTGCACTAGCAGAGTAAATCTAGCACAGTTCTTAAGGCTTTAGGGTTTTTTGGAAATGGTAAACGAGCACGAGCACTAGCTTCAACTTAAAGTCACCATCTGCATTATCCCCTAACAAGAAAGTCGGCCTGTCCTTTGAAGCTTTGCAGTCAGGCATTGACTTCTCCTCTCTGGCTATGAAAGTCCTAGATGGCATCTTCTTGCAATAGAACCCTGTTTCATCCACACTGAAAATTTGTTGTTTAGTGCAGCCACCTTCATCAACTACCTTAGCTAGATCTCTTGGATAACTTGCTACAGCTTCTCCATCAGCACTTGCTTCTTTGCCTTGCTCTTTTAGGTTGTGGAGACAGCTTCTTTCCTTAAACCTCATGAACCTGTCAGCTTCCAACTTTTCTTCTACATCTTCCTCACTACTCTCAGACTTCATAGAATTGGAAAGAGTTAGGGCCTTGCTCTGGATTAGGCTTTGGCTTAAAGGAATGTTGTAGCTGGTTTGATCTTCTATCCAGACCACTAAAACTTTCTCTTTATCAGCAATAATGGTGTTTCACTTTCTTATCATTTGTGTGTTCACAGGAGTAGCACTTTTATTAATAATTTCCTTCAAGAACTTTTCCTTTACATTCACAACTTGGTTGCTTGGCACAAGAGGCCTAGCATTAGGCCTATCTTGGCTTTCAATGTGCCTTCCTCACTAAGCTTAATCATTTCTAGCTTTTTGATTGAAAATGAGAGACATGTGAAACTTCCCTTCACTTGAATGCTTAGAAGCCATTGTAAGTTATTAACTGGCTTCATTGCAACATTGCTGTGTCTCAGGGAATAGGGAGGCCAAGGAAAGGGAGAGAGATTGGGTAATGGCCAGTCAGCGGAGCAGTCAGAACACACAACATTTATTAGTTAAGTTCACCATTTATGTGGGTGTGGTTCATGGCACTCCCCCCAAGCAATTACAATAGTGATGTCAAAGATCACTGATCACAGATCACCACAACAGATATGAGAGTAATGAAAAAGTTTGAAATATTACAATAATTAGCAAAATATGACACAGAGACATGAAGTGACTATATGCTGTTGGAAAAATGGCACTGATAAACTTGCTCAATGCAGGGTTGACACAAACCTTCAGTTTGTGACAATTGCAATATCTATGAAGTTCAGTAAAGCAATATGCAATAAAATGAGGTATGCCAGTATTTTGAAAAATTAAAGGTCTCAAATCAGCAGTCTGCACTTCCACCTTAACACATTAAAGAAAAAGAGAAATTAAACTTAACATAAGCAAAAAAACCTCATATTTCTAACTCATTTTATGATGCCAACATTACTTTAATACCAAACCAGACAACAATATTGTGAGAGAAAACAAACTTAGAGACTAATATTCCTCACAATCAAAGACACAAAAATCCTCAACAAAGTATTTAGCAAATCAAATCCAGCAATTTATATAAAGGATAATATGTCATGACCAACTGAGGTTTATCTCAGGAAGGCAAGGCTGCTTCAGCTTTTGAAAATGAATCAATGTAATTCACCATATTAACAGACTAAAAATGAACAACAATATGATCATCTCAACTGATGCAGAAAAATCATGTGGCATAACAAGACAATTCATAACCTGACAAACAGCTTCTATGTCCCACCTATAGCTAACATCATAAAGTTTCTAAGGATGAACATTAACTGGAATTTACAGTCATTGTAATAAGGCAAAAATAAATACACACATACACACACAAATTTCATACAGAAATTTTTTTATTAGGCCCAGTGTAACTGAACTTTTTTTTCACAGAAATTTAAATAAGATATAACTATCTCTGTAAAGATTCTGAAAAATATACAAATCACTACTAAAACTACTGAGTTTAGCAAGTTCACAGGACACAGGCTAAATATATAAAAATCAATTTGCTCTATACTATTAATAAAGAATGAAAATTAAAATTTTAAAAACAATACATTTTAAATAGCACATCAAAAATGAAATACTGAGGTATAAAACTAACAAAATACATGCAAGATCTGTATCTGAAACTATTAAACACTGGTGGAAAAAATCACAGACAACCTAATGAATGGAGAGGTATGCAATGTTCATGGATGGAAGACTCAATAATATTCAGATGTTAATATGAACAATGTGATTTATAAATTCCACGAATCCCAATCAAAATCCCAACAGACAATTTTGTATTAATAAATATCTACAAGTCAATTTTAAAATTTACATACAGAAAAAAAGCAGGCAGATGGCTGACCAGATATTGCCTCAGAAAGAAAGAAAAGTTTTAGATGAAAAAGAAAAAACAGGGGTGCTGGAAAAATGGCAGTCTGATAGAGTCCTCCCACCGCACCGCTCCCAGGGAAGAGGGTGAAAAACGCCAGCGGCTACCTGTGAGCGTGGACCGCTCACTCCGAAAACAGCATTGTGAATTACAGAGAAACAACGCGGAATGCCAGATCGGAGAGTGCACGGAGCACAATAGAGCCCAGAGCGCGGGAAGGACACACTCACCAGGTCCACACAGCGCAACCTGCCCCCCAAGTGGCTTACGCACCTCCCCATCCACTCAGTCAGGGACAAGCCCAGAGTTGGGGCAAAGCGGTTGCGCAAAGCAACAGACCCTGTGGAGATAAAGCAATTGCGAGAGCCAAACACAACTCTCAGCTGCTATATACAGAGACCGCGCAGGGCCAGGGAGGGACCAGTAGGGACTGGGCGGAGATATAGCTTCCTGGGACAGTGCGCGGGAACCCGCAGGCCGGCACTGCGCCACTAGAAGTCAGCGGGACTGGGCCCAGGAGTTTAACGGAGAGTGGGACACGCCCTTAGAGGTTGCTGGCAACTGCCCCCGCCACAGCCAGCGGAAAAAGCTGCGCTCCGGCGCGATCGGAGCCCGGCTGTGCGCAAGGCTGGCGGCGGCAGCCATCTTTGAACCCGCCTGCCCGGAGCTGTGAGCCACATCTCTAGCTCTGCCCCGCCCCGGCCCGCGGCTCGTCCGCTGGGGCGAGACAGGCTTTGCCTTTGGTGGCCAGGGACAGCTATATCCGTGGGTTCCAGTTGGGACAAGATCCCGGAACTGTAGCGGCGGGACCTTTGTGTATTGGAAACAGCTTGCAGCTCATCCATCTGGTCCTGCTATCCCGGCTTTGGCCTCTGACAAGTCCGCTCCGTGCTGGTCCTAGTGCCCGCCCTTCAGGTCCCAGCCCTCCTGTACCCCAGAGATCGCTCATTTTGAAGGTTGCTGGCTATAGTGACTCATTTGGTATAACTGCTGGTTCTCATGACAACCAAATACCTCAAGACCCACAGGCCGAACCAGAGCAGCTCCCCATAATCCTGCCCACTTCATTAGGGAATTTCCCGCCACCCAAGAGCACTCCCAGTGGCCACTACTCCCCCATCCCCGTGGAAACATCCCCCCAGTGGAGACTACTGGGGATAGAGATGGCTACCCACCTCGCCTTGAGGTCTAGTGGTGGAAAAGGGGTGCACAATTGGAGATCCCCCTATCAACCAGTATCACGCGGAGACGCACATCAGAAGGGCAGACACACGTGGCTAGATGAGCAACCTCTGAGCTGTGTACATTTTTCCCAGTTCAGCTCTCACACTGCAGCCAAAAGAAATTGTGTTTCTACCTGCACCTCAGGAGGAGCAGGGTCAAAGTAACCCCTAGGAGCTACAAGGCCCCTCCCAAAGCATGGGGCTTTCACATACCCCAACAGGGGAACAGAGTCTGCCATGGACATAACAGAATACCTAACTAATAGGGAGCGGTGGACTCATATCCTCAAGTACAATTCACTAGCTTAGAGCCCAAGCTGGGAGGTCATTCTCACCACACTCCACCAGGAAGAGGAGAAGACAACAGGTCAGAGATAACTCAAGATCCACCAAATTTGCTAAAATACACCTAAGGCAATACAGGCCACTACTTCTCTCCCTGGCTTTGCCAAGGAACGAAAATTGTGGGCCTGGAGACAGGGCCATAAACTAGCTCTTAACACCCCCCAGCTCTCGACCAAGAGGCCAGATGAGAAAAATCCAGTGAAAGAACTCTGGGAACGTGAAAAATCAGAGTGAAAAGTCACCCCCAAAAGAAACCATCAGTCCCTTAGCAATGGATACCAACCCAAATGAAATGGGTAGAATGACAGAAGAGGAATTTCGTTTATGGATTATAAGAAAGCTCAATGAAATTCAAGAGAAAATTGAATCCCAGCACAAAGAAACTACAAGAAAAATGCAAGAAATGAATGAAAAATTATCCAAAGAAATAGAAATATTATGGAACAATCAAATAGAAATCCTAGAAATGAAAGAAGCATTCAAGGATCTACAAAACACAGTGGAAAGCCTTAAGAATAGGCTGGACCATGCAGAGGAAAGAATTTCAGAGCTAGAAGACAACTCCTATGCGCTAAATAAATCAGTCGAAGAGAAAGAACACAAAAACAAGAGGCAGGAAAAAACCATACAAGAAATGTGGGATTATGTAAAAACGCCAAACATAAGGATCATAGGTATCCCTGAGGGAGAGGAAGAAAATTCGCGGGGGCTGGAAAATCTATTTGAAGAAATAATAGAGGAAAATTTCCATGGCTTAACCAGAAATCTCGATATCCAAGCACAAGAAGCACACAGGACCCCTGGGAGAGTCAACGTGAAAAGGCATTCACCACGCCACATAATTATTAGACTGACCAAAGTAAACACAAAAGAGGCACTCCTCAGAGCTGTAAGAGGAAAAGAGCAGGTAACCTACAAAGGGAAACTGATCAGATTAACTGCAGATTTCTCAGCTGAAACCTTACAAGCCAGAAGGGAATGGGGAGCCATAATCAGTCTCCTAAAACAAAATGAAGGCCAACCCAGAATTCTGTATCCTGCCAAACTAAGCTTCTTATATGAGGGAGAAATAAAGACCTTTCCAGATAAGCAATCACTGATAGAATTTATGAAATCCAGACCGGCCTTCCAAGAAGAGCTTAGACCTGCATTATACACTAACCAGAGCAACAGACACCCACCTATGTAAAACTATGCAAAACCTAAAACCCCAGAAACCAGATTCCACAATGACGCAAGAGGTAAAACAAAGACACCACCCAATAGAATAATCAGAAATTTACCCCAAATATCAATTCTCTCAATAAATGTAAATGGCTTGAACTGCCCATTGAAGAGACATAGGCTGGCTGAATGGATTAAAAAATACAAGCCAAGTATCTGTTGTCTTCAGGAAACACACCTTACACACAAAGACGCATTCAGACTCAAGATGAAAGGATGGAATACAATTTTCCAGGCTAATGGAAACCAAAAGAAATCCAGAATAGCCATCCTTATTTCAGATGATATAAACTTTAAAACAACAAAAGTAAAGAAGGACAAAAATGGACACTATATAGTGGTGAAGGGAAAAATCTTACAAGAGGATTTAACAATCCTAAACATTTATGCACCCAACACAGGAGTGCCCAGGTACATAAAGCAAATACTGCTAGATGTAGACAACATAATAAACACCAATGCCATAATAGCAGGGGACTTCAACACCCCACTGATGGAACTGGACAGATCCTCCAAACAAAAAATAAATAGAGAAACAAAAGACCTAAACAGGACTCTAGAACATTTGGGCCTAACAGATATCTACAGAACACTCCACCCAAATAACACTGAATATACATTCTTCTCATCAGCTCATGGAACTTTCTCTAAAATTGACCACATCCTAGGCAACAAAACAGATCTAAACAAATTCAAAAAAATAGGAATCATACCATGTGTCTTTTCACTGTATAGACCACACATAAATTACAACAAACTCAACATAATCATCACAACTTGACACCAAACAACTTGGAAAACTATTGGTAAGGAATTAAATGGAATAAAGATTCAAAATGAAATCAAGAGATTTCAAAAATGTGGGGACACAAAGCAGTCCTGAAAGTGGAAAACTAAGCATCTGAAGAAGCCCACATTAGACAGAAAGTCCAATCTAAAACAAGAACATCCAAAATGAAAGAAGAGAACATCCAGAAAGCAGAAGGAAAGAAATAACCAGAACAGAATAAAGAAATAAACAAACAGAAGAGTAATAAAATGAAATGGTCTAAAAGAAGATAAAAAAGAAAAGGTTGTCAGTTAGATAAACAAAAGGAAGGCCCTGCAGCTATTGAAGAAAAGGAGAAAGGACTCAATATCAGCAATAAAAAACTAATGCGAAATACAAAATCCTATACAAACATACATCTGATATAGACAAAATTCTAGCACAACATGAAAACTGGAGAATAGACAAATTCTAGACTACACCGCCTAGGCAAACAGAATAAACAGACAGTATCAAACACCAAATCAAGCACCAAATCGAAAAATAAAAAATTCCCACAAAAGAAAGTCCCGGACAGATGGGTTCCACGAATTCTACCAAGCCTACAAAAAATGTGCTAACTGCAGAAATTTTTGCAAAATGAGTTAAAATTCCCAAAATATACGAGCCAATATCACCTTGAAGCCAAACCATGAAAACCACAGAAAGACAAGAAAAAGAAACTAACCATATCCCTTAAATGAAATTCTAATAAAACTTCAACCAATTCAAACGTTAAATCATCAAAAAATAATTCATCACGATCAGGTGGGCTTCATTCCCGAGATGCAGGGATGGTTCAACATACGCAAATCATAAATGTAATTCACAATAAATAAAAGCAAAACAAAGATTATATGATCCTTTCAAAAGATGCAGAAAAGGCTTTTGACAAATCCAGCATCCTTTATATAAGAACTCTCATATAGGCATAGATGGCTCATACCTCGAAACTATTAAAGCCATATATGATAAACCACAGCATATAACTGATGGAAAAATTGAAAGTCCCCCTTAAACTCACCAGACAGGGTGCCCATACACCATTCTTTCACAAGCGCGGAAGTCCTGGCCACAGCAATTAGACAAGACAGAGGAATCAGGAGCGTCCAGATGGGGGCAGAAGAGGTCAAACTTTCACTATTTGCAGACGATATGACATTATACATAGAAAACCCCAAAGATTCAACCAAGAAATTACTGGAATTGATAAATGAATTCAGCAAAGTCTCAGGATACAAAATTAATACACACAAATCCATAGCCTTCATATATGCTAATAACAGTCAAGCTGAGAAACAAATTAAAGATGCAATACCTTTCACAATAGCACCAAAGAAAATTAAATATTTAGGAACATATCTAACTAAGGAGGTCAAAGACCTATATAGAGAGAATTATGAAACACTGAGAAAAGAAATTGCAGAAGACGTAAATAGATGGAAAGCCCTACCATGCTCTTGGATAGGCAGAGTCAACATGGTAAAAATGGCTTTGCTACCCAAAGTGATTTACAGAATCAATGCAGTCCCTATCAAAATACCAACTTCATTTTTTGCCGATCTAGAAAAAATAATTCTACGCTTCATGTGGAACCAGGGGAGACCCCGTCTAGCCAAAGCAATCTTAAGCAAAAAGAACAAATTGGGAGGCATCTATCTACCAGACTTTAAACTATACTACAAGGCTATAGTAACCAAAACTGCATGGTATTGGCACAAGAACAGACACGTAGACCAATGGAACAGGACTGAGAACCCAAATATAAAACCAACCTCATACAGTCACCTGATCTTTGACAAATTCCAGAAAAATGTACACTGGGGAAAAGATTCCCTATTCAACAAATGGTGCTGGGAAAACTGGATGGTCATATGTACAAGACTGAAACTGGACCCACACCTCTCACCCCTCACCAAAATCAACTCACAATGGATAACAGATCTAAACCTAAGACATGAAACCATAAGAATTCTCGAAGAAAACGTTGGAAAAACTCTTATGGACATTGGCCTAGGCAAAGAATTTATGAAGAAGACCCCCAAAGCAATCACAGCAGCAACAAAAATAAATACATGGGACCTGATCAAATTGAAAAGCTTCTGCACGGACAGGGAAACTATCACTAGAGCAAACAGACAACCTACAGAATGGGAGAAAATATTTGCATGCTACACCTCTGATAAAGGGCTGATAACCAGAATCTATACAGAACTTAGGAAAATCAACAAGAAAAAAATCAAACAACCCTATTAAAAAATGGGCAAAGGACATGAACAGAAACTTTTCAAAAGAAGGCAGAAAATGGCCAGCAAACATATAAAAAAGTCCTCAACTTCTCTAATCATCAGGGAAATGCAAATCAAAACCACAATGAGATATCACTTAACTCCAGTGAGATTGGCTCATATTTAAAAATCCCCAAACAACAAATGTTGGCGGGGATGTGGACAGATAGGAACACTCGTACACTGCTGGTGGGACTGCAAATCAGTACAACCTCTATGGAAAATAATATGGAGATACCTCAAAGAATTAAAAGTAGAATTACCATTTGACCCAGCAATCCCACTACTGGGCATTTATCCAAAAGAAAAAAAGACATTTTATAATAAAGACATCTGCTCTCGAATGTTCATAGCAGCACAATTCACAATTGCAAAGATGTGGAACAACCCAGGTGCCCATCAATACACGAGTGGATTAATAAAATGTGGTATATGTATACCATGGAGTATTACTCAGCAATAAGGAACAACAGTGAATTAACACATCTGGTATTATCCTGGTTGGAGCTAGAACCCATTCTTCAAAGCGAAGTGTCACAGGATTGGAAAAACAAGCACCACTGGTACTCACCATCAAATTGGTACTAACTGATCAACAGTTACATCACACAGGGCAATAACATTCATCAGGGGGCGGGCGGGTGGGAGGGGGGTGGAAGGGATGGGAAAAACTCTCACTGAATGGATGCAGCGAGCACAGTTTGGGGGATGACCACGATTATGGCTCTGACACGGGCAGTGCAGGGGCAATGTGTATGGCCAAAGTGTTGTACCCCCATGATATTCTGAAATTAAATAAATAAATAAATAAAAATAAAAAAGAAAGAAAAAGAAAAAACAAACAATCAAGCAATCACAGATCGGGTGTAATTCCAAGGGAGAAGTGCCAGAACCTACAAGGGATTCCATGGGAAGAAGTTGCAGAGCAGTACAAGAAGGAGCAGGATATCTCCAGAGGACAACCCCCAAGAGGCTTGGAGTCCAGCAAGAAGGGCAGGTGGAGCAGTTTGTTTCTCCTTCCCTCACATCTCTGGCAGTCAGCAGGCTCCCAGGTGTCTGGAGAGCCTTTCTACCCTCACGAGCCCAGAAGCTGCTGCCGCCAGTGAACTCGGAGCTTCTTGAGGACAAAACACCATGCTGGCAGCCCCCTTGGGGCTGTTTCCTGTCACCACAGACCTGAGGGTGAAGCCATATTGCTTCTCCCCCCACTGTGCACCTTTGTCCCCATCAGAGGGCTTCAGCACCTCAGTTTTTGTCTTGCTTGTTCCCACACTAACACTTCCCAACTCCAGCCAGACTGCAGGAACCATAGGAGGTCCCAATGGATATGTGTGACCACAGAGCCTGGACATTCCAGGTAGGCTTCCTTCTCGAGAGAGGGACAGATATGACCAGAGTGCTAGCTTTCCTCCATTCGGACTCTTTTCCACTTTTCCTCTCCTTCTGCTCCCCTGTCCGCAGCTGCCGAGAGAGACCCTTGAGCCGGAGCTCTCAGGAGCTGCTGCTTCCCCTCTGTTGAGGCTTCCACAGAGAGTGGGACTCAAACCTTTCCTCTTAAAGTCCTGCGGCAGACTAAGGGGTGCTCAGACTATGAGCTACCAGCTCACAAGCCCTCCCCAGTGCTGCTTGCCCAGCTGCTCCATGAGAATAGGGCACATCCTGAAGTGGAGGGAAATCAAACCTGCTTGAGAACCCCACAGGCAACTTGGGACCAGAACGCTTCTCCCGAGCACAGTCAGGGATTGATCTTCAGGGACCCAGGGACAGGCCTGCAAGGAAGATCCCATACCCACAGGACTCGACTGTGTTGCTTGGGAGCACAGAGGGGTGATTTGTGAACTAATCTCAGGAGGCAAGAGAGTCATTGTGGACAGAACTAAAAAGAGAGTACAGTGTGGATTCCAGCTACAGGACACTTGTGGAGCACCCCTCTGCCCAAAGAAAGGCCACAATCTTGACCCAGGGCAGGATCCTGGACAGGGAAGCTCCTAGCCTGCAGCGCCATTGTCAGGGAGCTCAGCTGGGTAGAGCTCCTGCCTGTGGGAAGACACCAGAGGGAGACCACAGAGCAGGGGAGGGGGAAGAAGAGTAAAACTTGCTCCTGACAACCAGAATCTCAGATGGCCCAACCCCCACAAGCAGATTTGCTGGTTGGATGGGTCCACCTCAGCCCCTCACTGGAGGCTTTCCCTATAAGCAGGGAGCAGACCTTTGATGCCCACTGAAACAGATCCTTTACCAGCTTTTGTGGAGTGTGAGGGCAGACTCACCCAACCCAGCCCTGCCCAGCTGCACTCCCCCACCCACCTCTGCTGTGGCAGAGAATAAAGACTCACCTGAATTTCCAGGACCCTACTCACCACCTGGGGCATTAGAGTGATTCTCCTGAGGGGTTAGAGCCAGTCACAGGTCCCAAAAACAACACTACAGCTTGTTCATTCTGGCAAACACCACCTACTGACAGGGAGGTCAATTTGCACAGCCCTTTACAGCATTTCCTAACTCATCATACAGGGTGTGGTTGATTCTTACCCACAAGCACCACCTACTGTCTCAGGGATTAAACTGGGCATGCCAATTCAATTCACACTGTTAAGAAGACCACAGGGCTGGGGAAAGAGAAAGGATATCAAAGACCTCCATCCTCCCTCATCAAAGAGAGACAAGGAATCTCCCCACACCCATAGCTCACCACTGCTACAGCCTACAAACAACTAGCAACTGAGAAAACCACCACACTAAGGATATCTGTGACCAAGGCCAGAACCTAGATCACCATCAAAGCACCCCCAAGCAAAGCCAAAGGTTCTTATCCAACATAGGCTACAGACACTCCCTTATGAGTGAGAGAGGAAGGAAAAAAAGCCCCATCTAAACAAAAGAATATCCAAAAATAATAAATGACAGCTACCCCTGATGAGAAGAAATCAGTGAAAGAACTCTGGAAGTATGAAAAATCACAGTGCAAGGACACCCCCAAAAGGGAACACCAGCTCTCTAGTAATAGATACCAACCAAAATAAAAATATTGAAAAGACAGATAAAGAATTCCAAATATGTATTGTAAGGAAGCTCAATGAAATCCAAGAGAAAATGGAAAACCAACTCAAAGAAATCAGAAAAACAATTCATGAAATGCATGAAAAATTCACTAAAGAGATCAACACATTTAAAAAAAAAACCAAATAGAACTTCTGGAAATGAAAAATTCATTAAGGAAATACAAAACATAGTGGAAAGTTCTAAGAATAGACTAGAGCAGACACAAGAAAGAATCTCAGAACTTGAAGACAATTATAATTAACTCAGTCAGTCAAAAATAAAGAACAGAGAATAAGAGGAATGAACAAAGCTTACAAGAAATATGGGATTATGTAAAACCAAATATAAGAATCATAGGCATCCCTGAGGGTGAAGAAGAAAATGCACAAGGGCTGGAAAACCTATATGAGGGAATAATTGAGGAAAACTTCCCTGGTCTTGCTAGAGATTTAAACATCCAGGTACAATAAGCTCAACAAACACCTGTGAGACTCAGTGCAATCACCAAGACACATAGTCATCAGACTGTCCAAAGTCAACATGAAGGCGGAATTCCTGTAAGCATAAGGCAAAACATCAAGTAACTTACAAAGGAAAACCCATCAGGCTAACTGCAGACATCTCAACTGAGACCTTACAAGCCAGAAGGCATTAGGGCCCCATCTTCAGTCTTCTTAAACAGAACAACTGCCAGCCTAGAATTTTGTATCTTGAAAAACTAAGTTTCATATATGAAGGAGAAATAAAGACTTTTCCAGACAAGCAAACACTGAGGGAATTTGTCAACACAAGACCTGCCCTGCAGAAAATACTCAGAACTGCATTACACATGGATCAACACAATAGACACCCACCAGAGTAAAACCACCCAAAAGCTAAAGTTCAGAGCTCATATAAAACAATAGTACAAGAGGTAAAACAAAACAATAAGGTACTACCCAATAGGCGAACATATAAATTATAGCAATCAATGTGAATGATCTGGATGCCTCACTCAAGAGACAGAGGCTGGCTGAATGTATGAAAAAAATAAAACCCAAGGATCTGAGTCTTCAGGAAAGACAGTTAACTCACAAGGACTGATAAAGACTCAAGATGAGGGATGGGAAAAAATATTCCATGTAAATGAAAACCAAAAGAAAGCAGGTATAGCCATTCTCATATCAGATAAAATTAAGGTTAAATCAACAATAGTAAGGAAAGACAAAGAGGGTCATTATATAATGGTAAAGGGAGCAATTCAACAAGAAGACATAACAATCCTTAATATTTACCCATCTAACACAGGAGCACCCAGATTCATAAGGGAAACACTACTAAATCTAAGCAAACAGATAAACAGCAGCATTATAATTGCCTGGAAATTCAATACCCAACTGACAAAACTGGACAAATCATCCAAGCAGAAAATAAATAAAGAAACACTGGACTTAAATGGGACACTAGAACAAACAGACCTAACAGACATTTAACCCAAAAACTACTGAATATACATTCATCTCATAAGCACTTGGAAAATTCTCCAAGATTGATCATATCTTTGGCCACAAAACATATCTCAATAAATTTAAAAAAAAGAAATCATACCATGTATCTTCTCAGACCACAGTGGAATAAAACTAGAAATCAACTCCAAGAGAAACACTCAAGTCAAGGAAATTAAACAACCTGCTGCTTGCTGAATGATTATTGGGTCAATAATAAAATTAAATGGAAATCAAAAGATTCCTCAAACTGAACCACAAAGGGGACACAACCTAGCAAAATCTATGGGATTCAGCAAAAGCAGTCCTAAGGGGGAAATTCATGGCCTTAAATGCCTATATCAAAAAGACACAGAAAGATCACAAATGAACACTCTAATGACACATCTCAAGGAACTAGAAAAGGAAGAGCAAAACAAACCAAAGCCAGCAGAAGAAAAGAAATAAATAATGTCAGAGAACTAAACGAAATGGAAAAAAAAAATACAAAGGATCAATGAAAGAAAAAGATGGTGCTTTGAAAATATAAACAAAATTTATAGACCTCTTGCTAGATTAACCAGGAACAGTACAGAAAGGACCCACTTAAGCTCAATCAGAAATAAAAAAGGAGATATTACAACTGATACCACAGAAATACAAAACATCATCTGTAAGTACTATGAAAATCTCTATGCACATAAGCACAAAACCATAGAGGAAATGGGCAAATTCCTGGAAACATACAACCTTCCAAGGCTCACTGAGGAAGAAATAGAACTCCTGAACAGACCAATAATGAGCAGCGAGATTGAAGCAGTAATAAAAAATCTTCCAACAAAACAAAGGCTCAGACCAGATGGGTTCACAGCCTAATCTTACCAGACCTACAAAGAAGACCTGGTACCCATACTGCAGAAATTATTCCATAACATTGAGAAAGAGGGAATCCTCCCCAACTCATTCTACAAAGCCAGTATTACCTAGATACCAATGGCCAGGAAAGTACACAACCAAAAAAGAAAACTACAGACCAATATCCCTCAGGAATAGAGATGCAAAAATCCTCAATGAAATACTAGCAAACTGAATTCAACAGCACGTCAAAAAAATAATCCACCATGACCAAGTGCGCTTCATCCCAGGGATGCAAGGATGATTCAACACATGTAAATCAATAAATGTGATTCACCACACAAAAAGAAGGAAAAACAAAGACCATATGATCATCTCAATAGGTACAGAAAAAGCATTCAAAAAAATTCAGCACCCTTTCATGAAAAAACCCTCAAGAAACTAAGCATAGAGAGAACGTATCTCTAGATTATAAAAGCCAAATATGACAAATGCACAGCCAACACGATACTATGTGGGGAAAAGTTGAAAGCATTTCCCCTAAGAAGTGGAACAAGACAAGAGTGCCCACTGTCACCACTTCTATTTAACATAGTGCTGGAAGTCCTAGCAAGAGCAATCAGGCAACAGAAAGAAATAAAGGGTATCCAAATCAGGAAAGAGGAGGTCAAACTATTGCTTTTTGCTGATGATATGATCTTATATCTAGAAAATTCCAAAGACTCCACAAAGAGACTCCTGGAATTGATAAACAAATTCAGCAAAGTCTCAGGTTACAAAATCAATGTACACAAATCAGCAGCATTCTTATATACCAATAGCAGTCAAGATGAGAGTCAAATCAAAGACTCAATACCATTCACAATAGCTACAAAGAAAAGAAAATACATAGGGATATACTTAGCCAAGGAGAAAAGATATCTGCAAAAAGAACTATAAAACATTGAGGAAAGATCACAGATGACACAAACAAATGGAAAAATATATGATGCTCATGGATCGGTTGAATCAACATTGTTAAAATGTCCATACTATCCAAAGTGATTTACAGATTAAATGTGATCCCCATCAAAATATCAATGTCATATTGCTCAGATCTAGAAGAAATAATTCTATGCTGCATTTGGAACCATAAAAAAGCCCAAATACCCAAAGCAATCTTAAACCACAAGAACAAATCTGGAGCCATCACATTACCAGACTTCAAATTATACTACAAGGCTATAGTAACCAAAACAGCATGGTACTGGCACAACAGTAAAGACATAGACCTGTTGACAGAAAAGAAGCTGAACTCTGTAAATTAATTTTAAAGAGCTTTATTCTGAGCCAACTTTGAGGACCATGGCCCAGAGCCACCCCCAAGAAGCCTGAGCAAGTGGACTCATTGTGGTTGGGGTACAGTTTGGTTTTATACATTTTAGGGAGATAGGGATTACAGGTAAAGTCAGAAATCAATACATGGAAGGCATATATTGGCTTGACCTGAAAAGGTGGGCCATCTCAAAGCAGGGGCTTATAGGTTATAGGCGGGTTTAAAGACTCCTTGACTTATAATTGGTTAAAAAATGAAGCTTTGTCTAAAGGCTTGGAATGTTTTAGATAAGGAAGAGACAAGTCAGACTTGTATTTGTTGTGTAAATTGAGCACTTGAAGGTTTGTCTTACATAGCCTTAGGCCTGTTGATGAGTTACAAAGGATATCTCCAAGAAGGGAGGGGGCATGGTAAGGCATGTCTGACCTCCCTCCTTGTGGCAGACAATTTAGTTTTAGGATATCACCTTGGCCAGGAGGGTCCATTCAGTGAGCCAGTAGGGGGGAAGCCTTTTATTTAATTTTAGTTCACAATTCCCCCCTTTTGGCCAAGATCTGCCAGAGGTAGTATCTAAGGCCAAACTCTTATTTTCTCCCATCATTGCCAGGGTGGTGTAGCTACCTGCCCCAGGTCCAACCAAGGCCCATGGTGGGACCCCTGTGGCCAAGAGGACTGAATAGCCAAAGGGGCTTACAGCCAATTAAATGTTTTAGGCCAGACAGGACTGGAGGTGGACAGGCACTCATCAACCCTTTAAAGGCTTCTGGGAAACACAAAGAGTAAAAACCAAAATGTTAAAGGCAAGGCTATAAAATTAATTTATTTGTAAGTGTTGAGCTACTATATTCTTGGGTTTAGTTACAGACTTGTAGCAAACATAAGCATTGTTAACCATTCAAGCTAAGGAATTTAGAGACTTTTGGTATGTCACAGTATTTTAGTCTCTTTAGTAATTTGTCCTGAGGTGGCTGATAAATTAGCCACTTGTCATATCTCCTTTTGCATAAACCCCATAACTCAGGACAATTACACTCAGGGAGTTCTAAGTCTATGGGAAGCAGGAAAATTTCTTTATGATTGGGATGGATATCTGTACCACGTTGCCTGAAAAGACAAAGTTTTTTCAGTTAGTATTTGTTTAGGCTTCTGTGTGCGCCTCCTTGATCTGGAGGGTCTAAACTAATTCCATCCCTCTGAATCAGCCCTTACAATCTCACACACGCCCCCTCTTCCGCAATAGTCCCTGGGCCTAGAGGGAGGTTGTTTGACAGGGTGCCGGCAGCAAATAACAGGTTGGGCCTGGGCCTGACAGGATTCAATAGTTTAAATTCCTGGAGATATCAGGTAAACTTGTTATTTACTTAAAACCTGTCAGGACTCTGGAAAACAAAGAAAGAGAATCAGTAATATTTTAAATAACAAGTCATAAAATTTAGTTCAGTCTCATGAGGTTGAGTTAGCAATTCTCATGGACATATCAGTTTTCTAATTAAAGTCCTGGAAGTTTGTTCTGTTTTAGTCCAGTGGTATATAATCTCCAAAGTTATCAGAAACCTGTATTCAAGAGAACTTGGTCCATTCCATGACTTTCCTTGAAGAAGTAAACTTTGGACTTAGCCAGTTAAAAAAAAAAACTTTCTGAGATGAATCAAAACAAAATAAAAACTTAAACTAGTCATGGTTAAAGAGACAACTGTCAAATAAGGTTGGTTATTTTTGTGTTATATGGCAATTTAACATAATATAACATACACCAAGTCATATCAAAATTTTATAATATTGGAACATATATTAATAACATGTTTATATAAATATAATCCAACAAAGGTTAAACACAGTTCATATTTGACAATGCTTCCTGTACAGTTAACATGCCAAATAAGCCTAAATATGTCTCTCTTAGACTTTCAGTGGCCCTAACATACAAAGAGTTAGTTTGAGGTCAAAAGGCTGGATTTAGAATTTGGGTTTTGGAAAGTTTGTCAAATATCAAAGGCTTGAAACATCTGTTCAAATAGAATCACAAGCCACTATAAAATAATGGTCATTTATTTAACCAAGAGAGATAGTCATCAAAAGATTCTAAAGGTGATAAAGGAAGACATGGGTGTAAACATTAACACTTACAGTTTAGTTGTTTAGTTAGTCAAAACCTAATAAAGAAACAGGTTATAGAATCCAAATGAGTACATTATGTAATTTCATTAAGAGCAAATTAATATCTCAAGAAAACTTTAACTAAAATTTAGCCTTTTAATTATAGCAACTGGATCAAATACAAAATTCCTTCATAAATTCCCTTTATAAGCTTTATCCCAACTTTCACAGACCATCTACAAAACATGTCTAAAAATTTAATTTTGTCCTAACTTTCCCATTTCCTAAATAACCAGTCATTTTAAGGCAAAAAATTCAGACAAGATCCTTTCTTTACAATATTAATCTTTCTGTTCAATCTTTCTTACCAAAAATATATTTCCACACTCATTGCCTTTTTACATCTCCTTCTCTTACTCACAACTTTCTATTTCATTTTTATTTCCTTAAATCTATATTTTGATTCAACCTTTAAATAACCTCTGAATTAGGCAAGATTACATATATATTTAATAAGAACACATTTTACATTTCTTTTATGATCTTATTAAAAACATATCTTATTCATTAGTGCACTTTATGTATAGAATCACATACATTGACTAGAATTCTTATCCTTAGCAACTTTAAATTTTAGTGAAAGCTTAAAAGCAGAAAGTCATAAATTGTCCAATGTTGTCATGAAACAAGATTGAAGGTTACTATAAAATTATAGACATTTACTTACCCAAACTGATAATTCAAACATTTTAAAAAGCAAAAATCTTATCCTTTGATAGAGAGGAGACTTGGTTTCCCAAACAGTCATAAGACCTAACATAGACAAACTGAAATGCAAATTAGGAGGGGAGTTGAATCTGTCTATCTCTCTCCTTCCCCTCCTTTTTGCAGTTGATTGAAAAAGTGAACAAAAATCTTCTGTTATTCTTAAAATCTTGCTTTTCCTATTAATGTCATATGAAAATCTAGTTCAAAAGAATAAACTAAATTTTTTCATTGTATTAGTATATTACTGATAAAGTTAATTTTAATAAAATCTTATAAACAGATCCATCTAATTTTAAACAATTTGACTATAAGATTTTTATAATGTTTATATATCTTTTATTTACCTTTATAAACTTTTTATACCCATTTAATTTTAATCATTTACTTATTTAATTTAAAATAGTTTCAAAACCAACAAAGTAGATGAAACCATCCCTTTCAACAAAACTATTAATCTTATTTTTCATACAGAATTATCTCCACCTACCTAGCAATCTCAATTACATATATTAATCATAATGTTAACTCTTATAAAAATCCAGAAAGTCTAAGCAAACTTGAACTGCCATCAATTCCCAATTTTATTACTATTCTTAAATACAAAAATAAGATAAAGGTATATAAACTTAAACTTATGCTCAAAATGTTTTAGCATTTCATAAATGACTCAGTCATTTCATGATCATCCTCCTAACACAAAGTGACTCAAGATTCTAAATCATATGAAAATTTCATTTGTATTTATCCCATTTATATTTATCTAACTTATCTAATTTATTTATCATAGCAGTTCACTTAGATTTCAAAAATCATTAAGTTATTTTTCTGTTAACCATTATTACACTCTGTAAATTAGATATAACACATAACAGGGGTCAAGATATAGTTTTAATTATTGTTTTTAAACTCATAAATCTTAACCAAGAAAGAAACAAACAAAAAAGTATATTAATAAGAGTCATTATTTTAAACAATATAACATCATTTCTAAATTTTATAAATATAGTAGACATTTTAGAATATATCCTGTTTAAAAGTGTTAATTAATTAGATCCTTCCAAAACACCACACCCCAAAACAAAATCTATTGACACTGTAGGGATCAAAGTGTCCCTGGCCCCCAGAGTGTAGTCAAACTGTAGGGAGCAAAGGTTACTGTTCCCATAAAGATTTGCTGAAAGTTTACTGACACGAAGATTAATAGGAGAAAAAATTAAAAACTTATACATTGATGCCTTCAGAATGGACACACAAAGATGCAGGGGAAATTGTCCATTTTTATGTTTAAAGTATGGACAGCTGTGCAGAAATATGATTGGGCAAAAAGGGCTGAGTGGGGAGACCAAGAAGGCCTTTCTGTCTAGATTCTGTCGGCCTCTGTGGGTGTGCCTTCCTTCCTTCTGGGTGTAGGGCAGGGGCCTTCCTGGACTGGGGGTTTTATAGTTTAAAAAGTAGGTGAGATAATTACTTCATGGCCAATTTTTACACAGAATAATTTTAGTTTTTATGGCTATCTTTCAGAAAAAGGGGTCTGGCATTTATGACCTGCCTTGGGGGTAGAGGGATTTTTATTTTTCCAGCTACCTTCAGGGAAAAAATGGAACTAAGAGTTAGGAGGACAAGGCAAAGTCAGAGAAATTTTCCTTCTGAGGAAAATTTTCCTTCTGAGGAAAAGCATGATATTACTTGACTTTAGACTGAAAAATACCTTCAGCAACAATCCTTAACACCTCAAACAATGACACAAAGTTGTTACATATTTTTTACATGAGGATCAAGATAAAGCTGTTTAAAAACAATCTAAATAGTCTCAAAACATTTTTCAACTTGGGTGTAAATTTGAGTACATGTAACATTTCTAAAGAGTCTAAGACTTCTGAGATTTTCTTTGGATTTTAACAATCATTTACTTTTTATCTTAAAATAAATTACTATACAAAAATTAACACTTTAGGGTTTTTCTTCCTAAGCAAAAACTTTGTTATAGCAACAGAATGCACATATAACAGGCTAGCAAATCAAAAATGGACAAGATCAAGGGAAAACTAAAGCTTCCAATTTAAGCTCTTGTACCTACAACTTCTAGGACAGCTTTGAATCCCTAAGAGTACTCATACTATTACATGATACAAAGAGTGAGTTGGAAACACATTTTATGTGTACCTTTCCACACACATTGAAGTCAGTGGAGAAACTATCTGCAGCTACGATTAAAAGATCAAAACCAAAAATATTTTCATAAGCCTTTGACCATTAGTTTCTGGTTTTGTGCTCTATCTACTTGGTGTTTTATTTATTTCAACTTGCTGACACTTTTTTTGTTTAGGCACGTCTACGTTTTTACCTTAAATTTAAACACATAGGTATTTTTTTTTATAACTCAGGAGGTTTAGCTATTATCATTAGACCAAATATTAAATTTACCTTGCTTATCAAAGATCATACAAACACAGATCATTTTGTCTTTGGCTGAGTTTATAGTTTTATAACCTTTGTATCAAAACCCTGACTCCTTAAGAACACAAAAATGTCCATTAAAACCCAGGTAAAAACAAATGTATGCTGACAATTTGAAAACATATCTACTATTACTTTACTAATAATACCCTTTTTTAAAAAATAATAATAATAACTCAGCTTATTTACCAAAGATTACTAAATTCACATGAACCATTTGGGTTTGTTTAATTTATGAGAGCTCCCTTATTTGTAAGCCAGTCCAGAACCACGTAAGCACAAACATATAATACATGGACATACACAAAATATATCTAAACATATACATTCACACATACACACGCACACGAAGTCCCAGTAGATTTTAATCTAGAACTCTAGCCATGTAATAATAACACAACTCACCAGTTTGTAAAAGACAACTGGATCCAAATTTCTTCTGACAAAACTGGAACTTGTTCACATGGCAAACCTTTAGTTGCCCTGATAGGTAAACTAATTATGCCTGTGGATCAAAGTTTTGGGTAAAGCAGTTTCCATTGGCAGTTTGATTTTTAAAAGCCGTTTTATACCATTTTTTTTTTCCAGTTCAAAATGACTTTTCAATGTTTACATCTTAGCCAGAACTGGATGCAGGATCTCCAGGTAGCCTTTCAATTGCAAATACAGCAAATACCACAAAGAATGAGTTATCTCAACATCAATAGAAAAAAGTTAGCAGGCTTTAGAGTAGCCAGAAAAGAAAAGAGAGAAATAGCTTGAGAGACTTTTAACTCTATAGCAGTAGGTCAACCATCTGAGCTCTGAATTTTCCTTGATGTAATTTGCCCTTTAGTAAAAACTTGTGCATAAGAATTGGCTATAACCAGCTGGAGCCATAGAAAACCCAGCATGCCTTCCAGCCTTTCCATTTACACAAATACTTGCAAGTAGAGGCGCCATAAACCAACTGGGGTGCCCAAAGGGGGTCATTCTCCTTGTCTTTACTCATTTTTAAAGTATTTGTTTCCCATTTTTCTTTAAAAAGAAGAAACCAAACTGTAGTCTAGGGTTTAGTGTACATGAAGTTCCAATAGATATTCTACAAACAAGACAGTTTGGTTCCCTCTTTCCCAAATGCACAGAAAAGCCAATTGAGATTAATTTTAGGGTGAAAAGGCAATGGAGAAGACCCTTTAGAGTGCACTTCCAAATCAAAATTAGGATCCCAAACAACAACTTCCTAGAAACAGAACCAGTTCAGAGTAACCCAGGACCATCAACCAAAAACACATGGTCCCAAGCTCAGGAGGACCTACCAGTTCTGCCAAAGGAGAAGCTTGGAGTCGGGGGGCCCAAAAGGGCCACGCCAGTACCTAGCACCAAGTTCAGGCTACTCCTTTGGGGGTCCTGAGTCTTCTCTGAGTCCCGTGTCTAGGTGCCAATCTTGTCAATGGAAAAGAAGCCAAACTCTGCAAAATAATTTTAAAGAGGGTTATTCTTAGCCACATTTGAGGACCATAACTGGAGCCACACCCAAGAAACCTTGAGCAAGTGGACTTGCTGTGGTTGGGTTACAGTTTGGTTTTATACATTTTAGGGAGATAGGGACTACAGGTAAAGTCAGAAATCAATACATGGAAAGCATACATTGGCTTGCCCCAAAAAGGTGGGGATCTCAAAGCAGGGGCTTACAGGTTATAGGTGGGTTTAAAGACTCTTTGACTTATAATTGGTTAAAAAAATGAAGCTTTGTCTAAAGGCTTGGAATGTTTTAGATAAGGAAGAGACAAGTCACCAGACTTATATTTGTTGTGTAAGTTGAGGACCTGAAGGTTTGTCTTGCATAGCCTTAGGCCTGTTTATGAGTTACAAAGATATCTCCAAGAAGGGAGGGGGCACGATGAGGCATGTCTGACCTCCATCCTCGTGGCAGATAATTTAGTTTTAGGATATCCTTTTGGCCAGGACGGGGTCCATTCAGTCAGTCGGTGGTGGGGAAGCCTTTTATTTAATTTTAGTTCACAGACCAATGGAATAAAACAGAGAACCCAGATATAAAACCATCCACATACAACCAACTGATATTTGACAAATCAAACAACAACATACACTGGGGAAAGAATCCCTATTCAATAAATGGTGCTGGGAAAACTGGATAGGCACATGCTAAAAGACTGAAACAGGATCCGTATCTCTCACCACTCACAAAAATTAATTCAAGATCGATAAAAGACTTAAACGTAAGCCATGAAACCATAAGAATTCTAGAAGAAAATTTTGGGAAAACTCTTCTAGATATCAGCCTAAGCAAAGAATTTGTGAAGAAGACCCTAATGGCAATCACAGCAACACCAAAAATAAATAAATGGGACTTGATTAAATTAAAAGGCTTCTGCAAAGCTAAGGAAATAATCAACAGAGCAAGTAGATAACCTACAGAATGGGAGGAAATATTCACAAGCTATACATCTGATAAAGGGCTAATAACCAGAATCTACAAAGAACTCAAGGAAATCAGCAAGGAAAAAACAAATGACCCTATTAAAAATTGGGCAAAAGACATGAACAGAAGCTTTTCAAAAAAAGACAGACAAATGGCCAATAAGCATATGAAAAAATGTTCAACATCACTAATTATCAGGGAAATGCAAATTAAAACCACAATGAGATATCATCTAACTCCAGTGAGAATGGCTTTTGTTAAAAAGTCCAAAAATGACAGATGCTCGCAGGGATGCAGAGAGAAAGGAATGCTTATACACTATTAATGGGACTGCAAATTAGTACAACCTATATGGAAAATAATATGGAGATTCCTCAAGGAACTAAAAGTAGACCTACCACTTGATCCAGTAACCCTGCTACTGAGTATTTACCTAAAGGAAAAGAAGTCATTTTATCAAAAAGACACCTGCACTGGAATATTTATTGCAGGATAATTCACACTTGCAAAGATGTGGAATCAACCCAAGTACCCATCCATTCATGAGTGGACTAACAAAATGTGGTATATGTATACTATGAAATAGTACTCAGCCATGAAGAAGGATGAATTAAGGCCTTTTGCAACAATTTGGATAGAACTGGAGACAATTATCCTAAGTGAAGTATCTCAAGAATGGATAAACAAACACCACATATACTCACTATTAAACTGGAACTAACCGATGAGCACCCATGTGCACAGAGGGAAGTAAAACTCAGTGGAAATCAAGCGGGGGAGGGGGAGAAGGGGGTGTGTGAAAACCCACCTAACGGGTACAATGAACAGTCTCTGGGTGATGGGCACACTTATAACTCTGACTCAAGCATAAAAAAATCAATATATGTTACCAAAAACATTTGTACCCCCATAATATTTTGAAATTAAAAAAAGAAAAAGAAAACTTACATAGAAGGGCAAAAGACCTAAAATAGCCAAAGCAATTTTGAAATAAAATAAAAATAAACTCAAGACTCACACTACCCAATTTTAAGCCTATGCTATATTGCATATTATACTATAAGGCTACCGTAATCAAGAAAATATGCTATTGACAAAGGATTAAATGCATAGATCAATGGAACTAAAAAAGGAGGTCAGAAATAGGTTCATACAAACATGGTCAACTGATTCTTTATGAGTGAGGAAGTCTCAATGGAGAAGAATAGCCTTTCCTCAAATAGTGCTAGGACAATTAGTTATCCATATGCAAAAATTAACAATAATAAACTTCACACATACCTCACAACTTATACAAAAATTAACTCAAATGGATCATAGACCCAAATGTAAAATGTAAAACCACAAAACTTCTGGAATAAAACATAGGAGAAAATCTGAGTCACATTGAGTTTGGCAAAGAAATTTAGATAGAACATCAAAAACATAATCCATGAAAGGGGAAGCTGAGGAATGGTTAAAGGAAAAGGCAAGCCACTGCCTGAGATAAAATATTTGCAACTCATATATGTAATTTGTATCTAAAATATATATAGAACTCCCAAAAGTCAACACTAAGAAAACAAGTTATTTTTTTAAATGGGCAAAGGATCTTAACAGACACTGAAGAAGATATGCAGATGTCAAGTAAGCACACAGAAAGAGATTCAACATTATCAGTCACTAGAGAGATGCATATTAAAACTATAACAAGATATCACTACATTCCTCTCATAAGGAGTAAAATCACAAAAACTGAGAATACCAAGTGTTGACGAAGATGCAAGACAACTGGAATGTTCACATTTTGCTGATAGGAATGCAAAATGGTATAGTTACTTGGGAAAACTGTTGGTAGTTTTACATAAAGTTAAACATACTTTTCATACCACTTAGCAATCCCACACCTAGATATTTACCCAACCAAAATGAAAACTTCTGTGTTCACACAGACCTGTATATACATGTTTATAGCAGCTTTATTCAAACTTGTTAAAGCCTGAAACTACCCAAATGCCTTTCAATAGTCGAATGAACAAACTGTGTTCCATTTATTCAATAGAACACTAAAGAATAAAGAGGAATGAACTTTTGATTCACATAACAAAGTGGCTAGAAATGTACTAAGTGAAAGAAGTCAGACCCATCTGTGTGATTCCACTCATATGACATTCGGGAAATGGCAAAAGCATGGGGACAGAAAACAGATTAGTGATTGCTCAGGGGTAGAGAAGAGAAAGGGTTTACCACAGGGGCATCACGTGGAAGTTTGTGGGGTTATAGGATTGCTCTGTTTGGTAGTGTGTTGGTGGACCGAAGACTTTGTGCACTTGTCAAAACCCACTTTTCATGAAAGTTGTGGATCTAGCTGGTCCTAAAGGGTAAATAGAACTTGGACAATTAATGAAGGAGAATATTTCAGGAAGAAAATGCACTGTGTAAATTCTGCAACAAGGAACTGAATAAAGTAGAGGGTTTGTGTAGGGAAGTAGTAGAAGAAAATATTGGAACTATTAGCAGGTAAAAGGATTTAAAAACTCAAGAGAGAATCTACATTTTGTACAGTGGGAAAATATTTTAATAAAGGTTTGTTAGCAGAAGGAATTTATGTATGTATATATGGATGATCTGGGATGGATTGGGTGATGTATGTATGCAAGAGTCAACAGATAAACATATACTTTGATTAAAGTATAGTCAGTGAGCTCCATTCCCCACATACCAGCCAGGAATGTAGTTTTAGGTTTCTTTCTCTCCCTTCTCTCTCTGTCTCATAAAATTCCTTGTTATAAGGAATTATTTCCCACCAGCTAGGTGGCAATCCCAATATATGTTATGTTCTCTGGCCCACCTATAACCAAAGTTGAGAATGCTGAGCTTTCTTTTCAACCCTTTTTTGGGCACTGTATTTTTGCTTTACTTTTGTTTTGCTTCTAGAGTGATATGTCATTTTAGAAATGCCTGCTCCTTAAACTACAAGGCGATTGATCACCAAGTGCTGTGAAGATGCTCCAAGGCTGTGGTTCTGTCAATGTGGATCCCATAAACTAGAAACGCGTCAGAGTCTCACAGATGAACTGCTAAACCAGAAACTCTGGGTATGGGACCCAAGCAACTTGCTTTAATGATATGTCCAAGTGATTCTGAGGCATGTTAAAGTTTGAAAACCACTGTTCGAAGGCAACAAAGCTTTTCCTTTATTCTAACCCTTTTCACCGTATTTTATAAAAATTTCACCAAATTTTATAAAAATTACACATACAATACTAGTTGTTCTGAAAAGGTAGTGACACCATTTCCAGAAAGAATATAGTGAAATAATTCTGTCCATTCAGATCATCATGAACAGGGCTTGCTTTTATTTTCGTTTTCTTCTTCTTGTCAAGGTTGTAAGGTAATTTCTAATAAGGTTCTCAAGGTCCTAGCCAAGAATTTAACCTTGCCTAGCATCTGGAACTGGCAGTTTTCATTAGAGTTGGTGCCAGCACCATAGCAGACCAGTGTGGCTACTTGAAAAAAGACCAGATCCACAAAATATTAACAAAATGATCTCTTTTTTTGTAAAGAAAATATAGCTGTTAAAAATCAACTTACTAAACCATTCCTTTAACAAAATAAGCGTTACAGAGATATAAGGCAGGGTGATAAGAGTGAGTTAGTTGCATGTGGGGATGGAATGAGGGTGGTTCTTTTAGGTAGGGTGTCAGGGAACCCATCCATGAGGTGTCACTTGGGCCAAGATCTGAGTGAAAAGCTGTCAGCCCTGTGAAGACCAGAAGGAAGTGTGTTCCAGGCAAATGGGATGGCAAGTGCAAAGGTCCTGGGGCAAGAATGAGCTTGACAATTCAAGGTGTGGAGACCTGGACAATGAGAAGAGAAGGGAGTAATAGACAGAAAAGTTATTTGAGATAAGGTCATAGAGGAGACAGAGGCAGATTATTGGGACCTTATAGGCCATGGTTAGTAATTTGGATTTTATTCTATTTTCGTCATCAGAACAATTTGATCACAGGAGTAAACTGATCTTGTTTACTTTTATAGAAAATCCATAATATTAATTACTAAATAAAATGACTACATAGCACCCAGGAAAGCAAGATGCAGAATAATAGAAAATTGTTCATGCAGGAAGAAACCACAATGAAGTCAGAAGACCTGAAGGCTCACCTCAATTCCTTCACTTACTGTCTGTTAATTAGAGTGAACTTTGGCAAATCATGCACGCTTTCTGTACCTCTGTTTCCTCATCTGTTAAGATTATTTCTAAAATCCAAGTCTTTAAATCTTCCTTGAAATTTACTTAGTTTTAGATATTATATCTACATGTTCCAGAAGGGAATAATAAACTGTTTTAATTCCACCCTGACCTCATCCACACAGTCGTCTCCTGAGGCCGCCACTTTTGTGTTATAAACACTGTTTCAGTCCATTTGGGCTGCTGTAAGAAAATACCTTAGGCTGGATAATTCATAAACAGCATAAATTTATTGCTCATGGTTCTGGGGCTGGGAAGTCCAAGACCAAGGCACCAGCAGATTCAGTGTTTGGGGAGGGCCCGCTCTGCTTCACAGCTGGCGCCTCACAGCTGCATCCTCACAGAATGGAAGGGGTGAACAGGCTCCCATGGTCCTCTTTTATAAGGGCACTAATTGCACTCATGAGGGCTCCACCCTTATGACCTAGCCACCTCCCAAAGGCCCCTCCTCTTAATACCCTCACATTGGGAATTAGGTTTCAACACAAGAATTTTTCAGGGACACAAATATTCAGACCATAGCACATGCTTTCAGATTTTCTTATGAAAATGTAAGCTTTATACAAAAATAAATGACTATTCCCCTTTTACCCCACAGAAGGTAGCATTTCTTATACACTCTTCCATACCTTGATTTTCCTCATGTGCAGATCTTTGTCTTACACATCTCCCTGCATGTGCTCTCCTCTTCCTCACCACTGCCTCGTTGCCATTGCAGGGATGCTCCCAATTTATTCAACTATGTCTACTGCTGTGCACTTGTGTTGTTTCTGATGATTTTCTCTTACAAACAGTGCTGCAATGAATAACCTGAACCCACTTCATCTCACACATGAAAGTATACCTGAGAAAGGTCCCTAGAAGTGGAATTACCACTTCCTACATGTTTCATGCAGGTTAGTTCTGTTCCTTGCAATCAAACCATCATGAAATGAAACAGTTTATTTAACCTAATATAGCACTAATTTTTGACTCATATTCTGCACATGGATAACTAAAACACCCAAGTCTTTTCACATGAACTGCTATTAAACTGACTGTGTAGGCTGGGCGCAGTGGCTCACGCCTGTAATACCAGCACTCTGGGAGGCCAAGGCAGGAGGATCGATTGAGGCCAGGAGTTCAAGACCACCCTGAGCAAGAGCGAGACCCCACCTCTACAAAAAGTAGAAAAAATTAGCCAGACATGGTGGCATGCACCTGTAGTCCCAGCTACTCAGGACGCTGAGGCAGGAGGATCACTTGAGCCCAGGAGTTGGAGGCTGCAGTGAGCTGTGATGACTCCACTGCCCTCTAGCCTGGGCAACAGAGCGAGACTCTGTGTCAAAAAAAAAAAAAAAAAAAAAAACTGACTGTGTAATAGACTGTGTTTGTTTACTCACCCATTCGTTCAACAGCAATGTGTTAAGCAACTATGATATGTGAATGTACTTCTCATAGTTTACTCTTTGTCAGTTAGCACTTCCCGCTGCTGACAAGGACATTGTCTACAATAGTCTTCCCTTTCTAATTTACTTATCAGCAGTGGAATAAAAAACAAGCAGGTCATCAAATACAAAGATCATTACATTGTAATGATGAGTAAAATAGAAGTTCGTAACCTCTGAGTGGGGGCACCGGGGCTGATACTGGGCTCAAAGTGCACGATGTCTACCAGATCTATTTTGGGTGCAACATACATTTTAAGTTTGCTAATTTTATAATTGCAAATAATTTTATAATTTTTCCATAATTTTATATAATTTATAAATTGCCTTCCAGATTATTGTACCAATCAAGGCTCTCACCAGCCACGTATGAGGGTGTCTCTTTCACCAGACCGTTGCAAAAAGTGTGTTACCAAAATTTTGGATTTTGTTGATCTCAGAGGTGGAAAATACTTTCTCAATTTAGGTTTAATATTCATTTCCCTCATCATCAATGAAGTGGAACATTTTTTCATATGTTTAAGAACCACTTATATTTCCTTTTCTTATATGTATTTGAATTTTATGTTTATTTCTGATTTCTGTGGCCTAACAGCAGAGACAATTATCTCAAAATGCATACTTCTAAACTTTTTTATTGTTTTAATTTTATGTATTTTGAATAAGTAATATGTTGTTCAAAATTTGCAAGGTGGAGAATGATAAGCAGTGGTCTTCTCGGGTCTGCCCTCCCCAGATGCAGACAGTGCTGCCTGGCCAAGAACCTGAACAGTGTTTTATGATTTGTTATTTTTTTCTTCAATCTTGGCCTTTATTGAGAGCTCAAGTGATTGTTACATGTACTTTTTTTTAATTGTGGTAAAATGCACATAACAAAATTTCCCGTCTTAGCCATTTTTAAGTCTGCAGTTCGGTAGCATTAAGTACATTCACATTGCTGTTATTATCATCACTATCCCTCTCCGGAACTTTATCCACCTGTTTCCACACTGAAACCCTGCATCCACTAAACAATAACTCCCTACACCCCTGCCCCAGCCCCTGGCAGCCACCCTTCCATTTCCCGCCTCTATGAATTTCACTACTCTAGGTACCTTATATAAGTGGAACCACACAGTGTTTGTGTCTTTGTGATGGGCTTATTTCACTCAACATAATGTCCTCAAGCTTCATCCATGTGGTAGCAGGTGTCAGAATTCCCTTCCTCTTTAAGGCTGAATCACATTCCACTGTAAGTACACACCATATTTTGTTTATCCATTCACCCAATGATGGACACTTGGGTTGCTTCCCCCTTTTGGCTGTTGTGAATAATGCTGCTATGAATATGGGAGTACAAATATCTCGAATCTCTGCTTTCAATTCCAGAAGTGGGACTGCTAGATGATCTAGTAATTCTATTTTTAATTTTTGAGGAGCCACCATACTGTTTACAGTTTATTTTGTATGTGTGCTTTCATTTAATCTTACATAATCCCCATTTCTTAGATGAGAAAACTGAGGTGAAGAGAAGTTAAATGACGTTTCCCAAGTTGCACAGCTAATAGGTGACAGAGCAGGATCCTCACCTAAGCTTCTGATTCCACAGGAGGGAAGCGCAGCAGGAGGAGCCCTGGGGAAGCCACAAGCTGCAGAGCCAGGGCAGCCCCCTCCCCAGTAGGGACTGGCACATCCACTAGGCTACTATGGATAATAAATGAAATGCAAATAGACAGCATGTTTTCTGAAACATAAAACCTGTAGAAATGTTAACACATTCATTTTTCTGCTTTTCTATTTTATTCAGTACAAATGTGTTCATTTTATCTTATGAACCCATAATCAAATACTGACTTCCTTACAATAATTCTTCCTTTTCTCTTCCTGGCAGGATTTATTAATAAAAACTTCTAGTAAATGAATTTTTTCCTGACTCTCATATGTCTTTTCACACAGTAGCATCTTTGTGCAGTGGGAAGTGCCTATGTGCTGGGGCTCCCAGGCCTGGATTTGAGTCCTGCCTCTGCCTTTTACTTAATTTGTAACTTTGGCTGAGTCACCTGTCCTCTTAGCCTAAACCTCTATGTTGTAACAAGGAATACCATTTCTGATCTCCTATGTCTGTCTGAAGTATCAGATTCCACACACTACACATGGGCTATGCACAAATCTCTTTTCAACTTGGTTATGCTTACAAAGAAGAGATCTTCTTTATCTTCTACCATCAACTCCAACCCAGAAGTTCTCATGTTCTAGACGTTAATATTGTCATTTTACTCATATGCCATTCAAAATAACATTCTCATCATAATTTCAAGTTAGGGAGCTGCACTCACCAATATAGAAGAGTTTCCTCATTTCAAAGTTCATTAACTCTGCTGTGGTAGCTAGAATATTCTCTCTAAATTAAAATCTGAAAGTTTAGACAAATGTTATCTTCATTTCACCTGCACTAAAACACTTCTTTCCCAGACCTATCTGAGCCACCCAGGGGTCTTCACAGCTTCATCTAGACTGCCCCTGGCTGGCTGAAGGAGGAAGTGTATTGTAGCCTTTCTGCTGCCACATCTTTATTTATACATTTAACCAGTAACAGGTAAAACATTTATAAAGACAAATTTGCCAATTTTGCCAAGTATAATTAAGCATTATATACATTACCTACAATCCTCAAGATTTCTGTGTCACAGGAGGATAACATTGACCATTCACATTGTGAACTAAAGTAAAATCTTAAGCACCCCACCCCTCACCGGCTGACTGGATGAACCTCCTCTTGGCCGAGGGGATGCCTTAAAACTGAATTACTAGCCATGAGAAAGAAGGTCAGACATGCCTTACCATGCCGCCCTCCATTCTTGGAGATGTCCTTTGTAACTCATTGACAGGCCTAAGGCTATACAAAACAAAGCTTCAGGTCCTTAATTTACACAACAAATATATGGCCAGTAGCTTTTCTCTGATTAACAGACTTCCTTAACTTAAAACATTCCAAGCATTTAGACAAAGCTTCATTTCTTTAACCAATTACAAGTCAAAGAGTCTTTAAACCCACCTGTAACTTATAAGCCTCCGCTTTGAGATGGCCCACCTTTTCAGGCCAAACCAATGTATGCCTTCCATGTATTGATTTACGACTTTATCTGTAATCCCTATCTCCTTAAAATGTGTAAAACCAAACTGTAACCCAGCCACACTGAGTCCACTTGCTCAAGGCTTCTTGGGTGTGGCTCCAGGTGATAGTTCTCAAATTTGGCTCAGATTAAACCTCTTTAAATTATTTTACAGAGTTTGACTTCTTTTCCACTGACATCATCATCCTACAAACACACCAAAATATTATTAAAATTAAAAAGAGGCAATTTCTGCTTCCAGGAATGTAGAACAGACACAGTTTTCCCTATTATTCCCACTAAGCACAACTAAAAACCCTGGACATCATATATACAGCAAACATAAGCAGACTCTGAAATGTGGAAAGAAGAAGGCAGAAGAAGTTAGGGACCCAGCACCAGAGGAACAACACAATGGTGAGTTCCCCGGGTTTTCTTTTTGCCTCACATATCCCAGACTTGAAGCCAAGGGAGCCAGAAACCCAGAAACACAAATGGGTACAGACCAAAAAAGTCCAGCAGAAGTCTGCTCTCTCTATCCAAAGGAATAAGAAAGGGCAGCCTAGCGAGACAAGAAAGTTTTAGACAATCATCCTTCTATCCAACCAAACACCATTGGAAAGCCTTGTGGCACACCCTACACATGTCAGCAATGGCTGGGGGGGGGGTCTGCACTTCCCCCTCCCCTGGCTGTAATATGGAAGTCCTCTATCTCCCTGCTGGGATGGTGTCAGGGAGGCATAGCAGAGAGAGGACTTCACCATCTCCTAGCAGTAGTGAGGCCACACTCCTCTACAGTGTCAGTAGAGGCTATATGGGCACTGATGATGAGACACCCCTAACAAGGAGATATCAGTGGAGGCCAAAGGGGAAGCTGGTGTCCCCAGCCCCATGTAAAGGTAACAAGGAACCTCCAACCCCCCCACACCCCCCACCATGGAAATCTCAGATATCTGGAGAGGCCGAGAGTAAGGCAAGACAACCTGGACTCCCATCCTCATCTGGTGTCATGAGGACCCATCCCCCACCTTCCTCTGATGGATGAGAATTAGAGGAAGCTAAAATAGAAGGCTTAAGTAACACACAGGGTCTCATAACTTAGTGCCCTAAATATCCAGGTTTTGATCAAAAATCATCATACCAAGAACCAGAAGGATCTCAAGCTAAATGAGAAAAGATGATCAACAGATGACAAACAAGACAACACGTTAGAATTATCTGATGGATTTTAAAGCAAGATCATAAAATGCTTCAAGTCATTATAAATACATTTAAAGAAATGAAAAGGGAAAGCCTCAGCAAAGCTATAGAAATCTTATCAAATAAATAGAAGACATAAAGAAGAACCAAATGGATAATTAGAACTGAAATTAAAGACACAATCAATGGGTTAAAAGCAGAATGGGAGAGACAGAAGACAGTATCAGTAAACTTGAAGAAAGGACAATAGAAATTACCCAGTCTGAACAGAGGGAAAATAGATTGAAAAAGAATATGCAGAGCCTTAGAGAACTGTGGCACCATTACAAAAGATCTAACGTTCACGTCATTGGAGTCCCCAGAACAGGATAAAGATGGCAGGGATGAAGGCACTCAGAGAAATACTGGCTGGCAATGCTGCATTTTGATGAAGACATAAACATAAGATTCAAAAACCTGAGTAAACCTGGAACAGGATAAACCCAAAGTACTTCACATGAAGACATATCATAATCAAACTTCTGAAAATAAAAATGAATAAAAAACCTTGAAAGCAGCAAGAGAAAAATAACACTTTACCTACAGGGGAAAAACAATTCAAATTACAGGGGATTACTGCTCAGAAAATACAGGCCAAAAGGAAATGGCACACTTGTCAAGTGCTGAGAGAAAAGAACTGTAAACCCAGAATCCTACGCCAGGGGAAAGCGTCCTTCGGAAATGAAGGGAAAGACGTGACCTTTTTAGGTAAAACAATCTGTCACCAGTAGACCTCACCTAAAAGAATGAGTAATGGAAGTTCTCTAAACATGAGGGAAACAATAAAATAAGGAACATTGAGACATTAAGATGGAAGAAAGAACACAGTAAGCAAAAATATGGGGAAATACAATACACTCTCTTCTCTCAAGTTTTCTAAATTATTCTTGAGAGTTTAAGCAAAAATTATAACATTCTCTAATGTGGTCCTAAATGTATGTAGAGAAAATATTTAAGATGATTATATTACAAACAAGGATAGCAAAGGAATGTAAAGTGAGATAAAGTTTCTATACGTCATTTGAACTGGTAAAATGATTACACAAGTAGACTGTGGTGAGATTATATATATAATGCAATACCTGAAGCAACCATTAAAAAAGTTACACAAAGAGATACACTAAAAAGCACTATAGATAAATCAAAATGTAATTCAAAAAATTTCAGGTAAGCCACAGAAAAGCAAGAAAAAGAAAACAGAAAAAATGAAAGGCAGCAAATACAAACAGAAAACAAAAAATATCACGGCAAACTTAAGCCCTAACATATCAATAATTATAATAAATGTTAAAAGTCTAAATACACCAATTAAAAGACAGAGATTAGCAGCATAGGTAATATATGCTATCTACAAGAAACTCACTTAGAATATAATAAATGCTATCAGCAGATTGAAATTAAAAGAATAAAAAAGTTGTATCATACAAAATATTAATTAATCAAAGGAAAGCAGAAGTGGCTATGCTAAGAACAGATAAAGTTGACATTAGAGAAAAAATTATCATAGATAGAGAGGAACATTATATAAAGCATAATAAAAGGATCAATCCACCAAGAAGATGTAGCAATCCTAAGTGTGTATGCATCAAACATCAGAGATGCAAAATATGTGAAGCAAAAACTGATAGACTTAAAAGGAGAAATAGACAAATTCATAATTATAGTTGGAGACTTCAACACCCCTCTCTCAACAATGATGGAACAACTAGACCGAAAATCAGCAAGAATACAGAAGAATTCAACAACACCATAAACCAACAGAATCTAATTAACATTTATAGAACACTCCACCCAACAATAGGAGAAAACACATTTTTTTTTCAAGTGCCCACGAAACACATACCAAAATAGACTGTATCCTGGCCATAAAACAAACCTCAAAAAATTTTAAAACTTGAAATCATACATAGTTTGCTGTCCAACCACAAAGGAACCAAGCCAGAAATCAAAGCAGAAAGAAAACTGGAAAACCTCCGAACACCTGGACCCTAAACATCATACCTCTAATAGTCGTAGATCAAAGGGAAAGTCTCAGGGTAGTTTTTCTTACAAATACATTAAACTGCATGAAAATGAAAATATGATATACCAAAATTAGGTAAAAGGGATGGGTAAAACTTGAGCAGTGTTTAGAGGGAATTTATAGCACTAAATGCATATCTTAGAAAAAAAGGAAAAGTCTCAGATTAATAATCCAAGCTCCACCTCAAGAGCCTAGAAAAAGAAGGCAAAATAAGTGCAAAGCAAGCAAAAGGAAGGAAATAAAGGTAAGAGAAGTCAACAAAATTTAAAACAGAGAAAATTAATGAACCAAGAGTTGTTCCTCAAAGAAAAAAAGAGTTGTTCTTCAATAAGCTCAATAAAATTGATATATAAGTTTAACGCAATATAAATCAAAATCTCAGCAATATTTTTTGTAGATACAGATAAGATTATTGTAAAATTTATACGGAAAGGAAAAGGAATTAGAGTAGCTTTGGAAAAAAGAATAAGTGGAAGGAATCAGTCTACTCGATTTCAAGACATTTTGTAGCCACAGTAATCAAGACTAGGGTGGAAGCATAGACACATAAGCAAGTGGAGCAGAATCAAGAACCCAGAAACAGCCCCACACAAATATGGAAAACTGATTTTTTAGATTTTTTTTAATTGACAAATAAAATTATATATATTTATCATGAACAACATGATGTTTTGAAATATACATACATTGTGGAGTGGAATGGCTAAATCAAGTTAATTAATATATGCATTACTTCACACAGTTGTCATTCTTGTGATGAAAACACTTAAAATCTACTCTGTTAGCATTCATCAAGAACACAATATATTATTAACTAGATCTAGAACTTATTCCTCCTATCTAACTGAAATTTTCTAACGTTTGACTATCTTTTCAACACCCTCCCCGACCACTTGCCCCAGCCCCTGGTAACCGCCATTCTATTCTCTACTACTATGAGATCAACTGCATCATCCATGCATTGTGCTAGTGGGAATGTAAAATGGTATAGTCAGTCTGGAAAAGTTTGGTAGTTTTTTAAAAAACAAAACATGAACTACCAAATGACCCAGCAATTGTCTTACTGAGCATATATATGCCAGAAAAATGAAAACCTATGTTCACACAAAGTCTTATATGTGAATATTCACATCAGCTTTATTCATAGTAGCCGAAACCTGGAAACAATCCAGATGTTTTCCATGGGTGAATGGTTAAACAAACTGTGGTACATTCACACCATGGATTGCGCCTCAATGATAAAAAGAAATGAACTATTGATACACCCAACAACCTGGAACCTCCAAAGAAGTTTACTGAGTGAAAATAGCCAATCCCAAAATGTTACCAAGTTTGAGATTCCATTTATGCAACAGTCTTACAATGGCAATGCTGCAGAAACGGAAAACAGAAGAGTGGTGGCCAGGGTTCAGGAGGGACTGGAGTGGGATGGGAGAGGGTGTGGCTGTGAAAGGGCAACCCGGGGATCCCAGAGGTAATGGGACTTTCCAGTGCCTTGACGGTGTCAGTGTCAATATCCTGGTTTAATATTGTCTATAGTTTTGCCTCACAAAACCACTGGAGAAAGCTAGATAAGGGGCATACAGCACCTCTCTATATTATTTATAAGTGTATGTGAATCTTCAATTGTCTCAAAATAAAAAAGTTTAATTAAAAAGGCAAGAGGATAATTCAAAAGCAATTATTTTCTGACCTTCTTGATCACCGCCGTCAAGACCTAAACGCTCTAAAGCTTCCGAGTCCGCTCTGGTGCGTTCTTCCCTCTGCCCTGCCCGCTCCTGTTCTGGGACGGCCCCAGATGCTCAGTTGTCTCACTCACCAGCTCTCATCTTTTTGAAGCCACCACACCCTTTTTGAGCTCTACCCAAACTTGCCTTCTATGTGGGACACCTCACTTCAAATTTAGAAAGCAGCTTCCTCACCTCCAATCTCTCCTTATCGACCTACCCTACCTCTGCGGCCGGCACTGGAGAACTCCAGGCCGGGGCGCCTGCACGCAGCAGTCTCCTGCTTCAAGCTGGGTGTGCACCAAGAGACCACGTGTTAACAGAAACGAATCTTTATGAGGAGAAATTTAAGGCAGAAAAACAGAGAAGTGAAGCATACTCACACTGTGTAGGACAGATTATTTTGTCTGAGGACTTTCCCTACTGCCCTATAAATCACACTCCTTAAAAAGATGTTTGATCTTAGTAAAATAGAATCCAGTTCTTGGAAAACACACCTCAAATGCAGAGTGAAACTGTCCCTGCACAGTCAAGAGTTAACAGTTACTCATGAAATAATGGTCCATCATTACGCTTTAAGCTTAATTTCTACAGATAGAACCTGTTCGTCCATAAAATCTGCTCAGATAATATTAATAAACAATGGTGATTATGTTTTAAATACCCTAGCAAAGTTCCTGTGGTGTATTTTATTTAAAGAATATGATAATAGAACTCGTTGATCATCATTCATCTGCTATTCAAGTTTCTGGATAATCTCTGGTCTTTCTTCTGAATTCTTTGTTTTCCAACCCAGTTGTCAATTTTGACAAATCACATTTGGTTCATTAAGCCCAGATCATAAGGCCACTTAAAGACTCATAATTAACTGATTTCTCCCCCTTGGTGCTCTTTAATTTGGCTAAAAATCTAAAGAGAAAGAGTTCTTTATCCAAAGGCTAGAGGCTGCGCTATTCCGCGAGGACACCCCAGGCCTGGGGAAGTGCGGCCGGAGCACCGTTCACAACACAGCGCAAGGCTTGTGCTCAGCCCTGTGCTCTAGTGATCAGAGGGAAGGAAGCTGAACCCTTCTGGGAGAGGCCTAGGCTGGGACTGACTTCTTCCCCATGCATACGTCACAGTTGGGATTGTGCAAACTGACAGCGAGTTCTGTCCCCTCAGGAGCCTCACGGCTGGCTGAGCGAGAAGATGTGTGGAGCCACTGCGACAGCTGCCTCCCCCAGGCCTGTAGTCTGCCTCTCACCCCCATGCTCACCTATCACTAGTTTCCTTTTATCTGAAAGGAATCCTGCATATGTTTTTAAGTTTTAGAACAATTTAAAGCATCAAAAGAAAGTTATAACAACAACAGACACTGAACCCAAAGATCACACATGTACCTAATTATTCTGGTTGGACGTCTTGAGATAAATTCCTACTGTGAGTAGATTTACTGTCCTCAGCAAAGCCTATGCCTGTGCCCTGCCAGAAATCCAAGGCCCCCGGGAGGCAGCAGATGCAGTAAGAAGCCCTGGATGGGCAGCTGGGGGCTCTGGGCCTCGCCCCACCCTGTGCAAGCTTTAGCCCAACGTGGAGTGAGTGACTTCATCTCTCCACACCTGGCTGTCCCTTCAGCAAAATGGGGTGGGACTCAAGGATGACAACCGTAACTGTACCAAATATCTGTACCATAAGATGGCACCAAGTTGGTAGATCTTGTACAACTATCTAAAAGGAATTATACTGAAGTCCTTCTCCTCCACCGCCTAGTTGGACAGCCACAAACCCTGAGGGAAGGGAAACGCCAATGAAAGGCTCTTGTTCCATTCCTTGGCCATTTCCCAGATCTTGGAAGTTGCTGATTTTCCTCTTTGTCTTTCTTCTTCGTGTCCCTCTTGGGTTCCTTGCCCTTTGCACTGCCCACAATGGCAAGTGGAACTGCTCAGAAATAAAGGGCAACGAGCCAAAAAGGAGGGATAAAGACAAAGGATGGTGAAATCACAGACACCTCAACAGCTGGGACATCCACAAAAGGAAGGTGGAGACTTTACCGTCCACATCCTGTCACAGTCACGCTGGGAAAGGTTGAAACTCAGCGTAAAGCAGCATTTGCCGTTGTGCATCTTCCCTGAGCGTGTGTCTATCTACAGCCATCCCTATGCTCAAATGCCATGGGCAGTGGTTGAATAATCTAGCAATCTACCATTCCATTTAAATATTGCTTGTCTGTGGAGAATGTACTGAAAATACCTTTCAAAATTCTACCTAAGTAGTAATTGATTGTCAATAAGCCTAGAAATGACATGCTTAAAGAATTTCGAAAATTATTTTGACTTCACAAAAGACTTGCTGTATTCAAAGCATTTGTGATGACAATCAGAGCCTTTACAGATCTTTTTCAGGTTACCACAGCCTGAAACCACAGCCTTTTTCCAGCTCCTGGCATGACCAGGGGAATATAGTTTATTCTCTTAAGAAATAGATTATTGTCAGGTGTTTAAGAGAAAACCTTCATTTAGTTAAAGGAAATTGATCCATATTGTTAGCTCAGAATATATTACTTGTTTCAAGGTAACAGAAGATCAGATCACTGTGTTCAAAGTATGTTACACTTTTAAGTTACCTTCAGGACGTATCATCTTTAAGAAATGACCTGTACTATATGCAAGTCCTTGATAACTCATGAAAAGTCAGGCTTTAAGTCATCATTCATGGTTTGGCTTGATATAAATAATTGAGAAGACTTTGCCTAGATTTAGAGGGGAAAATATTTCCACCAGGTAGAACTGTATGACTGAAACAAAAGGGGATTATTTCATGTCTTTTCCCTAAGCAAGGACCTCAGTTCTCCATTTTGTCTTGTGTATCTGGCAGGAGATCAGTGTGTAACTCCTCAACTCTGTCCTTTTCATTTCTCAGCTCTGAAACTGAGATCTTGCCTGCCTACCTACACAGTGAAGAAAAATCAAGCATTATGTGGAAAATTTCTGCTGCCCATGGTGGCTCTGGGCCCTAAGAGAGGCAGGAGCTGTCTGGAAGCAAGGGGACCCCAGAGCAGTCCAGCGTGGGCTCCCCGCTCGTGCCTTCCTTTCTGATGAGAGGAGAAAAGCAGTTCTCTTGGTAGACAAGTGTGGCCCCATGGTTTCCTGACAAATGTGGGGCTGCAGTGAGGGCCTTTCCCCATCCTTCCCTTCAAGAACAAATGGGAAAGCAAAATTAGAGGACCAATCCAGGATATCCAATGTCAGTCTTATAGCAGTTTCATAAAGAGAGCAAAGAGGAAAGCAAGAAAAGGAAGTTATCAAACAAATAATGTACTCATTTTTCCGTTAGAGTATGTGAGCCTCTGGTGTGAAAGGGTCCATCAAGTGGGCTGCACAGTGCACTGAAACAAAAGAGAAGTTCTGGCCAGGTGCGGTGGCTCACTCCTGTAATCTCAGTGCTTTGGGAGGCTGAGGTGGAGGATCCCGTGAGGCCAGGAGTTCCAGGCCAGACTGGACAACATAGCAAGACCCCATCTCTACAAAAAATTGTTTTAAAAACTTAGCTGGGTGGAGTGGTGGTGCCTGTAGCCCTGGCTGCTCAGGAGGCCGAGGCGGGAGGATAGCTTGAGCCCAGGTATTGGAAGGCTGCAGTAAGCTGTGATAGTGCCACTGCACTCCAGCCTGGTTGACAGAGCCAGACCCTGTCTCTTAAAAGAAAAGAGAGAGAGGTTCTCAAAAGAGCATGAAAATCAAAATGAGATCAGGCTTCTCAGCAGCGGCAATGGACGGTAGGGAAGACAGCGGCGCTTCCTCCAATTTCTGAAGGAAAATGGCTTTTAACCCAGAATTTTCTATCCCACAGGTATAAGTCAAATGTGAGAGTACAATAAAGACATTTTTAGAAACCAAAAGTCAAGACATTTACTCTTTACACACACTTTCTCAGGCAATTGCTTAAGAGTATGTTCCATCAAAACAAGGGAGTTCCCTGTGAAGGGCACACATGGGATCCTGGAATAAGGGGACTCAACCCCAGAAACCAAGAAAGGTGCTCTGGGCCACCCGCCAGGCAGCCCCAGAGTGCAGCCACCCCGCAGCACGCAGACCACCAGCTGGAGGGAAGGACAGGGTGCCCACGGCCACCTGCACTGTGATGCGTTCACAGAGCTGCTCGAGGGTGTGGGGACATTTAAACATGGAATCCCAGAATCCAAGGCAAATTTTAAAATAAGGCATTTATTAATTCCCAGAAAACAAAATGTGAAAAAAGAAATGAAATGTAGTAATAGCAAACATTGTGACTCACCAGCCAATACTCAACCTACTCGTGATAACGAAACACTGAACATGAATGGAACCAGAAAATACCACCTAACTACACCAGGAAGGGGCGGGGGTGAAGTGAGGGCCTGGATTTCTCATTTGCCCTAAAAGGAAGCTAATAAGTAATGTCTAAAAAGAATGACTGAAGACACAGAAATATGTGCATATTAGTTAGCTGTATAGAGGTAAATAACAGGAAACAACTTAAAAAGTAGAAAGTGGTTACTACTGGGGAGTGCTGCTTTTATTAATGAATTTCTTAAACCTTGGGCATGTTTGACATCAATAAAATAAAAATTCACTTAAAAAATCAACACATAACGTATAGCTCAGAGACAAGCAAGTCCATTGTTCAACATGATTCTCAACCTAAGACGATAGCTTTCCCAACTGTCACACAGAGAGTCACATTACAGCTTTCAGAAAGTGTCGTGCTGCTGCTTCACTTCCAGAGTTCTTGTGTAAGTAGGTGGTCCAGAGAGAGCCCAGGCATCCAACTTTTCGATACCTTCCTTGAGCGATTTCTAGTGTGAGTCCAAGGTTGAGAACCCCAGCTGTTCTGTGGACTCCCGAAGGCCGTCTGCAAAATTACAAATGTGGGTGTATTTTTCTGGGACCCTTGAGGGTCCATGCTTTCATCTCCATTTCAAAGGTGTTGATGGCCTTTCCTCTCACCCATCCTACAAGGTGAAGATGAAGACTCACTGCCAAACCTGGTTACAGCTGCATTAGGGGGAAACATGTTCATTCTGAAACACGCTCTCAGAGACGTGCAGTTTTATCAGATGGAGCAGCCCTGGCCCCCATGGCTCTTGGGCCTTGTTTCTGCCTACAGAGCCACAACCTACCCTCAGCAAATAGCCACGATCCTTTGTGCCCACAAGGCTGCCAGCAAGAGCTCCTGTGCAGTTTCTGCACAGCTGTGCAAAGAAGGGCTGTGCCCCCATGGAATGTGCCAGTGCATTTGCCAGCACAGTGTTATGTGCTATCAAAACTAACTTGTCATTAGCAGTAATATAATTACAGATCCCTGCCCAAAACCATGGCCGTTTTGGGGACGGCCCTCCATTGAGGTGCCAGGCAGAGGCTGGACAGGGGCTTTTCCCCGCAGTCTTGAGGGAGAACCCAGTGGCCGCAGGCAGCAGGTGAAACGGCACGTGCACTTTTCCTTGTAGCCTGTAAGGCATCAGACAACCTTTCACTTCATTTGAATTTACAAAAAAAGAGAAGTGGGTGTTTGAGCTCCTGATTTAATGGATTTCACCCCTCCTCCTAGTTGGGGTTAATAATTTGAATCAGGGGAAAAGACATAATGGAAGTAATAAAAATTAGTCAGAAGCCCTACAATGGACAAAGTATCATGCCATTGTCTCGTTTTTCCAACAACCCTACCAGGTAGCTAGAAAAGAGGTACTTATTTTAAGATGAGAAAATCAGGGCCAGAGAGGTCATGTTCAGATGGTTGGTTTAAGAGGCAGAGACAGAGCCTGAACGCAGGCCCGGGTGTGGAGCTAATGCTCCGTTTCAGTTTCTTTCAGTTCCATATCCTCCGCCTCTGAGTGTAGGGCCCTTTCCTTATGCCCGTCAGCCCCTCAGCCAAAACCCACACTGATCCAAAGGAGGGCTTCAAAGTTTACTCTTCATGTCAGAGGGAAGCATCCATTTACACTATATTTTTGTTGCCTTCACAACGTCAGAAACGTTCATAGCAGTTGTTCCTATTGTCCCCGGTGCCCTGGCTTTAAGACTACACTTTATCACAGAGGCTGGCATCAGGAAGCATCTGAGAACAGGATGTGAAGTGACTTCTTTTGTCCTCTCCTACCAAAGGAGGCTACTGAATTCAGGGGGAAAAAAACTATTAGGCATTCTGTAACTAAAAAAATATAGATGATTTCTGTATCAGACCATGGAAAGATAATTCATTGTTAATAAAGAATGTAAAGGACTTTTTGTGCTGTTCCCTTGGGAGTAAAATGTCATTGAGAGTTTTTCAGTGTCCCTTAGTTCACAAACATTCATGGAGAGCCGTGCATGCTGGGCCTTGGGTGCAAAGACAGGTGGCCCCAGCTCTGTCCTCGGGTCAGTCTCAGCCAGTAGGGGAAGCTGGCACATAAATCAACAATCTGACAGACAAATGGGGAGTAGCACAAACTACACAGGAGCCCAGACAAGGACACCATCAATCCTGCCTGAGAAGGTCGGAGAAAGCTTCACAGATGTCATGATATTCAAGGTGGGCCTTGAAGAATACCCAGGAATTTTCCAGCAGACAGACAGTGTTTATAATCTAGTACAAAGAAGACACCCACTCAGGGAGTTGGGCAAATCAATACGTGTGTTCCTGGGCATCTTCTGTGTGCCGTGCATGGTAGCAGGAACTGGGATGACAACAGTGAACATCTCTCACCTATAAAAGTGGCAGTTTCACATAGTTCAAACTAATACATATTTATAAACCATTAAACACTTAAGAAATGTGTTCTGGATGATTGGTAATTCTCTGGTGAATTTATGATTTGTCTTAAATCATAACTTATACTAAGGAGAAGGAAGGCAGAAGAACAGCCATCTCCTTCCTTAACTCCTCCAATGTGCTACATCTGGAATTATTGTCATTGCCATTTTACAGATGGAGAAATGAAGGTACAGGAAGATTAAGGATCTCGTGTACGATCACACAGTACTAGTGGGGTTTGTTAACACAGAGTGACGCCTGGCATGCAGACTCTAACTCGGGCAGGTAGGGGTGGGGTAAGAATAAGCTGCCAACTGCTTCTCCAGAACTCAGAGGACCTAGCGTGACAAGGCACTAGTTGTCTATTGCTGCATAACAAATTACCCCAAAATTTAGCACATTAAAACGAGCACTGCTTGTCTCCTGGTTTCTGCAGGACAGGAATCTGGGGCAGGTCAGCGGATGACTCTGGCTCAAGGTCTCTTACAGGCTGCCAAGGCTGTGGCCCTTCCAAGGTTCAACTGGACAAGGATCTGGTTTCCAGCTGACTCATGCGGCTGTTGGCAGGACGAGGGCCCTGTTGGCCATTGGCTGAAGTCGTCAGTTCCCTGGCACATGGGCCTCTTCCCAGGACTCCTCCCACAGCAGCTGGCTCCCCTCAGACCAAACTGTGAGAGAGAGGGCAAGGGTGGGGGCCCCAGGATGGAAGCCACAGTCTCCTTATAACCCCACTGCAGAAGTGATATCCAGCAGTTTTGCCATATTCTACCCTTTAAAAGTGAGTCACTATGTCCTGCCCACACCTAAGAGGAAAGGGCTACATAGTGTGACACCAGTAGGCTGAGGTCACTGGAGCCCTCTTGGAGGCCACCTACTGCAGATGGATGAAGTAGGTATGGCTTTGTTCAGAGATACTTTGTTCTGAAACATACCACCTGTAGACATCTATTGTCCCAGGGTAAGAGTTGCAGCAAGACCACATGTGTGTTCAACTGAGCAAAAGCTGCCTCTCTTCTGGGTGTAAAGAGCCTCAGGGAGTGGATGGACCAACTGACTAAAGTCCAAGGATCAAAGGGTCAAACCTCGGTCTCTGGCCTTGAGATCCTGAGTGATAGACACCTGACAGGGTGGGCTGACCAAGGGCCCACAGTAGTCTGGGCTGTGGCTCAAGGAACTCAGGAGAGTCGGGGACTGCTGATGTGCACAGTGTGTGGCCAATGATGGGGACCTCAGGGAACTCCACTAGCCTGGCATGGTGGTACCCTTGGAGGGACAATGGCTTAGCATGTGACTGTGAATTAAAAGAGCTGCACCCTTGGGAAGCAAGTGAGGGCACCACTGAAACCAGTGCAGGGTCTGGTCTAAGAAGAACATCGCTGCCGAGTGGACAAGTTTCTGTGGTTGTGCAGGACCCAGCTTCTACAGCAACACCGTGAGGCAAGGACTGCATAACCACGGCACAGGGAACATACCAGTCTTTCCAGTCCTCTCCGCACCTGCCGTGTGGAGTGAGTAAGCTCTGGGGTCCTTAGACAATCGGAAATCAGGATGAAGATAGCTAATAAGAGCAGGTGGGAGATGTATCTGTATTTCTACCCTAAGTGCACTGGTTAATTTCACTTTCAGAGTTTTAGATGACTCAACCAGACTCAAACCCAAACCCACCTGGCTGCACAGATATAGCCACAGAATTCTTCATATAGGAAAGCTATTCTGGGCTCGGGGCATGCACCTGTTGTCTCACCTACTTGGGAGGCTGAGGTGGGAGGATCACTTGAGCCCAGGAGTTCAAGACTGCCATGCACTATGTTTGTGCCTGTGAATAGCCACTGCACTCCAGCCTGGGCAACATAGTGAGACCCCATCTCTAAAAAATAAATAAATAAATAAATAAATAATCAAAATCAAATAGGAAAGTTTGGATTGTCCTTGAACCACCAGTCCAGACCTACGTGGACCAGGAGAAGAGGTGGAAGAACCAGAAGAAGAGGTAGAAGAGTCAGAAATAATTAAATCCATCCACCATGGTTTCTCTCTTGGACAGAGGTCCTCAACCTCACCCCATGGATGCAAATCCCCTGGGCGAACACACACACACAGACACACACACACCAGATCCCCAGGGGGCACTCTGAGAGGTTCTGACTCAGCCCCGCAACTGAGTCAGAATAAGGGAGGGAGTAGTTGGGGAATTTTTAAACAACTTCTACCTGATTGTAATCAGAAACCAAGTCTGAGAGCTGCTGCTCTAGAGGACTCCAAGACCAGTGAGGGGCACCTCATGTCTACCAAGCGTCTCTTCAGCATCACAGGGAATTAATCCACTAAGCGCCCACATGCCCATGGCTAAGGAAGAGCCGGCATGTTTATGGAGAGTGTTTAGCACAGTGCCTCGCACGTGGCCAACCCTCAAAGAGCATAACTGGCCCCCGTCTGTGGGATTTTCCTGACCGTCATAGTCTCAGTGTAGACACACACACAAAGAAGGCCACTGGGCATCCTACTGGTCACTGCGTTTTCAGGACACTGTTGCCCTGAAATTTGTCTGTATATCTCTCCACACTAATAAATTAACCAAATAACTGTGGGCTCTGCTTTGCTGTTGCAAAACGGCCACTCATAGCCAAAGATGCCTTGAGAATGTGTTGGCAGAAGCAGCTGTGCATGCAGAGGAGGGTGTTCTAGGGGAAGAAGCGGGAGTCTAGGTCTGACATATACTGACACTAGGAAGGGACTGTTCTGCTTCATTTATATGTTCAAGTAAGAGAAGGGGTGGGGCTGCTGTCCTTGATTACCTGCCATCACTCTCCCCTCACTCCTGAGCCTTTCCTCAGTCAATAAGCAAACATTTCAGCATCTGCTCTCTGCCACCCCCAACTCAGGAGCTAACTATAGCTGGGGCTTCCAGTTCTGCCCGCGGGGAAGGTCACTGCACAGGTGAGGGGCACCAAGGGAGGCATCTGTGTGCACTAGCGAGACCTACCCCACAGGCCATTAGTGCAGCTGTTGATTCTGCCTTTTGTGATGCCCAAGACTTGTCGATCACTTCTCAGTGACTTGCAGAATAAGTCAGAACACAGGATTAATTCACAAGGAATGAATAGGTATATAGCCATAGGTTTATGGTGAAATGAAATTAAACTTGCTCACCCCACGAAAGGGAGGACCAAGATTTAAAATGCCATACAAACACAGATGCACCAGGTCAGTAAAGGCCCTGCCATGGGAAAGGTAAGCAGAGCTCCTCGGAGGTTTTCCCCTAAAATATCTGTGACTTGGCAAGGCAAGAACATTTCAAAGGCACCTATGAAAACAAATCCCTAAATGGAAGGTCATTTTCAAAAATATAAAGGACCAAATCCTTGAAAGCTTCAGGGGAATTTTAAAGAGGAAATAAAAGGCAGTGTCAAAATGCTGGTAAGCTTGCTGGTGGTGATAACACCTGGCCACGGTGAGCCAGGGCAAGGTTGTGTGCATGAGTTTCTGGGACAACTATAAGTACCATGTCACAGTCCGTTTTGTGTTGCTAGGAAGGAATACCTGAGACTGGGTGATTTATAAGGAAAAGAGGTTTATTTTGCTCATGGTTCTACAGACTGTACAAGAAGCAAGTGTTGGCATCTGCTTCTAGTAAGGGCCTCCAGAAGCTTCCAGTCATGGTGGAAGGGGAAAGGGAGCAAGCATCACATCGCAAGAGAGGGGGAAAAGAGAGCAGGAGGTGCCAGGCTCTTTTCAACAGAAGGGCCCAAGCCATTCATGAGGGATCTGTCCCATGACCCAAATGCCTCCCACCAGGCCCCACATCCAACACTGGGGATCAAATTTCAACATGAGTTTGGAGGAAACAAATACCCAAACTATATGATACCACACTGGGTGGCTTAAAATAACAGAAATTTATTTTCTTTTAGCCTGGAGGCCAAAAGTTTGAGATCAAGGTGTTGGCAGAGCCCTGCTCCCTCCTGAGGCTCTCGGGGAGAACCCTCCCGGGCCTCTCCCAGCTTTGGGGGCTCCTGGATTCCTTGGCTTGTAGCTGCATCACTCCCATCTCTGCCTTCATCATCTCGTGTCTTGTCCTCTTCTCTTCTAAGGACATTGACCACTGGATTTTTAGGGCCCACACCAATCCAGGATGACCTCATCTCAAGATCCTTACCTTAGTTACATCTGCAAAGACCTCTCTTCCAAATAAGGTCACATTCACAGGCTCTGGGGATAGGACATAGACAACCCACAGCAGCAAGGATGGCTTGAAAGAGCAAGGCAGGAGGGCCCCACGGCCTCACCATCTCCCACTTCTCTGCTCCTATTTCTTCTCCATCCAAAGCTAGGACTTTATTATTTTTTTTCACATATTGAATGATTCCATTTATATGAAATGTCCAGAAGAGGCAAATCCAGAGACAAAAAAGCTTAGTGTTGCCAGGGGCTGAGAAGGGGGGAGAATGGGGAGTGACTGCTCACAGGTCTTTTGGGGTGATGACATGTTCTGAAACTAAATAATGGTGATGGTTGCACAACTCTGTAGCTGTACTAAAAACCAGTAAACTCTACACTTTAAAAAAGTAGATTTTATGGTGTATCAGTATAAATTTTTTTTAATCATGATATAGTGAATCCTACCAAAGCTCTCAAAAGATGAGTATCTTTGGAACTCAGTTATGCTATTCCTAATTATCTAACATTCTATAAATTACTGAGTGCCTGCTAGGCATGGTAATACTTGTTGCATGCTGGACACTAAAGATAAAATAATGAACTTAAAATTTAATACCTCCCTTCAAGGAACAGTCTAGAAAGCACTTACTAATTGCAGTTCTTGTGGTATTTTGTATGGTTTATTTAATCTTCACAATAAGTACTATTATTCCTATTTTACAAAGGCAGAAATTAACTTGCCCAAGGTTACACAGTGGTAGATCTAGGATGTGAACCCAGGAGCTGGGCTTCAGCGCAAGCACTCTTTTCCGCTATAAAAATCAAGGATTTTAAAAGGAATCAGAAAAATTCACTTATGCTAATAATTAATTCACAAAATTAAAGTGCATTTTACCCAGAGATAATCTTACTTCAACAGAGTTATCTCACAAATGAGGAGGTTTTATTCACATGAAGTCCTCCCTGCCTGAGGGTCACATCCATGTGGCAGCACAGCCAGGTCACTGTGAGGACAGGGACTCCGAGGTCCTTCCCGCTCCCCAACGATCTGTTCCCCTCTCTGCTCATGTGCCCCAAGGCTATGTTCACTGGCTACTGCTGAGTCCTTACACCCATGTTTCCAAACTCTTATTTCTCATGTTCTCTAAAAGTCCACCTCAGCACTCATTTGAGATATGGAACATTTTCAAGCCTATCTGTTTGGGAGTCCCAGGCACTACACTCAGCTAGGGAGCTTAAAAGATTAACAAAAAAATATTAATCTTGCCCACAACATCATTTGGGCATCTTAATGCCTCAGACAGGTTAAAAGGATACAGACACTGCATTCTTCCATCTGCTGCAGACCTCGTGCCCCAGGCGTGTGTGCAGGGTGTAATTGACAGCTGCTGACCTGCAATGCTTTCTCTGTGCCCCCTGTTGTCTCCAGCCTCCCCTTCCCCCAAGCCAGGGCATGTCTGTCTCCTCTGCAAGACCAGGGGCCTAGCTGGGCATTGGTCTCTCCCCCACCCGTAACCCAGTGATTTCTTCACAGACAGTTCTGCATTTGTATCTTCATGACCCAGAACCATCCACCACAGGGGGAAGCCCATTCAATGACTTAACAAATGCTAAAACAAGATACATATGTGAGAATGACCCATTTGTCAAAGGAGCTTTATTAAAGGATTTTTCTCTGAAAAGCACTGCCTCTCTCACACCACTATGTGTGAAACTTGCACTAGATTTGTAACACCCTAGGGATGTGGAATAGTTCATCCTTTCAAACCTGCTCTAATTTTTGCTTGCGCTCTCTCTTTCTCTCTCTGTCTCTCTCTCCCTGTTCAGTGCAAGGGAATACATGTTAAGGGACAACTAGTTAAAAAGAAATTCAGAGAAAGGAGAGACCACAGGGTCAGGACAGACTCAGCAGGCAGGTGGAAAAGCACTGGCTCTCAGAAGACGGACAGGGTTTTAATAGGTCAAAGTGAGGGGGAAGAATGGTGTAGTGGTAGGTGTGTAGAATAAATAAACACAGAGACACAGAGCACGCGAGATCTACCTGAGACACTCGACCACTTAGAATGGAAGGTTCCTCATGGGAAGCGGAGGCTGAGCTGCACAGCTTCCCAGGGCCCAGGTCAGCCATCTGGACTGACTGGAGCAGAGGAACTTCTATCCAGGCCCTGCCGCTGACCAGCCTTGTGACTCGTGGCAAAGATCCTATGCTTGCCCAAACTTTATTCAGGCTCCTAAACCTTCTCTTAAGCCCATCTGTGCACTTCCTTGTGAAATCCAGTTTTAGCAATAACCCCGCATCCTCAATAACCAACCACCCTCGATTTCCTATCAGGTTCCTCTCCCTCCGTCATCCCCCAGGTGGTGTCTGGTCACCCTGGCTGCCTTCAGCAAGAATCCCGTTAGGTCGGTTCAGCCAGAATTCCCCTCACACGTGACGTTCTTCTTAGTAACATACCTTCCACTGACCCCACCCTGCTTCTGGGCTAGAAATTCCTACTTGCACGTGCTGTATTCAGAGTTGAGCCCAATCTCTCTCCCCCACTGTGAGATCTCTGTACCCATTGCAATGGTCTTGAAGAGTCTTCCTTACTGTGCTCTAACAAACATCACTGAATAATTTTTTCTTTTATCATTTGGAACATTTGTCTTAAAGGGACCCGAGTGTTCTCCTCGAATAAACAAACTCAAGAAATACCTGGTGCTTGTGCTCCTTCTCACCACTTCTGATGCCAGGAAGGCCTCACTAAGCGGTGCCCACACTCTTTCCTGCTGAGTCTGGTGGACAGTGACTCACAGCTCTCAACACCACACACCAGGCAGCCACTGCCAACCAGCAAGAGCTGACAAACAAGATGAGACCATTCAGGATCCCTGAGGATCTACCCATATACGATGGCCAACTTAATCAATAAATGCTGTATGTGCTCTGACTGCCCACTGACCAGCCATTCGCCCATCCCTCTCCCTCTCCTTGAGACTCCCTATTCACTGAGACACAACAATATAAAAATTAGGCCAAATAATAACCCTGCAATGGCCTGTGAGCCTCATTTCCATAACATAAAGGTGCATGGCAAAGCAACAAGTGCTGATGGAGGAGCTGCAGCAGGTTATCCAGAAGATCCAGCTAAGATCACTGATGTAGGTGCCTACACTAAACAACAGATTTTCAATGTAGACAAAACAGTTTTCTCTTGGAAGAAGACACCATCTAAGACTTTTCTAGCTAGAGAGAAGTCAATGCCTGGCCTCAAAGCTTCAAAAGACAGGATGACTATAATGAAGCAGATGATTGTAAGTTGAAGCCAATGCTCATTTACCACCCCAAAAATCCTTGAGTCCTTAAGAATTAAGCCAGATCTACTCTGCTCGTTCTCTATCAGTGGAACAACAAAGGCTGGATGACAGCACACCTTTTTAACAGCACTGTCTGCTGAAAACTTTAAGCCCACTGTTGAGACCTACTGCTCAGAAAAAGAGATTCCTTTCAAAATATTACTGCTCATAGACAAAGCACCTGGTTAACCAAAGGCTCTGATGAAGATGTACAAGGAGATAAGTGTTGTTTTCATGCTGCTAACACCACACCCACTCTTTAGCCTGTGGATCAAGGACTGATTTTGACCTTCAAGTCTTACTATTTCAGAAATACATTTCCTAAGGCTGTAGCTGCCATAAATAGTGATTCCTCTGATGGATCTGGGCAAAGTCAGTTGAAAACTTTCTGGAAAGGATTCACCATTCTAGATGCTGTTAAGAATATCCTTGGTTCATGGGAAAAGACCAAAATATCCACTTCAACAGGAGTTTGGAAGAAGTTGATTCCAACTCTCATGGATGACTTTGAGGAGTTCAAGACTTTGGTGGAGGAAGTCATTGCAGATGTGGTGGAAACAGCAAGAGAACTAGGATTAGAAATGGAGCCTGAGGATGTGACAGAATTGCTGCAATCTTGTGATAAACTTGGACAGATGAGGAGCTGCTTCTCATGGATGAGCCAAGAGAGTGGTCTCTTGAGATGGAATCTGCTCCTGGTGAGGATGCTGTGAACATTTTGGAAATGACAACACAGGAGTTAGAATACTGCATAAGCTTCGTTGATAAAGCAGTGGCAGAGTTTGAGAGGATTGACTCTGATTTTGAAAGAAGTTCAGCAGTGGATAAAATGCTATCAAACAGCACCACATGCTACAGAGAAATCTTTCATGAAAGGAAGAGTCAATCTATGTGGTAAACTGCTGTCTTATTTTAAGAAATTGCCACAGCCAACCCAGCCTTCAGCAGCCACCACGCTGCTCAGTCAGCGCTGTCCACATCGAGGCAAGACCCTCCACCTGCAAAAAGACAACTCACTGAAGGTCTAGATGATCCTTAGCATTTTTCACCAATAAAATTTTTTTAAATTAAGGAATGTACATTTTGGGGGGGGCATACTTCTATTGCACACTTAATAGACTATAGTAAAGTGTAAACAACTTTTATACGGGAAAACAAAAAATTCATGTGACTCAGTTTATTTTGATATTCACTTTGTTGTGGTGACCTGGAACCAAACCCTCAATATCCAAGGTATGCCTGTGTGCTGGAGGGTAAAACACCTGTGCTTTAACTCTTTCTGTCTGTGTTCTACCTGTAATAGTCCTCATCCTCCTCAAGGAGATGGAGATGACTTTGATTCACCTAAGAAAGGACAATTCAACAAAATATTTTTAAAAGTTACTAATATATAAAATATTATTTTACTTCAAAGGCTTATTCGAAGTCTCAGCTACCTATACCCAATGCTTCTCTGAGCCTTTTACAACAATCCCGCCCTAAAAGGATGGGTCTTCCCCCAGGATCCCTTCCTGTGAAATACCGTTGGCTTTGGACCATCATGAGACCACTCTGCTATTCAGAGCACAAACTGTGCACATAGTAGGGTCTCAATTTTAAAACATGTCAATATTATTTTGGCTTAATTCCTCAGCCAACTCATAGATTCTGTTCTTTTCATATCCCTTTTCAAGCAATAAACTCTCTTAAGCTAGCTTGCCTTCCCTTGTTTTAACTGCCATTTCACACGTACTGTAGAACAGGATCCAAAACTTCCAGCACTCTGGGAAAATGTTCTTGGGACTCGTTACAAAAATAGCCTTAGGGAGGAATATTGAAACAACTGGAAAAGGAGTCGCATCTCTTTTACGTAACAGTTAGACGAAAGTGTAGCCTTTTGTTAATTGACACACATCCTATTTTTCCATTTTGTATACTGATGTAGAAACTGAGGCACACAGATATTTCCTCTGTGAATCTATGTCTCTGAAGCCCACACTGAAATGAGAGGGGGTGGCTGTGGGCAGTACAGTGTTTCTGGATTCTAAAATGCTACTAAGTAAAACCGATACAGAATGTCAAATTCCAAGAAGGGCATAGCAACACAGGGGAAACACTTCCTTCATACGTAAACAGAATAAAAGGCCTGAATGGTCCTAAAGATATAAATATCTGACAAGAAGACAGAATGATAATTCCTTATGGCAAATAAAATAAATTATCAGGAAGGAAGAAGGCTTTAACCAAGCCAGGCACAAAAAGGAAGGGTAGATGTTAACCATTGGGATTGAGTCATAATTGTTAAGGAATAAACATTGGGCCGTGAGGGGCAAATGTCAGAAAGATGAATGCATTGCAATGATTTGTCAGTAGACAGAAGGCAGGAATGTTTCCCTGGCAACAAGGCAAAGAACATTTGATAAACCTGAGGTTATTGCTGTTTCACTCTGGCAAGCCTCATTCTGTTTACGGACCAGGAGATTTGTCACAAGCATTTGTTAAGAGCCCACAGTATGCAGATCCCCAGCCCCCCACAAGCATGAGCCTGGGTAAACTAAGGGTAAAAATAAGGGCCACCATCCATCAGAAGCTTGCAAAGCTTCACCGTGGTGCTCAGCACTGTGCAAGAGGCCACACAAAGACCTGACTGAGAGCTGGGACTCCTGGGATAAGGCAGGTCTGAATCTGAATCTCATCTCCGTGGCTTGCCAGCTGTGTGACTTTGGGGAAATTACTTGGCCTGTTTAAACCTCAGTCTTCTTACCTGTAAAATAAATGTTAATAATAACTACCTCACAGGGTTGTTATGAGAGTCAAATAAAAATGGCATGTAAAGCCTGCAGCTCAATGCCAAGAACATGGCAAGGGCTCACGGTATGTTGGATACCATTATTCAGACACGTGATCTCGTTGGATCTGCATGTGCAGTAGTGCAGAGTAATTGGATACTTGCACAGGGACATCTCTCAAGAGATGTAGGGCTGTGTGCTAGAAACAGCCTGAAGCAGAGGATGTTAGACAAGCACACAAGTAGCTAAGATGGCTGCAAGTTTCTATGGAGCAGCAAGTTGGGGTGGGGGTGCTCTCAAACCCCAGGACAAATTAAAAAGTTCCACAGAAGGGTACAAACAATGGCTGTGGAAGTTTAGAGCAGGGAGGAATTGCCTAGAGAAGAAACTGGACTGTCATGAAACATTAGCTTGGCCACAGGCTGGAGAAATCGAGAGCTGAGGGCAACTAGGTAGTTTGGGGACAGAAAATGTAGCCTCCAGAGCTGAACTAAGTCAATGTCTGAGGAATACTAATTAATTAGAATTTTGGTTTTAAGATGGGAGGGGTTAGAGAAAAAAGGTGTGAGAATTTTGGAGGGCTGAATTTTAGCCAGAACTTACAACATGTGGTTCCATCAAAGAACAGCTGTTTATACTTACTAGTTAGAGGTGGAAAATGAATCTTGCCTGGTCTACAGGTAAAGCAGAGAAAAAGGAAAAAGTTGTCAGGCTTATATGGGATAGTAACTTTAACAGAGAGCATTGTAATCAAGCTGTGTACATACTGCACATCCCCCTGCCTATGGTCTGTGGGCTGATTCCTCACCCTAGGCTGTGAAATAGATTGGGTGCTGCAGATGGCAGACCAAGTGTGTGAAGACGTAGGCCCTGGGAAGCACTCAATGCAGGACGGACACACCTCAGGAGTGGTACAGAAGGCACCCCCTGGCTCCTGAGAGGATCACAGTGAACAGGAGCAGCACAAATGTGGAAGATCCACTTGTTGACCTATTTTTGCGGTCAAGGTCTCAGGCCCAGGCTTGTGCTGCCTGCCCTGCCCCAGAGGTAGGGAACGCGGGGAGGGGAGGTGGCAGACGGAAAGAAGATTCTTACAATGAGGCCCCCATCCTGCCGGGAAGACCCGGCCCATAAAGGCCCCACTGGGGGTCGCCTGACTGATGAGAACATGCCTGATATGGGAGTTACCAGAAGCTTCCTGCAGTGACTAAGCCCCGTGAAGCCGAGCAGGATGGACTCAGACTCATCCCCACCAGGAAGGGGTTCAGTTGCAGCAGATAAAATATAACAGTTTGCTACAGGTTTCTGTTGAGTCACATTCCAGGCTAAGTGTGGTCTCAAACCCCCTGCCCCAAACCCTGTGTTGCCCTTGCACTGACACTGATGTGTGTACATCAACCAAGACTTAGTCCACTTTGCCCACAGGACCCCTGCAGGCAGCTGTGGCCATCAGTCCTGCTACAGCACCCATCTGGAAGCCAACCTTCAACCTCTGCCCGTCAACAACGCCCTTTCCTTCCAATCAGGGCACCCTCATGCCCTGCTGATGGCAGTTCCCACCCCAGTTGAGCCCACCAGGCTGTATCTCCTGCCAATTCACACTGGCTTGTGCTCATGGCCCCCAAGGCTGAGACATGACGCACCAGACCCTAAAGCAATCACAGCTCCAGGTCAGAGCAAAGCATCCTGCCACACGCTGTGGCTCACTTCAAGGCCAGTTACAATTGCTGTCATTAAGGAGAGCTTGCCAGAGAAGGACGTCAGCCCTGGGGCAAGGACTTGGAACAGCCCAGGGAGACTACAGCTGTCCTCGTGTCAGCTACGCGCCAGAGAGCCACGCAGTCCTCACCGGAGACTGAGAGGGCTACAAATGTGTGTCCAGATTTCCACCAAGTGGCCTTTTCCAGAGGAGAAACAATGAGTAGGTAGAAACAAAGCACAGGAAACATCATATAGAGAGAAGCCAGTGAAAATCGGAAGGCAGCAAAAGCAGCCCACCTACACAGTGGTCCCGTAAGCTGATTAGAGTACGGGAAGAAAACTACAAAATGGAATTAGTCAGCGCAGTGTGGGGGGGCCTCAACCTCTGAACCCCCAGGAGGCACAGACCCTTAGTTCTTACAATGAGAAAGCTGTGCCTTCCCTTCCATCCCAGTATACAAGATTTACTCATTTTCATTCAACAAAAATGTTTTCAGTAGCTACTGTGTGTAGGACACTGAGTTAGACACTACTATTAAATATGAGTATTAGACACAGATTAAATATACATATGTGTATAATTAAATATGTACAGAAATCATTTCTCATCACATACAAAGGCATTTATAGTAAACTTTTTTTGTGAGTCACTTTGTTAAACAAAAATCTTTATTAACCCTTCCACACAATTACAATGCAAAGAAATAATGTTCATAACAGTGATCCTAAGGCACAATAAGATATTGAAAATATTGATAATATTTTGAGATTATCAAAGAAAGATATAACATGTTATATTTTTATATATTATGGCCATTATGTATTCATCTGCTAGGACTTCCATAACAAAATAAACAGAGTGGGTGGCTTAAAAGACAGAAATTTATTTTCTCACCGTTCTGGAGGCTGGAAGTCCAAGATCAAGGTGCCGGCAGGGATGGTTTCTGCCTTGTAGATAGCTGCCTTCTCACTGTGTCCTCATGTGGACTTTTTTCCGTGTGCATGCAAAGAGAGAGAGAGATTTGGGCTGCTTCCTCTTCTCATAAGGACACCAATCTTATTTGATTAGTGCCCCAATCTTATGACCTCATTTAACCTTAACTGCTTCCCTAAAGCCCTATCTTCAAATACAATCACACTGGGGGATAAGACTGCAACATATGAATTTTGCAGAGACACAATTGAGTTCACAGCACATTATAACACATAGGAAGTCATAATCCATTTTATATATAGTGTCAGTGGGAAGGAAATGAACATCATCTGTCATTTATAAGATAGATTAATGGCCAACTTATTTAATGTGATAAAATTAGTAAGCAGAGAACTGGTGATCAATCATAAATCTGACTACAAAATCTATATTGTTTTCGCTACAGAAACTAGGATAGATTTATTTTAAAACTGATGGCAATTCTTCTATGCCCTTTGCAATGTGCCTTTGAAGCTCCTCCCGTCAGGAGTTCCCCCACCCCTTGAATCTGAGTGCTCTTGCGACTTGCTTTGGCAAATAGAATGTGGGGGAAGTGATGGGCCATTTTCAAGCTTAGGTCTAAAGAAACCAGTGTACTTTTGCTCCACTTCAAAACTCTGCCATTGCCATGTAAATGAGCTCAGCATGGCCTGGTGGAGGATGAATGAAAGTGCCGAGCAGGGACACCCTGGGGCCAGTGAGGACAACCCAGACCAGCCCACAGCCAGCCTGCTGCCAACACCTAAGAGCCCGGCCAAGATATGCAGACTCACCCATCTGACCCAAAACTGACTGCAAACTCACGAGGGAGCCTGGCCGAGCCCAGAAGAACTTCTCAGTGATAAGAGCTTATTTTTAAGTCACTGAGTTTTGGGGTAGTTTCTTATACGCCAATAGCTAACTGATACACAGCTTATCTTTCATTAAATTCTAATTCCCTAAGTGGTGCCACTGAATTATAGTATATGGTAACTTTCCATTAGCCAATATATCTACATAATCATGACCATAATATTGCATTTCCCAGCCTCGGAGCATCTGAGACTTAATTGTTAGGGCTGCTCACAAAAGCATCGTGTTTACTTGTCGCTAGGATGGAGGGTCTCCAGAACACAGAACCATCAATCGACACAACTTATTCTGACAGTTCTTCCTAAAAGTCAGTCCAAATTTTGGTTGGCTTCGAGATAATTCATTTTGTCTTGGAGCTAGAAAAGCCAAGGTCCAGGCCCACCATCAGAAAGTAGTCACAGCAAACCAGAGATTAATGGGCCCCACCAGCCAGCCACACACACTGAAGGTGCATTTGCAGCAGCAGAACATTCGTCATCATGGTATGATTGCATCACTGTAGAAGAGGGTAACATAGACTCGGCATGGGAGGAGGGAAGGTGAGTCCAGAAACCTGAGCTGTACTTCTAGTTCCGCCCCAAGCCAGCCACATAAGCTTGGGCATGTCGCTTTGAACTTTATAAATGAAATGGTTGAATTTGAGCATTTCTAAAAAGGGGCTTTTTCTGTTCTAATGTTCTATAATTTCTAAATATAAGATTGTATTCTAAATTCTCTTTTAAAAAATTTCAATTTTCTATCAAAACTCCCTTTCTCACAAAAATCCTCTTTGTTGCCTCCTGTAATTTTCTTACATAAATACAAAAGGGTAACATCTATCGGCACTTTCAAGGCCCTGTTCTAATCACTTTACATAGCACATTTCCTTCAGTCCTCACAACATTCCCAGGAGATCAATACTATCAATATTATCCCCATGTTGTAGGTGAGGAAACTGAGGCTTAGGGAACTAGGTAATTTGTTCAAGTTCCCATGACCACCAAGTTGCACAAATATATTTTTAAACCATTCAGCATGACTCTAGATCCCAAACAGTTCACCGTTGTATACACAGCCTCCCTCCACGCCACCCCACAAGTGTGTATGCTGTGCCTTGAGGAATTACGTGTCAATTCTTTTATAGCATAAGTAGATAAGGAAAATGGAAAAGTTCAGTAGAAAGTTGTTCTTATACACAGCAGGAGCAAGACATAGTGAGAAAATGGGGATTAATAAACAAGGAAATATACCAGCCTTCCAGCTCTAAAAATAATACCCAGAAAATGACTTGCATATTTTGTTCTTGGCCCTTTTACCAAATATTTGTATACATTTAAACATCATTTTTATGGCACACTGGAAAAAGTGGTACACTTATTACTCATCAAACCATGAGCCCCTTGAGGACAGAGAAGTCTTTGTACCCCCAGAACCAAGCACAGTATCTGGTAAATAGATTTCCAGTGAATGTTTGTTGAATGAATGTATGATGCTTCAACAGTGTTCTTCACCTGACAACACGGAGGTTATACATAGGTAGAACTTTGGTGGCACCCTTCTTATTTCCAAGCTTCAGGGCCTCTAGACCCTCCTCTGGCCTGGGAACTTTCCCACTTATGAAAATAAGTTACCAAATTTTTGTCATAATTCCTGCCACCAGTCCAGCACTGAGAGGCCAGAGTTTCCCCCTAACTATTGGTCAATGGTCCCTGTATTTGGTTGTAAGTGATGCTTAGGATTTATAGAGTTCCCATATTCACTTGCCATTCCTTCTTTTGCTATTAAAAAAAAGAATCATTGATTGTTTCTTAACTGTAAGACTCCGAGGTACATGATACATAAATAAGCATAGCTCCTACCAAAATAAACACTTCTAAGTCCTCACTACAGAGTCCTAATCAGACCATTGGGGGAGGTTGTCCAAGGTAAGGATAGACAAGTTTGCTACTGCAAAAAAGTGCACGTCCACCCACACGGTTCTCCCAGCAGCCCCATCCAACTCGGCAGGAGGCCTGCTTGTGAAATCACGTACAAAGATCACATCCACACCAGACAATGGTTCCAAATGATTCTGAATTACACCACACTGGGATAATTAGGAAGCCAGATTATTTTCCACTGTCCAAAGGGAGTTAGAGGGGTTGGGGAGCATAAGACAAGAAGGGAATTGAACATCTGCTGCTGCTATTCTTTCATCTTAAGCACTTCTTTCACACACAGCAGAAGTAAGTGTTCTGCAATGAAGTTGTGGAGGGGCATGGAGGAGAGGCGGGAGGCACCAAATGCTGGGTTGAAACACCCTCATCCCCACACCGTGTGATATGAACATGTTAGTTTTCTGACAAAATGTTCACATGCTCCTGGCCCTGGCCTGAGTGCAGAAGTAACAAAATGAACCCCCGTGAGTCCTGGTTTACACCACCTAGGGATGTTGGTTTGTCTCTTCCAGCCACATCCACATGTATAACACCAATAAACACTGCTGTCCTTCCACATAGCTCAACACTTACTTGATTCAGCCCGGCTCCAGAATCAACTGTGAACGTAACTAAAACAAACTGGGGGAGCGGGGAGCATGGGATGGGCGACAACCTACCTAACAGGTACAATGAACACTGTCTGGGTGACAGGCATACTCACAACCATGACTCAAGCATTATAAAAGTGATCCATGTAATGAAAACTATTTGTACCCCCATAAAACTTTGAAATAAAACAATGAACAGATTTTGCTGGCTCAGATTCAGCTTTTCTACCGGAACAGAACCATATGCAATTGAAATAGGAAAAGTGCTCTTTTTCAATTCTTAGATCCAGAACTCATTCTGGATCAACCCTATCAGTCTCTCACTCTCTGGGTTTGCAATTTATTCTCAGAAAGAACATCATACTTTGTACTTTTTTTTCTTTCAAATGATAAGATTTTCCATACTTTTTAAAGACTTTTCCTTTACATGGGTCGCAAGTCTCAAATTAATCAAATTCATACCAAATATTGATTATATATTGAATATTTAAGAGCTCTAAAATTACTCTATTCCAAAAACATTCAAACTCCCCCTACCTGTCTCCATTCTCTAATTGTTTTTAATCAATTCTTTTTTGTAATTCCCTCTTAGTTGTCAATGTTTCCCATTTTAAATTCATTGTTTAGCAATAAGTGAAATTTTCAGAGAAGAAAATTACTTCTAGGTTATCTATTGCTGTATAACAGGTCATCCCAACATTTAGTGGATTGAAACAAAATAAGCCATTTCTTTGCTCACAATTGTGCAATGTGGGCAGGCTTGCAGGGACTCGCCTTTGCCTTTTGCTCTTCTGGTATCAGTTGGAGCAGCTCAGCTTGGGCTATGTGGCCACTTCTGAGACGGCTCCTTTATTACATGGCTGGCAGGTTGGTGCTAGCTGGGGTGGGAGCTCAGCTGGGCCCCTGACCAGGGGCCTCACTCTTCCTTCATGCTGGCCTCTCCAGCAGCTGCTAGAGCTTCCTCCAGCAGAAGGGCTTCCTCAAGGGGGAAGAAGCTGAAGCTGTAGGTATTCTTTAAATATTAACTCAAAAGTTCCAAAACTCACTTCTTTCATATTTTTATTGGTTAAAGTAGTCACAGACCCACCCACCCAGACTCTAGGGAAAGAGACATAAGCTCCTGCTGAGAGAAGCATCAGGCGCATACAGGGAAGAAGGGCATATTTTGAGGTTATTTTTTGACACTATCTCTGCAGTTTGCCCTCTAGCCAGAACAATTCATGTCTTCCCTGTGCAAAATATACACTAACCCCTCCAAAGACCCCAAAAGTTTTTATCTCATGAAAGCATCAACTCAAATTCCAGGATCTCATAATCCAAATAAGATAAGTCTCCTCCAAGAGTTGGGTACTTCTTGGATGGCATATTCCAATTCGAAGACTATGAACCATCAGCTCCACATCCATCCAGCATAGGACAGGCCTAGCGGAATCACTGCAGTTTCTCCCATCCCAGAGCAAGAGAAGAAAGGAAGCACACAGTCACTGGTCCAGGGCAGCTGTGAAATCCAGCTGGATACATGTCACCAGTTCCTTAATTAGAGCCCCCATCCTGCTACCTGGGAGTGGTTCTCTGTGACTTTTGGCTCCATTTTCTTAATCATCCTTCTTGTCCCATAAGAAATGGCTCAAGTTTATAGCTGAAAAATTTCTAAGTCTGCTTCCTTCCCATAGGAGCTTGAGGGTCCAAAGTCCACTTTTCATTATCTTTGTCTTTGTCTCTTTCAGTCCAAAATGACACAATTCTTTTGAAGTCTTTGTGAGTTTCTTATGTATAAAATCAGACCAAAGCCACAATCACACTCCATTAGGCAAAACCATCCCGCATTTATTTCCAGGACAGGCATTTCTCTACCTTGAGTCTCAGGTGAGACCCATATGGGAGAACATCCTTGAGATTCTTGGAAGCCCAATTGTCTAGTCGACAGGTGTATACAGCACACCCTTAATATTATTAGAGAATTTTTATCTAGCTTAGAGGCATTACCTTAAATCTACTTTACTTTAAGGCTAGGTTATCCAGGAAGGGTTCTGGGGTTTATTTTTTCCCTAAGGCCATTTATTACTTTCAGAGTATCTGGCTATTTGAAGAGGCCATGAATAAGGAGCTGTTTTATTCCAAACACAGCAAATTCTGGCTCCTTTACATTTCCTCTAAATCCTGCTTGAAAATTAAACAGTTGCCCTATAGTTCAACTCTCTTCTCACATACTTTATTATAAATAGTTTAAAGAAGCCAGTTGGCATTTCCAAAATTCTGTTTTGAAATCTCCTTGATCCCTGAGTTCACTAGTATCCATTCTCACATAGACCCGGGATTGCACACCACATACACACATGTGCACACATCCATACACATGGTTTGATCTTCAACAACCTGATTTTGGATCTGATTCAGGTGCATGATCTCAGCTCCCCAGTGCAGGTTCTATTGTAGCTTAATGTCTCTAAACTGTATGATTACCATCTCTACCTACTTCAAAACAACCAGCTGCCTGCTACCAGAGGTCCTCAGCTCAGGTTCTTCTCTCTGCACCCAAGACAGCTCACCTCCTGGGCATGTCCTATGAACAACTTTATTGCATCCCCTAAAATCCATTTTTTCAGGACACAAGTAATGACATCAAATCACAAACATTCCTATGGGGCATGCCACCATACCCATCATATCTTGGAAGAAATATGCCACTTCTTTAAGATCCTATGCACCATTTTATTATTCACTGTGATCTGAGATGTGTCTAATAATTGTATACATATATAAAAACACATACACCTGCACGGAGAGACATGAGCGTCAGTGAATCAACCGTGGGAGCAGCAGGAGTCAGGGCTCAGAAACAGCTGGGTCCGGTGCCTCCTGACAACTGCGGGATTCCACAAGCATCATCTGTCACCTGAAGTTACCTTGGAAGACATTAAATCATAAATTATTCTTTGCTTGGTAACTTCAAATATAAAAATCAGCTGACAGCTGCGTGTGGGTTTCTCTGAGTTTCCATCCAGGGTCTGTGGATGGATGAGAAGCTCCGCGTCTCTGGTGTAAGTGTCCGGGGTCCTCCTGGCTCCATTGGTGTGTGGTGGCCTCACTAGTAGAATCAAGGGGAAGCATGTGTGCAGAGAGGGGAAGGACTAATGCAGCTCAAACCTGAGTTGAGGGGAAAATGCATACGCCAATTTCCAAAGGGCATTCAGCGAAGTAGACTATTTGGACAAACATGCAGTACCTGCTTGGCACAGAAACATGAATAGTGACAGTGTGACATATGCTGATGTCTTAAGGAGATAGAAAAAATGTTAGAGCTCCTATCCAAGAAGTGAAACTGGACACTGGATAATAAAAACACCTCCATGGGTGAGGGTAAGATGAAAGAGGCCAAGGTACTTGCCCTCAGGATCTCACGGCCTAGTAGAGGACATGCAGCAGCAAGCATCACAGTACCATGAGCTGTACGCCAAGGAGTCACACTGAGAGCAGCAGAGCACTCCCCTACCTCTGGAAGGGAGGAGGGTGGAGTCAGGGAAGCTGACAGAGGCTGCAGGAGGGTGGGAGATGCCACACAGCTTGGGAGAGGGCGTTTCAGGCCAGCAACAGGGCATAGACTGATGTGCCAGCCCCAATCCCCACGGAGTTGGAGAGGAACAGAGGCCACGTCACAAAGCATGCTTACATCAAGATGTTGTAGCTTCGATGCTAGAGGCCATTGTGTTCAAACATTCTTGCTCGTGTGCCCACTGAAAGGGTCGTGAAAACCTGCGTCCCCCATGCATGCATTTCTCCTGTGACTTCTAGCACTTTTCATCATAAGCTGGAGTAACTGCCAAGGATATAATTCCTGGCATATTGTAAATATTGACATTTAAAAACTATTACATCGCTTATTATACCCAGTGGAGTCCAAATACTATACAATTTGATACCTACCCCGTGATCTGTTTTCAAAAATATGTGAACAGTGTCCTCCAAAAGTCAGAAATTTTACATCATTTCTTTTTTCTCTTTGACTTTATGAGAAGTAACCTTCTTTTGTTTGAGAATGCACTTTAGTTGGGCCCTTTGGTCATGCAGAGATGCCCCAGCACAGAAGGGATAGGAAATGGAGACAAATGGAAGTTTAATTACTCAGCTCTGCAACAGAGACTCTCAAGCTTCTAGGGCACCAGAATCCCCTGCAGGTTTGTTAAGACACAGATGGCTGGGCCCCCCACACCCACACCCCAATCCCAAGACCCCGCAGATCTGCTGCCGGCCTGGCACAGCATCCTCAGGCTGCTTGTCTGCAGACCACACTTTGAAACCACTGCTCAAAAAATCAAATAAAGAGGTATTTTTCTTGAACAGGGTTTTTTGTGTTTGTTTTTGTTTGTTTGTTTGTTTTGCTTAAAGGAATTTTCTGTTTTCCTCTGGCCTACTGAGAATAAAAGGAATCTGGGGAGACACCAGGATCCCAGCTGCAGAGATGTAATAGAAAAGATTCTCCTCTGAGGGACCGTTCCCTGTCAAGGAGGTGTCAGGCTGGGGAAAAGGAGAGAGAAAGTGCCTTTTTGATAAAGGGGACTGGGCCTAAAAGGGAAGGTCCCTGAGGGTAGTAACTTTGCTTGGTCAGTTGCTAAATTTCAGCTCTCAAAACACATTGTCAGGCACATGGTAAACTTTGAGCAGATGTTGAGTGAGTCATTCTGGCGATGAGCCCATTTCTGTGCTACAAGGCTGTGGGTTTCTGCACTGGGAGAGTACAGGGAAGCTCCTTGTGCCCTTGGGAAAGCGATGTGGGGACGGCTGCTGGCCTGGGTACCAGGCATGGTCCAAGGCAAAGGTTAGATGCCAGAGGCAACAGCTCCTGCAAGCAGAGGCTGGCAGCAGGCTCAGGACTCTGGTTACAAAATCCCAGCAGCAACTGGGGAAGGACTTTCCCGGTATCACAGAGGCAGTTTGAGTCACTTCATTTTCAGATCAAAGAGAAGATAAGGGAAAAGTGAGACTCCAATGACACGTGCATCAGGAATGAGACAGCCAGCCTCACAGGATGACATGGAGAGGGTCATTTTACCTCCCTGGATCTCAGTTTCCTAATCTGCAAATAATAGTTTTTAAACCCATGGACTTCTGGGTGCCCTTCCAGTTCCGAGTCTGGGATTTGCTAGAGGTTTTTCATTAAAAGTAGTAGCAACTGGCCCTGTGCATGTAGACTCACTCTAGATCAGGGCCAAATGCTTTACTTTTCCTTTTCAGGGGAAGCTGCAAAACCAAAAGTAATCGACAGCAAGCCCAACCCCAAACCAGAGGATTTACTATCAGTTATTTCTGTTTCTAAGTGTTTTGGAACCTTATCCTTTTTCCATTTAAATTAGCACAGAGAGGCTGTGCTTTCTGATAGATGAAGTTTCTCCCTGGTGGAGATGGGTGGTGCTAAGGGAAGCATCTTGGATAACCTGGCCAAGCGAGAAAGCAGCTTTCTGGGATGCTGTGAAGTTGAAGTTTGAAAATCCTTCTCTACACACATCTTCGAAGAGCATAAACACCCTTCCTCTGCTGTAGACCACTCAAGCACTACCATGAGATTAAGCTTTAAGGATTGCACAGGCCATTCTTGTCGCAGAACCGTTCTGTTGCTGTTTAAGGAAAGCCCAGCCGTGGAGCACTTCACACTGCTCAGTGACACAGGCGCAGGCTGTGAGGGACAACATGTGGGCTTAGCGTAAGCACAAGTCAGAGCTCAGGACCTTGGCTGAGATATTGGGTGTGGTGCTGGGAGGCCCAGGCAGATGACACCTGCCAGGTGGCAAAACCCAGTGATCTCTGCAAACTCCCCCTGAGCCAGCTTTTGTGGAACTTGTGTGTCTATGCTGTCAAAGAACAAAATTTCAACAAATTTTTTTTAAAGATCTAAATGGCTTTTATTGGCAATTCATGAATTGGGCAGCATCGCATCTATTAAATAGAAAGGTGCTCCGATGAGCTGAGCAGAGGGGGTGGACTTCATAAGCAGAAAAGACCAAAGAAGCAGAAACGGGGAACAAAAGGTAGATTGGTCATTTCAAAGTTAGCTTCCTTGTAGGGATAAGGCAGGGAGGACATCCTTATCATGTTGGTTCAGGCTGACTGGGCCCCTTGTGATTGGTTGCTGTAAAGCTCCTGTTTTTTAAAAAATTAGCCCATATCTAAGCTCAGTTTTGTTGCGTGGCACCTAGCAGGACTGACTCTACTCTGGTTTGGTCTGGTTTGTTCTGGTCTGTTGGGGCCTAGTGCAGGAGCTCAGTCCAAACGATGGCCTCCCTCAATTTTATTTAGCTGCACGGACATCTTCCCTTTGTCTCTCCAGGTCCCCTGCGCACCCTAGGAGGTGAGCTGTAGGAACATGTCAGCAACTGCCTTGCCCTCTGGCTGCTGGTTGGATTACACCCATGAATTGAGCAGCAGACCAGACAGAAGGGAGGGAGGACAGGGTATTATTTGCCCAGCTCCCTCTGCAGATCCTCACTGGCTGGCTGAGTCCATCAGACCCTGGTCTGCTAGCAGGTGTGGCTGTCCCCAGATTGTGGGCTCTCCCTGTGGCTCGCTACACTCTGGTCACGTCTTTGTAAACAGCCCTTTTATTAAACTCTTCTCAAATAACCCAGTCTGACTGAGTCATCCCTTGCAGGACCGTGACTATTTATTTCTGTGTCTAACTGAAGCTCCTATCTGGGAGGGATGCGGGAACACTAGAAAGAGTGTTTTTTTCAGGAAGAGAAAAAAAAATAAGTGACTATTGGGATGAAATGAAAAAAAGCACAGGGACTCAGGGTTATTGGAGAAAAGAAGATAGAGAGAAAGCTCTCACTACTGCATAGATTTGGGGCAAGGGCAAGGAAAGGCAGCCTGGATGCTTCATCCACCGGGGAACAGCCACCCGCCAGGAAGGCGAGTCAGACTTTCTGGAGCTATGCAGCAAGGATGTCTGTACAGAGACGAGGCATTTCCAGGGTACCTTTCATCTCTCCCCAGGTTCTCCCTGGTCTTGCACAGACTTTATTATGGTTTAGTTTCCCCAGCCCTAACGGCAGGGCTTTCTCTGCATACAGAGGGACTAAGGCACAAACCCCTATTTCAAAAATAGCCACCACCCCAACTCCCCAAATTAACAAACATGATTCTTACAACTTCTTCAGTTCTGGGGTGTGACTGATGTCCCCACCTGCCTGCCATCAGTAACTGGCACTCTCAAAGTCGCTCCCTGCTCTGCCCCCTCCACCAGGCAGGAGCTCCTGCAATTGCAAGACAACAAGCAAACAACAAGAGCAGTAGGCACTAAGCATGCATGTGTGCTAAGCCCCGCCTTTACAGTGACAAAATATTAACCTACTTTTAATGTGTTCCTCTAGTTAAAACCAAATTCCTTTATATGGTATAAGGTTTCTCATGATCCAAATTGTGCTGGCTTTACCTACCCCATGTCCTCGCTGTACCCCACCCTCTATCCTTGTGCAGTTGAACCTTGAACAACACGGGTTCCAATTGTGTGGGTCCACTCATATGCAGACTTTTTTCAGTAAATGTATTGGAAAATTTTTTGGATATTTGTGAGAATTTGAAAAAACTTGCAGACAAACCACGTAGCCTAGAAATATCAAAAAAAATAAAGAAAAAGGTATGCCATGAATGCATAAAATATATGTAGATACTAATCAATGTTATCATTTACTACTCTAAAATACATACATATTTATTATTAAAAGTCAAAATTTATCAAAATTTATGCACACAAACACAGACCATACATGGCACCATTCTCAGTTAAGAGAAATATAAACAAATATCCAGTATTAAATCATAACTGCATAAAATTAACCTATATAACAACTGTACTACTGTAATAACTTTGTGGCCACCTCCTGCTACTACAGTGAGTTCAGGTGTTGCGCGTGTTCCTTAGACACCCTGTGACACTCTTCATCTCCATGTGAGCAGTTTGTTTCTCCGGTAAATTGTATATCGCAGTAAAACATGATCTCTTCCAGTTCTGGAGTATTTTTCGTGGTGTTTAGTGCAATACTGTAAACCTTAAATAACACCATGAGACCCATACAAAGTGCCACTAGTGATGCTTGGAAGTGCCCCCATCAGAGCAAAGTCACGGCATTTTAGGTTGAATTGCTTGGAATGCACCGCAGGGTGAGGTCTGCAGCTCAATGGCTGCCACCATTTCAGACAAACGATTCATCTTATAAACAGATGATATAAACTTACAGTATTGATAAATACAGTATGGTATTTGCAAATGTAATTTCTCTTCCTTATGATTTTCTTAACATTTTTTCCCCAGCTTACTTTATTGTAAGATTACAGTATATAATATATATAAAATACAACATATATGTTAATCATCTGTTTATGTTATCAGTAAGGCTTCCAGTCAACAGTAGGCTATTAGTAGTTAAATTTTGGGGTGAATCAAAAGTTATACTTGGATTTTCACTGCATGGGAGGCCAGTACACCTAACCCTGTGCTAACTCGTTTGATTCTTTTCTTTCTTTTTTTTTTTTTTTTTTTGAGACAGGGTCTGGCTCTGTCGCCCAGGCTGAAGTGCTGCAGCCTTGAACTCCTGGCCTCAAGTGATCTTCCCACCTCTGCCTCCCGAGTCACTGGGATTACTGGCATGAGCCACCCCACCCAGTTTATTTCATTGTTATAACAGCACTAACTGGTAATGTACTAGTTTGGAAAGGGCAAGCTAAGTTAGGATAAAAAACTAACCCCAAAATATTAGTGGCTTGGTACACAAAGGTTTATTTCTCATGAAATGTGCAATGTGGGTCACAGAGGGCTCTGCTTCACATTGTCACCCAGGGACCCAGGCTGACAGAGGCCCCTGTTGTTTTGTCACATGGAACACATGGTCTTCAAGGCCCCTGCACAAGGAAAAAGGAAAGCAATAGGGAGGCACACAGGTACGTCACCAGCTCAACTTGGCACATATGCATTAAATGAGAGCTGAGTAAATGAGGAATGGATAAATCTTTGCCCTGCTTTATGTAACACTCGAAATTGCTGTGAGGATCAAGGAGGCGAATGCAAGTGAACGTGCTAATCAACAGGAGGGCTGCCAGAAAGTCAGGAGCGGAACAAGAATCTTGTATTGAGCGCTAACTCTGTGCCAGCCATTGTTGCTGGGCTGTTTGTGCAAGTAGAGGTGTTCTGCAAATAGATTTCAAAATATTTCCTGTAAGACTGGAAAGCGGGTCCAAACAGGAAATCTAAAACTATAAGAAATTTGCTTCTTTGGTTTTTTGGGTGGAAGCTAAATCTGTGTCTGCAGCCGGCCCTCTCCAGGCTGGTGACATGGCACTGAGGAGCCCCCTCGGTCACGCACACATCAAATGCATTCTCCTAATTCACTGGGGTAGCTCAGATATTGGTGAAGTCGCCCAAATGTTTGTAGGTCAGAGTAAAATAACATTGGCTTGCGCTCCCATGAGGGAACAAGCAATCGAGCGGGCAGGCCCTCATCTTCCCACCCCCAGGCCACCGCCTCCCACAGCTGTGCCCACACATCATCCTGCCATTCCAGCCGAAGTGACCCCACTGCTGCCCAAGGCCGCCCCCTCCTCTACGCTCAGGATCCATCCCTCCTGCGTGCTCAAGAACCTGTGTCCCACAGTCCCTCCTGCGCTGTGACCTGCTCACCAGGCCCTCCCTTCCGGCTGAACATGCCCACAAATCACCAAGGAGGTCCTTTCCTGAGGAGCACACCCCCTCACCCCCATCCACTCTCCTGCCGCACCTGCTGACATCAAAACTTCTGCAAATCCTGTCCACGCCTGATCTCGCTTCTGTGTAGAATACAAGAAAGCCCAATCCACAGAAACAGGGAGCAGCAGGGCAGTGTGGGGCCATGGCTGGGAACACAGGAGATGCTGGTTGAAAGGTGCAAACCTTCAGTTTTGCAGGGCGAGTGAGTTCTGGAGGCCTGGGGTACAGCACAGCGACTGTGGTCGACACCGCACCGTGTACTTGACGCGCGCTAAGGGCAGATGTTCTCTGTTCTCACCACACAGAGTGAGCATGACGTGAGGGGATAGAGACGTTAACCAGCTTGACTGCAGTAATCAGTTTATTGCACGTATATATCAAAACCTCATTTTGTACACCTTAAATATTTAATATATTCAATTTCATTTAAAATTTTTAATTTTAATTTTAATTTAAAAAAAAAAAAAAAAAGAAAAGCTTGTCTCCACTCCTCACTTTCCACCCCTTCCCAGGCAGCTCCGACCCGCTCCCACCTCTGCGCAGTCCTCCCTGCCCCTGTAGCCCGTTCTCCACGGCACACCCAGAGGGTTCCTTTTAAAACCTGAATCAGGTCACATCATCCTGTGTCTAAAACCCCAGTAGTTTCTCATTGTCCTTAGAATAAAACCTGACATGGCTGTCGTGGCCTCTGCGAAGCTGCTGACCTCTCAGGTCCTCGTCTGTAGGTGGGGCCATGGGATCCCCTCACAGGCGGGCTGTGAAGATTACATGTTGATACATGTAATCAATGACAGGCCAGCATGTAGGAAGTAGCGTGTGAGTTATTACCACTGGTTCAACTGCATATTTCATCAAAGATGTTTGTGAGTTACCTTCCAAGCCCAGCACTGTGCATGTCGTCCAAATGGCAGGGTCCCTGCCTATATCTTCTTCCCTTCCCTTTGCGTTCCCCCATTCCATCACCCTCCCTCGCCTTCTCCCTCTCCCAGCTTCTTTAGCTTCTCCATAAGGGAGACGGAGCCTTGACTGCGTGGTGGAGTCATGAAGAGTGACTAAGCTGCATAAGATTGTACGAGAAGAGGAGAAAGGGTATGTACAGGTGCTCTCTGCCAGCTCCCTGAAATCCGCTTTTTCCATCCTGTCTCTCGGAGTGAGAGGGAAGGGGCCGGTGGCGGGCAGGGAGGCAGTCACGCCATCCATCACAGTTTATCTACCAGCACCTCAGCTTACGAGTTTGCTTTTAAATGTTCATGAGCTGAATGGACTTCCCTACAGTGAAGGTATCTCAAGAACATTTTGGACCAGGTTATAGTAAAAGCTACAGGTATTGGGACATGATTCTACAGTTTTCTGAGCACTTTCACAAACCTGGTCTAACTAATCCTCATAACAACTCACTTTACAGGAGGAATGGAGACCCCAAAACCTGGCAGGTTGGAACTCTAACCCATGTCTTCTGGCTCCAAATTCTATGTCATTTCTACTCTTCTTCTTCCAAGAGATTTTTGCCCTCTTTTCTCGCAACATTGGAGGGAAATGAGCCAATAAAATAGGAAGAACTATAATAGCAAAAGCTAGTCTTTGCAGGGCTCAGCCAAACCTTCCCCCTGCCGGAAACCGCCCTCCCTCCTTCCTAAACTGAGCCGCCAGGTCCCACACAGAGGACCCTCCCAGGCCTGCCTTTCCCAGAGAGCGTGCCACCTCTGAGCATTCCCACCATCTGCCGTCCTGCCCAAGGTCCCACACCCTGGGGCCCTGCCACCAATGTTCCCAACTAGCTAAGCAGATCCTCAGATCTCTGACAAAGGTCCTGGGGATGCTGCAAGTACAAGGGCTGAGGACACATTATCTCTGCTTTTCCAGGTAATACAGAGGCTTTCTGGAGGCCATGTGCTATCTCAACTATGTGGCTCTGGGAAGAGAGAAGAGGCCTGTGGAGTGCCCTAGTCTGAGCTGCAGGGCATGTCACTGGGGCACACAACTACTCAGAAACAATCACAAGCCTGGGATGACCCTGGGTCCCTGAGCTCCAGGAACATGCTTTGCCTCAGGGAGAGGCCAGGGAGAGCCACAGTGGAAACTGTGTTTACCCACCTGGTAGATTAGACTGAGACATCTCTCCTAAGTCCTTTCCAGACCTCCCACATGGGAACACTTTTTAGCTTGGGGCTGGAGCTGACAGTTTCAGAAACAGCTACTGGGTTGGCCACCACCCCAAAGACCCAGGTCCATCCAAAACTTGGCCCAAGTCTACATTCAAACTTTCAGGTTGGCGTGCCTGATACCAACAGTAGCCTTTCCCTGCAGGCCTTGGCAAGCAGGAAACAAACATCATTGCACCCCAAAACTGAAGAATTATGCTTTGAGTGATGGACTTACCTATGGTGGTTTCCATGAAGTTTTTGGACAGAGAAGAATTGGCAGAACACGGGGTGTTTTCTTGTCTTGGCCCATGGTACATTATGTGCACTTGAACACACAGTTCTCTTGGTCTCATTGTTTAGTCTTGTGAAACATGGAAAAAGGGGTTATTCCTTTCTTCTTAATGAGATTAATGAGCCAAATGTTTGCAAGAAGTCTTGAGAAGTTTGCTAGAAATTTTGAAACGAATTCCTTCAAAACCATTTCCTCAAAAACTCAGTTTATTGAATTCCTTGTTCTAAAACTAACTGCAACTCTAAAATGACATTTAAAAAGAGCAAGACTGCAATTCCATAATCTGCTACAAACATTGTCATAAACATTGGAAGCAACCTTGGCTAGCTGAGCCCATGGGAATTATGTCTTAATCTGGCTGTGTCTTTCCATTTCTCTAAGTTGACATTACCAGAAATATGCAGTTCATTTTATATGACATTTATTCAAGGTTATGATAACAATCTCACTGTCTCCCCCAGTGATGCACATGTTCCAGCCCTTCGGCCCAAGGTCCATTGGCTTTTCTCTCAGAGTGCATTTGTTCTCAGTCATTTCAGCCAGAAAGTTCCTGCTTCAGAGCTGAAGGTAAGTACATTTTCTACTCATTTCGCAGCTTCCTGAGTGCTTTTGGATCATGAATAGATCAGCTAGGAACAAATCTGAGAAAAGGTAATATTCAGAATTCCTCCTAATAACTCATCTTTTTAATCATGATCTTTCATCCTTCCTGAGAGAGTATATTATTTTTCTAATTAAACTATAACAATGAAATGTATTACTTTTATTTCTAGCTAAAGCAATCTTCTCTATTAATAAACTTATTAGCTTCTCTATTAAGCTTTAAATTATCATCAAGCTCTATGCAAGGACTGTAGCCAGTTTTTCCTGATGGAATGAAGTGAAAAAACTCATGCTCCTTTCGCCCCTTCTGGAGATCACCCTTGCACCTGGCTAACTTTTGTTTGCAAGAGCTCGGTGGTTTTGCTGCCATGGGGACCAGGAATACCAACATGTAGCGGTTCCCTGCACCCCTGGCATTAATGTGTAAGCAACTCCACCATCAACACATGCACGTGACTGTTGTGGTTCTGGGGCGATGCACACTTTTTGTGCCTTTCTCTCCTAGTAGTTCAGCACCCTCTGACTTCTTAGGCAGCAACGTGGGGTGTAGGATAAACAAGAATTAAAAACATATTCTTTGTCACATACTCTGGCAAAGTGGTTATCACTTGGAAAGCATACAGTCACTGCTTACATGGGAGGCTCGCACCTTTGCTTCGTGGCTCTGTCAGGAGACGTGCAACACCCAGAAAGGAGGCCCTGGGCTTTTGATGAGGACAGGTCTTCTTCATATTTTTATTTTCCTAAGCTACCTTGGGATAACTGTTCCCATTCTCCTCCCCCTCAAACACACACATACACATACACACATACACACACACACACTCACACACACACAAACACATTCACACACACAAACACATTCACACACACAAAGCCCAGGAGGGATGGGAACAGGAGAGGGGTGGCTGTGCTGAGGGAAGGCAGCGAGCAGACTGCAGGGAGGAGGCCCCCTGGCCCCGCAGGAGTGAAGGGTGGTCACCTGCTCCTCACACCTGCAGTTGTTGATCAAAGCTGTTTCCCGGAGCCCCACATGCAGGCTTTGTTGCCAGGGTGGAGCATCCAGGAGCCCCAGGGCTAGGACACTCCTCGCTGAGACAGCGTGTCACACGGGCTTCTGGACAGGACACAGACCATGAAGAGCTGGGGGCAGGGAGAGGGAGCCTTAATGCTGCCGGTGCCCCAGTGCAGGCTGGGCAGGTGCGGAGGGCATGGACTAGGGGAAGGGGCATGCCCGCAGGAGTGTCACCTTCTCAGTGGATCCTGTGTCTCTCTAACAGGAAGACCTTTGCTCCAGCAGCAAACGGCCCCCTGCCTCAGAGCAGCCTAAGGAGAAGGAGCCACCCTGTCATTTATCTCGCGCATGTTTCCCTGAACACTTTCTGTCTGAGGTACTTGTAACGCGATATTTCTCATCAGTAAGCAGTGCTCCTGTCACTCACTGTGCATGTAACTGCTGTGCCCAGGCCCCCTGCCGGGCCCGGCTCCCAGAGACAATCAGGACAGGGGCAATGCAATTGCAGAAATAAGAACAAAGCGCTGCAGGAACAGAGATGGGAGGCAACCTCATGCTCCTTTGGGATAGGGGAGGCAGTTTAGGAAAGTCTGCAGAGGCGGGAATACAGCACTTTGCATGGGATGGTGACCAAGGACGTGCACAGGCTCAGAGCGCGGGTTGGAGAGCAGATGGGCAGACACTGGTGCAGACAGGACCCGGGCCTGGGGGCTCAGAGGGGTGACAGCTGAGGAAGGCAGGATGAGGGATGGGGTGAGGGCACCTCTGGCTGTGAGGAGCCAGGATGCTAACATTTAGAAGACAGTTTCAAAGTAAGTGCTCACCTCAGTATATGCATGTGCCAAGCCCTGTGCTAGCAGCACATGTAAAACACAGAGCCTGACTCGGTGGGAAAACAGAGCAAAGGCCAACAAGAGACTGAAACAGCCTAGTATGTGTTCCAGTGTCAGAACCTGCAGGCAGGAGGGTCTGTGCAGCCGCTACAGGCGTGGTGGGGAAAGGCCCTGTGAGAGACACAGGCAAGAAGGTGTCTTGGGGACAGTATGGGCCCAGGGCCCAGCAGAGCCCAGAGGAGGGGAGACTCTGAGGTGGTGGCAGGTGAAGGTCAGGTTGAGATGGCAGAGGGGAGGGGAGAGAACCCCTCAGACCTGGGCTCCACCTCCCTAGCTGTGAGAATGGGCAAACTCTGCCCTTCTCTGGACCTTCCTTTGCTCGTCCTAAAATGTGGTGACGTTGTCATTTTGGCTTAATTTCCAGTCTCGTGAATATCAAATACAAAATTATACTGTAAGCAGCAGTGTTCCATAAAGTGTTGTCACATCTGCGAACCTGCAAGGGAACTTTATTGTCGCCTGTGGGCTGCTGGGTGCTCACACTGACAGGTGCTCCTGCCAGCACCCAGCACTGGGAAAAAGAATGAAGCTGCCCCCAGAATAAGGCTCCTTTGAAGGCCTCTCATAGTTGATTCTATACGGAATCACAACAGGGTGTGTGCTGGATTCAGATGGGCATTGCCTAGCATTAACGTTCCTGCTCAGTAAGACCAAGGAAAGCTGACTTTAGCTGGGGACAGTGATGCTTAGCACTAGCAAGGGCTGTTGGGACGGTCCAGGAGCCGTAAACAAATTAGAAATTCATCTGTCCTTGGATTTCTCCTATTCCTTTCAACAGAGTATTGATTAGTAATATCTGCAACCCTTATTATAGTACTATTTTATTTCATTTTACTTAGCCCCAAACAGCCTCAGGGTCCCAAGCCTGCAGTTGCCCACCCCTCCCACAGCTCTAGACACAGATGGACCCACCCCCCCAACCCACACCTGCCTGGCTTGTGTCACTTCCAAATGCTCAGCGTCCTGGACTGTTTGGAACAATGCAGGGAGTGCAGGCCTGGGGCAGATTAGATGACCTCTTCTGAGTCTCTCTTTTCTTACCCGTGAAATGGGTAGGGGAGCAGGAAATAGGAATAATACCCGCCTCTTATATTTAATTGGAGCATTAAAGGAGAATACGTTGCACTTTGTCCTTCCTCTGACCCTTAACATGGAGACAACTGTAAGAGAAGCCACGGCAGAGTCAAACTGCCCTTAAAGTACAGAATTTCAAGGATGTGCTAATGTGCTGGGGAGTTTGCTCTTTTACCTATTAGAATATGAATTAAAATTGCTAGACACACATTTTGGGCCCTACTCAGTAGAGAATGAATGACCTAAAGTGCTCGCAGGGGAAGCACTTTTCCACGTCATCCGCCCCATGCAGCAGTCGTGACTTCAGTCAGCAAGCGGCAGATCCTCACCTGTCCCCTCTCACTCGGATGTGCCCATATCACCTCCTCAGCTAGATTTTGGTGGGGTTTCCTATATCCTTTTGATTCCCAGTGATAAGTAACCTAATCTTGAGTCCTAAAGGTAATCAAAAATGCCAATTCTTTAATTGATTACTTGGGTTAAAGCCCCAAAAAGATCCAGAGCTTTCCCCTCCCTTCCTCCCCAAGTGCCCACACCCCTGGCTTCTGGTTAAAACCCCCCATCCTCTAGGACTGAGACCCTGCCACAGAGGGCACAGAGCACAAAGTCCGTGACCACTAGTTCCTCGACACTCCAGAGCAGGGTCCAGAAACCAAAAACTGCTCACTGTGCTCACAGCAGCCTGGGGGGCCAGTCAGGCTGGATTCAGCCCGTAGTGGTGGTGACATCCACAAGGCTTATTATAATGCTATTATAAGCCTTCAAGGCATCATTCAAGATATGAAGTTTAAAATTCCTCATCTGGAAGGAAAAAAACCAGATGTTTAATATTTATTTAATGGCATTTGTTCAGCTAACTAAACCAGTTAAAAACTGTCTTATACTTTTCCAAAAGAGGGGGAACTTGGAGCTATTTCAGGGAAGGGAACAGAAATGGGACTGTGCAGTAAACTACCTAGTACTAGTTTGTAAAGTGAACAGGGTTTGATGGGTTTCTCTATTCGGTAAAAATGAAGCTCCAGGAGAGACCAGACGCTGCCAGGGCTGCTCCTTAACAGCCCTGCCCCGGCCCTCGGCTCTCGTCACGTCCCTGCATCCTTGGCCTTGGGTCCCTGCACCCCGGCTGGCCTTTCCCTAGCAGTGGCCCCCACTTGGGGGCCTTCCTTCTTCACACTCTCACCAAAGGCAACTCGACCTGTTCCTTTCTGAGCTAATCTGACCACTTTATGTAAATCACAAATGATGGCATTTGTGAGCTAGTGTCAAGTTTGTCTCAGGCATAAAAGATAAGAAAGATGGAAAAAGAAAGTGTTTTCTGGAGATGATGCTTTCACCCAAAGAAGATGCCATGATGGCATGGCAGACTGGGGTCAGTTTTGTAAGAGAGATACTGGGGGCACGGGGCCACCCAGAAACCCCCTGCTATGGCTGCATGATTTGAGGTGAGCACTGTTGTGATGAGAGGCAGAGGTGGATCGAAAGACTCCAAGCTGCCCCTCTTTGTCCCCCAGACCCTGGCTCACTGCAGGAAGCCCCAGCGCTGAGGGCTAACAGGACCAAGAACAGCATCCCCCAAGGCCCCTGGGCACAGCTGCCTCTCTCCTTCAGTCAGGCTGGGGACAAGATGTCCAAGCTCCCCCCATGCATTTTATAGTATATGTTTTAAATACCAAATTCAGAAAACTTGCAAAACAATAAAAAGCACACTTTTATAATCTTCCCAGCTTGATCAATAGAGTCAACACAATCCCAATCAATATCCCAGCAGGTTATCTTGCAGAGGTTGCTAAACTTACTCTAGAATTTACATGGAAAAGCAAATGACCTAGGAGAGTCAACACAATACTGAAAAAGAACAACAAAGTTAGAGGACTGACACTCCTCAACTGTAAGACTTACTGCAAATCCACAGTAATCAAACAGTGTGGTATTGGCAAAATAATAGACAAATAGATCACTGGGACAGAACAAATAGCCCAGAAACAGACCCACACAAACACAGCCAGCTGATTTCAACAAAGGGGTAGAAGCAATAGAACGGGAAAAGGATAGACTTTTCAACAAATGGTGCTGGAACAATTGGACATTCACATGGGGAAAAAACGAATTTAGACACAGATCTTATACCTTACACAAAAAAATTAACTCCAAATGGATCATACACCTAAATGTGAAATATAAAACTATACAACTTCTAGAAGAAAACACAGGACAAAATATATACGACATTGGACTTGGTGATGACTTTTTAGATATAACACCAAAAGCATCATCCATGAAAGGAAAACAGATAAATAGACTTTATTAAAATTTAAATGGCACCCCAGTAGCAACAAGCACATCTAGCACTCAGATCTTGGTTTCTAATACTATTCTCCAATGCATGGAATCAGGGATCCTTGGAGAAGAGCTTTATTCTGTGACTATGGCGGGAAATTACAAGATAAGCCTGGAACATCTTGTAGTGCCAGAGAGTAAGTATGTATTCCAAAAACCCACATTGGTGAGAGTCTGGCACAGGACACAGGTGCCAACTGAGAGAGCTCCTGGTGGTCAAAGTTGGAACAATTTAAGCAACAAAATAAACAAAATAGCATTGAATTATAACCTAAAGTATAAAATAAATATACACACATACTGATATTAACAAAGGATTGAATAAATAAATAGAGGAGGATAGATGCATTCTCCCATGCTGAAGAACTCCAGAAAAATTACGTAGATTCTCCACCCTCAAGGAGGTGGGGCATAACTCTCCACTCCGTAAGTTTAGGCTGTGCATACTGACTTCCTTCCAAAGAGTACATCATGGAAAGGGTGGCAGGGAAGAGGAACTTTACAGTGGAGAGACTTGACGAACACTACCTCAGCCAGGTGATCGTGGTCAACATCAAAAGCGACGAGTCATGTTGATAGTACGTCCCTGGATGTGATGCAATGACAGTGACACTTCACCTCTCGTGATCTTCCTCCACCAGAATCCATAACCACAGTCTAATCATGAGAAAAACATCAGACAAATACCAATTGTGGCACATTCTACAAAATATTTGACCAGTGCTCCTTAAAACAAGGAAAGTCTGAGAAACTGCCACAGCCAAGAGGAGCCCAAGGAGAAGTGATGGCTAAAGGTAAAATAGTGACCTGGATGAGATCTGGGGACAGAAAAGGACGTTAGCTAAAAATTAAGGAAATATGAATAATGTATGGACCTTAGTTAACAACAATGTGCCAATATTGGCCCATCAATTGTGATAAATGTTCCATACTAATGTAAGATGTTAATAATATGGGAAACCAGGTGTAGGGTGTATGGGAATTCTCTGTACTATCTTTGCAACTTTTCCATAAATCTAAAACTGTTCTAAAATAAAATGTCTATTTTAAAAAGTAGTTTATAGCTCTACCAACCCAATGATAACTACCATTAAAATTTTATGTGTATCTTTCAGGTATTTTTCTATGCCTTTGCATGAAATACACACACACACACACAGGCTTCTGTACCATTGACTCATGATTTTAATTGTCATATAGGTTCTATCCTGTGGCCCTGCTGGAATTTATTTAGCCAATCCTTAAACACCATTTATTAATGCTGTTTTCAGTTTTCACTACTATAAATAACACTTTAGTGACTATCATTGTACACATCAGTGATTATTTGTTCAGAGCCTCTGAGTCTCAGATCAGCCAGGTTTGCAGGCCCTAAAGGCAGACAGTGTGTTCCTGGCTCTAGATCTTTAGTGATAATGCATTTTCTAATGAAGGAGTCTGAAGTAATATTAGATTCCTATATTTAACAAAAATGGGTACCTGGATTTTGAATAATTTATATTTATTTAGATTTAAGTAAATCAGCTGTGATTATGATCCTTCCACAGTACTTTATTTATAACTATTTTTTCATCTTCTTCAATTTTAATTTCTCTGAACTATCATTGTTCAGGTTAGGTTCTAATGTTAAAAGAAAACTATTTGCTTTTATTATTGGATTTCCCTTTCCTTCCTCCAACTTTTACCTAATGCGGAGAATAATCACTTCTCACACTTTCTAACCAATTAACATTAATTTTACTGGTTGAAAAACTTTGTGCCAGAGTCAAGGAGGGAAGTGACTCCCTTCCTGGGGACTCCTTGCCTTTCTTAACTCACTAGGCTACTTTTGATTTGCACCAAATTGAACCCCAGAAATCTGAAATTAGTGAAAATGTTAACCCTTTTCCATTGATAATCTTGCCCTTGTATTTTTAAATCATGGTACATATTGCCTAACTTTTATTCATTAGAAAAATATAGTGCTTTTTATCCTATCTCACAGATTTCATATTTTAATATAGACCTCATGTAACCTGTATGAACTGCTCCACAAAGTAGTGGTAAAAATAGTCATATGTCTTAATATTTTAATTAAATGTTCAAGCATCAATCTGCCATGCTAGAAAATAAAAAGCCAATATCATCCTCTGGGCTGCCTCTGTCCACCGGAATTTTCTAAAAACCCAGGGGCTCTGGCATCCAGCACAGAGGAAGGACAGTCTGGTGTGGGATCAGTCTACTGCTGTCCTTACTTCTCTCTGCCACACGGTGCCACTGTTGGAAACAGCTCCTTTGTAACAGCATTTGCTAGTGCAGGTGGCCACAGCTCCCAGAGACCCCAGGGCGAGCCCTGCCAAGCGTGCCTCCCTGGCACTCAGACCCAGTTCCTGGTCCTCCGCACTTTCAGTCCCAAATGCAGCCACCCCGGGTGTTGACCACCCCTGGAGCTCTGGCCAAGGCTCTTCCTCGGGGTGCACTGATTCCACCGTCTCTTTCCCTTCCTGAGAATAAATGTTCCCAGAGGTGGGGCTTTTTTTCTTTTTTGACATTCAAAAATAAGAGGTCTGGTTCAATTCTTTTCTACAGACAAAGGGTCCTCACTTGCATCTTTCGTGGTAAGTGAAAACCTCTTCCTGACTCCGTTGTACAAAAGGTCTGATTATTTCCCAGGAGACTTTCGGCCCTGCCCGTGCTACTCTTGCAAGCAGAGCTGCTTTCTGGCACTCTGGAGAACCGGCTGCTTCACCCTTCCTAAGAGGAGAGTGAAGGTCCATTTTCTGGCACTACTTCAAAAGAAAAGGAAAGCAACATTTTAATCTCTAGAAGAACCACCCATTTTCCCACGAAATTTTAACTCAAACATCCACTAAAGCTTTTAAGCTCTGACACAAGATAAAATGAAACTGCTAACTCCATTTCTTTTACACTTTGTATATCTCCCCCAAACCTATCGTTTTAGATGAGGGTATAATTTGCCAACCCTCCAGGGCATTGCCCAGCTGCTTGGGAGACAAGACATCTACACTAAAAGTTGACCTTTCCCCATAACACAGTGTGCCACACGCCACACGCAAGCTGGGAACAAAACATGCTGCACAGTCATGAGGGCACAGGGAGTCACATGGGTCGAGATGGAGACAGAGACATTCAAGAAGTTTGATCTTGACTTTGGGCTTAAACAAAAGTATGATTTAGATAGAGGAGAGATCGGAGAATTCAAGAGGGAGGACAGTAGTAGAAATGTGGCAGGGAGAAATGAGCTAAGCGCCTTAGAGACAACAAGAAACCTGGGCTGGCTGGAACACAGGTTCTGCACTGGAGAATTCTGGAAAATACGGCAGGAAAATGTTAGCTTGGAAACAGATTGTAAAGAGCCTCAAGTGCCAAGTTTTTTTAAATGGAATTGAAGAATAATCACCTTGATTGCACCTACACTGCGTGCCAGGCTCTGGGCTAGGTAATTTACATACAGTATCATACTGACACCAAACCACAAGGTAAGAACTCTATAAACCGAGTTCTGTCGTCCCATTTACAAATGTGTGAAGGCAGTGAAGGTTAAGGACATCTTTTTCTTTGATGCTCTTTGTTGATTTCAGTGATTATTTCTCTTAGACCAAAACAAGAATTAACTTTCACAAAAACCTTTTGTATTTTTAGGATAAATTGGATATGGGACTCTCTAGCAATACCCACAAGGTCACCTCTCTCTAATCAATCCTTAGTTTTATCTTGATGTCTCATTTGTCTCTCTCTTTCTCTCTCTCTCTTTCTCTCTCTCTCTCTCACACACACACACATACACACACACACACGGAGCCCTCTATTATCAGTTTCTTTTCCAAGAATATTGAAAACCTTCCAAGCATGTTAGACATTTCTTAAAGAGAAAGACAGATGAGTAAGCAGATGGTGAGACACAAAGATCTATCATCACGGAAAGTACAAACTCCTCCAGAGGCCAAATGCCTCCTCGTGAAGAGGTGTTTGGGGATCGGATTTAATGTCCTTTAGGTTATCCCTCTGGTGAATCTTCAGCTCTCTTCTTAGAACATATTCAGCTCCTTTCCCAGAAAAGGTGTCATTTCTCTGGAATACGGTTAAACAAAACAGCAGACCTCAGCACCCTACAGACTCAGCCTTCCCACCTCAGTGACACCTCAGTGTCTTTTATCTTCATTTGCATTGTACAGTATAATTTGAGAAAAGTCAATATCCAGTTAGTGGTGTGTATAAAATTTAAAATCTGTTTCATCAGTAATTTCAATGGAGTTTCCACCATCCAGCAAGGCAACACATCTATTTCAAACCCTAAAGTAAGTAACTATGATAGGGAGGACACAGGTGACAGCTAAGACTGGCCGACATCACTATTACCTTGAGAGGGAAGTGAAAGCCGTGGCAGTTAATATAAAGCTTTTTAAAAATTTGGTGGGAAAGACAAGCAAAATAATAAATCCCTTAATGAGAAAATTCCCAGCAGTGTACTTGATGTGCTCAGGTGCCTCCAAGGCCCTTCTGCTTCAGCAACTCAACTCTGCTGCTCCATATAAATATTAGTAATTCTATAAAAGAAAATATCAGTGAGCTTCAAAGCAGAAGTTCTCTGCACGTCAGCTGACTCTAAGAAACCAAAAGGTACAGGGGTGGAAACTCGCTCTCTGACTTTTTGTATCAAAAAAAATTATCCCAAATTAGACTCTTCACCGCCCTGCACGCCACGGTGGGTGGAAAACTCCACGCTTGATTCCAGGCTGCCTGTCAATCATTCAAAAATCTTAACTCTAGGATGTCACACAGAATTAAACCAAATGAGAAAGCAAGTGGAAGCCTTCACAACTCACTTCACAGCAATCAATAACCCAAGACTCAATAGCAGGCATTCGATGGGGGCTGCAGGAAGGAAAATATCTCACTCTGCACGAATCGAGATTTAGATCCCTTACGAAAGGGCCTTGCAACAGCACAGGAGTCTGTCCAAATTGTTTGTTCAGTCACTTTCACAAGTCCTTCAAAGTGCTCTACCCTGTTCAAGTCAAGCACCTAGGAGTGAGGGTGTGAACTGGCAGGCTTCACCTGCCACAGGGAGGTGACAACGCAGAAGCTAAGGCGAGCTGGGCTAATCGGTCCCCGCACTCTGACCAGCACCCAGACTCCTGCTGGAGCCCCAGTGCTGCGCAGCGGTGGGTGCCGGGCGGGTGTGGGAGCTTTGCCTAGGGGAGGAGGCAGCCAGGCCTGCGATGCTCGTGGGTGAGCTCACACCTCCCAAACCCCCCTACTCCTCATCCTTAATTTTTTAAGTTTCACTCAAAGCCACTCACGTCTGGTGAAAGTCTAAATATAATAACTCTTACCCTTTCAAAGAGTGGCTTTCAACATTTAGACAAACTCCATCCTGACCTGCAACCACAGGAATATTCAACATACATAACAGACACCCCGAGGGCTCTGGACTATCAGGGCAGGAGACCACCGTCCACAGCCACATGAAGGTATATGGCCCCTGGGTCCCCACGTGAAGGTAAATGGCCCCTGAATTAACCCAAGACTCTGGTCCATTCAGGATAGAATCTGTCATTCAGCCATTTTTGGTTTGTGTAAAATGCAGCCTGGCCCTGCATGTTGTTTGCACTCTACCAGTGCACCCTACTTTTCATTTTTTATCTCTTCATTTTTTATTAGATCATCTTTACCTTATTTTTCTGCTCAGTTTTTCCACTCTTTTTCTTCACTCTTTGAATTCAGGACCAAGAAATAGAAGCACGAATCCATTATAAGGACAGGTCTAGTGTGTCTGTGGCCCCGGGACAGAAGCAGGAGGCTGAGATCTTTAAGGCCAAAATGCCCAGCGAGCGCAGGAATGGCCATATGCTTGCCCCAGCTGGGATGTAAGAGTCCACGGGAAGCATGTAGACCAAAATCTGATAGTAAAACACCTACCAGATGTGTCACTGGCAATAATCCAAAGTTTGATGACACTCTGCACTGAGGTGGCCATGGGGGAAGTGGCACCCCTGTACTGCCAGTGAGGATGCAAGTTGGGACAGACCCCATAGAATGCAATTTGACAAAATCTGTCAAAACTGCCAGTGCATATACACTTTTGCTCAACAATTCCAGTTCTGTGAAATTATCCTACTCTTGTGGGCACATGAGAAATTATTATTCATACTGAGATTGTAACGGCAAAACTGGAGTAATGTCGCCGAGGGAAACACCCAGAGGTACACGAGGGTGCAGAGAGAACAGGTCTATTAATGCCGGTGGGCTCAGAGGGGGACTCCTCGGCCAAATTCTGAGCACCCGCGGTCAGGGGAACTTGTCTTTTATACTTCAAGAGCAAGGAGGGGTACAGAGTGGTTTATACCAGGAAGTGTAAACATAAGGAAGTTACTGTAATGTACAAATAAGGAAACTGCTGCAAGGGAGCTGTTTACAGGAGAATGAGCTGCAGCTGTTAATCAGTTTCAGTTTTCTTTCTTTATAACGTCAGTTTCACAAACATTCCTGTGACCAGGGGGTGGCGGCAAGCAGTCTTACAGAAGCAGATAAGCAATTAACATAAACAGGGCTATAGCTTCACCTTTCAGGGTGAAAGGTTTTAGTAAATTTTCATTTTTCCCTCACAAGATTAGGCATTACAGAACTTCACCTCCAGCCACAGGGCGGCTCACAGACCACCTGGGAACAGGAGCACAGGCCTCGCTGGCTCCCTAAGCCTGTGTGACAAAACTGTCCTCTGGAAAAGCCCAAACGCCCTGTGATAAAAATCACTCACCCGCTCAGTAAAAAGTAAGCCCAGTTTTCCCCCTTCTGCAGCTGTTCTCCTGAAGAGCAGCACCACGAAATCCCAGCAGCACAGAGAACGCGCTGCACCGTGCTGCCAACTTATCTCAGAAGACTCAGGGAGCCCCCAACATGCAGCTCGGGCTCCCCACGGCATTAATGTCCTTTTAAGCTACAAGTGAGGGTTGCAGGGCCTTTCTGTTCTCTGAATGTCTTTAAAAATCTTTGAGAGAGAGAGAGTTCAGAAAATCATCCTAATTTGGACAGATAAGGAGGTTTAAGATCTTTAAATTATTTTGTTTTCATTTTTTAGTAGAGCCAAGAAAACTTCCTTAACAGATAAATATTCATAGAAACTTTAAGATTAACTGATTTCCTGTAACAGATACTCATTTTTGGAGCCAAACAGATCTCAATTTAAATCCCAACTGTGCAACTTAAAGCCTATGGAACTTTAGACCAGCCTCTGGGTCTCTCTGCCTCAATTCCTCAGCTGCAGACTGGGGAGACACAACTGCCTCATGGTGCTGAGTGGAGGATTAAAATGAGATGCACCACGTACACCACAGACCTAGTGCTGGTTGGCGCATAGCAGGAACTTAGCGATAATAGAGCCCTCACCACACCGTACAGCCTTTTAAAAATACAAGTGTTATATTTTTAAATTTTTGGTCAAAGACAATAATCAACATAAAAATCTCATTTTAGAGTTTCCATGCTCCTTTGCCTTTTGCAAACAGCATCTGGCAGGCTGAGTCACATTTGGGGCCACATTTGAGTATTTGGGGCCACATTCTCTTGCCCCATGATGCAATTAACTCTGATGAGTTGGAACTCCGGTTCCTCTAGACCCAGCCACACAACAAGAGTTGGTTTTGCTTTTCCCTGTAGTCCTTATACAATTACAATTGCCCCCAACTCTCTGCTTTTCCACCCAAGACCTACTCTGTGAGGGCAAATGAATCAACAAAGTTTGTTTCTGGGCAAAAATTTGTTTTAAAGCTATGAAGACATCCCTGTTTTCTCCTTTCTCCTTCGCCCTCCTGTCTCTGCCTCCCAGGACAACATCACAGAGTCAGAGCCCTCTAAAAGCTTGGTTACTGCAAGCTCGAGATGGAGGAGCTTGGTCTTCAGGCAAGGAATTAATCCCAGAGGTGAAAAATATTATAAGAAAGACTGAGATTTGAAGATTACCCTGTGAGCCAGGACTCAGCTGAAGCCAGCCCGGTTCACGTGCTCCCCAGGCAGTGCTCACAGTGGGTCATGGTAACTCCCCTCCAGCAGTGAGGCCCAAGGGCCACACGCCTGACTAGTGTGCCCAGGCCAGAGTCAGTGGGAAGCAAAAGAAAAAAGAAAAAGGAAAAACCTGCCAGCTGACGTACAAATTAATTCTGTCTGTGTTGCGGGACAATTCTTGGTGTCATTGTCTAGCATGCTTGTTTGGCCTTCACTTTAGTGGCTGACAGCACTCCATACAGCACTGCCAGGTGAGCTGCCTCTCTGGGGGCCATCACACCGCAGAGATCTAGAAGCCATCAAGTGTCACCCAGCATACACTAACGAATAGATCTCCAGTGCTCTAAAAGGCGTTTTGAAAAACAAACAAAAAAATCAAGAATGTTTGCAAAGAAAACTGTTTCCTAAAGGAATGTAAGTCTTCCAATATTAATTTGGAAAAGGACCTCACATTTGGTACTTTTTTCCCCATAGAAGCTAGAAAAATAAACTGGTATTAACATTTTGTCAGGTGGTAGACAAAGAGTACAAACTGATTTGTTTTCATTTCCTGCTAAATATCTTATGAATAGTTAATGCTGTTTTGCTTTTATGTTTACAAAATACATTGCTTTTTTTAAGAGAAATAGTCAAAATTTTTAAAACATTCATTAGTTTCTCCTAGTATGTCGAGTAATTTAACTTTGCCTCTTATATTGAAAGAGTATTTATTAAACTGGAGTAGTTTCTTATCAGTATTTGAGCACCTGTAGTATTCTATGGTTCTACCAAATCAAGAGAAAATAAATTTGTGAACACAGTGTTCCCAAATCGAAGATAATTTCTTTACCTAAAACAAAATATGATCATAAATGCTGGTTGTGTTGATGTGATGCTTTGTACCAGAAGAGATCACAGTGCAAGAGACCAGTGGGTTAGCAGGGGTGGGGGTCCTGACACGTGTTCTGCCAGAGGCAGGTTTCAGTAGGGTATTGGACAGAGGGAAGCAGCTGAATTTGAAGGGTAGATAATTGCCCAGCAAACTGCAAACCCTGGAAGGAGGTGAAAGGGCTCCAGAAATGTGATGTTTGGAATAAAGAAATCAAGACACCAAAAAGCAGATGGAAGAGGACCAGGGCTTTGAATTGGTGAGAGCCAGACACGTGGCAGGTGCAGACCATGATCCGGGCTCCTTAAGCCAAAGACGCTGTGACATATTTGGATCATTGACAACAGTTAGCAGAGGGTCCTTGTGAAGTTGAATGAAATGAGTTTGGTTTCTTCTAATTGTCTCTTAGTGTATTCTACAAGCAATACTTAAGTGAGAACAACAGGAGCACAGCAAAATAATGTAATTTACAAATCCTACTCAAGAAGAAAACAATGTGTCAATTTTTATTGCACTTTGGGTTGGAGCTGGGGGTGACATGTCTGGTCTCTTGCATATGTTGTTGATACCCCCTTGCCACTCTGTGAGAGGAGTGTGGTGTGGTAGTCAAGAGACGAGCCCTGCTGTACATCTATCCAGAGTGTGGTTTTGGGCAGTTTCCTAACCTCTCTGGGATGGTTTCCTCAACTGTCAGACAGGGATAATAACAGCGCCCACCTCGCAGAATTGTGGGGGTTATATGAGTTAATACATGTGGCGTGCTTAAGATGGCACCCAGGGCATGGTGAGCTTTCATAAAGATCACCGATTAGGCACTTCCGGAAAAGTGGCGGTGTGATAGAGTCCTCCCACCGCACTGCTCCCAGGGAAGGAGGTGAAGAACGCCAGCGGCTGCCTGCGAGCACGGACCGCTCACTCCGAAAACAGCATTGCGAATTACAGAGAAACAACACCGAACGCCCAGCCCAAGAAAACAGGTACAAAATTTTCACAAAGATCGGAGGGCGCACGGAGCACAATAGAGCCCAGAGCGCAGGAAGGACGTGCTCACCAGGTCGGCGCAGCGCGACCTGCCCCCCAAGCGGTTACGCGCCTCCCCATCCACGCAGTCAGGGACAAGCCCAGAGTTGGGGCAGGGCGGTTGCACAAGGCAACAGACGCTGTGGAGTTGGAGTAATCACGAAAGCCAAACACAACGCTCAGCTGCAGTGTACAGAGACCGTGCAGGGCTGGGGATCACGCTGGGCGGAGATTCAGCTTCCCGGGACAGTGCGCGGGAACCCGCAGACCGGCACTGCGTCACTGGAAGTCAGCGGGACTGGGCCCGGGAGTTTAACCGAGAGCGGGACACGCCCTTAGAGGCTGCTAGCAACTGCCGCTGCGGCCGGCAGAGAAAAGCTGCGCTCCTGGCGCGATCGGAGCCCGGCTGTGTGCCAGGCTGGCGGCGGCCGCCATCTATAAAGCCGCCCACGCGGAGCTGTGAGGCACGTCTCTAGCTCCGCCCCGGCCCGGCCCGGGGCTCTTCTGCTGGGGCGAGACAGGCTTTGCCTGTGGTGGCCAGGGACAGCTGCATCCGTGGGTTCCAGGTGGGACGAGATCCCGGAACTGTAGCGGCGGGACCTTTGGGTATTGGAAACAGTTTGCAGCTCGTCCATCTGGTTCTGCTACCCCGGCTCTGGCCTCCCACAAGTCTGCTACGTGCTGGTCCTAGTGCCCGCCCCTTCAGGTCCCAGCCCTCCTGTACCCCAGAGATCGCTCATTTTGAAGGTTGCTGGCTATAGTGACTCATTTGGTATAACTGCTGGTTCCCATGACAACCAAATACCTCAAGACCCACATGCTGAACCAGAGCAGCTCCCCATAATCCTGCCCACTTCAATAGGGAATTTCGTGCCATCCAAGAGCACTCCCAGTGACCACTACTCCCCCCTCCCCATGGGAACATCCCCCCGGTGGAGACTGCTGGGGATAGAGACGGCCACCCGCCTCGCCTTGGGGTCTAGTGGTGGAAAAGGGGTGCAAAATTGGAGATCCCCCTATCAACCAGTATCACGCAGAGACACACATCAGAAGGGCAGACACACGTGGCTAGATGAGCAACCTCTGAGCTGTGTAGAATTTTCCCAACTCAGCTCTCACACTGCAGCCAAAAAAAATTGTGTTTCTACCTGCACCTCAGGAGGAGCAGGGTCAAAGTAACCCCTAGGAGCTACAAGGCCCCTCCCAAAGCACGGGGCTTTCGCATACCCCAACTGGGGAATCAGAGTCTGCCATGGACATAACAAAATACCTAGCTAATAGGGAGCGGAGGACTCATATCCTCAAGTACAATTCATTAGCTCAGAGCCCAAGCTGGGAGGTCATTCTCACCACACTCCACTGGGAAGAGGAGAAAACCACAGGTCAGAGTTAACTCAAGATCCACCAAACTTGCTAAAATACACCTAAGGCAATACAGGCCACTACTTCTCTCCCTGGCTTGGCCAAGGAACAATAATTGTGAGCCTGGTGACAGGGCCATAAACTAGCTCTAACACCCCCAGCTCTCGACCAAGAGGCCAGATGAGAAAAAACCAGCGAAAGAACTCAGGGAACATGAAAAATCAGAGTGAAAAGTCACCCCCAAAAGAAATTATCAGTTCCTCAGCAATGGATACCAACCCAAATGAAATGGGTAGAATGACAGAAGAGGAATTTCGTTTATGGATTATAAGAAAGCTCAATGAAATTCAAGAGAAAATTGAATCCCAGCACAAAGAAACCACAAGAAAAATGCAAGAAATGAATGAAAAATTCTCCAAAGAAATAGAAATATTATGGAAAAATCAAATAGAAATCCTAGAAATGAAAGAAGCATTCAAGGATCTACAAAACACAGTGGAAAGCCTTAAGAATAGGCTGGACCATGCAGAGGAAAGAATTTCAGAGCTAGAAGACAGCTCCTATGTGCTAAATAAATCAGCTGAAGAGAAAGAACACAAAAACAAGAGGCAGGAAAAAAGCATACAAGAAATGTGGGATTATGTAAAGAGGCCAAACATAAGGATCATAGGTATCCCTGAGGAGAGGAGGAAATTTGCATGGGCTGGAAAATTTATTTGAAGGAATAATAGAGGAAAATTTCCATGGCTTAGCCAGAAATCTCGATATCCAACTACAAGAAGCACACAGGACTCCTGGGAGAGTCAATGTGAAAAGGCATTCACCACGCCACGTAATTATTAGTCTGACCAAAGTAAACACAAAAGAGGCACTCCTCAAGGCTGTAAGACGAAAAGAACAGGTAACCTACAAAGGGAAACTGATCAGATTAACTGCAGATTTCTCCGCTGAAACCTTACAAGCCAGAAGGAATGGGAGACATCATCAATCTCCTAAAACAAAACAAAGGTCAACCCAGAATTCTGTATCCTGCCAAACTAAGCTTCTTATATGAGGGAGAAATAAAGACCTTTCCAGATAAGCAATCACTGATAGAATTTGCGAAATCCAGACCGGCCTTGCAAGAAATGCTTAGACCTGCATTATACACTAAACAGAGCAACAGACACCCCCTATGTAAAACTACGCAAAAGTAAAACCCCAGAAACCAGATTCCACAATGACGCAAGAGGTAAAACAAAAGATACCACCCAACAGAATAATCAGAAATTTACTCCAAATATCAATTCTCTCAATAAATGTAAATGGCTTGAACTGCCCATTGAACAGACATAGGCTGGCTGAATGGATTAAAAAATACAAACCAAGTATCTGTTTGTCTTCAGGAAACACACTTTACACACAAAGATGCATTCAGACTCAAGGTGAAAGGATGGAATACAATTTTCCAGGCTAATGGAAACCAAAAGAAATCCGGAGTAGCCATCCTCATTTCAGATGACATAAACTTTAAAGCAATAAAAGTAAAGAAGGACAAAAATGGACACTATATAGTGGTGAAGGGAAAAATCTCACAAGAGGATTTAACAATCCTAAACATTTATGCACCCAACACAGGAGCACCCAGGTATATAAAGCAAATACTGCTAGATCTAGACAACATAATAAGCAGCAATGCCATAATAGCAGGGGACTTCAACACCCCACTGACAGAACTGGACAGATCCTCCAAACAAAAAACAAATAGAGAAACAAAAGACCTAAACAGGACTCTAGAACATTTGGGCCTAACAGATATCTACAGAACACTCCACCCAAATAACACTGAATATACATTCTTCTCATCAGCTCATGGAACTTTCTCTAAAATTGACCACATCCTAGGCAACAAAACAGATCTAAACAAATTCAAAAAAATAGAAATCATACCATGTATCTTTTCAGAACACAGCGGAATAAAATTAGAAATCAATTCCAACAGAAACTCACATCGTCCTCCAAAAATGTGGAAACTAAACAATCTATTGCTGAAAGAATATTGGGTCAAGGAGGAGATTCAAATTGAAATCAAAAGATTCTTTGAACTAAACGATAATGGGGACACAAGTTATCAAAATCTGTGGGATACAGCAAAAGCAGTCCTGAGAGGAAAACTTATCGCCATAAATTCCCACATCCAAAAGACAGAAAAGTCACAAATCAGCAGACTAACGAATCATCTTAAGGAAATGGAAAAGGAAGAGCAAAGCAATCCTAAAGCCAGCAGAAGAAAAGAAATAACCAAAATCAGAGCAGAATTAAATGAAATCGAGAACAAAAGAACAATACAGAAGATCAATGAAACGAAAAGTTGGTTCTTTGAAAAGATAAACAAAGTAGACAGGCCACTTGCCAGGTTGACCAGAAGCAGAAAGGAAAGGACTCTAATAAGCTCAATTAGAAATGAAAAAGGAGAAGTCACAACTGATACCATGGAAATACAAAACATCATCTTCGAATACTACAAAAATCTCTATGCCCACAAACACGAAAACGTGGAGGAAATAGACAAATTCTTAGAAACATACTACCTCCCTAGGCTCAACCAGGAAGAAACAGAATTTCTAAACAGACCAATATCAAGCACCAAAATCGAAGCAGTAATAAAAAATCTTCCCACAAAAGAAAGTCCCGGACCAGATGGGTTCACACCTGAATTCTACCAAGCCTACAAAGAAGAACTGGTGCCTATACTGCAGAAATTATTTGAAAATATCCAGAAGGATAGAATCCTCCCAAACTCATTCTACGAAGCCAATATCACCTTGATACCAAAGCCAGGAAAGGACACAACAGAAAAAGAAAACTACAGACCAATATCCCTTATGAATATAGATGCAAAAATTCTCAATAAAATCCTTGCAAACCAAATTCAAATGTACATCAAAAAAATAATCCATCACGATCAGGTGGGCTTTATTCCCGAGATGCATGGATGGTTCAACATACGCAAATCTATAAATGTAATTCACCATATAAATAAAAGCAAGAACAAAGATTATATGATCCTTTCAAAAGATGCAGAAAAGGCTTTTGACAAAATCCAGCATCCTTTTATGATAAGAACTCTTAACAATATAGGCATAGATGGCTCATACCTCGAAACTATTAAAGCCATATACGATAAACCCACAGCCAATATCATACTGAATGGGGAAAAATTGAAGGCATTCCCCCTTAAAACTGGCACCAGACAAGGGTGCCCACTATCTCCACTTCTTTTCAACATAGTGCTGGAAGTCCTGGCCACAGCAATTAGACAAGACAGAGGAATTAGGGGCATCCAGATGGGGGCAGAAGAGGTCAAACTTTCACTATTCGCAGACGATATGATATTATACATAGAAAACCCCAAAGATTCAACCAAGAGATTACTGGAATTGATAAATGAATTCAGCAAAGTCTCAGGATACAAAATTAATACACACAAATCCATAGCCTTCATATATGCTAATAACAATCAAGCCGAGAAACAAATTAAAGATGCAATACCTTTCGCAATAGCAACAAAGAAAATTAAATATTTAGGAACATATCTAACTAAGGAGGTCAAAGACCTATATAGAGAGAATTATGAAACACTGAGAAAAGAAATTGCAGAGGACGTAAATAGATGGAAAGCCCTACCATGCTCTTGGATAGGCAGAGTCAACATAGTAAAAATGGCTTTGCTACCTAAATTAATTTACAGAATCAATGCAATCCCTATCAAAATACCAACATCATTTTTTGCCGATCTAGAAAAAATAATTCTATGCTTCGTGTGGAACCAGAGAAGACCCCATCTAGCCAAAGCAATCTTAAGCAAAAAGAACAAATTGGGAGGCATCTGTCTACCAGACTTCAAACTATACTACAAGGCTATAGTAACCAAAACTGCATGGTATTGGCACAAGAACAGACACGTAGACCAATGGAACAGGACTGAGAACCCAAATATAAAACCAACCTCATACAGTCACCTGATCTTTGACAAATTCCAGAAAAATGTACACTGGGGAAAAGATTCCCTATTCAACAAATGGTGCTGGGAAAACTGGATGGCCATATGTAGAAGACTGAAAGTGGACCCACACCTCTCACCTCTCACAAAAATCAATTCACAATGAATAACAGACATTATTCAAACAAACCTAAGATATAACCATAAGAATTCTCAAAGAAAACGTTGGAAAAACTCTTATGGACATTGGCCTAGGCAAAGAATTTATGAAGAAGACCCCCAAAGCAATCACAGCAGCAACAAAAATAAATACATGGGACCTGATCAAATTGAAAAGCTTCTGCACAGACAAGGAAACTATCACTAGAGTGAACAGACAACCTACAGAATGGGAGAAAATATTTGCATGCTACACCTCTGATAAAGGGCTGATAACCAGAATCTATACAGAACTTAGGAAAATCAACAAGAAAAAATCAAACAACCCTATTAAAAAATGGGCAAAGGACATGAACAGAAACTTTTCCAAAGAAGACAGAATAATGGCCAGCAAACATATAAAAAAGTGCTCAACTTCTCTAATCATCAGGGAAATGCAAATCAAAACCACAATGAGATATCACTTAACTCCAGTGAGATTGGCTCATATCAAAAAATCCCCAAATAACAAATGTTGGTGGGGATGTGGACAGATAGGAACACTCATACACTGCTGGTGGGACTGCAAATTAGTACAACCTCTATGGAAAAGAATATGGAGATACCTCAAAGAATTAAAAGTAGAATTACCATTTGACCCAGCAATCCCACTACTGGGTATTTATCCAAAAGAAAAAAAGACATTTTATAATAAAGACATCTGCTCTCGAATGTTCATAGCAGCACAATTCACAATTGCAAAGTTGTGGAAACAACCAAGGTGCCCATCAATACACGAGTGGATCAATAAAATGTGGTATATGTATTATGGAGTATTACTCAGCAATAAGGAACAACAGTGAATTAACACATCTGGTATTATCCTGGTTGGAGCTAGAACCCATTCTTCGAAGCGAAGTGTCACAGGACTGGAAAAACAAGCACCACTGGTACTCACCATCAAACTGGTACTAACTGATGAACACCTACATCACACAGGGCAAGAACATTCATCAGAGGGCGGGCGGGCGGGAGGGGGGTGGAAGGGATGGGAAAAACTCTCACTGAATGGATGTGGGGAGCACAGTTTGGGAGACGACCACGATTGTGGCTCTGACACGGGCAGAACAGGGGCAATGTGTATGGCCAAAGTGTTGTACCCCCATGATATTCTGAAATTAAAAAAATAAATTAAAAGAAAAAAAAAATCACTGATTAGCGTCACTTCCCCGTCCACCAAGAAAGGGGCCACACCACCTGCAGTCCTCACCACCAGCCTGGCAGCAGTGGTTGATTGGTGGCCTGTTGCAGGGGACCCCATGGGCACACCACGTTTCTGTCCAGACTCAGTATCTCCTGTGGGTTTGTAAGGCTGGCAGCCCCGAGCAGCACTGCCCAGGGGCTGAAGCTGAGCTTCAGAACTGCCTCTTTCAAGAAGTGTCAGAATCTCTTTCAACATTTCTCTTTTTCCCGTTATCAATTTTGCCACTGATGCATTAGAGGTTGGAAGCATACACCAACTCTGATCACACTCAATAGACTCACAAGATGGAAGTATCCATCCAGACAACATATAAAGAGATTTAGTATCAGGAACTGGCTGACATGGTTATGGAGGCCGAGCAGTCCCAAGTCCTGCAGTCGGCAAGCTGCAGACCCTGGAGGGCTGATAATGGAGTTCGGACTGAAAGCCGGCAGACTTGAGATCAAAGAAGAGCCGATGTTTTAATTCTAATCTGAAGGCAGGGGAAAAAAAACAGTGTTTTAGCTTAGGCAGGAGGAGGAGAAGCTGTCCCTACTCCTTGAGGGAAGGTCAGCCTTTTTGTTCTTTGGGCCCTCAACTGATTGGGTGAGGCCCACCCACATTAGGGAGGACAATCTGTTTTACTCTGTCTACCGATTCAAATGCTAATCTCATCACAGATCATCCTCCAGACACACTCAGAATAATGTTTAACCAAATATCTGGGCACCCTGAACCTCAGTCAAGCTGATACATTAAAATTGACCACTACAGGCCCATCCTCTCCCTGAGTGGCTTCTCCAGCTTGTGGACATGTAAGTGGCTGTGACCAGCACACGGACTTCCCAGGGCCTGAGCATGTAGGACTAGGGTGACTAACAGCCCATTTTGCCCAGGTCCAAGGAGGGGGCCCTGGGAGATAGGACTTTCAGTTTTGAAAACCTGCACAGGTCTCAGGCAAACAGGGATAAATTGTCCATCCCAGACAGACCCCTGTCAGCACCTACCCTCTGTTAATGCACAATGCATTCCCTGTCATCTACATACCTAACTCATGAACTTCCCCCTTAATACCTGACCTCTGACCCCAGTCCCTTACAAGGGAATTAGTTCCTTCCCAGGAGAAACCTTAGAGTAAGACAGTGCTGAGCTCCCTGTGGACTTCGGATCAAAACCTACACTCTCAGACTTGCACTCCCCCAAGGATATGTCATGTCGTCTTCCTCACAACATGACGCTGGCTTCCTCAAGCTCTGGTGGAGGGGAATTAGCTCTACCTCTGGAGGGGAAGAGTGTAAAGAATTTGTGGTCATGTCTTTAAAACCACCACAATGGCAAAGGCAAATCTGATCTATTTCACAAAACTGCCTGTGTGCAACCATCAACACCACCGTCTGGCAACTGAATCAATAAAAATTCCACATACTCTTGCCAGGAGCAGATTCTCAAAATTGCTCAACCACAGTTTAATTGGCCTTGTCTACTTGAGGGCCATCTGGATGCTTCCACTGCCTCAATTCAACTCCAACCTAGAGACACCTCGAAAAATATTGGAAGTCTCCAGAAACCCCACTCCTGGGAGTTCTGCCTTTGAAACAGGTGTAGTACCATATACCACACAGTCATCCTTGGGAATGATACATCAACACCCTTGCCATTATCCCACAAGCTGTAGGGTCAGGCAGTGACCCAGGAAGACAAGCAGTGAAAAAGAAAGGAAATTAATACCTTTCGCAACAATCTGGATGGAACTGGAGACCATTCTCCTAAGCGAAGCATCTCAAGAGTGGAAAAACAAACACTACATGTACTCACTGTTAAATTGGAACTAACTGAGCACACACGTGCACAGAGGGAGTAAAACTCAGTGGAAATCACGCAGCAGGAGGGGAGTGCACCATGAACACTCTCTGGGTGACGGGCACACCTGTAGCCAGACTCAAGCATTACAAAAGTGATCCACGTAACCTAAAACATTTGTATCCCCTTAATATTTTGAAATAAAAAAGAAAAGAAAAAGAAAGGACTCAAACATCTCCCCAATCCACTGGACCCACCACAGCCCCCGAGTAGTTGCTGTTCTGCTCACCTGTTTCCACACATGCCTTTCGTTTCTTTTACTTCTTTTCCTATTCAAGGACACCATTTGTGCTCATCCTAATTAACCTAGCAAACGTTCAAGCGCATTCACGAGAAGGACGGGAGGGAGAGGCGAGGGTAAAGAATAATCTTTATTATCATCTCTGGCCTCAAAATTCCACTAAAGATGTTTCTCACAAAGTGGTTAAGATGAGGGCTTATTAAATTGTTTTATTTAAATTATTACACTATTGTATTTTATGGAGGGACTAAAGGTTTCTTAAAGCTAATGCGGCTGGTTTTTATTTTATTCCTATTTTGCAACTGATGTTTCCATGTATTCTCTTTCAGGTGACTCAGTGATTTTACCTCAGATCTCCAGCAAGTGCAACAAAGAAGAAAATTTCCTGAACAACCAATCACGTTTTCTGTGAAGTCAAGTCCAAGTAACATCCCCATCTTAACCACAAGCTACAGAAATGAAGCACATTATCAATCCATACGAAAACATCAATGATACAGCAAGAAATAATTCAGACTGTCCTCACGTAGTTTTGCCAGAAGAGATATTTTTCACAATATCCATTGTTGGAGTTTTGGAGAATCTGATCGTCCTTCTGGCTGTGTTCAAGAATAAGAATCTCCAGTCGCCCATGTACTTTTTCATTTGTAGTTTGGCCATTTCTGATATGTTGGGCAGCCTGTATAAGATCTTGGAAAATATCTTGATCATATTCAGAAACATGGGTTATCTCAAGCCTCGTGGCAATTTTGAAACCACAGCCGATGACATCATCGACTCCTTGTTCGTCCTCTCTCTGCTTGGCTCCATTTTCAGCCTGTCTGTGATCGCTGCCGACCGCTACATCACCATCTTCCACGCTCTGCAGTACCACAGCATCGTGACCATGCGCCGCACCGTCGTCGTCCTGACGGTCATCTGGACCTTCTGCACGGGGAGCGGCATCGCCATGGTGATCTTCTCCCATCACATCCCCACAGTGATCACCTTCACATCGCTGTTCCCTCTGATGTTGCTCTTCATCCTGTGCCTCTATGTGCACATGTTCCTGCTGGCCCGATCCCATGCCAGGAAGATCTCAACCCTCCCCAGAGCTAACATGAAAGGGGCCATCACACTGACCATCCTGCTTGGGGTCTTCATCTTCTGTTGGGCACCCTTTGTCCTTCATGTCCTCTTAATGACATTCTGCCCAAATAACCCTTACTGTGCTTGCTACATGTCTCTCTTCCAGGTGAATGGCATGTTGATCATGTGTAATGCAGTCATTGACCCCTTTATATATGCCTTCCGGAGCCCAGAGCTCAGGGATGCATTCAAGAAGATGATCTTCTGCAACAGATGCCAGTACAATTATTGATCCCTGGTTTTAGAATCCATGAGAATAATATTGTCAAGGGAAGGAATAATGGAACATTCCAACAAATACTAATACTCCTGACTGTTCTCGTTCCTGATGAACATGAGGGTTATCCCACTAGTTAGTGTTTACAACAGCTTAGTTTTATGGGAACAGTTTTGTTGTAGGAGCAACTTTCATAACTTTATAACTAGAGAAATAAAACGATGTACTACAAGGAAGGATAGAATACAAAGTACACACAGCAATACAAATGCAAGGGCTCTGGGCTAATGCAAAAACTTGTTCTTCTACAGATATCTAGCCAGCCAATCCTGGAGCAGCCTTTCCAGGCTGGAGGCCACTGCAACCAATTTCTAGAAGTTGAAGTGCCTGCACAAGTGACTCAGGGAAGACACCATAGGGTCTCTGTAAGCCAATAATAAATTGGCACAAATAATTTGCTACAGGTGAATGTGCCTGGCTCCCACAGCCATGCAGCAACCCTGGCCTCCCTCCTCCTCCTTTCCTGCTTGATGTAGTGTAAGCCACCTCCAATCCTTTTAGGAGCAGGCAGAATATAAATTACAAGCATCAAATAACCAGCACTGAGTTTCCAATAACAAATGAACCTTCTCTGTTAGCCTTCTTTGCTCACTCAGCATCCCACTGGCCTTAAAATCCTTTCCTGTTAAATCTCCTCATGCTTTAAGAGCATAAATTTCAAAGGAGGAAATAAAAATTTAATCCATTTTGTTCCTATGTGGGAATCCACAAAGGCCAGAAGAAAATTGTGACTCTGAAGAAGGTATAACCAAACTTTGTGTGTTTGTCCAAATGTAGAAATAAAGGAAAAGTGGCCCTCATATGTATTTTGTGGAATAAGTAGAGTGTGTGTGTGTGTGTGTGTGTGTATTCCACGCTCTTTTGGACTATGGGGAAAACCAAGACCAAATCAACACTTCAAGCAACTATTATTAGACACCCACAACAAAGACTTGATGACGAGTCTGAAAGGCAGATCCAGTCACTGGAAAATTCCTCCTACCATCAGCTGCAGAAAAGATGCCAGATAATGGCACCCCCAACAGGAATAAAAGAAACACAATTTGTAAGTTCACCCATTTTTAATAGCTACAGCTTAAAGAAGCAGCAAGTTCTGATGGTTAGTCCTTGCTCAGCTGAGAGTGATGTGAAGGGGTTAGTGATGCAAGGGCAGAGGGCGGCATGGGCTTCAGATGCACGAAGCCTGCGCAGGCTCGGGATCCATGGGCAAGGACGGTGTCCTCTGGAAGAGGCAACACTTTGCCCTCAGGAGAGTTTCCCACGTGCGGAGAGAAGACAGCCGCGCACAGTACTGATCGTTTGGTGATGGCTTTGATATTAGTAGTGGGAGGGACAGGAACTTTTCAGAAGCAAAGAAGAAAGCTCGGCATTACGGGAGGACAGTCACAGGGTGTGTCCATGGCCTGTGTCACAGACTGAGGTGAAACCCACAGTGTATCTTCGTGTCCTCTTCTGGAGAAATCCCTCCCTGTTTGCCCCTTCCCAACCAAGTGGACTGTATTACTCTAACATTAACGTGGCTTTATTAATGTATAAAATACTACATGTAAGTTTATTTTCCGTGAAATTGAAAGCAAACCCTATAAATAATTTTTAAAGTGTTATTTATACCATTGAAAAAATAATGTATAGCACATTTTTTCTGATTAAACTGAGTATTCTCAATAAAATGTAGCCTTTCTTTGAAGTTGTACTGCTGTATGATACTATGGAGGTAGTAGTGCTGTTCAACCTCCATCATAAATGGTTCCAAACCACTCTGCTTACAGGATTCTGCCTTTGTCATCTAATCACTCTCAAGTGCTCTGCTGTCATGTCTGACTGTTGTCAGAGGAAAAGCACCTAGAAATTCCTCCACCTCTCCCTGCCTTCAAATCATTGCATTTAATCTAAGAAACAAAATTAGAAGGCTAGTCTGATAGTGCATTAAACAAAAATAAAGGATTTTTAAATTTCCTCTCAATCCTGAGTGCTAATTCAGAGACATTGTCAATTCTAGGTCCTCAGCTATATTCAAATCACAGCAGGACCTTTAGTGCTCATAGTTGCTGGAAAAATTATGGTTTTCTACCTCTAACTTCATATATAATTCAAAATGGAAACAATATCAAACTGCAAATATTTGTGTCAGGAAGACCAATAGGCTCTTTTATTAAATTATCTTTTCCCATGATGACTACTTCAATTCTTTTGTCAAATTGTCAAATTTTTAAACTGCTATGTGGAGGCCATAAGTATGTGTTCAGTTTTGTGGATGATCTAGCCTTGGACTAGATGGCTGCAAACGCTAGATAAAGGATGAATTACCATCAGATGATCTGATGTCCTCTTGGTGCGGGAGTGCACTAATTCTGTGCCCTCTCAAATAAAAGGGAAGGATGTTTCATCTTCCTGCCCGTGTCCCACCTGGTCATTGACAGACAAGAGAGGTCAGTGAACACCGCTGTCCCGCGGCCGCACACTCCTTGGGCTGAGACGAGAAAGGGCTGAGAGAGAAGTCAAGGCACCCTCCAGGGCATCCGGTCAAGAGCAAATCAATAAATGAATTCTGAAAACTGTAAGAATTGATGTTTCCTGAGCTGTGGCAAGGTATCTAGTAATAATAATAATAATAGAAGTAACAATAGCATTAATAATGGTACCTATCTATGACTGAACAGTTGCTACAAGCCAGGTGTTATTTTAAGGGCTTTGCCTACTTTAATCCTCACAAGGACCCTAAAGGTAGTTCTATTATTATCCTCTTGTTTTTAGATGAATAAGCTGAGGTTCAGAGATATTTATAGCTTCTGCAGCAGGCCAACTCTAAGGTGGCCTTTGTGATTCCTACCTCCTGGTGTTCACATTTTTGTGTAATACCTGCCCCTAGAGTGTGGATGGGACTATGACTTGCTTCTAACCCATAGAACATGGCAAATGTGATGGAATGTCACTCTCATGATTATAGAACATTATCTAAAACCCCATCTTGCTAGCAAACTTGTTAGAGAACCTCTGCTTTCTGGCTTGATGAAATAAGTGTACATGCTGGGGACCCTCATCTGGCAAGACAGTATGTGGGGGGCCTCCAGGAACCACAGGGGTCTCCAGGAACTGCAGGGGAGTTCTAGGGACTGAGGGGGGTGGTCTCTAGTTCTGGTGCAAGAACCTGAAGCTGTCAGTCATGCAGACCCTGAGCCTCAGATGAGAATGCAGTCCAGCCTACACCTTGATTTTTAACCCGATGGGGCCCAAGCAGAGGATCTAGCTAAGCCATGTCCAGGTTTATGACCCATGAAACTGTGAGATAACAAGTGTGTGTTGTTTTAAGCCACTAGGTTTGTGGAAATTTGTTATGCAACGAGAAATGAATACATTTACCCAACTCAAGCTAGTGAGTGCCAGAGTCAGGGGTCAGCTCCAGGATGCCATCTGGCCCCCAGCTCGCGCCCTGGGATGCTGGGATGCTCCGCGTGCAAACAAATGGCCACACCATGGCTCAGTGCCTCTTCACTTCGTCTCCTTCCAGGCCAGGACGGGCACACTGAGAACACCCAGGACCACTACCCCTACCCCACTGCACACTCAGCTCCAAAACTGAGGGTCACTCAGAGAAAAGTGCACCATTGTCACTACCCCCCATCCAGAGCCCTGGCTCAGAGATTTTGCCGGGGAGGAGAAGCAAGCCATAAAACAAATAGCTCCTAATTCCTTTCCAAAGAAACTGACTGCGTTTCTAACGGAGTGTGGGAAAGTCTACATACTCTCAGAATATGGAATTTTCTAAGTCACTACAAATGCTTTTTTAAAAGAAAAAAAAGAACAGTGGCAATTGCAGCCAAAGGCAATTGTGAAGAGGACTATAGACTCATTGGAGACCCAGGCAGCCCTATAGGCCAGGTAGTTTGCTGAGGGAGTCCAGGAAAGAGAGAGTGGTGCCAGCCCTTCTGGGTCAGAACGAATCTCCATCACTGACCTTGAGAACTAACCTTTCGAAGGAGCCAAATTTCATTAGATTCGTTTTGGGGGCAATTTATGCCTCTGGGCATTGTTGAAAACAATTATCAGTCAGCAGTTAGTGGTGCTTGGCAGCTGAGTGTGGTCAGAGACAGAGACAGCCAAACAGCCCTGTCAGGACCACTGTCACCCCATGATAGCTGTGGCAAACGCAGGCTGCACCCCTGAGGAGAACATCAGGTCTCCTCACTGCAGAGTGGGAAGGGGGATAGACTTCACTAAAATAATCCAGACAGACACTAAACAAACAAACAAGAAATAACAATAACAAGCCCATCAAGCAGAGAAATGTGGGGCCAGCACTCAGACTTGCTACAAATTGTTATCCAAAATGTCTACTTCAAAAACATTTGTTATCTAAAATATCCAGTTCTCAACAAAAAATTATAAGACATGCAAAGAAACAGGAAAGTATGACCCACAGAGCAGACAGGGATTGTGGGGAGCTAGCAACAGAAACTGCCTGTGAGAGCAACCAGATGTCAGATTTAACAAAGATGTTAAAGTAGTTATTATAGTGTTTAAAAAATTAAAGGAAACCATGATTAAAGAGGTAAAGTATAATGACAATGTCACATCAAATAGAGTATCAATAACGTGATAGAAATTACAAAAAAGAACAAAATGTAAATTCTAGAGATTAAAGTACAATAACTGAACAATTAGAATACAGGAGTGATACTACAGAAATGGTGAAGTAACAAGCTCCAAGAATCAGTCCCTCCACTCAAACAAAAACTGACTATTCTACATTTTATTCTGAATGTTCCCAACTCCAGAATCTAATCAAACAGAGCAATGAGGAGAGTACTTAATTAAAGAAAGAAGCAGCTAAATTTCAGTAAGAAATCAAGGTGGTATTTTTAATTAACTCATCTACCATCCACCATTTCCCAGCTTGCCAGCAGGTATGGAAATGGCAACCCACATTCCCGAAGTGGCTTGCTGGTGCCAAAGGGGAAATATAGATCTTGTTCTCAAAAAATTGGGGTTGTATGTTTTTACCTCTCTGGAAGTTCCCTGGGGGATCCAGCACAGTGGTTGACCCTTGTTTCACCCACCTTAGGCTAGAGTAAATTTCCAGGAGATGTCTAACGAAAGCATTTAAAGACACATACACTACCTGTAGCCAAGAAATCGAGGCAAGAAATTGAGGACAAGGTACATGGAGGATAGGGTACACAGCAGACAGACCCAAAAACCTGTGAAGAAAAAGGCTGAGGAGGAAGATTCTGGGTGAACAAGGGCTTTGAAGGGCAATATACTTGGGAATCTGGGGTGCAACACACGTGCCCAGGGCTCAGAAAAGACCTGACAGGGCTCTAAGCTTACACCTCTGATTGAGCTCTTGGCGCTGCACAATCAGGTAGTGAAGGCTAAGGCAGAGTTTTTGCAGCCAGGCTGTGTTGAAGCAGTGCCCTAGCTCAGAGCCAATCTGGAAAGACAATGGCCCATCTCACCCCCCCACAGGTAATGATACTTATTTGCTTCTCATGTGTCCTTCCAGATTCTGTTTATGCACATATAAGAAAATGAAGATATATATTCTTATTGTATGCTTTTTTGCACAAAAGATTTTTTCACCTTGTTTTTTTCACTTCCCAACATATCTTGGAGCTCATTCTACATTAGTATATAGAGAACTTTCTCATTCTTTTGTACAGTGGCATAATATCCTCTTGTATAAATGTGCCATAATGTACTTAACCATTTCCCTATTACTGGTTATTTAAACAAATGATTTGAACAATCAGTCCACAGGCATCTAACGCAAATGATTCCTAAGCATATGAAAAGATGCACTGCCTTTCTTCTAAGAAAAATGCAAATTCAAATCACTTTGTGATACAATTTTCACCTATGAGATAGTCAACAATCCAAAGGTGTGTTAACACTGCTGATGAGGCTGTGGGGAGACTGACCCACTTATCTCTTGCTGGGAGAAGTGTAAATTGGTGTAATTACTAAAAAGTAAAATATGACAATAGCTATAACTATAAAATTTAGCAATGACCATGCCCTTGGACCCACCATTTCACTTCTGGGAATTCATCCTGCAAATATAATAGCACAGAGATGAAACATACGTAAATGATTGTTCATACAGCATAGATTGTAATAGCAAAAGATTGAAAACAATTCAAATACCCATCATGTGTTTTCTGACCCCTGTCTAAATGCCAGTTTAATTAATCCTTATAAATGTTGAGTAAGGTTTGGGAACACAGGCTCCTTCTGATTCATTTAACCTTGGGTTAACAAGTAGCAAGGGAGCAGATGAATTGACTGGTTTCTCACACTGCTATACTTCAGTGTAAATACACATTCAGAGATTAGGACTGAAGTCGAAGGCAGGCATTTGTAAAACTCTATGTTTTGGCATTTGGTACGAGCAAATCTAACACCCAGCTGAGGACCACGAATGCACCTCTAATCACTGAGCTTGTTTCCTTTAAGCAGCAGTGGCTCTTCAGCGCCTATAGGCTTCATAAACACCCAAATTTCCCTGCGAGTAGGAGTAACCCAGGGGAAGGTGAGGAGAGCGTGCCCCAGGCAGAAGGAAAAGCAAGTGAAGAGGTGGATTCCTTAACAATAAAAAAAAAAAAAAAAAAATAGTTCCCCTGCAAATAAATAAATAAACCTTTCCTTATTTTGTAGGAAGAATTGTGGTGCAGTAGAAAATATACCCAGCCCTGGAGCAGGGGACCTGGCCTCTGTGATTCCTACGATACTAAGTGACTGCATACACCATGCAGCTCCCTCGTTTCACCTGCACTGCTGTCCATGACAGGCTTTGACCAGACCTGTGGTTCTCAAAATCCAGGGGGAGCCCTATAAGCCCCCAGGCACCAGGGATGTGACAAGGACCTAGCAGGGGGAGCCTGGACTCATCACCCTCTATGCAGAACAGAACCGTGGGACTCACAGAGGGCAGCCAGAGCCAGCTGGTCTGTGTGAGTCGAGGTCCCTCTAAAGGTCATGATTAATCTTTTCCCAATGTGCTTAGGTGTCATTACCATGATTTTTAATACGAGATACTGAGAAAGAGAGAGATGCAGTACATTTTGACAGCTACATGAGAAGCCAGTACAATAGAAAAGGCAAAGTTTTCCCTTAGCATTCAGGCTACAGTATCATAAGCCCCTTATATTTTGCTCCATTGCTGAATTCAAGCACAGTCGGTGTCCATGGAAAGGTAATAGGCTCTTAAAAACAGTGAGGGGAAAAAAAAGGCAAGAAAGGTGCTACCTGGCAGCGCCCAAGCCTCCATTCTCACCTGTACAGGGCAAGAATTGTTCGGCCTTCCCCACACCACATTTATGGATGAAACAGTGCCCGCGGCAGCAAACAGAACACACAACCGTCCAGCAGTCATCTGTCATGGCGCCCACAGCATTGCTGAGTGGGCATGTGGCCTTCCCCATGGCAATGAGATGTACAGCCAAGGCTCTAGGACACACACCAAGGACATGAAGGACACTGGGGGAGGTAATTTATAGGAGACATCATATATGTGGTCATCCATGCTCCTCTACCTTACATGTCGACCCTCGCATGCAAAAATACTGATGCTGTTGTATTTTACATGGTTTTCTAGGGAGCAGCACCCCAACATCAAGCAAAGGTCTGCTGCTCTGAGGAAGAAGAAACCCACAACTTTTGCATTCCTGGCACCAGGCTCAAGCCAACTGGACTAATCACTGCAGACCACACAGGGGCCCAGCAGGCGAACCGGGTGACTTTTATTGAGAGCAAGAGGGGCAGGGAGAAGCAGTTAGGGCTAAGGTCTTGCTAAGGTCAGTGGAAAATTTCAGTTCTTCAACATCTTTCACACTAGCATGATAATGAGTTTAACTTTTTTCTTAAAAGCCTATTCTGCATTTTTAAATGCAATTTAATTAAGCAATGACCAGCAGCCCTTGAGCCTGAGCTAAATGTTAAATACTGAAAACTGACATATTTATAAGTTGTTGAAGTAGCAAACAAAGCAATAATATGAAAGTTCTTCAGGATAGGTGGCATCTGTTTTCTGTGTCTAAGTAATTAGCTTGCAACACCAGCCACACCATTATTTCCTGATGGCTCAGTGACAGTAGATGACAATTCCCAAGAATCTATATCATTTGAGAAATAAAAGAAGTGTAGAAAAATTAAAATTGCTAATTTCATGAATAAGAAGATTGCAAACATTTTTTTTCATTTTTGTCTCAGTATTATGTTGTTTACAAGGTCCATAGAAATAACTTTAAATATCTACAGCATATGTATTTATATTTACTGTGAAGGTCCTGTTGACAGTGGCAACATTGTTTATAGGCGGTGTGTATCTGCAAATCTGGTTAACAACTGCCAATGCTTTGAAAGAATTTCAAGAGTTCCCTGTGAGTTGGGGCCAATATTTACTAAAGCAGTAATGATAATAAGGCATGATTAAAGTATTCGATAGGAAATATGACCTCAAAATGACTCCAGAGTAATCTTAGTAGTCACATTATTCTCAAAGAAGTCAACTTCTGCAGAGATTACTTACGAGGCCAAGTGTAACAAATGAGCTTTTTTCTCCTATTCTAACCACATAAATGTTACACAAACATTTGTATACATAATATCTGTTAGACACCATCAGAAATAACTTTGAATTATAATTTCCCATTATTAAAAATTAAAATAATGTCAAAATCATAGACACTATGACATTGTACAAATTTCCAAAATAGAAAATATTCTTATGACAGAAGAAAACCTTCAAGTAATTCCATTAGAAAAGAAGATTTAAAATCCATGATTCTGTGCACATATAGGACTATTTTCTGTTCCATTTATCTAATTTTTTGTCCTTATGCCTGTATCACTACTGTAACTATAATAAATCTTGAAGTTAGGTAGTATAAGTCTTCCAATTTTGCTCCTCTTTTTCAAAATATGTTGGCTATTCTGGAAGCTTTTACATTTTCATAAAAGTTTAGAATCAGTTTGCCAATTTCTCTTATAAGAACTGTTATGGTTATAATTGGAATTGTATTGAATTTATAGACCCACACTTATAAGATCAATTGATTTTTGACAAAGTAACCAAAGCAAATCAATGGGAAAAGAAAATGTTTAACAAATGGAAAATATTTTTAATAAGTGGATACCTATATGGAAAAAAATGTGCCCCAACCTCTAATTCACATAATATATAAAAATTAATTCAAGATGGATACCAGACCTAAATGCAAAAACTAAAGAATCTAGAAGAAAACAGAAGAAATTCTCTTTCCAACCTTGGGGAAAGGCAAAGCTTTCTTAACAGGACACAGAAAGCAATAAATATATAAGAAAAAAACCATAAATTATGTTTCATTAAAATTCAAAGATTCTACGCAACAAAAATTCCTACTAGTGAAATGACTATGCAAGCCACAGAGAGGGAGAAAATATTCTTCGTAAATACATCCAATAATGAACTTATATCCAGACTACATAAAAAAATGCCTGCCAATCAAAAATGAAAATGCAAACAATCCAATTAAAAACTGGAGAGTTCAATTTTAACTTAGGATATAGAAAACCACAAGAGAATACCACTCTAGCAGCAAGAAAACAACAGATAATATGCAAACTTATAAATTTTCTTTGAGCCCATCAGAAAACTGAGGTCACAAGTCAAGCAAGTGAACTATTAATACATTGGACAGACAGGTAAGCAGTCTATTACCTTTCTTTGGCAGAACACAGGAGGAGGAGAAAGAGGTGGTCTCCATATAACCCTTAAGCAATCAGGTTAAAACAAAAACAAAAACTAAGGGGCTCAAGGAAACTTTTGGAGGTGATGGATATGTTTATTACCTTGAGTGTGGTTATGGTTTCATGGGTGTATGCATATGTCCAAACTCATCAAATTATATACATTAAATATATGCATTTTTGTATATCAATTATAGTTCAATAAAGCTGTTAATAAAAAATAAAAAGAAACAATCAGGTAAAAGTTCCATCTTAAAGGCCAAGTGTGGATCAACGTCCCAAACTCTGTTTTGTGGGCCTCTACCAGGATCTCACAAGAAACACTGATGCAGACAGAAGACTGGAGCAACACCCTTAGGGGTACAGATGAGAGGCACAGCCCACTTCCCTGGACCCTTCCCTTACAAGAAGCAAAGTTCTTAAGCCACTGAGATAAAGACAGGAAGAATACCCTCCCACCTTCAACCCCAGGCAAAGGTCCACTAATTCTCAGAGGGATAGAAGCAAAAGTCATCTGCCTCAGTGGCGAGGGACAGAAAACCCTCTTCACACCAAGATCCTGCAAATCAGAGACCAGCTACTCCAGAAGGAGAGGAAGGAAACTCACTCTCAAACCAAAACTGTCACAAGTGCAAGGCAGAGTTTAGAGTTTAGTTGCCACTGGCTGGAGGGGGAGGAAAGAAATCCCCACCTCTGAGGCTCAGACTCACAGGCCTGCCCAAGACTGGGCCTTGGCCAGGAGAGCCACTCCCCCTACTCCCACCTCAAGCTTGGCTCTGAGCACCATGTCCCACCAGAGAGAAGAGATAAGACAGTGGAGACACACCTTCCGTGGCATAGGCATGCAGGATGCTGGAAGCCAAGCATGGAATAGGAAGACTGAGCAAAGCCCCCCAGCCCCCCAGATCCAACATGCAGTGCAAACTAATAGTAATAAAATACTGGAGGACTTTGAAGTCTGTGGTACACTGAAGGCGGTAATACTAAGAACAAAACCCAAATCTACCTCAGTTACTCAATAGGTCAAGTCAACTTCCCATGATAAAGGCCCTATGAAAGAAGATGCATACTCAATTCTGGGTATAAATACTATTTACCTGAGGCTTTACTGTTCTTCTACATCTGCTATCCATCACTTAATCAAACATGAAACACACCAAAAGGTAAACAAATAAAACAACCCATTACCAAGAGGTAAAGCAAACAACAAAATCAGACTCAAAGATGACCAAGAAGATGGAACAATAGAACTGGGAGTTTTAAATAACAATATTAATAATATTAACAACATATTAAATACAAAAAATGGGGACAACATGGATAAACACTTGAGGAAATTCAATATAGAGAAAAAATCCATGAGTCAAATGGAAATGTTAGAAATAAAATATATTCAATCAGAGAGGAATTCCTTCAGCAAGTTTACCAGCAGGCTGGAAACAATTGAAAAAAAAATTAAGTAAACTTGAATATAGATTAAAATGGAAATTATCCAAACTGAAACATGTAGAGAAAAATGAGTGCAAAAAATATAATAGAGTATCCAACAACCATGGGACAGTAACAAAAAGTCCAACATACATGTACTTGGAGTTCCAGAAAGAAAAGAGGGCAGAAGAAATATGTTAAGGAACAATGGCCAAGAATTATCCAAAATTACTAAAAGACAACAATTTTTAAAAATCCAAGAAAACACCTAGACTCGTCAAAGTAACATATCAAAGAAAACCAAAGATAAAAAGAAAATATTGAAAGCAGCCAAAGAAAAAACAAACATTACGCGGACATGAACAAGGAAACGGATTATAGATTTCCTGTCAGAAACTATGCATACTAGGAGACAATTAAGTGGCAACTTTAAATTACTAAAAGGAAAACACTGTCAACCAAGAACTCTATACCAGGTGAAAAATATCATCCCAAAGTGAAGGTATAATACAAACATTTTCAGAAACAAAACCTCCAAGAATCCACCAGCAGCTAACATGCTAACTAAAATGTTAAAAGAAGTTTTTCAGGAGGGAATAAGATACCAGATAGAGTTTTATGTACAAAAAGGAAATGAAGAGGACTGGAAATAGTGAAACTGGTGATAAATATAAATTATATTTTTTTCCTGACTTTAACTGCCTTAAAAGATATTTGCCAATCAGAAAATGGGCAATTAATTGAACAGACATTTCACTAGAGAACAGATAAATTAAAAATGGAGACATGAAAAGAGGTTCAGCAACACCAGCCATTGGTGAAATGCAAATCAAAGCTGTAATGAGGTACCGATACACACCTATCAGAATAACTAAAGCCGTAAAAACTGACAATGCCACCTGCTGGTAAGGATGCAGAGCACCTGGACCTCTTATCCATTGCTGGTGGGCGTGTAAAATGGGATAGCCACTCTGGGAAATAGTTCCTTATAAAATTAACTACACACTTAACCACATAACAAAAAAATATGTTCACACAAAAACCAGGATATAAATGTTCATAGCAGCTTTATTTGTAATAGCCAAAAATTGGAAACAACACAAATGTCCTTCAATGAATGAGTGAATTTTTTAAAAGTGATACATCTATATGCTGGAATAAAACTCAGCAATAAAAAGAACAAACTATTGATACATGCAACAATATGAATGAAACTCAAGAGCCTTATGCTGAGTGGGAAAAAGGAAATCCCAAAGAGTTACATGATATATGATTCCATGTATGTATCATTCTCAAAATGAAAAAAGCATAGTGGTAGAGAACTGATTAGTGGTTGTCAGAGTGAGGGTTTGGGGAAGGGTATTAAGGGGTAAAACAAGGAGTCTGTTTATGGTGATAGAGCAGCTCTATATTCTGATTGTGTTTTATGATTACACAAATCTACATATGTGATGAAATTCCATAGAACTTTACACCAGAAAAATGTTCATCTTTCCTAGAGAAATCTGAATGAGGTCATAACTGAGTTAATAGTATCATGCCAATGTCAATTTCCTGGTTTTGACTGTTTATTGTGGTTATGTATCATTTTTCCCAGCATGTTTATTGAATAGAGCATCCTTCCCCCAGTGTATGTTTTTGTCTGCTTTGTTGAAAATCAGTTGGTTGTAGCTATATGGTTTTATTTCTGGGTTCTCTATTCTATTCCATTGATCTGTGTGTCTACCTTTATACCAGTACCATACTATTTTGGTTACTATAGCCTTGTAGTATAATTTGAATTCAGGTAATGTGATGCACCAAGATTTGTTCTTTTTGCTTAAGATTGCTTTGGCTATTTGGGCTCTTTTTTACTTCCATATGAAATTTAGGATTATTTTTCTAGTTCTATGAAAAATGATGTTGATATTTTGATGGGGATTTCATTGAATCTGTAAATCACTTTGGGTAGTATGGACGTTTTAACAATGTTGATTCTTCCAATCCAGGCACATGGGATGTTTTTCCATTTGTTTGTGTCATATATGATTTCTTTCATCGGTGTTTTGTAGTTCTCTTTGTAGAGATCGTTTACCTCCTTGGTAAAGTATATTCCTAGGTATTTTATTTTCTTTGCAGCTATTGTAAATGGTATTGCATAACTCAAGATGGACTAAAGACATAAATGTAAGACTGGAAACTATAACAATTCTAGAAGAAAATGTAGGAAAAACTCTTCCAGACGTTGGCCTAGGCAAAGAGTTTATGACTAAGACTCCAGAAGTAAATACAGCAAAAACAAAAATAAATAAATGGGACTTACTTAAACTAAAAAGTTTCTGCACAGCAAAGGAAATAATCAACAGAGTAAATAGACAATCTACAGAATGGGAGAACATATTCACAAACTATACATCTGACGAAGGACTAATATCCAGAATCTACAAAGAACTCAAACAAACCAGCAAGGAAAAAGCAAATAACCCCATCAAAAAGTGGGCAAAAGACATGAACAGATTTTTTTTTCAAAAGAACATACACAGGCCGGGCACAGTGGCTCATGCCTGTAATCCTAGCACTTTGGGAGGCTGAGGAGGGGGGATCACTTAAGGTCAGGAGTTCAAGACCAGCCTGAGCAAGAGTGAGATCCTATCTCTACAAAAAAAGGAAAATTAGTCAGGTGCGGTAGTGCATACCTGCAGTCCCAGCTACTTGGGAGGCTGAGGCGGGAGGATCGCTTGAGCCCAGGAGCTTGAGGTTGCAGTGAGCTATGATTGCACCACTGCACTCTAGCCCGAGTGACAGAGCAAGACCCTGTCTCTTTACAAAAAACTAAAAGTTTGTCAAGACCCAAATATATGATTTAAGTGTCAAGACATAGATGAGTTAAAAGTAAAATGATGGAAAGAGATGTTCCATAAAACACTAATCATAAAATGGAGTGGCTACATTAATGTTAGAAAGTAGACATCAAAACAAGGAGTGTTACTGAGGATTAAGAGAGACATTACACAATGATGAGAGGGTCAAATCTTTAGGAAGACATGGTAATTTTAAATATACATGCATCTAACAACAGGGTTTAAAATCCAGAAGCAAAATCTGATAGAACTGAAAAGAGAAATAGAAAAATGGAAAATTATATTTGGAGACATCAACATTCCTCTCTCAGTGATTGATAGGATTTAAACTGAGGAGTTCTATGAAATCTCAGACTCTGGTAGAAAAAAAGTCTGCATTTCCCTTGGGAAATGAAGCCAATAATTTAATTGAATGAAATTCACAGATACTTCTGAATACCATAAAACCTCTGAGATATTTACAGTTTTCAACAGAGGCAAAACCAGTAAGACAATCTGGACTACAAGTTCTGAGCGTGGTCAATTACAGAAGGAATATTTCTTCTTAATCAAAGTACTTAGGCTTCTTTTTACTATTCTAGCTGTGATTTTTCTGAGCACTATCATTGTAGCATTGGGTCACTTCAAAGCAAATCAAGGAAAATATTCCTTTTACTATTATGCCAGTATAATGAAAAATTTGACACAAAGAGAACTTTTTTAAAATCTTAATTCAATCACAGAGAATAGAACAATAGATTGTTAAAGATAAAAGAAATATGAGAGGGAATCTGATTATACATGGTTGTCTTTATCACATTTCACTTTATAAGAAGTTATAGGGAAGAAGAAAAAATTAAAATAAAACATCCCTAAGGTTTCCTCTGAATAGGAAAAAAAACACATTTTCTGCTTTCCCTTCCACCTACAGAGACCCCAGTTCTAGAAGATGAGCCCCACCCCCCCAAAGAACTCTACCTGCATAGGTTAAAGAAAAACTGTATTTTCAAAGCATCTGCTTGTTCTGGGTGTGGGCAAGGGTTTTTCCATTCAGCACAGATAGTAAATTTATTTAGAAGACCATGGTTATGATCAATTTTGTTATTCTTGTTATTGCTGCTTTAATTTAAAATAAAACAGAACTCAGGCTAGTCAGGAAAAGGCATCAAGTAAAAGAGAACTAATATGATCTGCACAACAAAATCAACAACCATTGTGAGTCTTCAAGCAGCAGTCCAAGGCAGGGAGTGGGCCAGGGCTGGGGGGTGCAGTGGTTAGACCAGGGCAAAGGAAATTAAGGGAAAAGGTTCAGGCTTGGGAGGGAGAGAGTAGAATTTAGGAAATCATATCAAACCATGTTCTTAGAAGGAAGTGAGTCAGTGAGAAATATCCTATTATTTAATATGACAGAGCCAGCCAAGGAATTTTAAAAGCAGGGATCCCTAATATTCAATTTTAAGTAGTGTCCTATTCTGTGCCATGGTGTAAAACATCTCAGCCCTAATCATTTGGAACAGGCTTGCACACACAGTTTTGTGTTAGTGCTGCTTTGGCAAATGAAGAGGCAGTGACCACAGGTAACAAAAACAGTGCTAAGAGGGAACCAGGGAGGAAGGGAGAAGCCTAGGAGAGCCACAGCTCAGGGGGACAGCTGCCACAGGTCTGAAAATTATATGGAAAGCCTAGGAAGTTTGTAATGTGTTGGACTATCAACAGGTTGTAGGATGGAAAATTAGTGCTAATTAAATACTAAAAGAAGGATGGGACAGGCATTGTGTCTCACACCTGTAATCTCAGCACTTTGGGAGGCTGAGGTGGGAGGATCCTTTAAGGCCAGGAGTTTTAGACCAGCCAGGGCTGGTCTAAACATAGGGACCTCATCTCTACAAAAAATAGAAAAATTAGCTGGGTGTAGTGGCACGGGCCTGTAGACCCAGCTACTGCGGAGGCTGAGGCAGGAGGATCGTTTGAGCCCAGGAGTTTGAGGCTGCAGTGAGCTATGATGATGCCACGGCACTTCAGCCTGGGTGACAGAGCAAGAACCCTGCCTCTAAAATAAATAAATAATAAATAAATAAAGGACAATCCCCCAAACCTGGAGAAATTAAGAATGTAGTTTACAAGAACATAAATCTTATTGAAAAAAAATTCCCTGGGAAGTTCACTGAAACAATATAATATTGTAATGGCAAAACCAAAATATTTATTTCATTTTTTTTTTTTGCTTTAAAAATGTAAGTACCATTTTCAGTCATAGGCTCGTCCCAATTCTCCATTTCATGTGATCTATGTGGAAAGAGCCTGTAAAAGAAAAACTTTATTTCTACTGAATTTTTAAAATCAAAGAAATACTTCTCAACTCTGCCCACTAGGTTCTGAACGGCTACTGCTCAGAATCCCCTGACAGTCCTCATACCAGTCACCAACCCCGGCTTCTGAGCCAGCTACATCTCTGCACATCATATTTACTTCTCACCAAGACTTAGGAAGGAAAGAAATCTCTTGGAAAAAATTAGGCATTGTTGCTAAGTTTCTTTAAGGCTAAATTCCTCATGGTAAAATAAAAGTAAGAATATATAAGGAAAGCATTCTCAGTTGAGAATATTCGGGACTTTCACACCCTACTATTTGAATTATGCATCTGAGCTTAAAAAAGAAAAAAGCAAAAAACAAAAAAACAAAAACACAGAATCCCAGGGACCACGGTCCAACGAGGTGAATAATTCTAAGAGGATCTTAGACTCAAGTTGTTTTGCCAATTTTATACAAATACAGGACTTTTTCCAAGATCTTGCATAAGAATGACAGTGTGCATCTGCAAAAGCACACTGAAGTTTTTACTTTGTGGGCACAGGGTGCCATGAATGCAGAGTATCACTACAAATGATAAAGTAGCTCACAAATGCAAACAACCTCATCATTCCTGAGCTTTTGCTTCCTGAGACTTTACCAGGAAAGCCTCACCAGTCTGTGTTCCTCCTTTCTGCCTCTGTTTCCCTTTCTGACTTATTCACAGCCTTTAAACTTTAATGTTTTCCACATGCCTTCCCCCGGGTTCCTGATCCCAGGGGAATCGCAGGTAGACCTTTCCAAGGCCCCAGGGTGAACTGTCAATCATAGGCCCCTTGGAGTAATGGTGGTGCTTGGCTTTTGGAGAAGGCTGGGAACTTGCTCTTGCTCAACTTAGGTATAAATTTGATTCACTTTCATCATCAGAGTCAATTTCTTCCAGCAAAGAAAAAGGGCTTAAAGGTTCAGAGATTTGGGAATTTTCCTTAATTGGAGCTCCAGCCACTTGTCATCAACAAATTTGAACAATTAAAAAATGCCTTTTGAAGATTCATTTTGGGGAAGGAAGAAGGAAAATCTATTTTCTAAGAATTATCTAGTGACTCAATAGCAGACATAAACTCAGCTTGAAAATTGACGATATATATAGAAATATTTTCTGAAGTTACCTTACAGAAAGTTATGAGATACAGAAATTATAATCACTTATAATGTCCAGGATGAATCATTTAAAATGTTCTTCCTGGACATGTTTGTGTACATATTTAGGGAAAAACTAGCTGACTGGCAGATTCATATTTTATATTCTTAAGGAGTACTCAAAATCTTATACTCTTAAAGAAATAATTGTGCATAGAGAAATTAGCAAAATTCTCCTCAATTTGGAGAAAGAAATTAAAACTTTTGCACCTAATGTTTTCACTGAAGAATGTTCCCTCCCTTTGCCTCTGGGCTTGTGACTACTGTAAACTCCAGAGCATGCAGGAGCAGTGCTTACCACCTCTGAGGCTGAGCTCTCAGCCTGTCTTTTCATTCTGTACAATCTCCTTAGGGGATTTCATAAAGTCTTTCATTTCCGCATATATCTGGAGACACCAGACTACATATCTCCAGCCCAAACTTTTCAATGGATTCATTCTCGAATGCCCACGCACCTGGCGGGCATCCTTTCTGAAGTCCCGTAAACACAGTCAACCTCAAGCACAGCCCATAGACTCCGGAGCTTGCTCTTCTGCTCTGTTCCTCTGTCTGTGAACGCAGTTCTCTCCCGCCGTCTTTCTAATTATTCTCCTTCGCCACTCCCTCCCCTCCACAGCCTGTCAGGCACCCATCCCTGCTGACTTCACCTCCTCCCCATCTCCCCACTATGCCAGCTTCTCTCCACTCCGCCAGCACCTCTGGTCCCACACATCACCATCTCTCACCCAGAACACACCCAGAGCCTCCTACTTGCGTGCCGGGTTTCACTTGAGCCACTCCTTCCCTGAATTAGCCAGAGACATCCTTGGAAAATGCATATCCGACCATATCATTTTTCTATTTTAAATCCTTCAAAATTCCCCACGCCTGTAGAATTAACACACAAGTTCCTCAATGCCACACATGGCCTCCTAGACCAGCCTCCTCCCCAGCTCCAGTGCCCCCAGGCCACTAGATCACTTGTCCTCCACTTCGCACACCTGTGTGATCGTCATCACCTCTGCCTGAAATGCTCTTCCCTCCATTCTGTCACCTGCCCTTTCTCAAAGATTCAGTTCAGGTGACTTCTCCAAAAAGCATTCCCTGACCCTCAACCCCAGCAGTCAGGGTTAGAGTCCTCCCTTCGGTGCCTGTCTTGCCTATGAACGGCTCCGGCTCCCCCAGTAGACTGCTAGCTCCTCAAGGACGAGAACTTGGCGCTTTTGTGTTGGCATCCCCACGTGCAGCCCAGCGCCTGATAAGTTGCAGATGCTCAGTAATTGTTTGATGACTAAATTAATGATAATTGGGGATCTTTGGGGGATGAATAACATGTAATCTATAAGAAGGTTCAAATGACAGTTTCCTACCACCAGCCCTTAGAGACATTTTACAGCCTATAAAACTGCCAGTAGTCAAAGTTAATGAGGAATCATATTTCTAAATATAACATATACAATGATTTTCTAATGTGAATAGGCAAAATCATTTTATTTTGCTTGCCTGTTACTATAAATCATTTTTGTACTCTTTGCTGGAATGCTATAAATAACAAAAAATATAGCATGCTTTTTACAGATCTCTAATCAATACTTCTTATATTTACTTAAAGAATTACAAGTAACAATGGTCTATCAAATAGTACCATGTGCCAGGCTTTGTGCTAAATGATTACCCCATTATTTTACTTAGATCTAGCACATTAGTCACGTTAACCACTTAGAGAAGAGGAATTTGAGGCCAAGAGAAGTTAAATTACAAACCAAAGATGACAGCAGTAGTAAGTGGCAGATTCTGGACATGAATACAGATCTGTCTGACTGCAAAAACAAAAGCTGCTGAAATCTCTGACTGTTCCTGAAAACTTCAAAACCTCAATATAACTTAAAAGTACAGGTGCCATGACTCACACCTGTAGTCCCAGCACTCTGGGAGGCCAAGGCAGGAGGATTGCTTGAGGCCAGGAGTTTGAGACCAGCCTGAGCAACATTGCGAGACCCCGTCTCTACAACAACATTAAAAAAAGTAGAATTTTATCCAGAATTAGAATATATGGTATACTTAAAAGACATCTTCAAAATCCTCTTTTACTTGTCTCCAATAATAGGTTTAAAGTGTTGAAAACACCAAAACCAAAAATGAAAATTACCAAATGAAATTATGAAATGTTAAGAAGTCGTAATCCTGACGTTCACATGAGTAACTTAGTCATTACTGACCAGCTTCAGTTCTGAGAAATTCCAGCACCTTCTCAAAGGACAGGTTATGGCAACTCCCACACTCATATGCAAAGGGCCTCTCTACATGCTTGAGGTTCTCATTAATATTAATACCCTCCATGAGAAACAGGCCTGTTGGTTGATACAAGGAAGCTATCCATCTTTAAATTATGCACTGTGGAGTCTTTCATAGCCATATATATAAAAGAGGCTTGCTCCTTTTTATTTTATTTTTTTTAATTTCAGAATATTATGGGGATACAAATGTTTTGATTACATGAATTGCTTTTGTGCAGTTTGAGTCAAAGTTATAAGTGTGTCCATCCCATATAGGGTACATTGTACCTGTTAGGTATGGCTCATTTTTAAATTAAGAATGTTTTCCTAAATAATCTCTAAGGGTCCTAATAATCCTATGATTTTGCAAACCTAAATGTTTTAGTCTGAAGCATAGAGTGTCATGGTCACTAAAAGTCAAAGGGGACCAAATTTGAGCAGACATTTGATCAGGGAAACCAGTATTCTTAATCATGAAAAACAGAGGACATTGGCCTCACTTTTGTACCTTGAGTATGATACTTCCTCAGTCGTCTTTGAGAAACACTCAGGATTAGGCTGAACAATCAGACATCTGATGAAGATGAGGAGGAGGTTGGCCCAGAGCCTTCAAACTTTGCATTCAGAGATGCTATGACCCTATGACCCTGATTCATTTCAGATTAATTTAGGAGATGGATTCCTTTTACAAAGAGAAGCAATTATACTTTCTATATTTTATTCTGACATTTCAGTCTTCCTCCCCACTACCTGTTTCTTGGTTTACCTTTTGCTGCAACAGATGGACCAGAAATAACATCCCTGTTTAGGCAACAGAGGAAGGGACAGTCTTTTGAGATCATGCTAACAGCGGGATCTTATAACTGAATGTCAAGTAGCACAATAAGCATGTACGAAATTAATTTCCTGTCAACATATTTTCATTACTAATCTTAAGTGTTGCCATGAACTAAACAAACTTTATGCAGCCACCAAAAAACTACTGTTTTTAGTATGCTTTCAAGTTGGTTTATGATGGATTACATCTTGTAGCAGTGAAATGCTAAGCTATCATTTCCAAAGCTATGGGAATCTTGGTAGAGTAGATCGAGTGTTGGTTCATACAAATAATGGAGCTTTTAGGTCAAAATGCAGAACAACATAGTTGAGATTGATTTTCCATAAAAAGGATCCCTGGGGGTAAAATAATGTCCTTAAGTCCTAAACCACGTCATAAACTAAACGAAGATGATTATAAACCAGGGCCATAAACACAACGCAATGCAATGTTTTCCTTGGCAAGATTTTTATCCTACTTGAGAATAACTACCTCACACCGGTGAGTGGCAGGGAAACTCATACACAGAAACCCACATAGCAATAAAGAATTAAGGATGAGCTAAAGACACTTCCTTCTTGCCAGGAGCTTTCTGGAGGATGATTTTGCTCCTTGCCCCACAGGAGGAGCGAGAAGCCTACTGTGGTAGATGGCTGTCTGTTCTCTCCCTCTGAGGGGCCATCTGCCCAAGAGATGCTTCCATACCCATCCAAACCACAATAAATAAATGGGCCTTTGCAGAGGCCCTGTCAACCTCACTACTAGGAATTCAACGTGCAGCTGAGTGGCTGTACCTAAGGCCCAGCCTGAGCCAGGGGAGGTGTGAGCTCTGTGTGTGGCACCTAGGAGGGCAGCTGGCAGCCTGTGGCTGGAGAGAAGGGGCAGCTTTGAAAACAAGCACAAGGAGATGCATCCAAATGAGATGCATCCAAATGAGATGCATCCAAAGGAAAACAAACTCCATCAGAGAGGAGTATGAGCTTGGCATGTGAAAGGATAACCACAAAAGCAGCCAGGGCTAGGCTGGTGTGTGTCCCTCCTGAGTGATCCCAGGACACCTGGGAGCAATGTCATGTTCCCAAAGGGACTTTTGCATTAGGCATTCTGACCAGGAATTGCCATACAACATCTAGCATACATAAGAGAGGACAAAGACCATCAACAGTTGGTGTCCCGTGCGTCCGTCTGCCTAGCACAAATAATCAGACTTTCAAAACCACTATCCAACTGCTACTGTCAGCCAGGTGCTTTCCCTTCGTATATTATTTCATTTCATCTAATTTGATCCTCCAAAAAAACCTCTGAGCTCATTATTATGATCCTCATTTTTCCCAGGGGGCAGTCGGTTAACCGAACACTGTTAAGACCCCTGGCTGGGTGTGAAGGACCCGAGCCCCCTCCCCACCCACCCACCCCGACCTCTCGGGGCTGCCCCAGAGCCTCTGTCCCTCCAAGGTCTCGAAAGCCCCTTCACCTCCTAACAGACCTCTGAGACAACAGGTTTGGGGAAAGAAATACTATATTGCTGGACCAGGCTTACCTTTGAGCAGTATTCATGGAAGATGCCAGAAACCTGCACAGATTGTGGAATTCCAAACAGGTTTGAAAGTGAGAGATTGTCCCTGCCACTCCCCAGAGACTTCGATTATCAGGGCCACACAGGAGTCTTGTATCTGGGTCTATTCCTTGCTCGGCTGCTTGCAGCTCATCCCACTGTCACTGAGACTCAGAGTGAGTCCTGGGATATCCCTGCAGAGTGAGCCCAGAACAGCAGAGGCTTCCTGTGTGGCTCCCTGCACTTGGCAGGTACAGGGCAGCTGGGTGGGCAGGCTAAGCCCCCCCACCCCCGCACCCACTGGGAAATGGCAGCCCCCTTCCAACAGCAAGCCACATCTGTGATGAAGTCTCTCAGCACTCCTTCCAAATGCTCTTATTACCACCATTACTGATCTGAGGCAAATTTCTGGCTGACACTTTCAGCGAAGATTATGGGGAGGCTGTTTTCAGTGTGGTTTGCCACTCAGGGACTCAGCAGGATAAGCGCTGCATTTCTCCCCAGCCTCTGCACGAGACCCCGTAGGCGTGTTCAGGACCGACCACTGCCATCCCTGCCCAGCGCTGCTCCCCAGGGGAGACAGCCAAACACCACCCGCCCTTTCCACCCACTCAGCACACAAAGGTTGTCTGGATAGAATCCCAGAGGAGCACTGACAACCTGCCACGGGACCACACGTGTTTTATCTGTTCAGGCCTGCAGCACCCTAAAGGCAAAGGCCGGAAATGACTGGACCTGAACAAACTGTTTGCTGATGAATAGCTGTGTCTGGAATCCTTGTCATAATATCTACTAATTGAGAATTTTCTATGTGTCAGATTCTTTCATATTTTATTTTATTTAACCCCTGCAATGACAGATAAGAAACTATTTTACAGTATAAGAAAATTACATTTATTTACAGCTCAGAAAACTGAAGTCAAGACCTTTTGCCACATATGTGAAGTCTGTCAGGGATTCTAACTCACAAGTGACCATCTGGCTATGGCCCCGCCACTGAGCCCTTTGGACTCCAGGGAGACCAAGTTTCTCCTGATTACTTCCCTTATTGTTTTATTCAAGTGAACATATTCAGTCTTTAGCCTTCCATGTCATGGTAGAGGGAGGGGAAGCAAAACCCACAGTCCCTGCCCAGCCTCAGGCAGCACGGCCCCTGCAGACCCTCCTAATTCCAGTAAAGGGTTAGTTTCTGGTGGACAAAGCTGGGGGAAAATACAGATTTAGGGATGGGACGTCGATTTTCTCCTGAATTTTAAGTCAAATCTTTAAGAGCAAACACAATTAAATGAAGGAAAAAAGATTTTAAAGTAAACAATTTTGATAATGTAAAATAACAGGTGTTTTTCTTATTATAAAAACTAACACTAGTTTATTGTGGTAAATTTAGGAAACACGTTAAAATATAGGAGAAAGTAAAAATCATTCCTAATCCCACAATCCAGACATATACTACTAGCATTTTGTTGTGTTCCTATTTCTATATCTATTACTTAGGATAGCCTAACTTATGTAACAACCCCTAAATCTTGGTGATATGACATAACAAAGCTTTATTTCTGTCTCCTGCCACAGCCCAGTGTCAAGGGACAGAGAGAGCAGGAGGGGTCTCTCCTCCATGCAGCCACTCAGGACCAGACTCCTGCCTCCATCCCACCCCGGGCTGGGAGTCCTACCCTGGTTCCCCAGCACTGGCATCTGGGAAGGGAATAAAACATAGCTTAGCTACTGGCCCTAGTTTCACTGGCTATACAGGACGCGTGGCTGCATCTAACCACAAGGAGCCTGGAAAATATAATGTGCCCAAGAAGAAAAGGGAGCAGGCTTGCTAAGCACCCGGCTGTTCCTGCTGTATAAACAGATACAGACATATGTCTGGATATGGATATGAGTATAGATCTGGCTATGGGTATGGATATAAATTTATTTATATTCTTTACTCTTTTTTTCCATTTAAGATGCTATGAATATTTTTCTGTCATTAATGTTTAAGAAAGCTAGCGTTGTAATAAGTGACCACATGTAGAGCATCTCTCTTGGATAGGAAAGACCTTGTTCGTGCTGCCTTTAGAGATTGTGCTTACCTGTCTTCCCAGTCTAAGTGTCATGGTGGTGTTAAAAGGTAAAGTGAGGCACATTAAAACTTTAAAGAGTTTATTTGAGCGGACAGTGACTCACGTATCGGACAGCCCCTGAGCAGCTTGGGCTGCTTGCTTGCCGCCTCCTCCTCTGCCATTCTGCTTTTTCTGCATCATCCTTTGATCTGCCTTTGTGAATAATTCAGTCTGGGATGTTTCATGCCCCATTGTGGTCACTCTCATATCAAGCCTTGTGGTTCTATGTTTGAAGTGGAACAGACATTCATACCTCAACATCACACTAGCCCAAATTTGGCTACTATGTTCTTAACAGCTGCTGCACCAGGCCCAGCACTGGGGCAATGCTTCTTTTATTGTGATCTTTTCATTGCATGGCTTTAGAATGTGAACACACTTGACTATATTGCCTGCAAAATATCCTCCACCAGTGAGGATAGGTGATAGAATTCCTCAGCCTAATGGAAAGGGTAGCAGATCAGAGTGGAGAACATTCTTGAAGTTAAGCCACTCACTATGGAACAGCTTGCCTGCTTGGCTCTCCACTACTTAGGTACCACCATAGCTGGTGCTAAATTCTGCCTATCTGCACTTACCAGAGGTTTGCTCTGTAACTGGGAGACAGATTTCACATTGTGCTAACCTGCGCCTTCAATTTTTAAAAAGGCGGAAATGTAGTTTTACTTAGATACCATCCTTTAGGCATTGATAACTACAAATGAGTTGAATTGAGTTGAGTTAAAAATAGAAACTCTATTATTGAGTAGATAGTCCCGAGAGCACAGCAAAGGTGCCAGTCACTATGGGGACCAAAAGCTGTAGCTAGCCGATGCGGATGATGGGCGTTGTGGGAAGTAGAAACAAATGGAACTGGGATCGCAGCGGGCGGCGACTGGACTCCGTGCCAGCCCTGCCGTCCTCTCCATCGTGCTCCCAAGGCCTCTCTGTGGCATCTCAGCCTTTGTCCTCTTTATAAATGCACTGGTCGCTCCTCTAGGCAGGAGCGTGTGCACGTGCACGCGCACTGGAGCTGGACACAGACGCCCCGTGCAGTATTTGCCGTGGCCTGAGAGCCTGAGGCAGGAAGGTTACCAGAGAGCATCCTCCCGTGCTTTCTGCAGGTGACTTGATTCCTCCGGAACTATACCACAATTGAGAACGGCTGTCACTTTACTGTTTAAATGTCCCATAGGACTCACTGCACTTGGCATTCTTGTGGTGCATTTGTTCATGGGTTTGCTAGATACTCTGACTTGGCAAAAGATCTGTGAGTCTTGGCTTTTGTTGCAGTTCATGAATTAAACCATAAATATGAAACTATCTTTTATATTTATATTAAAACATCAGAAGTAGATCTAAGTCAGTTTGACTGGGAAAATCTATATTCAATCAGCTACGTCATTCCATTACATGCATGCTATTCCACACCAGAGCCAAGAAAGGGAGGTGCATCTTGGAAGAAGCTAGGTGTGCTCACGACAGTCTGCCCAGCACCTAGCAGCATTCCTGGCACCTGGCAGTCACTCAGACATCCGTTGACTAAATAAATACATGAGGATACCTCTCCTTCCCGTCACACAGCTCAGAGTCCAGCGCTCAAGAAGACAATTAAACAAGCACTGCCAAGTCGGAGTGATAGGTGCTTAGATAAGGGAAGCGCAGGGCAGTAAGGACACCCAGAGAGGAGACAGCTGGGCTTAAGGATCAGACTCTCCTGAAGGGAAGCCAGTCCACGATACGCAGAAGCCAGCAAGAGGAAGAGGGAAGGCGACACAGATCTCAGACGGAGGCGAAGGCCAAGGTCAAAAGACAGAGAACACGGTTCCATGGAAGAACAAACGCAGCTCCACGGGACAAGAACACAAACCGTGAGGGCACAGGGAGGCAAGGCGTGAGGGTGAGGAGGTCAGCAAGTGCCAAGGTGCCAAGAGCACAGTATGCATTTACGGAATTCTGAGGGTGGGTGGCTTCTGCAAGGGCACAAATTCTTGGAGTGGGCTGAAGTGTGGCCGTGGGAGTGAGTGGCTATGGAGAAGGGAGAGTCACTGGCGGTGACACAGTGTCCAGCAAGGATGTGTAGGTGGTGGCAGATTGGCACACTGAACACTTGCGCTCCTCTGCAACGACACTGGAGAGCTGGGGAGGTGCCTGCTCCTGGGGTAGCCCCATGATTTTTCTCCTTTCCTCTTGCCTGCTCCCTGGTTAGTGAATAGGAGACAGGGCACAGCCCTGGCCACCAGCCCCCTCACACATCTGCACGTGGGTAATCTCCCCCCCAGATTCCAAGAGGCAGGAAATGCCCATGGAGGAGGGTATAACTTTGGTTAGGCAAAACTGGAAACTCTTCCATCTCCCTTTTGTACTAGCACTCCCCTGGCCCACCCTGCCAGTACCCTGTGTGGCTCTCGGGGTACCCAGGCCCACAGCAGATTTGTTCCATCTATCTGCCTTCCCCTCCGATTCCACTCCTTGCTGCCCTCAATACAGGCAGGACCATTTGGGGAAGGGACTGTATCATAGTCACTGCTATGTCCCCAACATCAGCACTCAATAACTGCTCAACGAATAAATGAATGAATATGGGCCCTTGGAGGACAGTGCCTTACCTCCAAGAATGTCATTAATGTGGAAACTCAAAAAAAAAAAAAAAAACACTGGGAGGATATTTTGGCAATGTCCTAGACATCTGCAAGGGGTGTGCACCCAGGCCCGAGAAGAACGTGGAAAGAGGGGCTCCTCCTGATCTGCCACAGGGGGCTCATGTTCCTCTCACTCAGGCCTGGGGACAGGGGCTGGGGAGGATGTGTCATAACCCCGGGAGAAGGGCTAGAGGAAGCCCAGCACCACCCTCCCACCCAGTGCTGAGGAGGGCCTGCTGCTCGCAGCATGTCACCTAACGTAGCCATACTCGACATTCAGCCACAGGGCACCCCCCGGATACAAAGCCTGAGCGGCCTGAGCCACATCAGCTTCTGGAGAACCCCGGGTCTGGACCAGAATTCTTACAGCCATCTCTAACACCTGTTTTTTCCCGTCATTCTTATCTGGAACCTCAGCCACCTCCCACCCTCATCCCCATCTGTGCCCACCGGCCCCCTACACACACATACACATGCACTCGTGCACGCGCACACACACACACATGCACACATGCGGGCACACACATGCACACAGATGCAAACACACACACGGGGGAAGGATGCAGTCAGAGTCCTGTTGGAAGGGTCAGACTGGACCCACACAGCAGCAGGAAGCCAAAGAAACAAAGACATTCAGGGGCTTAAAACAACAAACAAATGGGGCAACTTTTGAAGCCCCTAAATTTGAATTAAGAGACAACTACACGTTAGAAGCATAACCTTAGACAAGTTACTTAATCTCTCTAAGCTTCAGTTTCCTCATGGGTGAATTGGGACTAGGAATATTTACCTATTTTTTAAGGTGGTTGGAGGATTAAAGAGGTAATCTTTTCAAAACACACAGGACATTGCAATTTGTACTCAAGAAATTTTTGAGCAGTTTTCACACGCTGAGGTCTTGAGAAGAATTCTCACCTGGGCTTCTTTAATTCATTAACTCTCTGGTCAGAGGGGTAGGTGGAAGACAGAACAAAAATTTTGAGATAAGTTCACCGCTACCTGCTGGCAAAAAAGAGTTTGGCCATTAACTTCGAAAGGACCGCTCTAAGCTAAACAGAGGAATGGACATTTCAGAACAGGGACTGAGACATCGCACTGTCTGCCTCTTCTGGCCTCGTTATGGTCTTTGCTTGAATCAACCAACCACTTTGCTTTCTCTAGTGAGGATCCAGGACAAGAAGAAAGACTGATCGAGGTGCCAAGGTGAGGCAAGTCTCTTTCACCTGGTTTACACTGGCAAAGGTTCCTGTCCTGGGTGTGGCCATGTGCTTGTAAGTAGAGCCAAGGTTAAAAGTAGGCTTGATTCTGTGCAGTCTCCTGCCTTTCTGCTTTGCACAGAAGACTGACTCTGCTAGCTCCAAGCCATCTCCTAAAAATGTACTTGAAAGGATTCCTCACTCAAGGTATTATAGCAGATCATACAAGTATCTATCTCTACTTTTTCCTGAAAATCCACAGAAATGAGAGTTTTTTTATATATATGTTATATATGGGAATTAATGCATAGAAGTTCTAAGAACAGAATGGGAGACATCAAAGGACTAAAAGTTATGAAAAATTTCAGGAGCCAGAAGGTGGATGGGGTGGATTGGCAGATAAATAGACTAGAGGGAGCCATAGCCCAAGGTGCACAAGAGAGAAACCTGGGAGGGAGCCCACCAGCAGGACAGAGCCAGGACAGAAGTGGAGAAATCGAGGTGACTCACATAAGAACTACCTGCAGAACTGTGGCCTATTCCACATCATACCACCCAGAGCACCTTCACAGAGAATGCAAAATAGTCCCCCCACAGCACCCAGGAGGAGCTGGGTGTGTGGAGTCAGAAGCAGACCCCCGAGTAAATTCCCTCCCATCTCAGCTCAGAGAGGTAGGGGCCCAGCCTAGACACCCCCGGAGTAAAGTCTGACAGCCAATGTGCCTCATCCATGCACAGAGAGCTACCCAGTCAGCTGTTCCCACTCAGGGGAACTGCGTGGAAACCCACACAAGTACCAAAGCGACCAAACCCACTCCTGCGCTGACATGTATGAATGGAAACCTAGGTCCACCTGGTCTCTGAGGGGAACGAGCCATACAGATGGGAAAGAGTGTAAAAAAAAAAACAGTTGGCTTTGGGAAAAACGAGTGATTTAAGTAAGAGGACAGAATTTTTTAAAAAACTAATTAGAGTCTTCAGAAAAGCCAGACAGGACATGCATCTGTGAATTCAATAACAGTTTGCTGTGAAAAGAAGGCAATGAAATGATAAATAAAAAGTCATAGGAATTAAAAACTAATTGCTAAATTAAAAATTCAACAGAAGAGATAAGGGGAAAGACAAAGTTGAAGAAGTCTTTCAGAATGTACAACAAAAAGACCAGAGGGAGAAAATATGAAGAGTGATTAAGAGGCACAGAGGATCAGTCCAGATGGACCAACACCTGCCTAGCAGGAGTTCCAAAAAGAGACACAGAGAAATGGGAAAAGGAAAACACAATAATCAAAGAAATAAGAGGAGCCAATTTCCCAGAGTCAAAGAGCATCTGTGATGGAAAGCTGAGATTCCAATGGCCTCTCCTTCCGTTCCAGCCTGTAATTCGGCTGTGATGGCTGGGGCTCCAGCAGCCACCTAGGACCATGAATTGACCTTACAAATGATAGAAGCCTGGATTCTTTATGGCACCCTTGAGCCCCTTGCAACCTTGAAGTGCCTACCTCCAGATTTTCCTGTAAGAGAGAAATAAACTTTCATCTTAGGAAGGTCACTGATTTTTTTTTTTTTTTGCAGGTTTTCTGTTATGTGCAATGAACCAGATTCTAACTCTGTGCTGTCCAATATAGTAGTCATTAGTCATGTGGTCATTTAAGTGTAGATATAAATTAACTAAAATTAAATAAAATTAAAAATTCAGGTCCTCAGTCACACTGGCCACATGTTAAATTCTCAATTGCTGCATGTAGCTAGTGGCAACTGCAGTAGAAAAAGCAGAAATAGGACATTTTCATCATCACATAAAGTTCTGTTGGAAAGCACCACCCTATGACACAAGTCCCTTCTCACAAAGATTTCCATGCTCAGGTAAAGAACATAAAAACAACCCGGTCTCTCAAATACCTGGCAGAATGTGTGCCATCATGAGCTATGATTAGGAGAATGAAAAGGATTCATGGAAGGAAAGGCACTTGAGATGAATTTTAAGGCCTACATGGATGTAGAGAGGGTGCTCCCTGCAGACTGTGCAGCTTTAACAAAACCTAGAAGCAGAAAAGCACAAATCATGTTCAGAGTAGCCTAATTTTATTGATGTGTAGGATGACTGGAAGATCAGCTAATATTTTGGAGATGACTAAAGGTAAATGTGAGGATTCGGTACTTAAAAAGGCAAGCCCTGGGGAGTTATTGATTGTTCCTGAATAAAGGGAATGATACCAACAGCACAGCACTTAAAGGTGGGTGGACACGGGAAGAGGCTGGAGGTAGTTTAGATGTTAACACAAAAATCCAAACTTACAGTTAACGAGATAGAACCCGTTTGTGGCAGAGGGAATTAAGGCATGAGACATCTGAGCGGTAGATCCTACAGGATTTTCCAACTGACTCTATAGCGATGTCAAGGGAGAGAAAGGAGTCCAAGATGACTCCAAGGTTTCTGGTCTTGGACAGCAGGGAAATGACTTCACCAGCACAGGAGAGGCCGGGAAAGGAGCTCCGTGAGGCGAAGCTCAAGATGCTGGGCTGCATTGCCCCAAAACACCAGGCAGAAGTTCAGAGGGGAAGTTAAGGCTGGAGATAACGAATTTGGGAATCATTTGCCTGGAGTTAAAAGTCAAAATCATGGAAGTTGATGAGATCACTAAGAGAAAAATTATACAAGAAGAGGAAAAATTCTAAAGATACAACATAGGGGCAAGCCTAAGTATGGGAGTGGGAGAGACAAAAGACAACGTTGGAGCAGAAAGGCAAGGTGGGACCCTGGGACAAACAGCATCCAGGAGCTTGTTACAAATGCAAAGCTTCAGCGCCAGACCCGCCAAATCTGCACCTGAATTTTAACAAGATCTCATGTTTCATGTGGCTGTTAAAGTTTGAGAAGCACTGGCCTCGACCATCCTGACTAGTACAGAAATTGTTACTTAAAAGTGGCTGAATTAATACTTAAATGGGTGCACAGACAACAGGAAGGATAGCAATCCATGGTATGTGGTGGCAAAAAAGAGAGCTTGAATGACAGATAATATACATAATGATATGGGGAAAGATTGGAAAACTTAACACCAGTAGTGTGTGTTGGTTACTGTTGGGTGCATTTAATGAGATACTACTAGAAAGAGATGCACCAAGGAAAGGATTAACTGCACGCACGGGTAGAAGAGACTCAAGTTGGCAGCTCAACAATCTGGATGCACTTGATGCCATGAAACTGAATTATTAAATTGTTAAGATGGTACATTTTTTGTTATGTATATTTTACCACAATTTTTTAAGTAAATAAATAGACGTATTCAGTGATACATTCAAAACCATCTTTGGGGAATTAAAAAAAAAAAATCCAAGAAAATCCAGAGCCAGGGACTTCAGAGTGGGAAGAGACAGTTCTTCTCAACCCATTAAGTAAAAGACAAAACTAAGAAAGTTGAATAAACAGACAAATTAAAACTCAGATTTGGCCCTAGGAGCAAGTCAGGGGCATGCTGTCACCCCTAAGAATAGATCCTCTGAGTGGGGTAAGGAAGCTGTCTCAGGGTAAAATCCGGCGAGGATGTATTGAAAGTACCCAGTGAATCCTTTCCATTGCACAAAATGGCTCAGGAAAAAGAAACTGAAGGCACAGTTCTCCCTCAAAGCTGATGGACTCAATGTGTACATAATTACGATGGGAGAGAGGATAGGTCACGCCAGCCAAGAGGAGAAACATGCAGCAAGTCTAAGGATCAGGTCTAGGTCTGTGTTGTCAGGTCTGGTGGCCACGAGCCACGTGATGCCAGTGAACCCCCCCCCCAGTCTTCTCGTTTTGAGTGGGAGTGTCTGTGTGCTCCCTGCTCCCCCACTATTTATTTGGCTTGGGGGAAGGGCTCAGATAAGTTGTCCTTTTAGTTTTTGGTCTCCAGATGTAAAGACTACCTGGGATATTTTTCAAAGTTACTTCCTTACCCCAAAACTCAGATATGCACCCCCACATCCACCAGTGAAAACTGCCATTACAGAAACAGGAGAGTATATCTTACAACATGCAAAATGACAGCCCTCATTTTACAACAGGCAGAGTCTGTGCCTCACAGGTTTACATTTAGTTGTTTGTAGTATCTTGAATTGTGGACATTGTTTCCACATATCTTGAAATATTTGTATTTTGAAGTATTTCATGTCCTATAAGCTGTTTGATGGCAGAGATTCCCTAATGGCCACCAAGTCTATCACGTGATAGGTGATATCCCCAAAGTACTAATACTTGTTTACTAAGACACAGACTTAGTTTTATACATTTTTACACAGTTTTATACATTTTGCACAGTGTATAAAGTCAAGTGTGAGATTTTATTTTATTTGTAGGAGTTATATCATTTTGAACTGAGAAATGGCCATCCTACAGGCAATAAACATTGGCAAAGAAACTTCATCATAACTCACCAATGAATGTATCTTCTCATTTTGCAGTAGCTGCTGATAAGTTGGCAGAAAGGCCAAAAACACTCTGAATATCACACATCAGAATCACCAGTTCAAATGGGCGGTCTGATCCTTCCATTTTATTAACCATTTCTTTGAACACATATTTTTATACCAAATAAAGTTCCTAAGGAAGCAGATACTTAATGTACAATACTATACAATATTTGACAGTTATATGTATTTTGGGGTTGGGGACTTTGTGTTGGGTGCCAGAGGTTGGCTCATTTACAGATGTTTAACAAGTCACTACATACATGTATTCCTTCCAAATAAAAATACATCTGAATATTTGGGTATTTCTGTACTATTTATGTAGAGATTAAAAGACATTTGAGCGTTTCCTTAAAGACCTTTACATAAAACGTCAGACCTTGTGGTAAGTCATGAAGCACCAGAGCAGAGAATTTGCCTAAGGAGAACTGGGTTCCCAGATTGAGCCAGAGCAAACCACAGGGTGGAAGTTCTATTCTACCCACAGGCCTGAACTCCAGCGACCTCACTTAGTACTCCTTCCTATTAGGCAGAAGGGTAAATACATGTTTGTTTAGCAACAATAAAACATTAACTGAGTGCCTACCCCATACCAGAAATGCTATAGGCAACAGGGACACAGAGATGAGAGGGCAGAGAGGCTTTCACAGACCCCAGATTCCTGGGAGATGTCCCAGGGGAACACCGAACTGTGGTTTCCTGTGATAATTACATACAGAACACTTTCTGCCCATTCATGGATACACACGTGAATTTTCAGCGAAAAGGAACAGGAAACATTTTAAGGGATAACTGCCCCTTCAAAACTCAGTTGCCAACAACCTGCTAATTTGCCAATTTTCAAAAGATTTGGATGTCTTATGCACTTTCCTGCTTATGTCAGCACCTTTTTTTTTTCTGGAATCCACATTCCCAAGGGTAGGGGTCATGTCTGCAAATTATTTATGTGACCACACCGGGAAGTCTCTCTGCCCCAACATGCCTCCACAGGAAGGGGTCCTCTCCTACACCAGCAGCTCATGGTCATGTGACCCAATGGCCTCGGTTTTACTTACTTTTTTTGTTGGGAGCAGTCTAGGTATGAATATCCAAAACAAAGAGAAAACAATAATATCAAAATGTTATTAAAAGAATGGACTATGAGAGCTGTGAGGACCCAAGCCCTTCACATCAGATAGGGCCCACACGGCTCCTCTGGGGCAAAGCGGACCTCCCAGTGTCCAGGCCACGGCCCTGACCACTGATCCTTGTATCTGCCCCTAGTATTTACTCCATCTCGGCAGTTTCTTTAACATAAAAAGCAAACCCTTAGGCTGCTTTACAAATTTACAAGAAATTCTCGCATTTTCTCATGCAGTTCTCACGGCCATCCTGTGAGGCCAGCACAGACGTGGAACCTGAAATGAGGTTTTAAGGCGCACAGCAGCGAATGGCAGAATCAGGACCTGAGCACAGGTTTTCTCACTGCACTCTCAGTGGGGCGGGACGCCCTGGTGATAGGCTGGCCCTCGACCTTTGCCAGCTGCTGGAATCAACTGAGATGCTGCCAAGTACACTGTGACAGGGTCTCAGGCTCCACGGCAGACCCAGTGTGGGCCAGGTGAAGCGAGCTTGGCTGTGGGCATGTACCACACACCGCACAGGGGCACCTTAAACCCCTGACATGGCCCCAAAACACCCCTTTGGAAACCCTGGAATAAATACAAATAACACAATAAGAGAGAGTCACAGAGACTTTCACAACACATGAGGCAAGGTTTGTAGCATAAAGTTTTATGTCTGGGTAAGTGCAACACCATGATTGATGGAAGTATAATTAAGGGAATTCCACCCTTGGGCAATTATGGACACAAGAATAAACCAAATCAGGAAAGGAAAGCTGTGCAGACATCCCAGAACAAACGAACAGGAAATTTCAGATGGAAAGAATGTGACCTTGCTATTCTTCCCTGAAAAGCATGCATAACTCACAGGTGCACCAACCAGAGTGTGGCCCTGCTTCTGGCAAGAACAAGCAATCACAGCTGACGTGGACACTCACAGCTTTTCTTTCAGTAACAGTCAGTCCTTCCCCATGCTTAGACCCGCACTCAGGACGTTGTACCTCCCCCACCCCAGCACACCCTTGTTAGATAGAGGACAGATGGGACCCCCAGAAATGGGTGGGAGCAGTAGAAACAGTAGGATGAAAAAATGACAGTAAGAAATTGTCACAGGCCATGCCCAGAATGGATAAGCAACATGCGCACGTTTGACACTACAATCACCCGGAGCTGAATGAGGAGTAGATCTGAGGCCCAAGTCTGAGCTGGGAAGAGATAAAGGGAATGCAAGCTGTTGATCGCTAGCGACCTTGCTTACTCCTCAGCTTTGGCGTCATGACTTGGTCACAGTACGCCAGCGAAGGAGAAAAGAGCCACAGAGAGGCGCACTCTGTGTTCAATACCTGCTCAGGAGGCTGCAGGCTGTTCTGAAGCCATGGCAACAAATAATCTCTTTAAAGGTCTTCCGCATCTCTTGGCTGCGGAAGGCATAGATCAGAGGATCGATCACAGAATTACACATGATGAGTATGAGATACATGTTGAAGTGAGACATAAAACAAGAGCAATAGAGGTTCTGAGGGCACGAAATCATTAAGATGAGATGGAGGAAGAACGGAGCCCAGCACACAATGAACACACCGAGCAGCATGGTAAGGGTTATGGCACCTGTCATGCTGGTCCTCTGCTGCACGGAACTGTATCCAGGCAGAGCTGCGATCCGCTTGACGTGGGTCCGTGCCAGGAGGAACATGTGTATATACAGAGACACCATGAGGAACAACATGGTGAAGAACATGGAGATGAGGCAAATGATGACGTAAGTGGATTCGTAGTAAATGATGAAAACGATGCCGCACCCTGTGCAGAAGGTCCAGATGCCCACAATAACCATCCCAGAGCGCTTAGCTGTCATGATGTGGTGGTAGCGCAGGGCACAGAAGATGGTGACGTACCTATCCACCGCGATGGCCAGCAGACTGCACATGGAGGCCACCACGGAAATACAGATCATGGAGTCAAACACATTGTCAATGTGACGCACAAAGACATCTGCTATCACCAGGTGCTTGTTGTTTATTAAGTATATGGCGATGGTCTCCCAGGCATTGGACATGCTCACCAGCATGTCAGCCACTGCAAGGCTGCACACGAAGAAATACATGGGAGAGTGCAAGTTCCTGTTCTTCACGATGGCACCTATGACCAAGATGTTCTCCAAGAGGCTGATGACACCCAGGGTCAGAAACACCTCCACAGCAATGCCCATGTCTTCACATAGCAAAGACTTGTTCTTGACATTTGGTCCTGAAAGGTTGCCCTCTGTAGCATTCAGGTTGAGATCCAAGAAATGCAGGTGAAATGAGGAATTCATTGCTGGAGAAAAAAATGCCTCCTCTTCTTAGCACAAATATACTGTAAAACATGTTTTTAATTCACGATCCAGAGAGGTTAACAGTCTACCAAATAACTACAACAACATGCCCAAAGCAAGCACAACTAAGAAAGGGAGTGCATCAGAGGAGTGGGCATGGCTCGCCCCATTCTGACTTGCATTCCCGATTCCTGGAATGGTGTCCTTCTGACATGCAGGCTTGGCGTTCCCACCAGCCTCTTCCACTCTCCTTCCTTTAAGCTCTTTCACATGCACCTTAATAGAGTGCCATTCATCTCCGTGTGCCCAGGACAGTTTCACTTTGTATGCCTGTCATCCTGGCACCCAAGATCACTCCCAAGTGTCCCCAGTTCATAACCTACAAAATCCCAGCCAGTCTCCCAATTTTCACTCTACATTTTCCTAAGGGTACTACACTACATTTTCCTGAAGTGACCTCCAATTTCTGAAGAATGTACAGACCCATATTCTCTTAAGAGAGGAAGACAGATGCACTCGTAACATTTGTCCTGATGCTTCTCAAACCCGCTGGGATCCAGCCTCCATAGCTGTCACTAAGGCTATAACCAAGGCAGTCTGTTACCTTGACCCCAATCACAGGCAAAAGTTACCGTCTTCAATTTGCAAGCTTAGGTTGCTCATACATGTTAAAATTGAAGAAAACAGAATGCCGTTTTTCCCAGACTTCTGCATTATTTGAAATTCCATGAAGTCTGGTTAATAGTTTTATAAGTTCCACATGAGCACAGTATGAAGAAACAAGCGATTTAAATTTACTGAGTACTAAGGCAGACACTTCACTCCTTTGTTGCACTATTTCTCTCTCATGACTTATATTCAAAAATCCCCCTGCCCCCCAAACTCAGAGCACATCTGGGGAGAGAGTCAGAATTTGTCATCATTCTCATCATCGATATTGGTAACCACAAGTATTTATGGAACTACAATCATTTTTTATATATTTATGTCCAGTTCTATCTCAGAGATATCAACCAAAACGTCATATCGAGCTGTTCAAAAATTCACTGGACAAGCTAGCGCTACCACGCTCTCTCCCACATGTAGGGGAAGCACGAGTTTGCATTTCTTTCCAGGCTATTTCAAGGAAATGGAAAGTTGTGGCTATTTACCTGCGCTCTTCCTGGGCTCCTCTCCAGCACAAGGCGCGTCCCTCCCGGGCTGCGCTCAGCCTGGGTACCACCGCCTGGGCGGCCGCTCAGAGCCCCAAGCCCAGAACCGCGGCTGCAGCCCGCGGCCACGGCCTTTACGCGCCCGGCGGGCCCGCCCCCTGGCCCACGGCCCAGCCCCAGCGGCTCTCCTCCCGCCCCCCGGCCCCCTCCCACCCTCCGCCCTTGGCCCCGCGGACCCCGCCCCCGACAGCCCGGGCTCGGGCGAGCGGCCCTCCCCGGGGGAGCTCGCGCACACCTGCCGCAGAACAACGTTCTGCTCCTGCGTGTGAAAAATCCTTCCTTCCCCAAAAGTGCCTCCAAGTGTTTTTGTCTTCCCCAGCCCCCCCAGCACGTGGTTCTTTTTTCTTCTTTTCTTCCTCTTGCGCACTGTTTAAAATGCAGCGCGAGGGCGGCGGGAGGGGATGGATAAATTCACACCTGGCGGGTCCAATGCACACTATCTGGGTGATGGACACACTTACAACCTTGACTCAAACTGTACAAAAGTAATTTACGCAACCCCCGTAATAGTCTGAAATAAAAAAGAAAATAAATAAAATGCTGAGCTGAAAGATCTCTCTGTCTTCCGATCCTCCCAGACAGCGGCCACCGGTGTCCCCTGACGGTTGTTCTCTGGCAAAACCGGCCCGGAGCCCTGGGCTGTGGTCCTGCCGCGGCCGCTGGCCCAAAGCCAATTGCTCCTCCAGGACCGTACCTGCCGTGCCAGGCTCTGAAACTACCACAGGCGTTTGTTACTGGAGCAAAAAGAGAAAAGAGAATTTCCTCTGACCCAATAGCCTGGCTTTTGACAATAGTTTCTGGACCTTTCATTTCTCTGATACCTAAAACGCTGAGCTTCAACCCCCAAAAGGATCTTACTGTACAGTACCGCAGGCGGACGCACGAGTGGCTGCCCGTGCAGGCCAGGGCGACCCGGGGCTGCTCTCCCCGAGAGCCTCATCGGGCCTCGAGCGGTCAGCAACGTGACGCAGCCGCGCGCGCTCTGGCTGGTCGGTGCCGCCGGGAGCCGGAGGGAACTCTAGGACGGGATTCCTGTGTTGAGACTACACACTAAGAGTGTGTGTACAAGAAGGGGAACAGCGGACAGAAAGCATTGGCAAATTCGAGCATTCACCCCTGATCTTACATCCGAGTTTAAAAATGTTTTATTTCTAAGAAACCAATGATTTAAGGAATAAATATGAGACAAATTAAACAAGATTTCACATCCAGTTTTCTTCTTTCCCAGTGTGGCTTATTTAGGTGTAAAGAGAAGGTAAATGATGACAGAAAAGTCAGTCAATCAGGCTATATTTTTTAAAAATATCAAGTGGGTACTTTCACTGTGACGACAGTCACAATGAGTGACATTCATTCTCTGCTAATGATAGTGGATGCGACTGTGCAGTGAGGGAGAACACGTGTCCTCAGTGCACACAGCAGCTGACCATGGGCATTCGGGTTTTACCTGTTGCTGTTTGCTTTTATGTACTTTATATTTTTAGAAACTATGTATTAATTGGAATTTTCAGCCATGAGCTCTTTTACAGTTGCTATGTGGGAGAGAATGTGACTAACGGCTACAAGCCAGGAGCACTCCTGATCCATTCTGTGGATCACACCTTCCATTTTTGTTTGAATCCTTCCTGGAAAAAAAAAATTGTTAGGATCTTAGCTTTTATATCCCTGCCATCTTGTACCATTTGCTAAATACTGTGCTGAAGCTCAATTAGTTTAAGCAGAAACTAAGGAAGAATGTTCACGGTCCATGCATTTATTTCTTGAGTTTCCTTATGATCACAAATATTTAAGACACAAATAATAGGTGCTGGTCATTAAAAACCTAGCCATGAAAATGTACCAATGTGAAGAGGCTTTGCCAGGTGTGTTGTTAATTAGTTAATTTTCTGTGAATGCTTCTTAGTCCTCCCAAGTTTCTACAGCTGCATACGGATGAGATATGGAAGAAAAGGAGTATTTACTCAAAAATGCCTCTACACAAATCAAGCACTGTCTCATCTGAAATCTTGCTTGTTTCTTACCTAGATTGTGCTACTATCCAGTTCAACATATTTTCTAGTAATAAGAATGAAATTCAATTTAAAAAATACTCAATAACAGAACCAATGTAGATCCATGCTCAAAATTAATATTTATGTCACTGTTGGAGTTTAAGCAGACCCTATTCCCCCTTGTGAGACTTTATCAAGGAAATAGTCCAAATGAAGGATAAAGCTGTAATCATAGAGATGCTCATTGCATAATTATTCATAACAGCACAAAAGTAACAGGAGGGTAATGGTAAATTAAATAATTATGTGTCCACTGAGAGGAATATTACCCAGTCATTAAAAATTATGAAAATCACTAATCAGCCTAAAATGTTTATGATGTAATAAGATGCAAATGTACATTATGGTTGCAATCATGTTAGAATATTTATGCATTTGGGCAAAGACTAGTGGGAAATAAACACAAAAATGGATTAGAGTACCGGGCTCGGAGATTATTAGTTTTTCCCAATTTTCCCACACTTTGAACTTATTAATTTTATAATGTCTGATCTAGGGCATAATGAAGTTGACATCAGTCAGTGCAAAGTTCCAGGACAACCCAGGTCCCTTTAGGATTGGAGAAGGTATACAAAATGCTTAATGGTATGCTATATGATGGAATGCTGTGCAAACAGTTTTTTAATTGTTTTAGAAAAATATATAATGGCAGGGAAAAATGTTGGTGGCATATGGCTAAATGTTTTATCCCAATTTTGTTTAGGTAGATAGCTGATTGGTAGGTCAACAGACAGCTATGAATGTTAGAATCTATACCAAAATCGTTATCTCTGGTTGGTACAATTACAGATGAGTTTTATTTTCTAAAAGCACATTTTTCTCTAGTTTCCAGATCTTCTAAAATGAACACATTTTATATTTGTAATTATAAACTATAAATTTTATTTTTAAAATAAAAAGGCTGCATCTCTCAGCAATCCATCCATACAACCAACCTCGTGCACCTCTGGGACCCGCCCCACCCGCCTGACCCCAGCGTTGCTCAAACCCGTGGCCCTTGCTTGGCTCTCCCGCTGGGCTTCTAGAAACACAAGACCCTGTTGACATGATTACTGCCCCCGGATTCCAGCACCATTTAACCCCAACTCTGTTGCAATTCACATGCATCGGACTCTGCTTAGCTCTAATCTTCCTGGATTTCGGTGGTATCAGCTCAGGCTGGGATTTTCCCCTGGGTTCTTGCGTTTCCCTAAGTGATTCTCGGGTGGACCCCGCCCACAGAGTCCTGACTCCGATGGCTCTTTGCTTCCCTCTCCTGATCACAGGTGGCACTACCTCAGCTGCCCCATCAGAGTCTACTAACTCAACATGCAGACGAAATCCCAAAACACGGGGCTCGGGTCATGAAGGAGAGCAGGTCTAGAATTCATATGCTGGAAATCTTTTATTCTATCTTAAACAAAATAGAGAGAACTGAACAAACGCATGCTGCATTCCTAGCAATTCGGGTGTCTAATTAGCTATAATAAAATTATTACTCATCACAGCTTCACCTGAGACTGGTGTATTTGGAACTTTGGGGATTATTGATGATGCAATTCTCAGTAGGTCATAACTGTCCTTAGAGTTAAGTTTTACAAATGGAATTAGATACTGCAGTGTGTGCATTTACCCAGCAATTTGGGAGGTTTGAAAGGCCATACCAACAAATTGCCAAAAACAAAGGTCATGCTGACACTCTCCAAATAAATCTCTTGGTTGAACCAAATTTACTACTCATAAAGGTCCAAGAAAACATCCTGGTAAGAGATGATGTTTTGCTACACGTCTTAGAAATTAAAGGACAATGCCTAATACAAATGATGCGCACATCAGGGGTTCTTGCTAACTAACAGGGCCAGCTGAACAAAAGAAGTGCACATCCACCCCCCAAAAAAATATAGATCAGTTCAAATCTAACAGTCCCTGTTCTAACTCCAAAGGCTGAATGGTTGCAAGCTGTTTGCAGAGGTCAGAGTGTGGAGAGCAGACTCTGCCCTAAGTGGAGCTCGGGAGATCTTCAGTCTTTGAAGATTTTGTCTGGTGCAGTCTTTTGAGTGATGTTGACAAAAGGTGTGAGAGCAAGATGGAAACCAAATCTGCTGACCCTGTTGGTGTCAGGATAGGAATCCTCCACAGCAGCATCTCAGTCTGCCCTGACAGGGTTGTCGTGGGTCCCCCCTTCTTTTTTCCTTCCAGATTCTGGATCGTATTCAGGAACTTGCTCCCTCCCCACTGCCCACCACACACCCCAGAGGACACTGACTCCCCCACCACACCAGCTGCAAGGGTGGCCCCACTGGTCTTGCCGATTCTAGTCAATAAAAAGGGCACCCACTGAAGGGCTTCTGGGGATGGTTTCTTCTCAGGGCTACAAAAAAGACAATTCTCTTCTTCCTGTGAACTAAAATTAAATAAAAGCCTTCCCTCCCACCGGCTGACTGAATGGACCCCTTCCTGGCCAACAGGATATCCTAAAACTAAATTGTCTGCCACAAGGAGGAGGTCAGACATGCCTCACCATGCCCCCTCCCTTCTTGGAGATATCCTTTGTAACTCATCAACAGGCCTAAGGCTATGCAAGACAAACCTGCAGGTCCCCAATTTACACAACAAATATGTCCGGTGACTTGTCTCTTATCTAAAACATTCCAAGCCTTTAGACAAAGCTTCATCTTTTTTAACCAATTGCAAGTCAAGGAGTCTTTAAACCCACCTATAACCTGTAAGCCCCACTTCGAGATGGCCCGCCTTTTCAGGCCAAACCAATGTATGCCTTCCATGTATTGATTTATGACTTTACCTGTAACCCCTATCTCCCTAAAATGTATAAAACCAAACTGTACCCCAACCACTGCGAGTCCACTTGCTCAAAGCTTCTTGGGTGTGGCTCCCAGTCATGGTCCTCAAATTTGGCTCAGAATAAACCCCTTTAAAATTATTTTACAGAGTTCGACTTCTTTTCTGTCACCAAGACTGGTGCCCAGACATGGGGCTTAGAGAAGACTCAGGACCCTGAAGGAGTAGCCTGAACTCAGCACCAGGTAGCTGGCATGGCCTTTTTGAGCCCCCCGACTCCGAGCTTCTCCTTTGGCGGAACTGGTAGGTCCCTCCTGAGCTCCAGATCACGCGTTTTACTGGGTTTACTCTGAGCTGGTTCATTTCTTAGGAATTTGCTGTTTGGGATCCTAATGTGATTTGGAAGTGCACTCTAAAGGGCTTTCTCTGTTGCCATTTTCCTCTCAAAATTAACCTCAATTGGCTTGTCCGCATATTTGCACAAGGAGCCGAACTGTCTTTGGCATACACAAATGAGAGACTGAGTTTCTCAGCTCCGAAGACAAGGGGCGATTTACTCCTCCCAACTTAAAGGTATCCCTGTGTGACTGGGGTCCTGAGTGGGAGTTGCCTGGGGCGATTCCCTGAGGCGCGAGTGGCCCTATAGGGAACCCCCCAACAAATTAATTTAAAAGGAGGCTCATTCAGGAAACTCATATAAGAGCTGATCACTCGGCGTTTTGAGCCCTCTCAGAGGTACTAGACCCCTAAGAGAGAAACTGAGACATGTAAGAGGGCAAAACTGACTCAGTGGTGAAACACTGAGGATCCGAACCCACAATCATCACACTCTGATCCACGACACTAAACCCTAGACTACAGTTCGGTTCCTTCTTCTAAAAAGAGAAGAAAAATGGGAAATAAATCCGTTAAAAATGAGTAATGACAAGGAGAACAACCCCCTTCAGGCACCCCAGTTGGTTTATGGTGCCTCTACTTGCAAGTGTTTGTGTAAATGGAAAGACTCAAAGGCATGCCGGGTTCCAGCTAGTTATAGCCAACTCTGGTACACAAGTTTTTACTGGAAGGCAAATTACATCAAGGAAAATTCAGAGCTCAAATGGTTGACCTACTGCTATAGAGTTAAAATGTCTCTCAAGCTATTTCTCTCTTTTCTTTTCTGGCTACTCTAAAACCTGCTAACTTTTTTCTATTGATGTCTAGATTACTCATTGTTTGTGATATTTGCAATTGAAAGGCTACCTGGATATCATGCAGCCAGTTCTAGCTAAGATGTAAACTGTGAAAAGTCCTTTTGAACTGAAGAAAAAAAAAAAGAGGGGTAAAAATGTTTTTTAAAAAATAAAAAGGCCATGGAAACTGCTTTACCCAGAACTCTAATCCACAGGCGTAATTAGGTTCCCTATCGGGGCAACTGAAGTTTGCCATGTGAACAAGCTCCAGTTCTGTCAGAACAAATTTAGATCCAGTTGTCTTTTACAGACTGGCGAGTTGTGTTACCATCTCATGGCTAGAGTTCTAGGGTAAAATCTATTAGAACTGTGTGTTTGTGTGCACCTGAGTGTGTATGTTCAGGTATGTTTTTGTGTACGTCCATGTATTACATGTTTGTGCTTACATGGTTCTGGACTGGCTTAAAAATAAGGGAGCACTCATAAATTAAACAAACCCAAATGGTGCACGTAAATTTAGTAATCTTTGGTTAATAAACTGGGTTATTATCTTTTTTTAAAAAAGTAGTATTATTAGTAAAGTAATAGTAAAAATGTTTTCAAATTGTCAGCATATATTTGTTTTTGCCTGGGTTTTGACACAAAGGTTATAAAACTATAAACTCAGCCAAAGACAAAGTGATCTGTGTTTGTGTGATTTTTGATAAGTAGGGTAAATTTAGTATTTGGTCTAATGATAATAGCTAAATCTCCTCAGTTATCAACAAAAATACCGATGTGTTTAACTTTAAGGTTCTTAATAAGGTAAAAATGTAGATGTGCCTAAATGAAAAGGTGTCAGCAAATTAGAATAAATAAAACACCAAGTAGATAGAGCACAAAACCAGAAACTTATGGCCAAAGCTTTATGAAGATATTTGGTTTTGGTCTTGTAATTCTAACTGCAGATGCAGATTTCTCCACCGATTTCAATGTCTATGGAAAGATACACATAAAATGTGTTTCTAACTCACTCTTTGTATCATCTAATATTAACAGTACTGTTAGGGATTCAAAGCTGTCCTAGAAGTTGTAGGTACAAGAGCTTAAATTGGAAGCTTTGGTTTTCCCTTGATCCTGTCCATTTTTTATTTGCTAGCTGGTTATGTGTGCCTTATGTTGCTATAACAAAGTCTTTGCCTAGGAAGAAAAATCCTGAAGTGTTAATTTTTGTATAGTAATTTATTTTAAGATGAAAATTAAATGATTGTTAAAATCCAAAGAAAATCTCAAAAGTCTTAAACTCTTTAGAAATATTACATGTACTCAAATTTACACCCAAGTTGAAAAATGTTTTGAGACTATTTAGATTGTTTTTAAACAGCTTAATCTTGATCCTCATGTAAAAAAAAAAAAGTGTTACAACTTTGTGTCATTATTTGAGGTGTTAAGGATTGTTGCTGAAGGCTTTTTTTTTTCAGTCTAAAGTCAAGTAATATCTTGCTGATGGGGTGCAGAAAACTATCCTAAAATGAAGGCCTCAGAAGCAAAAGTTCTCTGACCTTGCCTTGTTCCTACCTCTTAGTTCCATTTTTCCCTGAAGCTAGCTGGAAAAATAAAAATCCCTCTCCCCCAAGGCAGGTCATAAAGGCCAGAACCCCTTTTTCTGAAAGATAGCCATAAAAACTAAAATTATTCTATGTAAAAATTGGCCATAAAGTAATCATCTGACCTACTTTGTTTACCTGTAAAACCCCCATTCCAGCAAGGGCTTTGCCCTAAACCCAGAAGGAAGAATGCACACTCAGAGGCCAAACAGAATCTAGACAGACAGGCCTTGCTGGGTTCCCCACTCAGCCTTTTTGTCCAATCATATTTCTACATGGCTGTCCATACTTTAAACACAAAAATGGCCAATTTCCCCTGCATGTTTGTGTGTTCATTCTGAAGACATCCATGTATAAATTTTTAATTTTTTCTCCTATTAATTTTCAAATCAGTAAATTTTTAGCAAATATTTATGGGAACAGTGGCCTTTGCTCCCTACAGTTTGACTACACTCTGGGGGCCAGGGACACTTTGATCCCTCCAGTGTCAATAGATTTTGTTTTGGGATGTGGTGTTTAGAAGGATCTAATCAATAACACTTTTAAACAGGATATATTCTAAAATGGCTATTATATTTATAAAATTTAGAAATGATGTTATATTTTTTAAAATAATGACTCATTAAAATACTTTTTTTTTTGTTTCTTTCTTGGTTAAGACTCATGAGTTTAAAAACAATAATTAAAACTATATCTTGATCCCTGTTCTGTGTTATATCCAATTTACAGAGTACAATAATGGTTAACAGAAAAACAACTTAATGATATTTGGAATCTAAGTGAACTGCTAAGATAAATAAATTAGATAAGTTAGGTAAACATAAATGGGATAAACACAAATGAAATTTTCGTATGATTTAGAATCTCGAGTCATGTTGTGTTAGGAAATGATCATGAAATGACTGAGTCATTTATGAAATGCTAAAACATTTTGAGCATAAGTTTAAGTTTATATACCTTTATCTTATTTTTGTATTTAAGAATAGTAATAAAATTGGGGACTGATAACAGTTCAAAGTTACTTTAACTTTCTAGATTTTTATAAGAGTTGACATTATGATTAATATATGTAATTAAAACTGCTAGGTAGAAGGGAAACAATTCTATATGAAAAATAAAATTAATAGTTTTGTTAAAGGGATAATATCTAATTTATTGGTTTTGAAACTATTTTAAATTAAGTAAATGATGATTAAATTAAATGGGTATAAAAGGCTTATAAAGGTAAATAAAAGATATATAAAGGTGATAAAAATCTTACAGTCAAATTGGTTAAAATTAGATGGATCTGTTTATAAGGTTTTATTAAAATTAATTTTATCAGTAATACCTTAATACAATAAAAAAATTGGTTTATTCTTTTGAACTAGATTTTCATATGACATTAATAGGAAAAGCAAGATTTTAAGAATAACAAAGTATTTTTTGTTCACCTTTTTGAATAACTACAAAAAGGGGGGGAAGGAGAGAAAAAGACAGATTCAACTCCCCCCTAATTTGCATTTCAGTTTGTCTGTATTAGGTCTTATGATTGTTTGGGAAACTGAGTCTCCTCTATCAGAGGATAAGATTTTTGCTTTTTAAAATGTTTGAATTATGAGTTTGCCTAGGTAAATGCTATAATTTTATAGTAACCTGCAATCCTGTTTCATGACAACATTGGACAATTCATGGCTTTCTGCTTTTAAGCTTTCACTAAAATTTAAAGTTACTACGAATAAGAATTCTAGTCAATGCATGTGATTCTATACATAAAGTGCACTAAAGAATAAGGTATGTTTTTAATAAGATTATAAAAAGTGTAAAATGTGTTCTTATTAAATATGTATGTAATCTTGTCTAATTCTGAGGTCATTTAAAGGTTGAATCAAAATATGGATTTAAGAAAATTAAAAAAATAGAAAGTTGTGAGTAAGAGAAAGAGATGTAAAAAGGCAATGAGTATGGAAATATATTTTGGAAGAAAGGTTAAACAGAAAAGAGATTAATATTGTAAAGAAAGGATCTTGTCTGGAATTTTTGTCCTAAAATGACTGGTTATTTAGGAAATGGGAAAGCTAGGACAAAACAAAGTTTTTAGACATGTTTTGTAGATGATCGGTGAAAGTTGGGATAAAGTTTATGAAGAGAATTTATGAAGGAATTTTGTATTTGATCCAGTTGCTATAATTAAAAGGCTAAATTTTAGTTAAAACAAAGTTTTCTTGAGATATTAATTTGCTCTTAATGAAATTACATAATGTACTCATTTGGATTCTATAACCTGTTTCTTTATTAGGTTTTGACTAACTAAAAAATCTAAATTTTAAGGGTTAAGGTTTACACCCATATCTTCCTTTATTGCCTTTAGAATCTTTTGATGACTGTCTCTACTGGTTAAATAAATGACCATTACTTTATAGCGGCTTGTGATTCTATTTGAAGATACACTTCAAGCCTGTGATATTTGACAGACTTTCCAAAACCCAAATTCTAAATCCAGTCTTTTGATCTCAAACCAACTCTTTATATATTAGGGCCACTGAAAGTCTAAGAGAGACATATTTTGGCTTATTTGGCATGTTAACTGTACAGGAAGCATTGTCAAATATGAAATGTGCTTAACCTTTGTTGGATTATATTTGTATAAACATGTTATTAATATATGTTCCAATATTATAAAATATTGATATGTCTTGGTGTATGTTATGTTAAATTACCATATATCACAAAAATAACCAACCTTATTTGACAGTTGTCTCTTTAACCATGACTAGTCTAAGTTTTTATTTTTACTTTGATTCATCTCAGAAAGTGTTTTTTGTTTTGTTTTGTTTAAACTGGCTAAGTCCAAAGTTTACTTCTTCAAGGAAAGTCATGGAAAGTAACAAGTTCTCTTGAATACAGGTTTCTGATAACTTTGGAGATTATATACCATTGGACTAAAACAGAACAAACCTCCAGGACTTTAATTAGAAAAGTGATATGTCCGTGAGTATCACGAACTCAGCCTCATGAAACCGAAGTAAATTTTATGACTTGTTATTTAAAACATTACAGATTCTCTTGCTTTGTTTTGCAGAGTCCTGACAGGTTTTAAGTAAATAACAAGTTTACCTGATATCTCCAGGAATTTAAACTATTAAATCCTATCCTTCACTGCGAGTGCCCTGTTCAAACATCCTCCCTCTATGTAGGCCCAGGGACTATTGCAGAAAAGGGGGTGTGTTGAGATTGTAAGGGCCGATTAGGAGCGATGGAATAGTTTAGACCCTCCAGATCAAGGAGGGGCACACAGAAACCTAAACAAATACTAATTGAAAAAAAAAATTTTATTTTGTCTTTTCAGGCCACGTGGTACATACATCCATCCCAATCATAAAGAAATTTTCCTATTTCCCATAGACTTGGAACTTCCTGAGTTATGGGGTTTGTGCAAAAGGAGATATGACAAGTGGCTAATTTATCAGCCACCTCAGGACAAATTACTAAAGAGACTACAATATTGTGACATAACAAAAGTCTCTAAATTCCTTAGCTTGAATGGTTAACAATGCTTATGTTTTCTACAAGTCTGCAACTAAACCCAAAAATATAATAACTCAACACTTATAAGATGAATTAATTTTATAGCCTTGCCTTTAACATTTTGTTTTTATCTTTGTTTCCAGAAGTTTAAGGGTTATGAGTACCTGTCACCCCAATCCTGTCTGGCCTAAACACTTATTCTGTATTATCATTTATATTTCTGTAAATGCTATCTGGATACAGGAAAAGGAGAAAAACCATCAAAACCTGGAATATAGCAGAATAGATTGGTCCAGGATTTTTTTCATACTAACCTTAGGCCTGACTCTCTATGGCCCCTTTTATAATTGGCTATTAAATCAGGTCAAGTCATGTCCTTCCCATAAGATTTAACAACACCAATTTTGCAACCATTGTCACAACACTGGATAACCAATGGACAACTCTAGGAATGAGCCTTCCTAGCGCCATGGGACCTCCTGCTGGTTGGTCTGCACATGCATTCCATGCAATGATCTTTGGCCAACAGGGAACTGAGACTGAACTTGATCTTTTTCTTTTGCCCAAATTCCTTTCTAAGGGGCCTACTGAGTCACACCTACAAATGATAAAATCTCACTAAACAGTTTTGTTAACCAAAATAGTGCAGGTTTACTTCCCAACCTGATTCTGGTATAGCATTAACATCATCCAAAGATAGAGACCGCCCCCTCATCTTAACTCAAACATGCTAGCAAGTACTTATCTTAAGAAAGATCCTCCTGTCTGGACCTTCCAGATGCTCTTACCTTTCATCTTAATTTAAACATTTTCTTTCTGGTCTTTAGATAAAGCCTAACTCTTTCAGCCAATTGTCAGCTAAAGAATCCCTAACCCACCTATGACTTGTAAGCCCCTTCGAGATGGCCCACCTTTTCAGGCCAAGCCAATTATGCCTTCCATGTATTGATTATGACTTTACCTGTAATCCCTGTCTCCCTAAAATGTATAAACCAAATTGTAACCCAACCACAGGAATCCACTTGCTCAATCTTCTTGGTGTGCTCTGGGTCATGTTCCTCAAGTTTGGCTCAGATAAAACTCTTTAAAATTATTTTACAGAGTTTGGCTTCTTTCTCTGGTGCTGCTTCATGTGGCCCTGTGTACTCTGCCATGTCTACTCTTTCTAGGACTTTGTGAGCCCAAACTTCCTTCATGACAACCACTTCTATGTCTGTGTGTCTTACCATACCTGATTAAAACAAATCCCAGGTACTTTTTTTATAACATTCATGAAACAAGATATCCAGAGGTAATTGGTTCCAGGAACAGCTAATTAAGCACCTCAACAATGTTCTCAAATATCCAGACCCTTTTTGTCTTTTGTTTTTGTCCTTAGACTTGTTCCCTCATGGTTGCAAATTGTGAAACACATCACCTTATTCCACAGCCATGTCCAAAGACAAGGAAGAAGAGGAGTTTCACTTCAGAAAACTTTTTATTTGGGGGACCTTTCCCAGAAGCCCCTAAACAGATTTCCCAGAATTGAGTCACATATCTGTGGAGAACAGAATAATTCATGCCACCCCCAAGATTTCCATGTTCTAATCCCCAGAACCTGTGAATATGTTGCCTCACATGGCAAAAGGGACTTGGCAAAAATGATTAAGTTAAGGATCTGAAGGTGGGAGGGTTATCATGGATTATCTCTGGGTGTGCCCAGTGTAATCACAGGGTCCTAAGAGACTGCCAGAAGGATCCGAGTTATTTATACATTGGGGCTGAAACCAAAGGTCCACCTTCCTTTAATGTTTAAGTAAAGATGGTTCAAGGGACATGTCAAATAATTTTGGTAACTTCCCCAAAATTCATGAGTTCCTGGGAGCTGTGGAAATAGATGAACCCAACAAGAACAAGCAGAGTCTATTTATTTCAAAATTGCTACAGCAAGAGAGTCAGCCACTCTCACTGTGTCTGGCAGATACTCAAAGCAGGCAGGGGAACGGTAATGTTTCATAATAAAAAGAGGAAGAAAGAAGAAAAGAGGGGGAGGGGGAGGGGGACGATCATCCAGGCATGCTGTTGTAATTGGTCTTGCAAAATGCCCCCCTTCCTAAGTTATTTTTTGTTCTCTCCCCAATACCTCAGACTTTTAGACAAGTCAATCCTAATGAGCAGGACATCGTAATCTTCCTGCTTAACTAACTTCTTGATCTTTGGGTTCTTTGCCAGAAACGGCAGCTGCACTGCAAAATCACAACAAAGAACTGAAATTCCACAGGACTTCTTGATGACTCACCATCCATCACCAACAGCTGACTCTTGAGTCAGACCACCTGCAGACCCCATGACATCAAACCCACACAACCTGGCCTGCTGCAGGTAGCTGCCCCTATATAAGCCCTTGCCCTTTGTCAGTTGGAGAGATGGCTTTGAGGGATATATCCTGTCTGAGGTCAATTGCAATAAAACCCTTTCTCCCTGGCGATACTCACCGTCTCACTAATTGGCTTTCTGTGCAGTGAGGAGCCAGACCTAGGCTGGGCCTCTTTTGGGTTTGGTAACACTGTGTTTGGAGCTTGTTGACATGGGAAGCTGGAGGCGGGCTAACTCGCAGCAGAACATCTTATGCGCTCGGTTGAGGGAGCACATTTGGCTCTTTCTGATTGATCCTGAGGTAGAAGCGAGGCAAAATATAGGGAAGCTGCAGTCACTGACCAACTCCTGACCGTTCTGGGCCAATGGCGGCAGAGGTCATGGTTTGGCTTCCAGAGCTGGTTGCCGAGGGTTGTGGGTCAAGCTCTATGTCCTCCGTGGTGTGGCCATCATCCCTCTCACTCCAGCTTCCTGTTGCCACAGATCTCTACATCCCCCTAGCGTCGCAGCTCCCTGCTGGTACCTTCACATGGATGCAAACATGGAGCACAGCCTCTTTGACTTCATTTTTCTCCAAACACGGTTAGCATAAAAGTAGTAGGCCAAAAGTTGAAAGCAACACATCAGGATTACATCCCTATTCTTAAAAAAGCTGTGGCTGTTCTCACTATGGGGATTCCTCACTGAGATTCTTCATACGGCCCCGGCCCCTGCCTTGTTACTGGGCCTTCTCTCTCACTTACTACTCATCTCTCCTCCTTGTTTCCATTTGTCCCAGCCCCTTAACCCCTTTCACTGGCACCTCAAAGCTAAATTCTCTTCCTTTAATATGTATTTCTGGCTTTCCTTTCATTTTGCCCTAATCCACCAGGGAAGAATTCACCTTTCACCCCATGAGGCCACCATGGTGTTTGGTGTTTGGTGTTTCCAAAATAATGATCCAATCACTCAGTGAAAAATAATCAACTCCCCTGATAGGCACATGTTCTTGTTTTAAACAGTAAACTGCTTTTCTTCTCATCACATTTGTTTGTTTGTTTGTTTTGGCCTAGTTGAGCTACTCTCCTTTCTAATTATGTTGCAGGAAAATATCCCTAGCTTCCAGCATTGATACAAGTTTCTTTTTCTTTTTCTCAATGGAAACTCAGAAATCAGGCTGTGCTCAGTTTGCCACTGTGAGAGGCAAAATGTACAGGGCAATTAAGGGGAAAACTTTATTCAGGTTATTGCAATAGGGAAGACATTTAAGAGTGTTACAAGAAAATCTTTCAACAAATTAAATTTAGCAGAGTTTATTTGAGCAAAGAACAATTCATAACTGGGCAGCACACAGAACCAGAAGAGGTTCAGGGAGCTTCACTATTGTAACCTGAGTATTTGTAGACAGAATATGGAAGTAAAGTACATAAATAGCTTGACTGGTTACAGCCAGGCAATGGCCTTGTTTGGACGTGTTCTGATCAGCTGGCATCCGGGGATTGGCTAAAACCCGGCTGCTTGTGATTGGCCGAGGCCCGCTGGCAGCTACACGCCCGAGTAAGGTCTGCAGTTTGTTTTCCTACTAGGTTAGGTTGCAGGGCCCTATGTAGGAACTCAAAGTTGGAAGGCAGCTTCAGGCCAGTGGCTTCCTGCTTATTTAATTTAGCAAGAGGAGCTCTCAAAGAAGGACAAACCGTGGAGTTTTACAGGGGCAAGTAAACAAGGGAGTCACGAGGAAGTGTACAGGGAGCCTTCTCTCAAAATGTGCGAGGGCAGGCTGGTCCTTGGCAGTCAGCTGTTTTCAGTATGCACAAGGATGAGAGACTTTTCCACCATTGCTGCTTTCCAGGAGTACTGGGCTCAGACAAAACTCAACAGTGTACAATCTTTTGTTCAAGATGGATACCATTCATTGCCAAATAACTCAGAGGTGATAAAAGCCTCTGAAGGGAACAAAATAGGGCCTAAGAAACAAGCTCTTGAGAACTCATGTTGGTGTTGCTCCTTTAAAACCAGTGAGTCATCTGTTGAGAGGTCGTGGTAAAAGTCTGTAGTTTTCGGGTCCTGGTGGTCAGGGATCTTAAAAGAGGGACGCCTGAAATGGAAAATAGAAATATCTGTATAAAAAGTTGAATAAATGTAAAGAGCTCTGACGGTAAGCATCCTGTGGATTCCAAGAGGTTGGTGGAAAAAAACCTTTAACTGGAGGAGTCAGAAGGACTGAGGTTGCACAGAGAATTTCTTCCTTGGTGTCTGGAGCGGGAATGTTGGCTGTTGAGATGCCAGAGATGTTTCAGGAAACAAGCACACACAGGTTGCTTGGGACCACTGTGCATGTGCCCCCTCTGGAGGTCAATATCATGTATGGTGCCCATCATTGGGCCAGCCAGCCCACTGACTTTCTTGAAGCTCTTGAGCTAGGATGTTTAGTTTTTGAGTGATGTCCACAGTCTTGGTTGCCTGTCATTTCTATGAGGGCATGCGTGGCCCACGTGGGACTTCCTTAGTGGTTCAGACAATGCCTGTCCATGGAGAAACCCAGCCCATGCTGGGCCTGCTGCGGTCGTGGTGAGTAATTTGAGGTTTCTATCACATTGTCAGGCTTCAGCTTGTAGGGTGAGGGAAAAATGCAAGTTCCCCACCACATAAAAGATACACAGTGCTGGCCTGGAGTGCTCAGCAAAATTGTTACAAAGTAGACTAAGCAGGTACCAGTATAACTACTGGGCCTGGGAGAAATGCCCAGCACTTTCTTGCCTTGAAATGGCCAGCACAGACTGGCACTGACTGCATTAGAGCTGCTTTGGCTGTCCTATAGCGCCCTTTAGCTAATTGTAATACTAAAATCCTGGCCTAGTGGAAAATTGTAATATCATTAACATAACATGGGTTGCATGAATACTTATGAAGATGGTGCTGCACCTGTGTGATTTGTTTCACTGTGAACAAGCAAGGATACAACGTAAAAACTTTGCATTACTGCTTCGGAAGAGATTTAAAGCAACACCACAGGGTGGGCAGGTGCAGATTTTGCAGGCAAGAAGCTCCTGTGGAAGAAATGCCTGTGCTGCCCAGGAGCAAGCGCCCTAGTAAGTCACCTCTAATAAACTCATCTAACTTGCCAAGCTGGACTTGTCAGAGTCATTCTTTGGTCTCTCGCGTCCCTCTCAGTTTGGGGGGCGGCTTTTCTATACTGCCTGGGGATTTTCCCAAAACACAGGGCTTCCCCAGACCTGGAGACAGGTCTAGCTGCAGGGCCCCCTAAAGCCTTGATAGGGGTCTGGGAAGTCAGATTTTAGTTCTCAGTCATCGTCAGACAGGAGGGAGGAAAATTATAAACAGTCCTTTGGAGGGTTGTAGCCAAAATTAAAAGAAACAGAAAGAACTAAAAATTTGGTAAGGATTAACAATCTGGGCAAGGTGACAGGATCAAGTTCAATTTGCAGGTAGGTACCAAAAATGGTTATTCTACAGTGGGGAGAAAGGGGGGAAGTCAATTAAATTTTCACCTAACAAGATATAGTTTGCATATCTATCAGTTACTAAAATTTATAAGAGTTACTAAGTAGCTCAAAGACAATAAACAGGGGTTGAATTTGATTACCTGGAAGGATGTATATAGTTTTCCATTAAAACACAAAAACTATATCTCTACACTTCCTTGAAAGGGATGTTCCAAGAGTCGTTTTGGTTGGAGGTAAGAGGTAAATGGAGTTAAGGATAGGAAAGAGGATGCAGAAAGATGACACCACGTGACTGTCCTGGGTTGAACTTTACAGGTCTGTCCAGAGCCTCTGGCTGGGGCAAGCCTACATCTCCACTGTCAGTTACCCAGCACCCACAGGGTGCAGGGGGCTCTCAATTATACCTTATGCTCCAGCATTCAAAGGGACTGCCTGGCTAATGAACCTCAGCCCCTGCAATCCCAGATAGGAGGGTTTCAGCCTTTTACTAATGATTCTACTCATAGTTAGGTGTGGGGATTTACTGTCTACACTTCAGGAAAGGACCAGTTATAAGGAAAGTAAAAGCTTACAATTGCTAATGGACACCGCAAGCAGCTTTAATACTACAATCATAAATATTACAGAAAACGTCTCTCAGCATCCCAGTCCAGCTCAGGATAATTCATGAAATTGCGACAATCTGTGGTGGAAAATCTCTGTTAAAAGTCCTTAAATGTACTTTCATTTCCCTAAAACTCGAAAGCAGACAGAGCAACATCAGATTTGTGTGGATTCTATTATTTTCATAAAGCAGGTGGGGTTGCAGTGAGGCAAAGAGATAAACAGGAGTACTCTGGTTTGTGTTCTTCCAGTGTGTGCAAAGAACAGCCACAAAAATGGTTTTAAAGTCAACTTCTAGGTTTTATACTGTCAGAGCAATATACGACTCTAAACGTGTATGTCTCCCTTCACTCAAGTGCTGTGTAGTTGCAAATGTACACTTCTGGGCTTCTGAAATTTATATCTTCATGATTTCATTGTCCTTTTTCTAATAGAAATTATAAGCTCCTATTAACAGAAACTGGGTCTTTTACTTTCAGAATAATCTCTTCACAGAGCCAGTTGTTCCACATTGTCTAGGCTATAGTAAATATTTTTGGCTTCATGGGCCAAATAAATTCTCTGTTGCTTTTTTTTTTCAGTTTTTCTTATTGTGGTAAAATACACATAACATAAAATTTACCATCTTAGCTATTTAAAAATAATTTTCTTTTATCATGGTAAAATACATTGTGACTATTAAATTTAGGTCTCATCCCGGCTGGGTTAGGGGACAGCTGGTAAAACATTATTTCTGGGTGTGTCAGTTAGGGTGTTTCCAGAGGAAATAGGCCCGAGTCAGTGGACAGAGTAAGAAGATCCACCTGCCCTCACCCCGTGTGGGCAGATGCCATCCAAGCAGTTGAGGCTGTGGACAGAACAAAAAGGCAGAGGAATGGTGGGCAAATTTGCTCTCTCTTCTGGGGTTGGATCTCTAGATTCCCTGGCCTTTGGACTCGAGGATTTACACGAGCAGACCCCGGGGTTCTCAGGCCTCAGCTTCAGACTGACAGTCACACCACTCGCTCCCCTGGTTCTGGGGCCTTTGGACTGGAACTGAGCTTTGCCACTCACTCCCTGATTCTTCAGCCTGCAGACCACATATCATGGGGCTTTTCAGCCTTCATAATTGTGTGAGCCAATTTCCATAATAAATCCCCTCTTGAATATCTATATATTTCATCGGCTCCTGTGGGAGAACCCCAATATATACATATAACATGAAATATACCCCCTTAACCATTTTTAAGTGTGCTCTTCAGTGGTATTAAATAGATTCAAAATGTGTGCAACCATCACAACCATCCATCTCCAGAACATTTTTCATCTGTAAATGTGAAACTCTGTACCTATTAAACAATAATGCCATTCTCCCCCTCCCCCCAGCCCCTGGCAACCAACATGCTACTTTGTCTCTATCATTTTCGCTAAGTACTTCATATAAGTGGAGGCATATGATATTTGTCCTTTTGTAACTGGTTATTTCACTTAGCATAATGTCAAGGTTCATTCATGCTATAGCATACGTCAGAAATTTTGTTCCTTTATAAGGCTAAATAATATTCCATTTTGTATATATACCACATTTTGGTAATCCATTTATCTGTGGGCTGCTTCCACATTTTAGTTATTTTGAATAAAGCTGCTATGAACATGGGAGTACAAATACATCTTTAAGACCCTGATTTCAATTCTTTTGGATATATACACAGAAGTAGAATGGCTGGATCATATAGTAATTCTATTTTTAATTTTTTGAGGACCCACCATACTGCTTTCCACAGCAACTGTGCCATTTTACAGCCCCACCAACAGTGTATAAGGGTTCCAGTTTCTCCACACCTTCACCAACACTTAGTTTGTGACTTTTTAAAATAGTAATCATCCTACTGGGAGTGAGGTGGTCTCTCATTGTGGTTTTCATTTGCATTTCCTTAATGATTAGTGATATTGAGCATCTTTTCATGAGCTTATTGGCCATTTGCATATCTTCTTTGGAGAAATGTCTATTTAAGTCCTTTGCCCATTTTTTGAATTGCGTTGTTTGATTTTTTTGTTGTTTTTGAGTGTTAGGGGTTCTCTGTATATTTAGGATATTAATCCCCTATCAGACATATGATTTGCAAAAATGTTCTCCCATTCTATAGATTGCTGTTTTACTCTCAATACTGTCTTATGACACACAAAATTTTTTAATTTTACTTAAGTCCCATGTCTGTTTTTTTCTATTTTTTATTTTATTTTATTTTAATAGATTTAGGGAGTACAAGTTGAATTCTGTTACATGTATATATCGTGTAGCGGTGGAGTCCGGGCTTTTGCTGTACCCATCATCCAAGTAATGTATACTGTACCCCATAGGCAATTTTTCATCCCTCAAGCCCCACCCTCCCCCTTGTGAGTCTCCAATGTCCATTATACCACTCTGTGTGCCCTTGTGTAGCCATAGTTTAGCTCCCACTTGTAAGTGAGAACATGTGGCATTAATTTTTCTGTTTCTGAGTTATTTCACTTAGGATAATGGCCTCCAGTTCCACCCAAGTTGCTGTGAAAGACATGATTTCATTCTTTCTTATGGCTGAGTAGTGCTCTATGGTGTGTGTGTGTGTGTGTGTGTGTGTACACACACCACATATTCTTTAACCACTCATCAGTTGATGGGGGCTCTTAGGTTGATACTATATCTTTGCAATTGTGAATTGTGCTGCAATAAACATGAATGCAAATATCTTTTTGATATAATGACTTCTTATCCTCTGGGTAATACCCAGTAAGTGGGATTGTAGGATTGAATGGTAGATCTACTTTCAGTTCTTTGACAAATCTCCATACTGATCTCCATAGAGGTTGTACTAATTTACATTCCCACCAACAGTGTGTAAGTGTTCCCTTTTCACCACATCCATGCCAACAACTATTGTTTTTTAACTTTTTAGTAGTTGCCAGTCTAATTGGAGTAATATGGTATCGCATTGTGGTTTTAATTTGCATTTCCCTGAGGATTAGTGATGTTGACCATTTTTTCATATGTTTGTTGGTCATTTGTGTATCTTGTTTTGAAAAATATTTGTTCATGTCATTTGAACACTTTTTAATGGGGTTGTTTATTTTTTTTCTTGCTAAGTTGTTTCAGTTCCTTGTAGATTCTGGATATTAGTCCTTTGTCAGACACATAGTTTGCAAATATTTTCTCCCATGCTGTAAGTTCTCTATTAACTGTTTTGATTATTTCTTTTGCTGTGCAGAAGATTTTTCATTTAATTAAGTGCCATTTTCCCATTTGTCTATTTTTATTTTTATTGTGTTTGCTTTTGGGGTAGTAATCATAAATTTTTTGCCTAGGCCAAAGTCCAGAGAGTTTTTCCTAGGTTTTCTTCTAGGATCTTTATTGTTTCAGGTCTTACATTTAAGCCTTTAATCCAGCTTGAGTGAATTTTTTTGTATATGGTGAGAGATAGGGATCCAGTTTCATTCTTCTGCCACATAGCTATCCAAATTCCCACCACTATTTGTTGAATAGTGTGTCCTTTCCCCCGTGTATATTTTTGTCTGCCTTGTTGAAGATCAGTTGGTTGTAGGTATATGATTTTATTTCTGGGTTCTCAAATCTGTTCCATTGATCTATGTGTCTACTTTTATGTCAGTACCATGCTGCTGTTTTGGTTACTATAACCTTGTAGTATAATTTGAAGTCAGGTAATGTGATGCGTCCCGTTGTTTTTTGTTGTTGTTGTTAGTGATGGTTTTTGTTTGTTTGTTTGTTTTTTGCTTAGGATTACTTTGGCTATTTGAGCTCTTTTTTGGTTCCATATGGAGTTTAGAATTGTTTTTTCTAATTCTGTGAAAAATGACATTGGTATTTTGATAGGAGTTGCACTGAATTTGTAGATTGCTTTGGGCAGTATGGTCATTTTACAACATTGATTCTTTTGATCCATGAGTATGGGATGTTTTTCCATTTCTTTGTGTTGTCTATGATTTCTTCATCAGTGCTTTTCCTTAGTTAAATTTATTCCTAGTCTATTGATTGATTGATTGATTGCAGCTATTGTAGACAAGATTGAGTTCTTGATTTGGTTCTTAGCTTGGTTGTTGTTGGTTTATAGAAGTGCTATTGAATTTTTTACATTGATTTTATAACCTGAAACTTTGCTGAATTCATTTATCTGATCTAGGAGTCTTTTGGAGGAGTCTTTATGGTTTCCTTGGTATAAGATCGTATCGTCAGGAAACAGAGACAATTTGACTTCTTTTTCAATTTGGATGCCCTTTCTTCCTTTTGCCTGATTGCTCTGGATAGGACTTCTAGTCTAGGTTGAATAGAAGTGGTGAAAGTGGGTATCCTTCTCTTGTTCCAGTTCTTAGGGACAAAGATTTTACCTTTTCCCCATTTGTTATGATGTTGGCTATGGGCTTATCATATATGATTTTCATTATTTTGAGGTATGTTCCTTCTAGGCTGAGTTTTTTGAGGGTTTTATCAAGAAGGTATGCTGGATTTTATCAAATGATTTTTCCACATCTATTGAGATGATCACATGGTTTTTGTTTTTAATTCTTTTTATGTGGTGAGTTGCATTTATTGACTTGTATACGTAGAACCATCCTTGCATCCCTGGGATGGTTTGCTAGTATTTTGTTGAGGATTTTTGCATCTATGTTCATCAGAGATATTGGTGCATAGTTTTCTTTTTTTTGTTGCATCCTTTCCTGGCTTTGGTATGAGGGTGATACTGGCTTTGTAAAATGAGTCAGGGAGGATTCCCTCCTGATTGATCTTTGGGAACAGTTTCAGTGGGATTGGCACTAGTTCTTCTTTGTGCATCTGGTAGAATTCAGCTGTGAATCCATCTGGGCTTAAGCTTTTGTTGGTTGGGATATTTTTAATTACTGATTAATTACTGGTCTATTCAGGAGTGCTATTTCCTTCTGGTTCAATCTTGGGAGTTTGTATGCTTTCAAAAATTCATCCATTTCCTCTAGGTTTTCTAGCTTGTAAGCTTATAGTTGTGCATGATAGTCTCTGATGATCTTTTGTATTTCCATGGTGTAAGTGGTAATGTCTCCTTTTTCATTTCTGACTGTGTTTATTTGAATCTTCTCTCTTCTTTTCTTGGTAAGTATAGCTAGTGGTTTATCAATTTTGTTTATCTTTTCAAAGAATGAACTTCTTGTTTCATTGATCCTTTGTATTTTTTTTGTCTCTACATAATTTGGTTCTACTCTGACCTTTATTATTTCTTTTCTTTTGCTAAATTTGAGTTTGGTTTGTTTTTGTTTTTCTAGTTCCTTGAGGTGCAATGACAGGTTGTTAATTTGTGATCTTTCTACTTTTCTAATGTAGGTATTTACTGCTATAATATTTCCTCTTAGTACTGCCTTTACTGTATCCCACAGGTTTTAGTATGTTGTGTTTTTGTTTTTATTTGTTTAAAACATTTTTTTAATGTCCATCTATATTTTATCACTGACCCAGAGATCATTCAGGAGCATGTTGTTTAATTTCCATGTTTGTATAGTTTTTTTTTTTTTTTGAGACAGAGTCGTGTTCTGTCACCCTGGGTAGAGTGCAGTGGCATCACTGTAGGTCACTACAACCTCAAATTCCTGGGCTCAAGCAATCCTTTTGCCTCAGCCTCCCAAGTAGCTGGGACTACAGGCACCCACCATGACACCTGCCTAATTTTTCTATTTTTAGTAGAGACAGGATCTCACTCTTGCTCAGGCTGGTCTCAAACTCCTGAGCTCAAGCGATCCTCCCACCTTGGCCTCCCAGAGTGCTAAGATTACAGGCATTGAGCCACCACACCCAGCCATGTTTGTATGGTTTTTGAAGTTCCAATTTGTATTGATTTCTATCTTTATTCTACTGTGGTCTGAAAAGATACTTGATGTGATTTTGATTTTTATAGATTTATTAAGACTTGTTTTGTGGCCTAAAGTGTGGTCTATCTTGGAGAATATTCCATGTGCTGGTGAAAAAAATTTATCTTCTGTAGTTGTTGGGCAGAATGTTCTGTAAATGTCTCTTAAGTCCTTTTGATGTAAAGTCCAATTTAAGTCCAATGTTTCTTTGTTGATTTTCTGTCTTGATGATCTGTTTAGTGCTGTGAGTGGGGTGTTGAAGTCACCCACTATTATTGTGCTGCTGCCTATCTCTTTCTTTAGGTCTACTAACACTTGTTTTGTGAATCACAATGCTCTGATGTTGGGTGTATATATTTTTCGGATCATTATATCCTCTTCCTGAATTGACCTTGTTTATTTTACCTGATTAAGTATAGCTACTCATGCTCATTTTTTATTTCTATTTGCATAGAATATCCTTTTCCACCCCTTTACTTTCAGTCTATACATGTCTTTATGGGTAAGGTGAGTTTCTTGTAAACAGCATACAGTTGAATCATTTTAAAATTAATTCTACTAATATTTATCTTTTAAGTGGAGTATTTAATCCATTTATATTATAGGTTAATATTGATATGTGAGGCTTTGTTCTTGTCATATTGCCAGTTGATGTGCAGTTGTTTTATACATTTTTTTTCTTTTTCTCTGTTTTTTTATCTTTGTGGTTTGCTGAACTTCTGTCATGATACCATTTAATGCTTTTATTTTCTTCCTTTGTGTGATTGTTTTATAAGACCTGTGAGTTTTATATTTTCATGTGTTTTTGTGTTGGTGGATACTGACCTATGGTTTCCATGTTTAAGACTCATTTGAGCATTTCCTGTAGGGCTGGCCTAACTGAAGAATTCTCTCATCATTTGCTTGTCTGGGAAAGCTTTATTTCTCCTTCATTTTTGAAGCTTATTCTGACAGGATATAAAATTCTTGGCTGACAGTGTTTTTTTTTTTTTTTTCTTTCAGCACTTTGAAAATGCCATCCCATAATCCTCTAGCCTGTAAGGTTTCTGCTGAGAAGTTCTCTGTTAGTCTGATGGGGATTCCATTATAGGTAACTAGATGCTTTGATCTTGCTAATTTAAAAGTTTTCCCTTTCACTTTGACTTTAGTCATTTTGATTATAATATGCTGTGGTGAAGTCCTTTTTGCAATGTATTTGCCTGTGGATCATCAGGCCTCCTGTATTTTAATGCCTAATTCTCTTGCTAGTCCTGGGAAATTTTCATCAGTTATTTCCTTAAATAAGGTTTCTAAACTTTCTTGATCTCTCTTCCCCCACTGGAATACCAATAATTCATAAGTTCATTCACATTATGAAGTCCTAGATGTCTCAAAGGCTTTGCTCATTCTTTGGTATTCTTTTTTTCTTATTTTTGTCTGACTGGATTATTTCAAAAGACCTGTCTTTAACTTCTGAGATTCATTATTCTGCTTGGTCTAGTCTGTTTTTGAAACTTTCAGATGTGTTTTGTATTTCCTTCAGCGAATTTTTCAGCTCCAGGATTTCTGGGTTTTTTTTTTAAAGATATATATCTCCTTTGTAAATTTCTGATTTATATCCTGAATTGATTTTCTGATTTCTTTGTTTTTAGATTTCTCTTGCATTTCATTTATCTTCTTTAGAATCAATGTTGTGAATTCCTTATCTGGCATTAGGAGGAATTCTTTATGATTGGGATCTGTTGCTGGACAATTTTTGTGGTCCTTTTTGTGGTGTCATATTTCCTTGCTTTTTCACGTTTCCTGTGTCCTTTCATTGATATTGGCATATTGGATGTAATAGTTGTTGTTCTGATTTTTTTAAATTGCTTTCAAAGGGGAGAATTTTTTCCTGAAGATTTATATACACTGTCAGTTGAGCAGGACACTTTGGATTTAATTTTGGGTGCCTACAGTTATGTGATCTTTGTATGATTTCTTAGGCAGTACACAGGGTGACTGGTATCTGTGATATCCTTGGTGGCTTAGGGTACAGTTATTAGTTGAGGCTATGAAGTTTTGCTGGGGACTTGAATGCCAACTGAGCCAGTCTTCAGGCCCTAGTAGTGGCAGTATGGGCTGAATATGCCTGATTTTAAGCCACAAAGCAGCTTATGCTTGGCAGCAGTGTTAGTGTGTCCTGGGGGGGGCAATTCTTGGAACTTCAGGTGGCTTGCTCAGAAGCTAGTAGTTGAAGCAGAGGACCAAGTGTGTGGGTGGGTTCTCAGGCCCCTAAGCAGCTGGCATTATGTGTGAGGTGACAGTAGCAGTGGTGGAGCCACCCACTAAGACCCAGGTGGTTTGTGTTGGTGTTACTGATAGCTGCAATGGATTGGGCATGCTGGTCTCCAGTTCCAGAGCTGCCTGTAACATGGAAGGGGGAATTATTCTAAGTATGTTTAGAAGAGTTTGATCTCCCCTGTCCCTTTCCAACCAGGTGGCAGCTGAAGCCATATTACCTTGAATATTGCCAAAGTATGGGGCAAGGTCCAGTGTTAAACTCTCAACATGGAGCTGGCTGTGAGCTTGCAATCAAAGAGGGCAGGGCCCCTTTTAGGCAAGTGGCATGGGTAAGAAACTGTAGGGAGTGTGGCCTGCTCATGTCTCAGTCTCACAAGAGCCTCTAGCAGGAAAGGTGTCTGTAGGACAGCTTAGGCTCTCCTGTCCCTCCTGAGATGGGTGGGGCTTCAGCTGTGTAACCCTGAACTCAGCCCAAGGGCAGGGCACTGCCCAGCTTTAAACTCCCAAACTGGAACCTTGGACCTGTGACAAGAAAGAGTGGGTCCCTTCTCAGGAAGGGTGCACTTCCAAGAGACTGTGAGAACTGCAGTTTGCCAAAGACTCGGTCCCACTGCAGCTAGCATCCCAGATGTGTGCTGGAAAGCCTGGTCTCCCTGCCCCTCCATAGCCAGGCAGAGGCTGAAGCTGCATCAGCCCAAACTCAGCCTGAGGGTGCAGCCCAATGTCAAACTGTCAAAATGGTGCCTTGGACCTGCGACTGGAAAGGCTGAGGCCCCACCCAGGCAAGCAGTGTGGGTGACAAACTGTAGAAAATGCTATCTGTTCATATCTCAGTCTAAAGAGCAGCCAACAGCAGGGTGGTGGGGTCCTTCCCAGGGTGCATGGGAGTGCCTGGGCTCCTCCATCCTTCCTCAGAGCCATACAGTGGCTGCAGGCATGCCCACAGTTCCCCCATATCTAAGCTCTCAGAATGGCACCTAGCTCAAGCTGCTGTAGGCACAGATGCCTGTGGGATTCTGCATGGGTTCCCTTTTTGGAACAGTATCTCTGTGAGATCTCCAAGCAGCTTCCTGTGGTAGGCCCTAGACCCATGTGGGTCAGGGGGTTCTTGTAGGCAAGATCATAAAAGTTCATCTGGGACAGTGGAGCCTCATTGGCTTCTCTCTCACTGTTTCCCCACATCCAGGAGCTTCTCCCAGCTGTTACCCCATCCCTGGCTAGGCAGGTTGACCTGAACCTCTCCTTACCCACTTTTGGTGTTTCTAATTGCTTCCCTGGTAAATCCTAGCATTCTCTCCTAGATAATCTGTTTGAAATGTGGGAATCTGATTACTATTCTTGTTTCTCTCTGTGGAGGAGGCACATATTACCTGTGTCTAATCAGCCATCTTGATCCTAACCCCCTTGTTTTTTCTATTATCTGTGCCTTTGATGTCATATCCAAGAAATCATTGCCAAATCCAATGTCTTAAAGCTTTTGCCCTATATTTCTAAGAGTTTTATAGTTTTAGGTCTTACATTTAGGTCTTTAATCCATTTTGAGTTAATTTTTGTGTATAGTATTAGTTAAAGGTCCAATTTCATTCTTTTGCATGTGGATATCAGTTTCCTAATATCATTTTGTTGAAAAGACTATCCTTTCCCCATTATGTTGTCTTGGTACCCTTGTCAAAAATCATTAGACCATATTTGCAAGGTGTTTCTTATGGGTTCTTTAGTCTATTTCATTGGCTTACAAGTCTGTCTTTTTGACAATACCACACTTTTGATTACTGTACCCTTGTAGTAAGTTTTAAAATCAGGAAGTATGTGTCCTTCTGCTTTGCTAGAAGAGCAATGAATGTTTTGTTTCAATATTGTTTGGGCTATTTGGGGTACCTTGAGATTCCATATGGATTTTAGGATGGGTTTTCTACTTCCGCCAGAAGCATCATTGGGATTTTGATAGGGATAGGATTGAATCTGTAGATTGCTTTGGATAATATTGACATCTTAACAACATTAAGTCTTCTAATCCATGAACATGGGAAGTGTTTCACTTATGTCTTCTTTAATTTCTTTCAGTAATGTTTTATAGTTTTCATTGTGCAAGGCTGTCACCTCCTTAGTTAATTCCTAAGTATTTTATTCTTTTTGATACTGAAAATGGAATTTTCGTAATTTCCTCTTCATATTGTTAATTGTTAGTGTATAGAAATGCAACTGATCTGTATGTATTGACTTTGCGTCCTGCTACTTTGCTGAATTAATTCATTACTTTTTTTTTCTTTTTTTGAGACAAGGTTTTGCTCTGTCACCCAGGCTAGAGTGCAGTGGCATCATTGTAGCTCACTGCAACCTCAAACTCTTGGGCTCAAGCAATCCTCCTGCCTCAGCCTCCCAAGTAGTTGGGACTACAGGCATGTGCCATCACACCCAGCTAATTTTTCTATTTTTTGTACAGACAGGGTCTTGCCCTTACTCAGACTGGTCCTGAACTCCTGGGCTCAAGAAATCCTCCTGTCTTGGCCTCCGAAAGTGCTAGGATTACAGGCATCATCCACTGTGCCTAGCCTTCATTCATTAGTTATAATTTTATTTGGTGGAATCGTTAGGATTGCCTACATATCATCTGCTACCAGAGATAATTTTACTTCTTCTTTTCCAATTTGGATGCATTTTATTTCTTTTTTCACCTAATTTCTCTGGCTAGAACTTCCAGTGCTGTGTTGAATAAAAGTGGTGAAAATGAACATCCTTGCTTTGTTCCTTAACTTAGAGGAAAATGTTCTAGTCTTTCACCATTGAGTTTGATGTTTTTTATGGGTTTTTCATAATGACTTTTATTATGTTGAGGTAGTTTCCTTCTATTCCTAGTTAGTTGAGTGTTTTTTAAATCACGAAAGTGTATTGAATTTAGTCAAATGACTTTTCTGTATCAATTGAGATGATCATGTCATTTTTTCCCCCAATTCATTCTGTTAATATGGTTTATTACATTGATCAATTTTGTATGTAGAACCATCCTTGCATTCCAGGAAAAAATTACACTTGGCTATGGTGTATAATCATTTTAATATGCTGCTGAATTTGGTTTTGCTAATATTTTTTAAGACTTTTGCATCAGTGTTCATAAGGGATATTGGTCTTAAGTATTTCTTTTCTTGTAATGTCTTTGCCTGGCTTTGGTATCAGGGAAATACTGGCCTCATAGAATGAGTTAGGAAGTACTCACTCTTCTTCAATTTCTTGGAAAAGTTTAAGAAAACTTGGTATTAGCTCTTCTTCAAATATTTGGTAGCATTCACCAGTGAAACAATCATGTCTAGGGCTTTTCTTTGTCAGAAGATTTTTATTACTGATTCAGTCTCCTTACTAGGGATAGGTATTTCCTTGTGATTTTCTATTTCCTTGTGATTTAGTCTAGGTAGGTTTTTTTGTTTCTAGGAATTTGTCCATTTCATCTAAGTTATCCAATTTGTTGGAATGTAATTATTCATAGTATTCTCTTATAATCCTTTTAATTTTTGTAATTCATAGTAATGTTTCCAATTTCATTTCTGATATTAGTAATTTGAGGCTTCTTTTATTCTTAGACCATCTAGCTAAAATTCTGTCAATTTTGTTGATCTTTTCAAAGAATCAACTTTTGGTTTCACTGATTTTCTATATTTTTAAATTGCCTATTTCATTTATATCTGCTCTAATCTTTATTATTTGCTTCCTTATGCTAGCTTTGGATTTAATTCATTGTTCTTTTGCTAGTTCCTTAAGTTGTAAAGTTAGGTTATTTATTTGAGATATTTAATGATTAATGTAAGCATTTATAGCTATAAATTCCCCCCTTATCATGGCATTCACTACTTCCCATAAATTTTGGTATGTTGTGTTTTTGTTTTCATTAGTTGGCAGGTATTCTCTAACTTCCCTTGTGATTTTTTTTTTTTATGCACTTGTTTAAGAGTGTGTTGTTCAATTTTCAAAATTTTTTTAACTTTCCAATTTCTACTTTCATCTCATTGTGCTTAGAGAAGATACTTCCTATGACATCTTTTAAAATCTATTGAGAATTAATTTGTGGCCTAACATATGGTCTGTCCAGGAAAATGTCACATATGCACTTAAGAAGATTATGTGTGCTGTTGTTGATGGGTGTTCTGTGTATGTCTGTTAGAGCTAGTTGATTTATTGCATTAATCAGTATTCTTACTATTTCGTCTATTGTTCATCCATGATATGTGGTATTAGGTCTCCACTATTATTGTGAATTGTATATTTCTCCCTTTAATTCTGACAGTTGTGTTTCATATATTTTGATGATATGTTGTTAGGTGTGTGAATGTTTATAATTGTTACATCTTCTTGCTGTACTGCACCATTTATTAATATAAAATGTACTTGTCTCTTGATATTAGTATAGCCACCCCTGCTCTCTTTTGGTTATTATTTGCATGAATTATCTTTTTCTATCCTTTCACTTTCAACCTATTTGTGTCTTTGGCTCTACAGTGACTCTCTAATAAATAGCATATATCTGGATCATGTTTTTAAATCCATTTTGTCAATATCTATCTTTTTGTTGTTTTGTTCTATCTTTCAGTTGGAAAATTTAGTTCATTTACATTTAAAGGAATTACTGATGGGTAGGGATTTACTTCTGTCATTTTGCTGTTTGTTTTCCATATGTCATAACTTTTTTGTCCATTTCTTACATTACTATCTTCTTTTGTGTTTAATTCTTTTGTAATGAAATGTTTAAATTCCATTCTCCTTTCCTTTTGTGTATATTCTATAGCCATTTTATGGTTACTATGGGGATTACATCTAACTTTCTAAAGTTATAACACTATGATTTGAATTTATACCAGTTTAATTTCAATAACATACAAAAATTCTGGTCCTTCACAGCTGTTCCTACACCTTCCAGTTTTTGATGTCACAAAATTTCATCTTTATACATTGTGTTCCCCAAAACATAAATATAATAATTCTCTTAAATCTCTTTAGCCTCTTAAGTTATGCAGAAATAAAATGTGAAGTTACAAACCATTGTTACAGTAATACTAGCTATTATAATTCCTCATGTATTTACCTTTCTTGAGATCTTTATTTCTTCATACAGCTTCAAGTTAGTAACTAGTGTCATTTTATTTCAACCTACAGGACTTCCTTTAGCATTTCTTATAGAGCAGGTCTAGTGGTAACAAATGTCATCTTAATTTCTCCCTCACTTTTGAAGGACAATTTTGCCTGATACCGGATTTGTAGTTGGCAATTTTTTTTCTTTTGAATATATTGTCCCACTACCTTTTATTGTCCAAAGTTTCTGATGAGAAATCTGCTGATTATCTTACTGAAGAACTCTTGTATGTGATGAGTAGCTTCTTACTACTTTCAAGATTCTCTCTGTCTTTGTTTATAAAAAGTTGATTATAATGTGTCTTGATGTGGGTCTCTTTGAGCTCATCTTACTTGAAGCTTGTTGAGTCACTGGGATGTTTACATTCATGTCTTTCATTAAATTTAGGATGTTTTCAGTTATCACTTCTTGAAATAGTCTCTCTTCCTCTGTATTTCCCTCTTCTCCTTCTGGGACTCCCAAAATGGCCTACTTGATGGTGTCCTACAGGTCCCTTAGGCTCTGTTTACTTTTCTTCAATGTTTTTTCTTTCTGTTTCTCAGACTTTATAATTTCCATTGTCCTATCTTCAAGCTCATGGATTCTTTCTTCTGCCTGCTCAAATCTGCCTTTGAATCCTCTGGTGAATTTTTCAGTTATTGTACTTTCTGGCTCCAGAATTTATTTCTCTTTAGGTTTTCTTTTTACTGATATTTCCATTTTGTCCACACATCATTTTCTTGGCTTTCTTCATATCTTCCTTTAGTTTTTTAGCATCTTTAAGGCAGTTGTTTTAAAGTCTTTTTATAGTAGATTTGTCATCATGTTTTTGTCAAGGACAGTTTCTGTTCATTTATTATTTTCCTTTGAATGGGCCATGCATTACCATTTCTTTGTATGCCTTGTGGATTTTTTAACTGAAAATTGAACCCTTGGATCTAATCATGTGGTAACTCTGAAAATCAGACTTTCCCTTTTCTCCAGAGTTTGTTGGTTTTTTGTTACTGTTTTTATATATTTATGTATTTATATATTTTTATTGTTATAGGCTCTCTATGTGCCAAGGATCAGACTGAGGTGTAAGCTTAAGGTGTTCTCAGGTCTTTTATGAGCTTGTGCCTTTCCCTGGGCATATGATATAACTTTCTAATTTCCCCATACATGCATTTGCTTTTAAATGCCCTAGTCACTAATATCTGGCTCCCAAAAGAGAAAAAAGAGAAAAGGAAAGGGGGGGGTCTGTCCCCTTAAATCACCCAGAAGTCACTTCAGCTGGAGGGAAAGGTACAACAATGGCTGCCTACCTCTTTTTCTGCACCTCTTTTTTCAGAAGCAGCAATCAGCAATCAGACTAGAGATCCCTGAAATCTGGAAGACAGGGTCCTTTTTGTCCACCTTGGCTCCTGCTAGCTGCAAGCAAGCTGCTCCAGGAACACATGCATAGTCCCTGCCATGGGTCTGGGAGTGAGGGATGAGTAGCTAGTACTGTGCTAGGAACTCAAGTTAACCAAAATTAACTGCAATTTTCCACCCAAGCTTTCCTCTGGAAGTTACCATAGAATCCAGAGTTCCAAAATAGTTAAATCAGACAGATTCTGTCAGAATAGTTGTTGTCCAGGTGGGGAGACAGATTCCCGGTGCTTCCTACTCCATCATCTTCCCAGAATCCTCTCTGTTGTATATTCCTCTCTGTTGACTTGTCTTCTCTTTTTCTTTTTATAAACATTAATTTGTAGACCCTTATCATCCCCAAAAGATTCCACTTGCTCTTTTGCAGCTAGCAGCAGTTTTCACTGCCCTAGCTTCAGGCAAAAATTAATGTACTTTTTGCCTCTATAGCAGGGGTCTGCAAACTACTGTTGTGGGCCAAATCCAGCCTGTGGCCTGTTTTTGTAACCATAGTTGACCCCTGAACATGTGGGGGTTAGGGGCACCACCCCCACATGCAGATGAAAATCTGCATGTAACTTTTGACTGTCCAAATACTTACTACTACTAGCCTACTGTTGTCTGGAAGCCATACTTATTAACATAAACAGTTGATTAATACATATTTTATATGTTATGTGTCTTATATACTGTATTCTTACAATAAAGTAAGCTAGAGAAAAGAAAATGTTAAGAAAATTATAAGGAAGAGAAAATATATTTACTGTTCATTAAATGGAAGTGGATCATCATAAAAGTCTTCATCATCAGCTTTACATTGAGAAGGCATAGGAGGAGGAAGAGGAGGGATTGGTCTTCCTGTCTCAGCAGTGACAGAAGTGAAAGAAAATCCACATATAAGTGGACCTGTGCAGCTCAAACCTGTGTTGCTCAAGGGTCAATTTTAGTTTTGTGAGAACACAGCTATGCCCATTCGTTTACATATAATTTGTGGCTGCTTTCTCCTGACAAATGCAGAGTTGAGTAGTTATCACAGAGCATTGTTTTATGACCAAGAAAGCCTAAAATATTTACACTGCTCTTTACAAAAAAATGTTGACTTCTGCTTTATAGACTTGTCTTTTCTGGACATTTCACATATATAGAATCATACAATACATAATGTTTGAATGTGACTTTTCATTTAGCATTTTTTTGAGGTTCACCCATGTTAAAGCAAGGATAACAAGTTCATTCCTTTTTATTGTTGAATAATACTCCATTGATATACCACAATGGAGGTACTCCAAAGATATACCACATTGTGTTTATCCATTCACCAGTTGATAGGCATGTGGATTTACCTGTTGTAAATAATGCTTTCAGCTGTTGTAAATAATGCTGTGGACATTCATGTACAAGTCTTTGTGTGGACATATGTTTTCATTTCTTTTGGGTAGATATCTGGGAGTGGAATTGCTGGGTGATATGGCAAATTCATGTTTAACATTTCTGGAAAATATCAAGTTGCTTTCCAGAGTGGTTGTATCATTTTACATTCTGCACCAGCAATGTGTGAGGGTTCCCTTTTCTCTACATCTTCTTCAATACTTATTATTGTCTGTTTATTTTGATTATGCCATTCTAGTGGGAGAAAAATTATATTGTGTTGTGGTTTTAATTTGGATTTATGAATGACTGATGATGTTGAGATTATTTTCCTGTGCTTTTTTAGCCATTCATATATCTTTTGTGAAATATCTATTCAAATATTCTGTCCATTCCTAAAACATATTGTTTGACTTATTGGTGAGGTGTAAGCTCTTTTTATACCCTGGATACAAGTCTTTAATTTGCAAAAATTTTTCCCAATCTGTAGTTGTCTATTTATCTTCTTAATGATGTCTTCTGATGCACAAAGTTTTAAATTTTGATGAAGTCCAATTTAACAATCTTTTGTTTTCTAATTTACTCTTTTGATGTTTTATCCAAGAAATCTTTGACTAACCCAAGGTCATGAAGATTTTTCCCTATGTTTTCTTCTAAGGGTACTATAGTTTCAGTTCTTAAATAGGTCTTAAATCCATTTCAAATTAACTTTTAAATATAGTGTGAGTAAGGTTTAAAACTCTTCCACCAATTGTCAAAAAGCCCATCCTTTTCCTATGTCTTGGCACCTTTCTTGAGAACCATTGGACCTAAATATAAGGGTTTATTTTTGTACACTACATTTTTTTCCATTGATCTGTATGTCTGTCTTTATTCCAGTGCCACACTCATTTTCTTACCATAGATTTATAGTAAGTTTTGAAAGCAAGAAGTATAAGTTCTTCCACTTTGCTCTTTTTAGGGATTGTTTTGACTCTCCTGGGTCCTTTGCATTAACGTACAAATTCTAGGATAATCTTGTCAATTTCTTAAAGAAAAAAAGGCTGCTGGAATTTCTATGGGGATAGTATTGAATCCATAGATTAATTTGGGGAACTGACATCTTAACAACATTGAGTGTTCCAATCCACCAACATGGAATATCTCTCCACATATTTAGATCTTTAATTTCCCTCAGCAATATTTTGTACTTTTCAGTCTACAAGCCTTACACTTTTGTTAAATTTATTCCTGTGCTTTATTATTGTTATTGTCAATTGAATTTTTTCTCAATTTCATTTTTGACTTGTTCATTGCTAGTACATAGAAATACAACTACTTTTTGCATCTTGATCCTGTATCATGTAACTTTGCTGAACTCATAATTTTGTGGATATTTAAGGATTTTCTACATATAGTTGTCTGTGACAATGACAATTTAACTTCTTCCTTTCCAATCTGGATACCTTTTATTTCTTTTTCTTGCTTGATTACACTGAGTAGAACTCTCAGTATAATGTTAAATAGAAGTGGTGAGAGAATCACTTACCTTATTCCCTATTTTATCTTTCATCTTTAAGTATGATGTTAGCTGTATGTTTCTGTAGATATTTTTGTGTTGTTTTTGTTTTTGCTTTGGTAATATGCCATCATTTAAAAAGAGAGAAGCTCTTTTTCTTTCTTATTTTTTATTTTTTAAATTTTGGTAAAAGAGGAGTCTCACTATATTGCCCAGGCAGGTCTTGAACTCCTGGCCTCAAGCAATTCTCCTGCTTCAGCCTCCCAAAATGCTGGGATTATAGGCATGAGCCACCGGGCCTGGCATAGACAATTTTTATCAGATTGAAGAGGTTCCTTCCTATCCCAGGTTTATTGAGAATTTTCTCATTAAGGAACGTTGGATTTTGTAAAATGCTTCATCTATTGAGATGATCATGTGATTTTTTCCTTTATTCTATAAGTATGGTCCATTATATTAATTAATTTTCAGATGTTAACTCATCTTTGCATTATTGGAATAAATCCCACTTGATAATAGTGTGTAATCTTTTTTATATGCTGCTGGATTCTGTTTGCTAGTATTTTGTTGAGAATTTTTGTATCTATATTCATCAGAGATGTTGATCTGTAGTTTTCTTGAGTCAGCTTCAGTATTTTGTTTTTTTGTCTTTGCAGAAATTGGTCCATTCCATCTGACTGGTCCAATTTGTTGACATAAATATATTCATATTATGCCATTATAATCCCTTTAATTTTTGTAAATGTGATGGGGAAGCTCTCTTTCTCATTTCTCATTTTGGTAATTTGTCCTTTGCCTTTTTTTCTTGGTCAGTCTAGCTAAAGGTTTGCCAGATTCGTTGAAATGTTTAAAGAACTGATTTTTTATTTTTTATTTCACCAATTTTCTCTATTGTTTCTGTTCTCTATTTCATTAACTTCCATTCTAATCTTTATTTCCTCCCTTCTTCTAGCCTTGTGTTCGTTTTTCCCAGTTACAAGGAGGATGCTTCAGTTATTGATTCGACATCTTACTTTTCTAATACATGTTTATAGTTATAAACTGCTTTAGTTTCATCCTATACATCTTTTTGTAAATTTCAAAATATTAAAGGGGGTACAAATGTTTTTGGTTACATGGATTGCTTTTGTAATGCTTGAGTCATGGCTATAAGTGTGCCTGTCACCCAGATAATGTTCATTGTACCCATTAGGTAGGTTTTTGCCCCTCCCCTCCTCCCACCTCCCCCCCTGTTTGATTTCCACGGAGTTTTACCTCCCTCTGTGCACATGTGTGCTTATTGGTTAGTTCCAAATTAATAATGAGTACATGAGGTGATTGTTTTTCCATTCTTGAGAAACTTCACTTAGGAGAATGGTCTCCAATTCCATGCAAATTGTTGTAAAAGGCATTAATTCATCCTTTCTTATGGCTGAGTAGTAATCCATAGCACACATATACCACATTTTATTAATCCACTCATGAATTGATGGGCATTTGTGTTGATTCCACAGATTTGCCATTGTGAATTGTGCTGCAATAAACATTCTAGTGCAGGTGTCTTTTTGAAAGAAAGTTTTATTTTCCTTTGGGCAGATACCCAGTAGTGGGATTGCTAGATCAAATGGTAGGTCTACTTTTCGTTCTTTGAGGAATCTCCATACTGTTTTCCACAGAGGTTGTATTAATTTGCAGTCACACCAACAGTATATAAGCATTCCTTTCTCTCTGCATCCACATGAGCATGTGTTGTTTTTGGAGATTTTAATAAAAGCCATTCCAACAGGGGTAAGGTGATATCTCATTGTAGCTTTAATTTGCATATCCCTGATGATTAGTGACATTGAGCAGTTTTTCATATGTTTATTGGCCATCTGTCTATCTTCTTTTGAAAAGCTTCTGTTCATGTCTTTTGCACACCTTTTAATGGGGAAGTTTGATTTTTTTTTTTTTTTTGCTGATTTGCTTCAGTTTTTGTAGATTCTTGTTATTAGACCTTTATTGGATGTATAGCTTGCAAATATTTTCTCCCATTCTGTAGGTTGTCTATTTGCTCTGTCGATTGTTTCCTTACCTGTGCAGAAGATTTTTAGTTTAACAAAATCCCATTTATTAATTTTTGTTGTTGCTGTGATTGCTATTGGAGTCTTCTTCATAAATTCTTTGCTTAGGCCAATATCTAGAAGAGTTTTTCATACATTTTCCTCTAGAATTCTTAAGGTTTCATGCCTTACATTTATGTCCTTTATCCATCTTGAATTAATTTTTGTGAGTGGTGACAGATATGGATCCTGTTTCAGTCTTCTGCATGTGGCTATCCAATTTTCCCAGCACCATTTATTGAATAAGGCTTCTTTTCCTCAGTATATTTTTTTTGTCTGCTTTGTCAAAGATCAGTTGGCTGTAGGTAGGTGGTTTTGTATCTGGGTTGTCTATTTTGTTGCATGGGTCTATGTCTCTATTTTTGTACCAACACGGTGCTGTTTTAGTTACTATAGCTTTGTAGTATAGTTTCAAGTCTGGTAATGCGATACCTCCAGATTTGTTCTTTCTGCTTAAGATTGCTTTGGATATTTAGGCTATTTTCTGTTCCAAATGAAGCATAGTATTATTTTTTCTACATCTGTGAAGTATGACGTTGGTATTTTGATGGGGATCACATTGAATCTGTAAATCACTTTGGGTAGTATGCACATTTTAACAATGTTGATTCTGCAAATCCATGATATACTTTTCTATTTGTTTGTGTTCTCTGTGATTTCTTTCTTCAGTGTTTTATAGTTCTTCTTGTACAGATCTTTCACCTCCTTGGTTAAGTATATTCCTAGGTATATTATTTTCTTTGTAACTATTCTGAATAGTATTGAGTCTTTGATTTGACTCTCAACTAGACTGTTATTGGTATATAGAAATGCTATTAATTTATGTACATTGATTTTGTATCCTAAGACTTTGCTGAATTTATGTCTCAATTCCAGGAGTCTCTTGGAGTTTTGGGGTTTTCTAGGTACAAGATCATATCATCAGTGAACAGTAATAGTTTGACCTCCTCATTCCTTATTTGGATACCCTTTATTTCTTTCTCTTGCCTGATTGCTCTGGCTAGGACTTCCAGCACTATGTTGAATAGAGGGGTGACATAGGGTACACTTGTCTTGTTCCAGTTCTTAGGGGAAATGTTTTCAACTTTTTCCCATTCAGTATGATGTTGGCTTTGGGTTTGTCATATATGACTTTGATAATTTTGAGATATTTTCCTTCTATGCCTTGTTTGTTTAGGGTTTTTATAATGAATGGGTGCTGAGTTTTGTTAAATGCTTTTTCTGCATTTATTGAGATGATCATATGGTCTTTTTTTTTTGCTTCTGTTTATGTGGTGAATCACATTTATTGATTTATGTATGTTGAACAATATTTGCATCCCTGGGATGAAGCCCACTTGGTCATGGATTTTTTTTTATGTGCTTCTGAATTCCGTTTGCTAGTATTTTATTGTGGATTTTTACATCTATATTCATAAGGAATATTGGTCTGTAGTTTTCTCTTTTTCTTGTGTGCTTTCCTGGCTTTGGTATCAAGGTAATACTGGCTTCATAGATTGAGTTGGGGAGAATTCCCTCCTTCTCAATATTATGGAATAATTTCTGTAGTATGGGTACCAGCTGTTCTTTGTAGGTCTGGTAGAATTTGGCTGTGAATCCATCTGGTTTGGGGAATTTTTTTTGTTTGAAGATTTTTTATTATTGCTTCAGTCTCACTGCTCATTATTGGTCTGTTCAGGAGTTCTATTTCTTCCTGGTTGAGTCTTGGGAGGTTGTGTGTTTCCAGGAATTTGTCCATTTCTGTAGATTTTCTAGTTCATGTGTGTAGAGATTTTCATAGTATTTATGGATGATGTTTTGTATTTCTGTGGTATCAGTTGCCATGTCCCCTTTTTCATTTCTAATTGAACTTATTTGGGTCCTTTCTCTTCTATTCCTGGATAATCTAACAAGCAGTCTGTCAATTTTGCTTATCTTTTGAAAGAACCAACTTTTTGTTTCATTGATCTTCCGTATTTTGTTTGTTTGTTGTCTATTTCATTTAGTTCTGCTCTGACCTTCATTTTTTTTCTTTTCTTCTGTTGGCTTTGGGTTTGGTTTGCTCCTTCTTTTCTAGTTCCTTGAGATGTGACATTAAGTTTTTAATTGTGATATTTCTGTCTTTTTGATGTACATAGTTAAGGCTCTGAATTTTCCCCTGAGGAATGCTTTTGCTGTATCCCATAGATTTTGATAGCTTGTGTCCCCTTTGTCTTTCAGTTCAAAGAATCTTTCCATTCTTTGGAAATTAAGATTTCCATCTTAATTTCTTTCTTGACTCAATAATTGTTCAGCAGGAGGCTAATTTCCATGACTTTGTGTACATTTGATTGTTTCTGTTATGATTGAGTTCTAGTTTTATTCCACTGTGGTCTGAGAAGATACATGGTATGATTCTATTTTTTTGAATTTGTGGAGGCCTGTTTTGTGGCCTAAGATATGATCAATCTTGGAGAATGTCCCACGTGCTGCTGAGAAAAATGTATATTCAGTAGTATTTGGGTAGAAATGGTCCGTAAATGTTTGTTAAGTCCATTTGATTTAGAGTTTGGTTTAGGTCCAATGTTTCTTTATTTACTGCTTTGATGATTTGTCCATCTCTGACAGTGGGGTGTTGAAGTCCCTGGCCATTATGATGCTGCTATTTATTTCTTTTCTTAGCTCTAGTAAAATTTGCTTTATGTATCTGGGAGCTGCTGTGTTAGGGGCATATATATTTAGTATTGTTTTTTCTTCTTGTTGAATTGCTCCCTTCTCCATTATATAATGACCATCTTTGTTTTTCTTCATCTTTGTTAGTTTAAAGTCAATTTTATCTGATATGAGAATGGCTAAGCCTGGTCTCTTTTTGTTTACACTTGCATGGAATATTTTTTTCCATCCTTTCATGTTGAGTTTGTGTGCATCCTTGTGATGTAGATATGGTTCCTGGAGGCAGCAGATGGTTGGGTTTTTTCATCCATTCCACCAGTGTTTTGCATGCATTTAAAGCATTAACATTAAGAGATAGAATTGATAGGTAGGATGCTGTTCTGTTCATCATGTTGGGCAGTATCTTGTTGCTTTGTTTTCCCTGTTGTGCCACTGTGTTATAAGAGTTGTGAGCTTTAGCTTTTGTGGGTGATTTTACACTGGTGGATATCTATTGTGCTGATTCATGTACAATGCAGTTCTGAGTATTTCCTGCAGGGCAGATCTGATTGTGACAAATTCCCTCAGTGTTTTCTTGTCTCAAAAAGACTTGATTTCTCCATCAAACATGAAACTTAGTTTTGCAAGATGCAAGATTTTAGGCTGGCAGTTGTTCTGTTTAGGAAGATTGAAGATGGGGCCCCAATCTCTTCTGGCTTGTATGGTTTCCACTGAGAATTCTGTGTTAGCCTGCTGGGTTTTCCTTTGTAGGTCAGTTGTTGCTTGTATCTATCTGCTTATAGAATTTTCTCCTTCATTTTGACTTTGGCCAGGTTGCTCACTATGTGTCTTGGGGATGTCCTGTCCTGTTTGCTATGAATCTTCCCAGAGTTCTATGACCATCTTGTATCTGGATGTCTGGATCTCTGGCAATACCAGGGAAGTTCTGGAGGGCATTAATCTATCCATGAGGGATCCACCCCCATGACCCTAACACCTCCCATTAGGCCCCACCTCCAACACCGGGGATCAAATTTCAATATGAGATTTGGAGGGGACAAACATCCAAACTATAGCCCATTCTTAAACAGAAATGTGTACCTATGTACACCCAAATTGATGTACTAGAATATCAGTAGCTGTACTAACAGTTCCCAATGGGAAATGAACCAAACATCTGTTGGATAAATAGTATGTGGTTTATTCACAATTTGGAATACTATACAATCACGGAAATGAAGAATCATGTACAAATACATGCAACAAAAGTCTCACAAACATAATATTGAGGAAGAGCAGCCAGGTACAAAGAATGCATAATGTTTAATTCCATTCATGTTAACATCCAAAACCAGACAGAGCTAATCTATGCCCTTAGAACTCAGGACAGTGGTTACCCCTGGAGAGGAAGTAACTGAAGGGGGAACCTGATAGGAGCTTCTGGGGTGCCGATTGTATGCATGTGGCCCATTTGGGAAAAATAACTGACACTGTTTGTATAGATGTTACACTTAAGTAAACATTAAACAAAACAATTTTTCTCTGGATACTCCACTGAAGAAACGTTTTTCTCAGCCTCTCCCCTTGCCCACACTCTCACACTTGCACTCTCAACTCCTAACTGCCACTTCCAAATGGAGAGAGTGGGAAGAGAACCATGCCCCCTTGCAGACTAAACTAGATTTGCTATAGGTCTGGCTGCTAAAGGAGCAGGTCTACCAAACTGTGAAAACCAAGTCTATCTTTGCTTCTTGACAGTATGCTCAAGTCTTTCCTGCTTTCTCTACCCTCTCTCAACAAAGACATTTACCCAGGAATAAACGCTGCTCTCAGCAAACAAGTATCAGAGTTTTGAATCAAAATGGTAGAGCTCTAATAGTTAACAACTCAAGTTGCAGGTAGTGGAAGGGCAAGTGGCCATCTGGGTCCAACAACCTTGGAGGTGTTGCACATGCAATTGGAGGGCATGGCGTGGAGGTGTTAAAATCCTGGCCCTGTCTTGAGCAAGTCTGTAGCCTCTCTATGCCTCGGTTTCTTTGTCATTAAAATGGGGATAATGGTGCTTACCCCAGAGTAGTTGTAAGGATCAAAACGAGTTACCACGTGTAAAACATGTAGAAAAGTGATCAATATAAGGTAGGAGCTTAATAAATGCTATAAGCATATCATTAAATAAGTGTAACAGTCCTCGCATTGGCTGCCTTCAAAGAATCAGGAATGTTGCTCTGACAGAGGGCACAAAATTAAAACATGTATCAGGTGTACAGTATTTGATACAGCAGCAACTAGGGAGGTTGTAACATTATGTACCTATACTTCCTATTTGACCAACAGGCCACTAAATATCACAGGTATTTTGGTACAACTTCTATTACTGGGCCTTGGTCCCTGGATCTGGCCTCTACAAACCTAGAGACCTTTGCAGTGACTGGCTCAAGATAACCCAAACATACAAAGCCTAAGAAAATAATGTTCAGTAGCTAGAACACTCACACTGGCATTTTCACCCTGTAGGCAGACCTATAAAGAAGCCAAATCTTCACCAGGATATTTGAATATATATCGAAATAACATAATGGCAATAAGCTATGTCAGGCTGAAGAATAAATTCCTAAGAGAGCTAATGGATCTGGAAACTGGACTTTTCATGGCTAACAATGCTTTTTCTGCTTTTCTACTGTTGACCAACATTGCACCCTACCTCAAAGCCTGTCCCACTTTGTATGCCTCTGCTCTGATCCTGTGTTAACAGGCAAAGTCAGACAGCAATCCTATTTCCTCAATTCCCAAGTGTAGGTGGGGGAAGCAGGCTACTCAGGCTAACTCACTGTACCTTTCAGTCTTTACATAGATACATTAACATATGTGAGGGTCTCTACCCAATGCCTTTTCTCACATTGAAGGCAAATGTCTTTGGGGAGTCACATTATATACCCAGAGTGCTTGGTGGGCATAGGAGGCACAGGAGGGGCATGCCCGATGGTGTGGTGCCCGAGTTACTCTCTGGCAGGCTTGCAGCACTCTCTGTAGGTTAGCCCCTCAGATATGGCAGGAAGGTGCCAGCTTCTCTTCCTGAACACTGAGGTCACTAATGCCATTCCTTGAGTATATTCTAGGCCCAAAGAATTCAATGTTAGCATTTTTGGTTACACCACAAGCCAGCCAAGTTCCCAGGCCAATCATGCCAATCTCTGGTTCTGTCATTCTCACAAATGGCTGATTTGATCTTTATTCCTAATTTCATTCTTGGAAGATAAATCTGCATGGCAGCACTGGGAGTGGCTACTCCCAGAACTGCCCACTTCACTCAGCTTGGTATAACAGGTGCTCTTCCTGGCCTGCCAGTGAAAAGCCAAGGCCATTGCATAACAGTTATCACAATCTTGAATGGAAAATCAAAGTCAGACTGAAGGCTGTGTGGGGGGAGAGAACTACCACCCTTCACCTTGGTGAAGGGAGATGGGGGCAGGGGCCACCTTTTCCAATCCTTTTCCTGACTCTTGAGTCACTGTCCAGACACTTGATTGCAGCAAGGAAGAGCAGGTAACACAACAGGCAAACAAAGTTCACAGAAGAGGGTGTCTGCCTGAGCTCAGTGCGCTGTAGGCTCCATGTGGGCCCCTCCCACACCTGTGACAGCGGCTCAGTCCCTGGATCCCCCGTGTGGACCCCTCTAGGGTTCTGCTCCTTTCTACTCACTACAGGCCCCAAGGAATTCCACCCTTCTGTTCCCTCTGCTTTGTATTGCCACCAATCACTCCACCCTTTGGGGGATTCTTCTCTTCTGAAAATTACCCATGGAGTGGCAAGAGCTGAAAGAGGCTACAAATACAAGCATTATTATTACCTGTTAACACCATTAAATGAGAGCAATAGGAAATAATGATGAAGCTTTCTGTACCTACCACACTATCAAAATACTTCTGGCCCTTCCCTACAACTAAAATGAACCTGAATATGTTAAAGTGAGAGCTCCCCTTCTCCACCTCCCCAGCACCATTACCAAGCCCTTCCTAGCTAATGGCAGTCACCAGTCAGAGGTACTATTGTTTATTTCCCAAATGACATAAGGCAAACCATTACTAAAGCAAAAAGACTCAATTTTTATAAATTGGTAAGTTTGGAGATTGACAGATTACAAAAGGAACAGAAAGGAGGAAACCCATGTTTTCTTCCTAAAAAGTCTGCTACTCTTAACACCATGAACAATCAACAGATATAAACTAATTAAGAGACTGTTTTTAAAACAAATATCATGAATAACTATAGAAAGTAATGTTTTTGTAAACCATGCTTTAAATACATGATTTTTAAAAGAATATGCAATTGCTCTGCCTTGCTCTTTAAGTTTTTTACTACATCTAAAAACTGGCAAATTTATCAAAGACAACAGTTCACATAGGCTTAAGTTTTGGAAAAGCATTATATAGTTGAGAATTTTAATGACAATGATAATAGTTCTGAAATGGTAAGTAAAAATCCTGAACAGTGATTAGACAATGGCTCCTACTATGCAAAGTACTGATGTTGTAACAGAGGAACAGGTACTGCTTATTTTGGGGCTGAAGTGGATACATAGCATTAGTCAGTGAGAATTAATCTGAAATCTACCTATTTGCTTCCTTTACAGCCCTTAACTCCTACTGCAGTTCCATGTATAAATTTGAAAAAAAATGTGCAATAGGTTTACATGGGAGGGATTTTCACTAAATCTTGAAAAAAATAACCACGGCATCATTCTTCAGTGAAGAAAGGTAAATGTGTCTAATTTCAGTCTTGATAAGTGGAAAAACTGTTATGGTAGGAAATTCTTAAAAGAAAGCCCCCAAATTCCAAAATAATTCTATGCTGCCATATAAAATGCTCTAATGCACTCCAGATTGCAGCATATTAGCAAACAATTATTTATTTTGAAATGCAATAAATTACTAAAATTCTAGTTAAGTAACTTTTACGACCATCTAAATTGAGTTTTAAACTTGTAACTTCAGCAATACATACTGAACACTTACATTCAATTATATAGAATGCAACACATTTAATCTTAAAAAACACTATATAACAGAAAACTATGGAAATGAGCAAATGATGGAAATGCTCTGACCAATTCTACAACTGCAATAAATTTAATACTGTAAACACACATTGAACAAATTGGAGCACTGTGGAAAGGTGTTCAGTTGCTTTTACAAATCATATTGTAATTTTTAAGAGCTAAGAGAGTAGAGGCAAATGGAATTCTTAGAACATTACTTAAAAATAGATTTTAAAGACAAAGATCTCAACTCATTCTTACATACACACACAAAAGTTCATCTGTCATAGACAGCAAATGTTGAATTTATACACTGCAGTTTTTGGCAGCATCCTGCACATTTGGAATTAAAATAAACAAACAGAGCTGCCAAATGTATCTGAGAGGGACTGTTCAAATCTGAGCAAGACAGAGCACAGCTCCTCTGCGACCACTGCCTACGAGCTCACTGCTGCTTCTCAAAGGCAAAAACCAAGTAAATACCTAAAAAGGAAATAAAAAAAATTAGAGTTTAGTTTCCCATATCTTCAGGGTAACAAACAACAATCTCAATCTTGTTCATAATTTGGTGAAAACTCTTCGGCTCTCAAGTAGCATTTGAAGAGGAAAAATCCCACTAATATGAAGAGCTACTCTACTGTATGAGTCATTTTTAGGCAGATATGGGATGATCTATGTATATTTACTTGAAAACAAATATCTACCTACAGTAATACTCGGTGACATCGCAGCCGTGGGAAAACCAATTCAACAGTTCTAAAAAACCTCTAAAAACAGTTGGAGGTAATAAAAATTAAAAGTATTAAAAAAAAAAAACTAAAACTGTCTTATGACTCAAATCTTTTTACGTGCAGTACAGTAAGTAGGTAGAACTACCTCACTACAGTGAACATTACTGGCAGCAGAACTCTCAGTTCAGGAAAAAGCAAGGAACATATATAACATAAAACTAGTTAAGAAATATAAGGAACATATGTAACACGACACTAAAATTCATCCAATTATTGTGCTGCAGGCCTGGTGGAGAGAGAGCCAGAGGCCACTTGGCAATCAGTACCCAAGGACACCGTCTACCTGTCCCACAGCAGTATTTCTGCATGTATCTGGTCCCCATAGTACTCTCCCTTAAATTAGGTTTCCTGCTGTAACTCAAAGACAGCTAAATGAATTTAGGATTCCCTGTTCTGACTCACACTGAAGTTCAAACCTACTACGGGCATCCCTTGTTTTACTGTGCTTTGCACATAATGTGTTCTTTACAAATTGAGGGTTTGTGGCAACCCTGCGTCAAACACGTCTATTAGTGCCCTTTCTTCCAACAGCATATATTCACTTAGTGTCTCTGCGTCACACTTTGGTAATTCTTACAATATTTCCAACTTTTTCATTATTATTGTATATGTTATGGTGATCTGTGATTGGTGATCTTTGATGTTACTATTGTATTTAGTTTGGGGTGCCATGAACCATGCCTACTTAAGACAGCAAACTTAATTGATAACTGTCATGTATGTTCTGACTGCTCCACCAATCGGCCATTCCCCATCTCTCTCCTCGGGCCTCCCTATTCCCTGAGAAACAACAATGTTGATATTAGGCCAATTAATAACCCTACAGTGGCCCCTAAGTGTTCAACTGAAAGGAAGAGAAGCAAACTCTCACTTTAAATCAAAAGCTAGAAATGATTACGCTTAGTGAGGAAGGCATGTCAAAAGCCCAGACAGGCCAGAAGCCAGGCCTCTTGTACCAGTTAGTAAAGCAGTAAATGTAAAGGAAAAATTCTTGAAGGAAATTAAAAGGGCTACTTCAGTGAACATATAAATAATAGGAAAGCCTTATTGTTGGTATGGAGAAAGCTTCAGTGGTCTGGATAGAAGATCAAACCAGCCACAACATTCCCTTAAACCAAAGCAAGACTCTAACTCTTCAATTCTATGAAGGATGAGAGAGGTGAGGAAGCTGCAGAAGGAAAGCTGGAAGCTAGCAGAGACTGGTTCATGGGTTTAAGGAAAGAAGCTGTCTCTGTAACATAAAAGTGCAAGGTGAAGCAGCAAGTGCAGATGTAGAAGCTGCAGGCAAATTACCCAGAAAATCTAGCTAAGACAATTCAGCAAAGTGGCTACACTAAAAAACAGATTTTCAAGGTGGACAAAATAGCCTTCTATCGGAAGAAGATGCCATCTAGAACTTTCCTAGCTAGAGAGGGGAAGTCAACACCTGGCTTCAAAGCTTCAACGGAAAGGCTGACTCCCTTGTTAGAGGCTAATGCAGCTGGTGACTTTAAGTTGAAGTCAGCGCTCATTTACCATTCTGAAAATTCTAGCCCCTTAAGAATGATGCTAAGTCTACTCTACCTGTGCTCTAGAAATGGAACAACAAAGCCTGGATGACAGCAGCACAACTGTTCCATCACGGTTTACTGAATATTTTAAAGCCCACTGTTGAAACCTACTACTCAGAAAAAAAAGATTCCTTTCAAAATATTACTGCTCATTGACAATGCACCTGGCCACACAAGAGCTCTGATGGAGATGTACAAGGAGATTAATTTTGTTTTCATGCCTGCTAACACAACATCCCTTCTGCAGCCTGTAGATCAAGGAGTAATTTCCACTTTCAAGTTTCATTACTTAAGAAATACATTTTGTAAGGCTATAGTTGTCATAGATAGTAATTCCCCTGATCAATCTGGGCAAAATCAACTGAAAACCTGATGGAAAGAAATCATCATTCTAGACGCCATTAAGAACATTTGTGATCTGTGGGAGGAAGACAAAATATCAACAATAACAAAAGTTTGGAAGAGATTGATTCTGACACTTATGAATGACTTTGAGGGGGTTCAAGACTTCAGTAGAGGAAGTAACTGCAGATATGGAGGAAACAGCAAGAGAATCAGAATTAGAGGTGGAGCCTAAAGATGTGACTGAATTACTGCAATCTCATGATAACACTTGAATGGATGAGGAGTTACTTTTTATGGATGAGCAAAGAAAGTGGTTTCTTGAGATGGAATCTATTCCTGGTGAAGATGCTGTAGACACTGTTGAAATGACAGCAAAGGATTTATAATATTAAATAAACTCACACGACAAAAGCAGCAACAGGGTTTGAGAGGACTGACTCCAATTCTGAAGGAAGTTCTACTGTGGGTAAAATGCTATCAAACAGCATGGTATGCTACAGAGAAGTCTTTCATGAAAGGAAGAGTCAGTCGATGCAGCAAACTTATTTTAAGAAATCGGGCAGGGCACAGTGGCTCATGCCTATAATCCTAGCACTCTGGGAGGCCAAGGTGGGAGGACTGCTTGAGGCCAGGAGTTTGAGACCAACCTGAGCAAGAGTGAGCCCTGTCATAGCAAGACCCCATCTCTACAAAAAATTTCAAAAATTAGCCGGGCGTGGTGGCACATGCCTGTAGTCCCAGCTACTCGCCTGTAGTCCCAGCTACTCTGGAGGCTGAGGCAGGAGGATCACCTGAGTCCAGGAATTTGAGGTTGCAGTGAGCTGTGATGATGCCACTGCACTCTAGCCAGGGCGACAGAGCAAGACTCTGTCTCAAAGGAAAAAAAAAAAAGAAATTGCCACAGCTACCTCAACCTTCAGCAACCACCACCCTGATCAATCAGCACCATCAACACTGAGGAAAGACCCTCCACCAGAAAGAAGATTAGGACTCGCTGAAGGTTCAGATGATTGTTGGCATTTTTGAGCAATAAAGTATTTTTTTAATTAAGGAATGTACATTATTTGTTCAGACATAATGCTACTGCACACTTAGACCACAGTATAGTGTAAACATAAATTTTACATGTACTGGGAAATGAAAAAAATCCACGTGACTCACTTCATTGCGATATTTGCTTCATTGCAGTAGTCTGGAACCAAACCCACAGTATCTCCAAGGTATGCCAGTATATCTTCTAACAAGATACCAATAGATTTTATGGTAAGAAAATACCTGAAAAGGTGACAAATCCTGAAAACACCACAAGGATGTTCAAGGCATACACTAGAATAGTCAACAGTGAGTCTAGATAAAGGCTAAGCTGGAGACTATGCTCCTTGAGTTGACTTTTGAACAGAGGGCAGATGACTGAAGGCCTGAGAGTCTCCCCAGACTCTAGGTTCTTGCCCTTCCAACCTAACCTGCACAGGACACCATACCAGTTTTTCCAAAATACGACCGTGGTCATGTTCTCCTGCTCTGTATTTACTAGATTTTTATTTCTTTCAGTTGAAATGCAAGGTGGACAGAAATGCAAATCGACAAGATGGACAGAAGATAGGCAGGGTGATAACCCTGCAGCTCCCACCAGAGGATAAGCAAGCATAGCAGTCCACAGCACCCACACCACGCCAACAGACTCACAACTGCCAGCATCATTTACCTTGCCCCCCACCTCACGTGACCTTTCTGCAGTCCAACCCTGCCAAATCCAACCCCCCACATGCTCACACCTATTGCAAACAACCCTTCAGTCCTGTCCTGTCTTCATTTAGGGTCATTTAAAACCACTAAGATGCTGGAGTCTGATTTCAAATACAATTAGTAACTTTCTCTTTCGAACTCAAAACTTCTTAAAGTCTCACTCATTATATAAAATGCCTTCTAGGCAGGCGTTTCAACTGGGATTTAAAGAAACAAATCTTGAACCACTTCCCTTCCAAAAGCAAATTGGTGGCAATTTGCTACTTTCCTTTCTCAGTTAAAGCATATTCTAGAGGAGCAGCAGGCTGTGGTGATAAGAGCTTAATGATCAGACCAGTAGAAGTCTACTTTCTTAGACTTAATACACTTCTGATGCCAAGCCAGACACTCCCCAGCCCACAGAGTCCTCCAGCTTAGAACGGTGCAATTCATCCAAGAGCCGCCTGACCCTGGGTACTACATTCTGGCTGCAATCTGACCACTGCTCTCCTCCCACTACTTTTCACACGCCCAACTTGTCTCTTCCTCAACTGTCGGGGCCATCTAATTCTTCATGTGTTATCTAATTCTTCATGTGTGTATTTTAAGTACACGCTTAATATAAAAATAAAGTTCTAAGCTACAGCCAGTACCACCATCATGACCTATGACCAAAACTTATAACATACTTTGGGACTGGCAGGATATCTAAGATAGGTGGCCAGTCTCCACTGCAAGGAAAAAGTAATAAAATACGTATGTTTATGCTCACATCCCCAGTCAAGGATGACCATATCTGTAATATACCCTCCAAAATCTTTCTATTAATGCTCTTAATATTCAGAGACAGGCTCAAAATACTGGCCCTATTTATCATCTTTCCTTTTCCTCTCTATCCAATTCAGCAGGTCTTATGAAATTTTCCCTTCACAAGGGCTTCCATGAGGCCATGGTTAAGATGATGAATCATTTAGCTTAGCTAACCACAGGTTAGCTCTGTGACCTTAGCTAAGTTATTTGTTCCCAATCATATACACCTCTAACATACCCTGTTCGTTGCTGCTTCACTAAATGTTCTAGTACTATGCCTTCACTGTCAACACCAGTAACCCGAATCAAATAAAACACACGAAGTGTTTTATATGCCCAAAATTCCAATAGAAATCTGAAGTAAAGACATCAAACAGAGATGGCTGTTCAGTACAAACAGACAATGTAAATGGATACATATGCTCCTGAAAGTTTATGTGAGCAGCATCCTGCATACAGTATACACAGCTGTGCAAGAAAGGGGGATTAGACATATGTAGGGATACATATATTTGTGTGTGTGTAAACACACAATCTAAAACGTGTCAGAAAAACTCTGAAGTTTTCAGTTTTTAATGATAACTTTGAAACAGGATCTTTTAAACTGTCAGTTAACCTACACTAATGATATACTCACTTGTAGCTTCCCATTCTGATTTACTTAAGGTTCCCTAAAATTAAAGAGAAAGAGAAAAAAAGAAAATTTTAGACTCAGTATGGAAGTAAACATATGCTTATTTTTCAATAATGGACAGAGGTGGCCAAAAGACCCTAACTTCACTGTAAATGTACACACCACTCACTGTTAGCAGTACTGTGATCTGAGCATATGAAGGACATCAGCGAGATTAACTTTTGAGACCATCTTCTCACCACTTCTGTCCGCTGCCAAATTCCTTAGTCCACATGTTCTCAACCAAAGGGTGAATGTGTATAAAGAGGGTATTAGTGTGTGTGTGTAACTGGAAAAAGTATCTATATTTTTAACTTGGAAAATGAATAAAGAAGCCAATTTTGAAATATCAAATAGTACTGGAGGAAGAACTCAGATTTTTGTGTTTTCTCAAAGGAATCACAAAATAAAGTACATAATATAGTAAGAAAATAAATTATATTTAAGTAGCTATCAAAATATAAAAAAAAGTATGTGCTGCTTTGCACATTCCATTAACTAACAAGATCTAGTGGCAGTTCTAGTAATTAGTGTTTAGTCACTAAGTATCAAAAAGTGATATACATAACATTCGAAGATGTTAGAAGAAATGTGCTATGAAAATATCTGTCATTTCTATTGATGACAAAGTCACAGCTACAGCCAATACCAAAATGCAGGCTTTCACACAGAAGTTAGAAAAATGAAGATGTAATTATTCCCCATTTACATTCATGGACTCCTGCATTCTATCTGTATGGAATGCTGTAAGCCAGTAGTTATAACAAGTCATCCTAACTTAGGGAAAATAGACATTTTGTACAAATAGACATTGTACATCTGATTTGTAAGCCAGTGAGACCAAGTGTTATAAAGAAGTGAAATAATCTCCTAAGTCTCTATATAATGTATCATTTTTTTTCTATTTTCTATAAAAATACTTTCAAAAATGAAAACTCACCAAAGGTAACCTTACTTGACTGTTCTTCATGTACTTTGCTGCATGTTCATAGTCATCTACCTTCTCAGAGGCAAGTTTAGAATTTTCGTTTGCAGGATATGGCTGTGGAGGCAAATCGAAGTCCTAGCTAAGATTTTACAGTTCAGAATTAAACACACTACATCACTGAAATAAAACAGGAGAATAATCCCTAAATATTACTTTAGGAATACAAATTACACATACTTTTGAAATAAGAAAAAAAAAAGAGGGAGCAGGATCCTCTCGTAAGGCAGCAATTATGGTCAACTTTTATCACAATCTTAGGATATTTACAGCTGGAGCAGACTACAGAATTTAATCACCACAAGGACCATTTTGCAGCAAACACTTGCATCTTCTTGACTGCTAGTCAAGGGCTTTTTCTGTTACAATAGAAAGCTTAAAGAGGGTGTCATCAAAAGAACTAAATATTAAAATGATGGCAATTTAATAGCCACGAGAAGCATAAACAACAATTAGAAATAATACAAATGAAAATTTTAAGTCAACAGAGAACGCTGTTTAAGATAACAAAAGATGTGAGTTTAGGAAGATAAAAAAATATAATCCAACCTCCAAAATATAGGCAGTTCCCATATTTATGTAAGAATCTGAAGAAGGGTCAGAAAAAAATGCTGGTTTAAAAGTATGCTGGCCAAATGTTTATTCAAATTACTTTAAGCACTATTTTTGATCCACTTTAAGTAATATCCCTTTATAGTATGAAGTATTTTGCCTTTCAATACATGTAAATCAAAACAATAAATTACATAAAATATTTAATAGAACCATCTACTCTACAAAGGTTATATATTTTTCATAATGCAATTATTTATATGATAATTCTTTATGATTTTTTCTTAATGTAACAAACCAGCTAGAAAGGAACCACTTTAAACCTACATCTCCCTAATAGACTTTTAAGAAAATGATCCATGAATATCTACTTTGCTATCTTCTTTTCCCCTTTTCTTTGTAAGTATCCTACAGCAAGCTCAGGCATTGGAAATTAAGCTATTTATTTGCTGTTTAAAAAGTATTTGGCTACTGGGGACTTCAACATCGGCAGCTTTACTTTTTATTATATCTTAATACAAGGGATATAAGAAAGAACACTTACTATCATTTTTTTGAATTTCGATTCCAAGTGCTGTAGTTTTACCATATTACAAAATTTCAGAACTTTATTTTGAATGACTACCAAACTATTCTGTGGTAAATGTATTCTTCAATTTATCACGACTCCTTTGCATGATTATGTGCCTATCACTGGACTTCTAGTTTCTCTGTTCTATTTATCATTTTGAAAGACCAACCAATAAATGATTATAAAGCTGCAAAACTGATCTTTTTTTCAAAAATTCCTAAAATGTATATATCCTGGTAAGTCTCCTCTCAAGGAGTTTCTTCTCCAGAACTGTTCCCAGAATAAGTTCACTGGTGAAAAAAAGAAAACAGGCATCAGAACTATAACCACAGTTGCTTGGCCCACATGCACCTTTTCTTTCTTTCTCCCCTGCTCCAGTGCTCCAGGAAAGCAGAAAAGTTTTACTGGCTCTAGTGCTGAACCCATCTGAAAGTTGAATGCTTCAGGAAAAAACCTTTTATGGCAAATATCAAGAAACAGATCCATTTAAATCTCTGACCTGGACTAAAGCAGTAGCATCCTGACTGCTCTTTCCACCTCTGGTCTGGTCTTGATGTCCCTGCAAACTGTCCACCCAAAAAATGTCTTAACTCTTATTGGGTAATGTCCTTTCCTGCTCCAAGTCCTTTACAGGCCCACAGGAGTGACTTGGTCAAGAAGCAGGGAAACCAAAGAACTTTTTGAAACTACATGGTATTACTGCCCATGTACCCAAACAGCCATCACAATAGGTCATATGCTCCAGGGCAGTACTGGGGAAGAAGGAAGACTGCTAAAGAAATAGGAAAGTTACTAGTATTTCCTCAAATATCCCCTATTCTCTCCTGCTTCTCTGCCTTTCCCCAAAGGCCCTTTATATACTCAATGCACTGTATATACTACAAAGAATGTAACATTTTATTGATTATGGGTGTCAAAGACAATCTAGGATTTAAAGAAGATCCCCCCACTCAAAATTGTGGGGGTGGCTGAGTGTAGATGCAACTTTAATAGGAGACTTTTGTTTGAATACCACCTATAAAAACTGAAGAAAACCTAAGTCAGTAGCCATGTGACCTTGGACAAGTCATTTATATTCTGAGCCTCAGGCTGTTCACTTAAACGTGTGAAAAGTAACTGCTTTGCCTACTTCATGAGGGTAATTATGAGGACAAATAAGACAGAATACGCTTGAAGTACTTAAAAGAACATTCTAAATTGAATAAACTCTCTAAAGAAGTTTAATGCCCATTTGATGAATGTGATTCTGATCAACAGCAAAAATGCTCACCAAATATTTTAGATTTGTCCAATTAAATACTGTTTGATAAAGAGAAAAAGGAAAAGCAATAAATCAATGGCTGTATTGTTTAAAGCTTAGATAGACTACATTCCCTGCTGCATTAGAAGCACAAGAGTCCAGGAGGTGAAGAAGGTCTCAGCAACAACAGTCTAAAAGACTGGCACCTCACTAAAGAGTCACCACAGAACAAAATTACACATGGTATGAGCTTGTCTTGGGCATTGGCCAGGAGGGTTCTAAATTACTGTTGTAACCAAAGGGCACTGTTGTAAAGAAGTGGTTTTCAACTGAGGGCAATTCTGCCCAACAGGAGACATCTGGCAATGGCTGGACACATTTTTTGGCTGTCATTACTGGGGTACAGGGGTGCTACTGGCAGGCATCCAGTGGGTAGAAGCCAGGAATGCTACTGAATATCCTACAATGCACAGAACAACATCTCACAACGAATTATCCAGTCCAGAATGTCAACAGTCCTGAGGCTGAGAAATCCTATTTTAAGGCAGTACTACCTAGGAAACAGAATTTGGTAACAGCAGTATTCACTCTTTCACCAAGTATTTACTGACCACCCACCATGCAAAGTTTCTGTCTCAAGCTCTGTCCTAGATGCTGAAGGGTCCAGAGCAGTTATAACCTGCATAACATACATAACTATTTAGTGTCTAAATGGACTTGAAAGGATCTCAAAAACAGCCAAACAAGTTCCCCATGACCTAGAACTTTTATAACTTTTCTAAATACTCACCTCCAGGCCCTGCATTCGTTTTAACAGCATTTTATTTTCATTATTCTTAATCTTCTCTTCATAGAATTCCAGAAATGTTTTTTTGTAGACTAGTTTCATATTGTACTTCTTCACCATTCTGTCCAAAAAAGATTACTTAATGAAAAGGCTTCCAAAATGTTTGTAATTCCTCAACAGTTTACTTTTGCAAAACAGTGACATCTTCTGGACTTAACTTAAAAAGCTACCACTTCCTTCATAAATTCACAATAGAGTAATGCAAAATGAATTAAGAGTAACATATTAATAACCATGCCAAAAAGAAATACGCATTCTAAATCTTAGGGGGCTGCAGATAGTTTTCTATTAGTATAACAAATAGGTCAGGAAGTAAAATGAGAGGAAGCCTCAGGGGCTGTGAGATGGGGAAGAAGGGCTACAGGACACACTTTCCTACTGATTCCATTAACACCAGGACTAAAAACAGCTGCCAATTTCCTTCTTGAAAGATTCGCTCTCATTTCTTGGCTTCTCTGGCAAGACACACTATTAATTTTTACCCTACATCTCAGGCTGCTTCTTTGCAGTTTTTAATTTTGTTCTCAGGTTTCTTTTTCACCCAACTTCTAAACTTTAAGGTCCTGAGTTTGACCCAGAGCCTACACTTCCCCTCCTGAAGTTATCTGCAGCTCAGCCTTTTGTCACACTCATGGATTCCACTACTTATTAGAAATCTTCACCTGGATGTGTCACTGGCATTCTCTGGCTTCCCGTGTCTAGGACTGAATCTCACTAGATTTTTCCTCTGCCAATCCTCACTATTTCAGTCGATCCATCTAATGACTGACGCCATCTCCCTCTCCTAGACCCGCTAATTCCTCTCTTTCTTAGGGAATGTCCACTTCAAATAGGTCCACATTTGCCACCACCCTGTTCTCCACCCCATTCAGCAGTACCAGTGCAGTAACCTCCTTGCTCGTCTCCTATTCCATTCTTAACTCTCCCTCAATGAATTTTCCAACTGTGGCTGGATTAAGCTTTCAGAAATACATACCTAGTCATGTCACTGCCCTCCTTGACACCCTTCCCTGGGCTCCAGTGCACTTTAGGACGTAAGTCAAAAGCCTTGAATGTGGCCTTTAAGGCACTCGTTTATAAAGGGATGCTGCCTCATTTTGGGCCTCTCGGGCTCTGCTGCCCTCAGATCCAGTCCTGATGGCTTTCCCTCAATTCCCTGAACTGTCAGCTTTCCCACTCAAGGGCCCTCACACACACTGTCCCCATGTCGGGACACTCTCCTTCCAGTCTTCAACTGCCCACCTCTATTCCTCCTTTAGATCCTGACTTAAACATCACTTCTCTAAAGGCGTCTTTCTTAAATCGTCAACTGCATTAGGTCTCCCCATTAGACTCTCAGGTTTGGTGTGTTTTTCCTTCACTGCATTTGCCAAGTTCATAATTACATTTCTGTAGACAACATGAGGGAGCTTGGAGATGATTTCAGGCAGCATGTAAAGGAAGAGAGGAAAAATGGGGAAAATCCTGGAAAGGTAAGTGGGAGAGCTTGTGTGTAGGGTGACAATCGAGGCGACAGGGTAAGGGGAAACATGGGAGGGCTGCGGGGATTTGCACCTAAGAGGCATCGTAAAGCAGGATTCTATTATTTGAACTGGTCCTTCTTGGAAAGACAACATGTGCAAAGATAAGTCTCTTTTATACTAGGCAGTTAATTTTCTTCCATAAATCTCCAAAATAAGCCTTTAGAAATGAAACCAAGTGATAGACTTAAAAAGTATCATACTTACAAAGAACTGAGACCCAATTTGACAATTATGAATAGGTTTTGCCATATAAGAGCTAATTATAATTATATTTTTGTTCAGTTTCTTAATGAAATGGCAAAAGGGCATCTCAAAACCCCTATACGTTTTCAGATTCTGTCTCATCCAAAACCTGTTTCAATGAATAATTTTTAAAAAATTAGACATTAAACTGATGACTTAGGACTTTATAGGTTTATTAGCATTAAGGCAATTTAAGTAAAAAAGACTGCTAGTGTTTGCTTAGCATTAAAAATAATCTTTTGTTTTATTCTTTATCTTTTGGGCTATACTAAAATCACCAACTTTGTTAACTAAAAACTAAAAAGCTAACATACTGAACATACAAAACAATATACCAAAAACAATTGTTTAATTTCTTCTTTCATAAAGCTGAAGAGCAGTAGTAATATTTTCCCCAAAGTCTACTAATTTTAAAAATTAACAAACAAAATGTGATTTAAATTTTTAAATTTTATAAATTGCTTATATTTATAAAATCGTGCATGGTATTTTTCTCAAGTTAAGTCACAATGCTATTTGACTTTCTTATATTAAAATATAATATATAAAATTTTTATATATTACAGAACTCCTGAAAATCCTATACCCATAATTTTACAGACTAAGTCACAATTCAAATAATCACCAACCACAAACAAGCAGACAATGAAGCTCTTCTTTTTCTCAGTTAATATTCAAAATAAAAAATTTTTGTTTTTAAAAAGTAGAAAATCAAGTTTGATCAATTATGACATGGCCTATATTTAAGTCAACTTTTATGCTCTCCCCGTCAGAGAAACTCTGGTGAACAAGGTATATCACAAGGCCTTGACGCCTTACCTGAGAAAGCTGGAACCTCCACCTTTTCCTGCATCTACCGTTTGCCAGGACTCCTAGGAAGTCAGGCGCATGGGGGAAGACCTTCCTGAATCAGGATTTTATTACCAACATTGCCTTGGAAGACATAGGCAACTTCAAAGCTGTTGTGAAATGCAACCAACTTTTAACACCTATCTCTGTCAAAAGGAGGGTCTCTGATTGATGAAGACTCACTGTATATTACCAAAGTTACCGGTTCCCTTTCTTACTCACAGGATAAAATAATTTCAGGAATGAAAGAAAATTAAGTTAGGCTATAAGACACGTATGGCACCAATCCTGGATCTGAGGCTATACAGCCTTTTTTGCCAGGCTATGCTTTTTCTTTGGGCCACATTTAAAATAAGAAACAAAAAGCAATACGATTTTTTCCCTTTTCTTTCTCCCTTAAGACAAAAAGAGAAGAGTAACAGATTAATGACATTCTTACTCATTTAGCAATGGAAAATAGACCAAGAATTCAGGGACATCCACAACACCTTCCAAGTTGAAGTCATATTTGCAGCCAAATAAAGGATAATCTCCTTTCTTCTGAAATTTCACAGTATATATTTCATTTCCAAATGATTCTGTTTTTGAAGCTTCAAGGCGTCTTCTATCAGGGTTATCCCCCAACCAAAATAAAAAGATTAAAATCGTGAATAGCATAGACTTATTTTCATCAGATTACGCATGTGAAAAATTACATGATACAATTTTAAAAGACACCTGATTAGCTTTTTAATTGGATTTGAACTACTTTTAAGAAGCAATACACTAAAAGATCACTAGCAGGCTTACCAAAAACATGAGGCTGGAAGTAGGTATCACTCTCATGACAGCTGGTTAAGCCTCCGTGCACCTGACCTGCAGTTTGCCTACCACTATAACTTCAGTCTCCTAACACATACATAAAGAAGTTTTAAAAGTTCATCTGTAAATTTGTCTTCTGAACTTGAATTTTGAATATCTACTCAAACACATTATCAAAGTGTTTAGCACTTTGATAAGATTAACATGGCATGTTTTATAAAATCTATTTTTGATAAACATTTGCTACTTAATATTATATGCTTAATACCGAATATTTTGTAAACTACAATATATTTAAAAGTACTTACATCAGTTCAAAGCTATTGGGAGTAGTACCAATAAAATAGCCCCCAGGGCTAAGTCTCTCACAGGCATTTCTGAGCATCATGTCAGCCTGCTCATAGGACTCAAATGAGTAATGACAGACAAACTGACAACTGCAGATGTCAAAGCACATTCCTGGGTCATGAAATTTGTCCATCAAAAGTTCCTAAAACAAATTAAAATACAACACAGATTAAAAACATTTTAGTAAATTAATCTCTAGAATTTAAGGTTCTTCCTTTTCCTCACAGTCTTCAACCTATCCTTTCTCTTCTACAGTAAGGGCCATAAAGAAATCATTCATTTATTTTGGTGTAACAGAATAATCTGATTCCCATTTTCATAGAATTTAAAAACTTAGGGATTCTGAAATCATGTTAAAAATAAATCAGTCAAATATGACATTTAAAGTTGATCCTTTCACCAGCTTTACTTGAGAGCTAAAGTAAAATGACATTCAACAATAACTTGATAACTTGGGTTAAAAAAAAAAAATACCTGGCTTTTAGCATTTAAAAAAATGCAAGTTGTTTGGAAGGTGGAAAAAAACCTACCAGACTCTGACATGTTGGGAAAGTACCCTAATAAATTACAAGGTGAACAAAACATACTGTAAGTTCAGTTCTATATCAAAATACTGGAAAATAAATCTTGTCCAAACAGAAAAGCAACAATTTGATTTCAACAACTCAAATTAAGCAAAAAATTACTAGAAGGGCCTGGTGGGTCATTTAAGGGAATTTATCATAATAGAATTTCTAGTTCAAAGTGAAAATACATGTCCTAAGATTTTTAATGTTTCAAAGCACATTTTAAAAAGTGAGTAGATTTTTAAAACAGATCATTTACCTGAACTAAAAATGTAAAGAATAAATTGGTCAAAAAAGGAAACTGTACCTTTGAGCAGTCAGCAGTTATAAATTCTGCACTGAAAATATATTCATTATCACGACGATTTTTCATGTCCTCATACCGTTGTTGACACTGCTTGATAGAAACATCAGCAATATCTAGGACAGAAAGGTGCTAGTAACTGTCAAGACAGAATGGCACAAATCTAGACACTGATCTCAACTGATAAACTTCAGCATGAAATCCAGACTTAGTCCCAGTGAAAAGGTTCTATTTCCTTTAAAACAAAAGTCTTTGTTCCAATACAAATGTTACTATTTTTCAAAAGGAACTAAAAGCTTTCTCAATAGGTACTGATACCAGAAAAGTTCTATCATGATTTTTAAGTGCTTATTCAAAGTAAAAAGTAGAAAGTTTACATTCCAATATGAATTATAAAATTTAACATTATCTATAAGCCCACTTTTGGAAATACCAAGTTTCTATTTTTATAATAAAATGTCATTTGCCCTTTTCCCTGTTTTGAGATTGCCAAAGGCAATGGTGGGTAAAATACTGGCACATTACAAACACAAAAGTAGTAGCACTAAACAGTATGGTAGTACTTCAATATTCTTCATCACTATATACTACGCAGGGGGAAAAGCCAGTTTTTCATTTAGGAATGCCCTAGATAAAGCAGTAAAAATTAATTTTATTAAATCTTGGTTCTAGAATATACGTCTTTTTAATATTGTGTGATGAAATGGGATGTAACAAAACATTTCTGCCACATAAAGTTCGATGGTCATCTTAAATAACAGCCTTGGTGTGACTGTCCTGAGTTGTGAGCTATACTGGCCACTTTTTTCATAGAAAATCATTTTGACTTGAAAGAATGATTGACAAACTATGGTTATTCAGGCTTGAATATCTGGCACATATATTCTTTAAGATGAACAAAGTGAACCTGTCACTTAAAGGAAAACAATGGACAGTGTGTTTACTGCCAAAGATAAAACCTGACTTTCAAGCAAAAAATACAATTCTGAAAAACTTGGATAGACCACTGTGTGCCAGACTTCTTCCCAGGACTGACTTTTCTGATCGGTGGTTATAGTAAACAAATGTGATTTCTTGATGTCAAATGTAGAAGATCTACATTACGTAACTTTAGTAAACAGTATTTTCCAAATATTATAAAATCATGCAGGAATTGCATGACAACCGATAGATTTTAATATAATACAGTAAAAAAAGTTCATCAATAAGGTCTTACATTCCATATTGTAACTAACCTTTAAGAAACTACCACTTGTCAAGTTTTGATGTAGTATCAATGAGTAATATCAACAACTACAAAAAAAGGCTATCAATATACTCTTTCAGTTTATAACTACTTATCAACCAAAATAAGATCACAATATACTCAATGCAGAAATAGATTTGAGAATTCAGTTGTCTCATGTTATTCCAGGCTGTAAAGGGATTTAGAAAAACATAAAAAAGAAAAAAAGCCAGATTTCTCACTCAATTTGCCTTAATGAATTAAAAATATTGTTAAAATTCTCAGCTTTAATTTCTAATATTATAAATATCAATAGATATAACTACATACACAAAAGCTTTCTGGGGTCCTCAATAACTTTTAAGAGTGTACAGGGCTCATAAAACCAAAAACCTTGAGAACTGCTGATTTAGGCAGTACTTTGGAGGTGATGCCATGTACTTCCCATAACCCAACACATAAAAAAAGAACGTGACCTCTGCTTGTCCCAATTCAGTGTTACAAATCACCATTGGGCTTTGGTGTTTGATTCATTAATTTATTAAATTCCTACCAACCTTTCACCCAATGGCTTCAGCATCTTTTAAAAATTGTTGCCTGGATCTAACACTTGGGTGAAAAAATAGTGATTTTCGAATTCTATCATTCCTCCTCTATTTATTTGTTAGGACTTTTCAGTAAGGAGGAATTGCCCTTTTCAACTATTTGGTTACCTTAAAATAGTGTTTACATTGGAGAGGTAAGAAAAATGTTTGATGTCCTTTCCTCAATTTATGAGTTTCAGAACAGTGAGTTTCTTAGCAACCTCCAAGGGTGAAAGATGAGGCTTTTTCCTTTATTTGACATGTCCAAACACTACTCTTTTTGATTTTCAAATTGTCCTATCTCAGCCAGTGGAACTTTTTCAAGTTTGTCCTTTAGATACGACTTACCATCTTTGATAGCTTCTTTCCTTTCGAGAAGGAAAAATGATCCTAGGCTCATTAACCGTATTATTATACAAAACCATTAGGAAAAAGTCTCATAACTAATTTAAAAAATACCCATCTCATGAACAGTCCCCAGATATCTTGCCATTAGATATTTTAGCATCACGTTGATAAGTAGATCCTTTCTTGTTTTCCATTCACCCGACTGACCACAAATTATTCTTCCCCATACCATTATTTACCTTACCAGTACAAACCAGCTTGTTAATTCTTCCCTTTTTCCACTTGAGCAAATCTCCACCTTTACCACATCCCAGGTCCAAAACAGTGATATCACGGTTTTTTTTCTGTCGTACCTTTTCTAAAAATTCCCCTAAAAGAGAAAATCAGTCATCATAAATGATCTCATCTTCATTTTTACTAAAGCATAAACTATTACCTCTAATTACCTACTAACCTCTGCCTCATATGTAATATAAACGATTACTCATTCATTTATGTAGTTAATTCATAACTTTTGGTTAAGTATTTCAAAATACCACTAAGAGTTAATTAACGTGATCCTCCATCATTAAAGTTTAAAGAGTATGTGTCTGGTGTTTTAGAAAGTTAAGGCAGCTTTTTCAAGGTCACTTTCGGAATTTGATTCAACATTAAATGGCAGACATTTAAAATTCTAATTAATATAAGAAGACCCAACACTTGGTCAGAGTAAGAGAAAAACTAATTATTCATAATTTTTTTGGTAGTTGTCTTCTTTCTATAGCTAGGTGTTTAACTTATTATACACCTAAGTAAATCAAGTAGTTATAGAATGATAACAGTCCTTGATTAAAAGATGTCAGGCTTACCACCAAAAGAAATACAAGAACTAGAAAAAAAAAAAACTATACCTTTTAGTTTTACCATCATCAGAATCTTTAAATACCCTAGGCTACCAAATAACATTAATAGCCAACCAATAAACTCAGTAGGTCCCCAAACATCAATAGATAAATTGTTCAAATACCAGTTCAAGGCATATTAATATTCTCAGACTAGTGAAGTATTCAGCAATTCTAAAACTTGATATAATACTGAATCCTACATCCACTCTCCCTGTCTTTATCACTGAGTTTAACACTTTCTAGTTCACATGTGTACTAATTTAATGGATTCTGTACAAATACTTTCACTGTCTGTAGGATCTTAAAGTAACTCCCAACAGAAGCTCCATAATATTTAACTTTCTGCCATCAATCTTAATAGCATAAAAAATATAATGAAAAACAATTATAAAATCTATTTCTATACAGTAAGACTAATAAGGGGAAATCATCATGAAACATTATTTTCAAAGAAATCTTTATCACATTCAACAACCATACTCTACTATTTACTAAGCTATAAGCAACAAGAAGAGAAAATGAATAACAAAGAATGAGTATTGAAAAGATAAAGGAAAAAGCCAGAGAAAAAACTTGGTACAGATCACACTGCAATAGGACCTGAAAGACAGGTGCAGATGGCAAAGCATTCATTGAGAGTTGCTAGAACAGTTGAAGAAGGAAACAATACCATGAACATACTAAGAGAAAATTTTACCAAGTCTGACTTGAGTCTTTTTAAAACCTACCTGTTTTCCTGATTATAAAAATAACATATGTAACTACATGGAAAATATGGATGCAAACATATTCATTCAATGAAAAGAAACATGAACAAATGATACATTATAAAAAATATCCAGTGGTAAGTTATCTGCATCACTGAAGATAATGAGGAAGGAAGAGAAAAGCTAAAAAAGAAATTAGGACTAGGGACCAGAAAAAACCTTAAGCATAGAGGCTGAAATGCCATATTAACCTTAAAAAAAAAAGAAAAGTGAATACTCATTACCCTGGCTGAAAACTGGCAGAGTCAAATCAATCAAATATTTATAATAAAACAGGAATGTGAAAAACAAAAGATAGAAAATAATAAAATGTGTTTAAAATGAGCCTAGTTAGTTCCCACTCTTAATACTTCTCAGAATGGATAATTTATCTCTGAAGATTAGTAAATTATCATCGAAACTGTAGGAAGTACCCATAACTAGCATTTTATTCTTTCCAGTATAATTAAGAAAGCATCCTTACTTTTTCATAAACCGGCTTAAAGAAAAAAATCTTTATTATGAAAAACTACAAAACACACAGGTTTTTAAAATTATCTAAACTCACTTAAGAATCTGACTACTTAATACACTAGACATACAAAGCAATAATGATATTCTGAATCATATTTTCTCTGCTCATTTTAATTTCAAAGATGAGTTTCTACAGATTAAATGTTGGCTCCAAAAGGCTGAATGTCTTAATCAATACTCAAAGTAAACTTTATCTCTTCTAAGAAACTGTACAAGAAAAATAAGTTCAATGGACAATTAATGCACATGACCTTTGCCAGCTCATTAAAGTACTAAAGACAAAAAAATCAAGACACTGCCCATTATCTTGACTTAATGGAAACTGAATGTTTAATCTAACAATATGCCAGTACTCCAAAACTATTAGAATGAAATAGAATAATTACTTAACAGCACTAGGTAACCTTAATTCTAAGTATAAAAGAAGCATACTGCCTTTCGAAAGCCTGATTAACTTAATGTCAATTAAATTCCCATTGATATCTTCTGTAGTCAACCAAAAGTAAATATTAAAAGAATTTATCTTGAAGGTCTAGTTTTGGCTCCAGCTTTTCAGTCAAGGTTTGATAATTAAATGAATAGGAATTAAAGACCCAGTAGCTTGGTTTTTGGTAAATCACTGAGGAGAAAAAATGAAACATAAGCTACAATAAAATATTCCAAGCTAAAATGCAAAAAGCAATCATACCAATGAGAACACTTTTCATCCAATTATTAAAGTTTCTTAGGTAATAAATACGACTTTGACTACGCTTCTCCAAACCAACTTCCTGAAGTTCATTGTAGTGGGCAGCTACTGCTGAGCTGTGCCCTTCTTCCAGGTTCTGAAAATAAAAGAGAATGGAACAAAATTAAGGATCAGAACATGGTAAAAGTAAGCCTCAGAGCATATGACCTATGAAAGGATAGAACATGACTAAAACTGTAAGCTTCACTAAGCAAAGGCATTAACCACAGAAATCCCACTAATTATCATCAGACCTAAGGTTTGTTTCCCCCTGTTCCCTATTTTGAAAAGACATCTCTAGGTTTAAAATTTTCACAATCTTTCATCAGTATAATTTTGGTGTCAATGTCTTAATAAAACCAGTACTCTTCCAGAGTTTTGGATTTATTCAATTCAATAAAGGTCAGTGGATAGTGTTCCTCAAATGGAATAAAATAGGAATGAGCTATAATTGCATTATATTATTATAAAGCCATTGTGAGAATTAAATAAGATCATGTACATAAAGGGATTAGAACTCAGCAGGATACATTCAGTGTCAGTGATTTCTATTATTATGTTACCACACATGCTATTTCTAACCCAACAATTTTTAATCTGTGCTCCTTGAGGTGCTAGGTATTCTGTAAAAAATGCCATGGTAGGTAAAGGGCTTCATATTCCCCCACCTCTCTTTTCAGCCAAAGTGCCTCATCTTTTACGTGTGGTTCTGCTGCTAATAAAAGTTTGAAAACTGCATTTAAAATAAAAGCTCCCCTCTGTTACAAGGATTAACACTCCACAAACAACAAAAGCCTGGCCTACTGGCCACTTTCCTTTTCAGGGCCAATGGCAGAATTTTACTCATTCATTAAAGTACTCTTTTCCTCCAACTCCAGATTCTGCCTCAGATTCCTTTCTAATATGGCATTCCCAGATGAAAATGACTTGCTATCCCTTGTTCTATAATATCCTTGCTAAATATCAGGCATTTGCATCCACTTAACTAAAACTGTATGGAAAATACACAAATAAGTTGGAAACAATTATAGTTTAAGGAATTACATTAATAAAGGGATATAAAGCTGGGTGATTTTGAAATTTATCACTTTAAGTGGTAAGCTTAACTTCTTCAGACAAAGGAGATGAACACCTAATAAAAAAGGAAAAGGGTAAATCACTTGGACCTCATACTCTTGTCTTTTTTAAAACACTAAGAAAAAACAAACTACAAAAACTGGCTTTCAAGTTTCCAGTCAAATAAGAGTTCTAAAATAACAAAAAGGTATTATTCTATAGCTGCTCCACATTTCAAATGGACATATTCTATTACAAATAAAAGAAAATAGATTCAACATACTTCCTGCTTTTCAGGAACATCCTCAAGTTCTATTTTTCTCTTTTTTTGAGTGCCATCTCCAGTAGATGGTCCGTCTTTTGGAACATCATCAGTTTCTCTCTTTCTTTTCTTGAAAATGCCTTCATCATCACCAGAACCTTTTTCCTCTGGGACAATTTCAGCATCAAGTTTTCTTTTCTTGGATGGAGTGTCTTCACCCCAACTGGAACTTTCCATTACAAGATTATCTTCAAACTCTTTCCTCTTTTTTGGTGTGTCTGCTTGCTCACAGATAGGAGTCTTTTCAGAAAGCCCCGTCCCAGAAGCTGTTGTATTTTCATTAATACTAAATGAAGACTCTGTTTCAGAATTTACTGAGGATCTTGCCTGTTCAAGAGACATCTTTTCATATTCCTCTGCATTTGCAGACTTTTCCATTTTCAATTACTTGAACTGATGGCAAAACTTCATACACCAACACTGGAATAGCAAAAATTTGATACTTGTAAACACTAAGACTTTAAAACAATTTTAACTACAATTTAATTTCCATGATTAACTAGGAGTTTTTAAAAACCTCACTGTACAGAGAATATTAAAATATGTTAACTGATATATACTACGTATGAATTTCTGAATATGGTAGTACTAATTATAATCCCCCCAAAATTCTACAATCTTATTCATAAAAGTCACTGTTGGCATTAAAACTGAAAAATGAATTGGGGACATACAATTTCCATTTCTATTCTGATCCTTATTCTATTAGCCTTGGTTCCCAAATTGTGTGCTGGGCACTATAACAAACAGGTGCACCAGGATCTGTCATCTGGAAGATATCACAGAAACTACTAGCTTCAAGTAGAGCACCATTTCAACTCAGTAGATTGCTCTACATTCCTTTCAATGACATCATAACTTTGTGAAACTGAGATTTTGGTGCTATCACAGAAAATCAAGGAGAAATACAAAATGCAGTTGGTGGTGTCTAATCTGATTTCAAGGCTTGAAGCTGTATAGTACCGATAAATGCATACATCTCATTAGTAAGGAATTGCAGTTAATTAAGAATTAAACACAAATATTACTCCCCCCCCATTTATGTATACTAATTTTTTAAACAGACACAAAGTTGTTAGGAAATAAATTCTTTTAAATTCTTTGGAGTAAACTACTTAATAAATGGAACTATTAGGTATTTCTTTTGGCCTAAGGGCATCAAGAACAGAAAGTTTGGGAATCTACAGCAAGAACTTCTGAATTATTTCATAATGGATGTCCCAATTAGGTAGAAAGTGAAGACAGTGAAACGGCTTTCGACAAGTTTCAAGATTCTGCCTGCAGTTTAATGATCATTAAGTCTTTTCCAAATATGTTCTTAGACCTATGTGTAAAATGGGAGGAAGAGGGAAAAAACTGAACTATCCATCGAACAGCAATTGTCAAGGTGGTCCATTTACTAAGTCATTTGACAAATTTACTGACCTCCTACTACAGAGGAACTCAATATGAATTATGTTTTCAAGAAGCTTACAGCTTACCCACCACTATTAAAACGTTAGGCTATATTATTCAAATCAAATGGAGAAAAAGAAAAGCAAAAGTCCAAGAAAATTAGTGAGATTCAGCAAATTCAGATTAAATTCACAACCTGAAAGTTATGAACAGGGAAATTTTTTTTAAAAAGCCTTTTGCTTTTGAGTGAAGAAAAAGAATGATAATAAGTCAAGTTGCTTAAAGAAATGGGTAATCCTCGTTAGTATAGTGGCAAAAAGAAAATAAAAATTTTAAAATAAAACAAATTAAAAAAATAAAAAAAGAAATGGGTAAAAACAAGTCACTATGAATGAGGAAGAGTTTCAAGTGACAATAGGTTTCATCACTCCCTTGTTTGAGGTAACAAAACACCAAGAGGTGCCAGACAGGAAGAACTGAATCAGAGAACAACAACAATAAAAATCAGAAAAGTAATTTGCAGAATAACTACTTAAAATGATTAACTAAGAAAACTGGCTCCCAAATTATCAAATCCCTGTTTCTCCTCCTCTGCCACTTCTTTCCTAATAAGAAAATAGAAATTAGCTTTTAAATTAAAAAAAGACAATGTGATAGTTCAGGTTTAACTATAACATCGCCTAAAATTAGTATTGGGATTTAAGCATGAATATTACTTACACAGGTCACTATTTCACAGATGTGATATCATAAAAACATAATTGATTCAGTCAGAATAAATGACTCAACATTCCACACGACCACAGAAATGGATAAGAATGTTAAAAACTGAGTGTCACATTTACAGTCAACTCATTTTCAACAAAGGCATCAAGAACATACACTGGGGAAAAGACAGTCCCTTCAATAGATGGTGCTGGGAAAACTGGATAACCACATGCAGAAGAATGAAACTAGACCCGTATCTCTCAGTATATGCAAAAATCAAATCAAAATGGATTAAAGACTTAAATTTAAAACCTGAAACTATGAAACCACTCAAAGAAAACATTGGAGAAACATTTTAAGATATCAGTCTGAGCAAAGATGTTTTGGGTAAGACCTCAAAAGCAAAGGCAACAAAAGCAAAAATAGACAAATGGGATCTTATCAAGGTAAAAACCTGCACAGCAAAGGAAACAATCGGTAAAGTGAAGAGACAACCTACAGAATGGGAGGAAACATCTGCAAAACTATCCATCGGACAAGTGATTAACAACCAGAATATATTAACATAAGGAACTCAAATAATTTGATAGGGAAAAAGTATCTAATCTGATTAAAAAATAAGCAAAAAATCTGAAGAGACATTTCTCAAAAGATGACATGCAAATGGACAACAGGTACATGAAAAAATGCTCAACATCACTAATCATCAGGGAAATGCAAATCAAAACCACAATGATACCATCTCATCCCAGTTAAAACAGCTTTTATTAAAAAGACAAAAAAATAACAAATGCTGGCAAATATTCAGAAAAAAAGGGAATGCTCTACACTGTTAGTGGGAATGTAATTTAGGGCAGCCACTGTGGAAAACAGTATGAAGATTCCTCAAAAAACTAAAAATAGAACTAACATATGATACAGCACTCCCACTACTGGGTATATATCCAAAAGAAAGGAAATCAGTATATCGAAGACATAGCTGCACTCCCATGTTTACTGCAGCACTATTCACAACAGCCAAAATATGGAATCAACCTAAGTGTCCATCAACAGATGAATCGATAAAGAAAATGTGGTATATATACACAATGAAATATTATTCAGCCTCAAAAAAGAATGAAATCCTGTCACTTGCAACAACATGGATGGAACTGGAGGTCACTACGATAAATGAAATAAGCTAGGCACAGAAAGACAAATATGGCATGTTCACACTCATATGTGGAAGCCAGAAAAGTGGATCTCATGAAGATAGAGAGTAGACTGGTGGTTACCAGAGGCTGGGAAGGGTAGAGGGATGAAGACATTGGTTAATGGGTACAAAAAACCAGTTAAATAGAAGGGATAAAATCTAGTGTTCAATAGTACAGTAGAGTGGCCATAGTTAACAATAATTTATTGAATAGTTCAAAATAGCTAGAAGAGAAGAACTGGAATGTTCCCAACATAAAGATAAATGTTTGCGGTGAAGGACATCCAATTACCCTGATTTTATCATTACACATTGTATGCATGTATCAAAAATCACATGTACCCCTGAAATATGTACATTATATACCAATTTTTAAAATGGGAGGGGGAAAAAAACACGAGGTCAAAGTGGAAAATGAAAACACTCCAAACTTCAGAGAGCTGTCCCTCAGAATCCTCGAGGAGGAGGGCTTAAAGAGATGGTCACCTCACATCAAGACGGATATGCGATAAATGACCACATGAACATTTAGAACTGCTTTCCAGTCACCTCTCGGAAGGCAGCCACGTCTCTCCAACATTTCAGTTTCTCGAGGTACCACCGAGTAGGGCGCCAGTGGCCGCCAGACTAAAGGTCAAACAGGATAAACTCTGCGCCCCCACCCAACAGCTTGACCGACAATCCGGGGGCCCAAGAGGAAGCAACAGAGGAGAGAAAAGGGTTCTCCAGCCAAATTCACCCCCTTCTTTCATTGGCGCGGCCCAACTCTTACTCAACTTCGAGTTCAGGTTTCCGAGGCGCCGCTCAAGACAAACAGACCTTCGGCTCCTACACCCCTCTCCAGCCCACTTCTTAGCGCGGCCCCGGGGCGCAAGCTGAGGCAGCTCTTCTGGCTTCTTGTCCCCCCAGGCTCGCTCGTCTGCAGGAGCAACGGCGCCCGCCCACCCCACGCAGTTCCCATTTTATTCTGGCTGAGGGCACAGTAACCCCCACGCGACGGGTACTGACGACAAAGGGCTAATGCGAAGCGAGCCCACGTCAAGAGGTCAGGAGTTGGAATGCCCCTTTCACCTACTCCACGGCGGCCGAGGCACTAAACACAAAGAAGAAAAGAAGGGCCGCAGGTCCAGCCGCACACTCACCAGCACAGCCATCCGCGATTCTGTTTGCGGAAACAGCGACCCGGCGCCACGCCTGTCTTGTTACGTAACTTCCGGTGAGTGCGCGGGTCGAGTGTCGCCGCTCTGGCGGAGCGTGGGGCGGTGCATGTCCTCCGCGCCGGAACTACGATTCCCGTCGTGCCGCGCGCGGCGGCGTGCAAAAGGCCGCGCCGAGCGGGCACCGGCAGTTGCGAGCACGTTGCTAGTGGGTGCGGCTGGCGGGGCTGGCGGTGATAGGGGACGGACGTCCGCTTGAGCCCCGCGGGTTCCGGCGCCCTGTCCCACGCTCCGCCAGGTCGCTCTCCTGAGTGACACCGCCCTGGCATCCGAGGAGCTGTCGTCCGGCCTGCGCGGCGGAAAGCGGCGTCGGTCCCGACGTCCTAATAGGTAGCTTGGGCCCTGTGGGACAGCGGGAGGGGTCCAGAGGGCACCTTCAACCCGGGCGTGTGTTTGGGCGCAGGCCCGGGGTCACACCCGGGGCGCGAACCCGGCAGCTGCCGGGCGCCCCTGCTCCTGGAATTGTGGCGGTGTCCGCCCGCCGGACAGGGTTCATTCCCACTCGCTGACCCCACCGGCCCCGGCGGCCTAAAGGTCACCCCTGCCCTTCTCGGTCGGGCCAGTGTCCTGGCAGATCTTGCCTTTGGGACTGTTCCTCCGAGGTAACCTTTTAACCCCTCTTCCTTTCCTCGGAAGCCCGTTGAGGAAGGGCATGGAAGCACGCGCCGTCGGAGTTGTTTTAAAAATGAGCAATATCTCACTTCTCCTTAGGCACTGGCAGGTCGTTCCCTACTGCCCTATTTGGGAAGCCATGGGAGGCCATTCTCATCTGCTAGATTCTGGTCAAGGGGGCAGCCCATACTTATTCTTGAGAAACACCTAAGGGTATATTACTGTGCGTTGGCTGAACTTTAGTATGTGGTGGTTGGGGTGAGAGACCACACTTTTTTGGTCTATCACCCCAGATTTCTACTGGGGAATCGAAAGCACCTACTGTACCAAAACTTGAAAGCTCCGTAGTTCAGGACTTTCAACTGAGATTAGAATCAAAACTGTACCTGCGGATAGATTGTTGATGCGTGTACGTATGAACATTGTTATGTCTCAACACCTCCACACCTTAAGTGTGTAAAACTGATGAGATTTACAATCCATCTTGAATTCTTTACCGAAATTGATCCCTTTAAAAGCAGCTTTGAAAATGTATTTTACCAGCTTGCCTTCTTGTCAGTAGACACAGTCATATTAACGAACAGACTTGGCTTTGGAGAAAGCAGCATTTGCAGCCTGTACTTTCCAATCTAATTGCTTCTAAAACGTGGGCATTAGCCCTTCAGCGATTTTTGACTTCTTTATAAACTTTGAACCAAGAATGAGGCCTATCTTTTTTTCACAAATAAGGATAACCCGTCAATTTCAGATGACTGTGCTTTTATTTTTATTATATGGGATGAGCTAGGTTGAGAATTTACCTCACTTCGTGAATATTGGCAACTGCAAAGGTATAGGTCCTAGGGATTGAATGTACTAGTTACATATCCAGGCTTAAGAACCAGGCAATGGTTGTAATGGTTTTACCCATATTTGCTGGTTCTAATGTTTAAGTTCTTGAGATAATTGCTATTGTAACTTTTTTCAGAAAATGTGTGTGATTTTGACTTTTTAAAAAATTTTATCATTAGATTAAAAGCTTCTTAACTATGTGTTTATACAAACTTCACGATGGATTGAAGTTGTGCCTGGGATCTATAGAGATCACATTTTGTAGTTTTTATAAAACTTACCTAGAAGTCCTGTAAATTCAGTTCAGAATAGAGGGAGGACTCTTGAAAGTAGTAATGTAAGGAGTAAATGGGCCAGATAAAAATATTTTAAAAGTTACCGCTGGTGTTATTGCCCCCCATTATTGCCTGAGTAATCTCTGGTTTTCTGGAAATTCAATTAAAATACTAGCTAATACTTTAGTATCTTCTTTGTGTCAAGCTAAGTGCTTTACACACTTGCACACATTTAATTCTTAAGTAATCCAGCAGGGTAGTTATGATTATTTTTCTTTTACAGAGTATGAGGATTAAGTAACTTGGCCAAGGTCATGCAGTTCATAAGTAGTATGTAGAATCAGGATTTGGACCCAGGCAGTCTGGCTGCAGAGACCAGACTCTGCTCATAATGAAACAGGGCCTGCTAAAAGGTTATCCTTAGGACTGGAAGTTGCCTAGTACATAGTAGATTTTCAGAAAGTGTTTTGAATGCTTTGGTTCTTATGTCCAGAGAGAAAATACCTGAATACGGTTGTTATCTTGCTAGAATGTGAGCTCCACCAAGACAGGGATCTTTATTTTGTGCACTGATTAACCCAGGTATCTTGAACAGTGCCTGGCATGTAGTAGGTACTTATTGAATGAATGAATCTCCAAGAATAAGGTCTTTTTTTTTTTAAAGGACATATGGGATCTATTTTAACCCATTTGTAAGAAAGTGAGAACACTTCTCTCAGAAGTATAATTTTAAAGTATGATTTCTGTTGTAGAGTTAAAGATCATATGTTTTAAACATAAAATTTTTTTTTTAAATAAAGATACGATGTTATAGCTTCTTAAGATTGCTGTTGTTCTGTGGAGGCAGGCAAGAGAGGTGGTTTATGGAAGGTTTGTTCCTCCAAATAGTTTTGGAGGAAGGACTGTTTCTCTATTGCACTCACCACAGTGTCCCTACTGAAATTTTACTGTCTTTTTGGAGCAGGTAAAATATTCTTGTTTAAAAGGTTTTTTCTACAGTTGAAAGTAAGATGTGGTTGAGAAATCTGTAAAGTTACTGTATGTGATGATTAGTTTTATATGTTCAATTTGCCTGGGCAACAATACCTAGTTATTTAGTCAAACAATAATCTAGGTGTTGCTGTGATGGTATTTTGAAGATGTGGTTGACATCTATAATCAGTTGACTTGAAGTAAAGGATATTACCCTTAAAAATGTGGGTGGGCCTCATCCAATCAATTGAAGGCTGTAAGAGCCAAAACTGAGGTGTCCTGGAGAAGAAAAAATTTTCCTGAAGGCTGCAGCATCCATTCTGCCTGAGTTTCTAGTCTACAGATCTGCCCTGCACATTTCAGAGTTGCTAGCCCTCTCTACTGTGTGAGCCAGTTCCTTAAAATAACAATATTTCTATATCTATCTAGAGATAGATGTAGATATTTGTGTTTATAGCTACATCTATGTCTATATTTTTTCCTGTTGGTTCTTTATCACTGAAGAACCCTGACTGATTCAGATTTTGGTACCAAGAGTGGTTCTAGAAAACAGAATCTTAAGACTGAGTTTTCTGAATTGGTTATGGAGTTTCTGGAAGTGGTTCTCTAATCTGATTAGATTTCAAGGCACTAATGACTATTTCCAGTGGTAAGGACTCTGTGGTGTGATATGGAAATAGAGATAGGCAAAATATCACCATTGGATACTCCTACTCAAATGCTTATAGAAGGCAAGGTTCTGGATGATCATGTATTTGATACTTTAGGACATTTTTGTCACATTAATGAGTGTAATGAAATTGGCTGGTTGCTCCTAACTGTGCTGGAGAAAGTGGGGAAAGAAAAGGATGCACTCAGGGCTTCAAATTCTCAGTTTAAGCTGCACATAAATGACCTGAAAGTTTCTGTGTTTGCCCTAAAGAAATCCTTATCCCCTGTAGCTGCAGATCTGAGGTTGGTGAAAACCAAACCCAGAATTTCATCCTGTAAGTGACTGAATTACAATGCAAATTGAATTCCCATCCTCACTGGGGCCTGCATTGATTGGGAAAGAATGGAATCCTCAAATTTGGAATGGGCCGTTTGGGAATGTCCTGATGAAGCTGGGCATATTAAACCCCTAAATTTTGCTCAGTCTTTTTTGCCCGTAGAAGCAACCCTTTGACCTCTGAGGAGGTTACTCCTGCTTTGCCTGAAGAATGTGTGGTGACCTCCCTTGAGATAGTTGGCTTGCAAGACACTGCTGATTCAGGACTTACCCCACCACCCCTCTTTGCTAGACTCAAGTCCAACAGATCCTGAGGGATTAGGTACAAAGTGTGATCCATCCATGAGGAAGTGTACTACACTACTAAAAAACCTGCTTATTTTTCTTTACAATTGCTGTAAACAGAAATCTGGGGAGTGTGTATGGGAGTGGATATTAAGGGTATAGAATTAATATGGAAGGAACATAAAGTTGGACTGAGCATAATTTATTGATATGGGACCATGAAGCAGAACTTCCAGATTCAAAGTTGTACCTCCAGGAGTTAGAAAGGACTCTAACAATTTGGTTGATTAGGTGAAACATGGACCAAAGAGTGGTCTACACTATATGAAGTTGAAATGCCCAAACTGCCTTGGTACACTGTGGAGGAGGGTATCCAAAAGCTTAGGAAGATTGGATGTTAGAGTGAATTTATCATAAAAGATCTGCTCATCCACCATGGGAGGGTCCAGAGGACACACCTTTTACTATGACTGTAGGGGAGCCCCCTAGCATCCATGAAGAACTCTGTAGTTACTCTTCTCTGCAGGTCAGAAATTACAGTGGGAGCTGTTGCCATGACTGGGGATTCTTAAATGCAAGTAGGGATAGTTGGATCCAGGGTGGCAGGGCCACGTCGTGGACCTTGATCACCAAAGACTAGGTGGGCATGGTACCATCATGGCCAGCAGGGTCAAAGCAGTAATAGAATGGTCTGACTTGTTGAGACCTATAATGTTGGCTAGTTGATCATGGTGTCCCTAGAAGAGAAATAGATGGGCAGTCTACTGAATTGTGACTTGATGTGTATAAGTAGAAGAGTTCTAGGTTAAGTGTACAGAAGTCTGACTTGAATTCAAGAGAAAGAGTCATGGTCCCTCGATCAATTCCCAGATTTGAGTCATTTTACAGACTAAGAACCCCTTGAATGAGGGAGGGTGGGTCCCTCTGAGGAAGGACCCCATTGCACTGCCAAAAATGTATACTGTTAAATTTTTTCCCAGCCTTCCCCAAAGGGACCTGTGCCTTCTATCAGGGTGAATGTGCATTGGAGAAAAGGAAATAATCATACTTTTCAGGGATCACTGTATACTTGACTCTGAACTGACACTAATTCCAGGGCACTCAAAGTGTCATTGTGGCCCACCATTCAGAGTAGGGGCTTATTGAGGTTAGGTGGGCAATGGGGATTTAGCTCAGGCCCTCCTCTCAGTGGGTCAGTGGGTCCCTGTACTCCTGCTGTGGTTATATCCCCAATTCCAGAATGCATAATTGATATGGACATACTCAGCAGCTGGCAGAATCCCCTCACTTGTTCCGTGACCTGTGGAGTGAGAGCTGTTGGGATAGGAAAGGCCAAGTGGAGGCCACTAGAACTGCTTCTACCTAGGAAAATAGTAAACTAAAAGCAATACCACATTCCTGGAGGGATTGCAGAGATTAGTGCAATTGAAGGATGCAGGGGTGGTGATTCCTGCCATATTCCCATTCAGCTCTCCGATTTGGCCTGTGCAGAAAACAGATTATCTTGGAAAATGACAGTGGATTATAATGAATTTAACCAAGTGGTGACTGATTGCAGCTGCTGCTCCAGATGTCATTTCATTGCTTGCACAAATTAACCTATTACCTAGGAGCTTGCATGCATCTGATGATCTCCCAAATGCTTTTTCTTAGTATCTGTTACTAAAGACCACCAAAAGCAGTTTTCTTTCAGCTGACAATGCCAGAAATATACCTTCATTGCCCTACCTGAGAGGTGTATCAACTCTCCAATACTATGTCATAATTTAGACCACAGGGACCTTGTTATGGGTTGAGTTGTGTCCCCTAAAAATTCTTATATTGAAGTCCTAGCCCTCAGTACCTCAGAAGGTGACCTTATTTGGGAATAGAGTTGTTAGAAATATAATTAGTTAAGATGAGGTCATACTGGAATAGGGTGGGCCCCTAATCCAACATGACCGTTTTCCTTATAAAAAGGAGAAATTTGGACACAGACATGTGCACGAGGAGAATGCCATGTGAAACTGAAGGCAGAGGTTGGGTTGATACTTGTACAAGCCAAGGCATGCCAGCACACCATTAAAAGCAAGGAGAGAGGCATGGAAAGATTCTTTCTTACAGCCCTCTGAAGGAATCAACCCTGCTGACATCTTGATCTGGGACTTCTAACCCCAGAACTGGAGACAATAAATTTCTATTGTTTTAAGCCATTCAGTTTGTTATGGCAGCTATAGCAAACTAATATGGACCCTATTGCCTTTCCCTTCCACAAGACATTGCACTGGCCCATTGCATTAATGACATTATGTTGATTGGACCTAGTGAGCAAGAATAACAACTATTCTAGACTTATTGGAAAGACATTTGCATGTAAGAAGGTAGGAAATAAATACAACAAAAATTCTGGGGCCTTCCACTTCAGTGAAATTTCTAGGGGTCCAGTGGTATGATATAGGGCATATTCCTACCTACAACAACAAAAAAAGAAACAAGGACTAGTGGACCTCTTTGGATATTGGAGGTCACAAATTCCTCATTTGGGCGTGCTAGTCCCATGCCATTTACGTGACCCATTTACGTGACGCATTTGAGTGACCTAAAATGCTGCTAGTTTTGAGTGGGGCCCAGAACAAAAGAAGGCTCTGCAACAGGTCCAGGCTGCTGTGCAAGCTGCTCTGCCACTCAGGCTGTGTGATCCTGTGGATCCCCATGGTGCTTGAAGTGTCAGTGGCAGATTGAAATGCTGTTTGAAGCCTTTGGCAGCCCCTATGGGAGATAATCACAGTGTAGATCCTTAGGATTTTGGAACAAAACCTTGCCATCCTCTGCAGCTAACTGCTCTTGTATTGAGAAAAAGCCTTTGGCTTACTACTGAGCTTATTAGAAACTGCGTGCTTAACCATGGGCAACCAAGTTATGCAACCTGACTAGAAAAATGACTAGGATATTTCAGCAATTAAAAGCATAGAAAGCATGTGTTCAAATCCTGGTTCTAATTACTAACCATATTGTCTTTGAATAATTGACCAAACTTTGTGTTTTAATTTCCTCATGGAGTCATTGTATGGAATAAATGAGTTAATGCAGTGCTTAGCACACAACCTGTCAATTTTTAGCTTATCACAACTAAAACTTCTGTGATGTCATGTGAAGTCATAAGTCTGTGTCTTTGAATGTGATTGTAGAATTTTTTGCCTTGATACAGCTGAAAAAATAGAGTGATTTTCATGAATTCATATTAACCAGAGCAGCAGTTTGAAATAGTGAACAGTCGCAGAGACATTTTACATGTTTTCAGGTCCTGAGTTTACTTCTTCTGAGAATGAGCTGTGATAGCAGTGGTCCAGGGCTTGCGTGGGTGAAGGGTAGCTGGGAGTGTGCAGCAGTAGCTGAAGAACAGCAGTAAGCCAGTAGACATCAAAAATTAGGAAGGGATCCTCCCAGAGAGTGGGAGGTGGGTGGGTAGATTCTGGGGATGCCAGGGGCAAAATGAGTCCTATTAGAAAGTCTCATTTACAAGCAAAAGTTTTGAAGACAGCCTTATAAGTTAGGGATTCCCCATTTTTGCTTACTTCTACATTGCCTTTATAACTTCTTGGACTGGATAAATTGGATTAAATATGGTATTTTATTTGGTATCCTTGATTTTTAACATAAGCATGGGTTAGAGTAGCTATTCATTGCCATTTCAAATACTGTTATAGTTTGAGCTCTTAAGTAGGCTATATGGTAATTTGTATCATTTGATAAAATTAGAGGAATTAGATAAACAGTGATGGGCTTGTGATGTAGTGTTTGCCAAATGTATGTCACACATCATCATAAGAAAAAAATATATTTGTGTGACACATCTTATAAAAGAAAGCAGACCTATGTCGAATTCTAAATGCAAGTTTTTTTAAAGACATATTTTAACATTGGATGCAGAACACAAGAGTTTTTTTTTTTTCTTACAACATGGCTTCTAGTACTCTGATGATCAAATCACATTTTCTGAAATATACTTTATACCTGTGGTCCCCAATCCCCAGGCTGTGGCCCATTAGGAACCAGGCCACACAGCAGGAGGTGAGTGGCAGGCAGGTGAGTGAAGCTTCATCTGTGTTTACAGCTGCTCCCCATAGCTCACATCACTGCCTGAGTTCTGCCTCCTGTCAGATCAGCAGTGACATTAGATTCTCGTAGGAGCATGAACCCTACCATAAACTGCACATGCAAGGGATCTAGATTGCACACTACTTATGAGAATCTAATGCCTGATGATCTGAGGTAGAGCTGAGGTGGTGATGCTAGCTCTGGGGAGTGGCTGCAAATACAGATTATCATTAGCAGAGAGGTTTGACTACACAATAAATGTAATGTGCTTGAATCGTCCCAAAACCATCCGCCCCCCCTGCCCCCAGTTCATGGAAAAAATTGTCTTCCATGAATTTGGTCCCTGTTGCCAAAAAGTTTGGGGACCACTGCTTTAGACAGTAAACACTGACAAAACTAGGTAACCCACAGAGGATGTTACCAGGGTTTTTCTCCAAAGCTAAACTGAAACAGATTCTATTGCAATTCACTTGCTGTAAAATATATGTATAATTTCTCATATGTACTTTTTGGTTTAACATGCATAGGCCTTATTTTCTTTATCAAGTAAATTCCTGCATTGCTAGACATGCTTTTAGTTAATTAGTAACAATAAATTTGTATTAAAACTGATTTTCATGGTAAAAGAAGTGAAATTTGTCATTTGGCCCTCAATCCTTTATTTTTAGGGAAAAGACACAATTTATATACATGAAGCAATTTGTAAGAAGGTGGGGGGGGTGCTAGATTAGCAGTTCTTTTCTTGGGTTCTTTTTCCCTTTTTTTGGTCAGTAGTTAGCTATGTGACCAGGAACAAGTTATGAAATATTATATGTCCTTGCCTTCCTCCTCTGTAAATATAAAGGATAATATTAAGGGGCCTCTAAATTTCCTTGTAAGTCTTAGCATTATGAAGTTCTAATACAAATAACTGTGATTAAACCTAAAGTTGCTCTTTTTATGCAGTTCTACTCAGAATCTATATGGCCTGCCATTTTTGCAGTCCCTGTCACAAAGGCTTTGAGAAAATGGAAATAATTCTTACTCACCAGATGGTTGGGAAGGTTCCATGGGATAGTAGGCTGTGTTTTCTATTTATTATCTCAGTTTCCCTGAGTCAGGAGTATGGGCACATCTCAGCTGGCTGAGGCTCATCGTCTCAAGGTGTCAGGCAGGCTGTGTTCTAATCCAGAGGCTCAACTAGGGAAGAATCTGTTTGCAGACTCATTCGGGTTGTTGGTAGAATCCATCTTTTTGCCAGTATGAGTGAGGGCCCCAGCTTCTTTTTGGCTGTTGACTGGAGGTCCCCCTCAGGTCCTAGAATTTGTTCCGTGCTATGTGGCCCTGTCCATAGGCAGTTCACCCAATAGCTCTTTGCTTCCTCGAGGCCAGCAGGAGAATCTTTCTCTCCAGTCTGTGAAGATGGAGTCCATCTGTCTTTTCTACTGTTTAGTGATTAGGAGCAAGTGATAGGTTCTACTTGCATTCAAGGGGAGAGGATTCCCCAAAGATGCAGCTCACTGGGGTTCACCTTGGGGTTTGTCTGCAAGAAGATTGTATCTGTATTGACCTTGTGCCATACCTGGATATTGTTGTGCTTATTTAAAAATTAAATCTATTGGCCATGCGCAGTGGCTCACGCCTGTAATCCTAGCACTCTGGGAGGCTGAGGTGGGAGGATTCCTTGAGGCCAGGGGTTCAAGACCAGTCTGAGCAAGAGCAAGACCCCATCTCTACAATAAATAGGAAAAATTAGCCGGGCATGGGGGTGCATGCCTGTAGTCCCAGCTACTCAGGAGGCTGAGGCAGGGGGATCGCTTGAGCCTAGGAGTTTGAGGTTGCAGTGAGCTATGGTGACGCCACTGCGCTCCAGCCCAGGAAACAGAGCGAGACCCTGTCTCAAAAACAAACCACCAAAAAGACTTAAAAATATGGACAAAAATTTTTATGTGTGAGGATACTATTTACAGTGCATTAAAATTGGAAACAATCTAAGAGTAAGAGAATGATTAAATCAATTGTAAGGTTTTATTTTTTCTACATGATTATTTCTTATCCAGTTGTTTAGACTTATATTTTTGGTGACTCTTTAATGGTGTGGGCATAAGCTAATGGTAAAGAATACAAAAATGACTTGTACAGAAAGCAATAATCCAGGATCTAAATTAAGCTTAGTTCTCAGCTGGTTCCTGTGTACAAAATCAAAGGTCAAAGAAGATTGAACAGTCAGATAATTGTTTTGGGCAGATTTCTCTACAAGGTAAAAAACAGTTTCAGAAGCTACTGAATTTACTTTATCCTTCTTGCTGCATATCACTTTTTCTAAGTACTACTTTTATCACATCACTCCCATGCTCTAAAGCTTCAGTTGCTCTTTCCTTAGGAATTCATAAGTTCTCTACAATTACAGTCTCATTTCTCATTGAAAAGGCCCTTCTTAACAAATTGGCACTCTTTTCCACTCACCATTTCTACGTTAACCTACAATGACCTTCCATCTTTTTTTCCATTGCTCTTACGTCTTTCTTAAGTCTTTCTTTCTTGAACATATTCTGGGCAGCCTTCAACTGACCACTGCAGTTCACAGTTAGCCTTTTCTTTTTCCCCCCTAATATCTAGTATGTTTATAAACTTGTAACTCATCTTTAACATTTGTCTTATATCTTGGGATATTTAATTACCTTTTCATAAATAGATTGTAAACTACTTAAAAGCAGTGACCATATATTGTACTAATTTGTTCCAGGTGCCAAAAGGGTTACAGTTCTGTGTAATGTCCAGCCTTTGGTAGTTGGCCAATAGAAAGCTCCATTGTTAAGTTGTTTTATAATCATTTTACATTGGTATATTTTAGGTACTCTGAAGGTACAGAAGAAAATACTCTGGTTCATACTCCTAGAGGAGCTAAAATTCTGTTGGGAAAAGTAAGAGTTAAATTTTTTGGAGAAATGTCGGGCAACTACGAATTTCACAGTGAAGCACTTCCCTGCTTCTAACCACCAAAGCAGTGGTGGGCTCTGCAGTAGGAGACAGAGTGACTGTAGGAGAAGTCATTTCCCTTTCACTCTGACAGCAAAAGGAAATGGAGCTGCTGCCTTTGGCCTCTGACATCATCTGGTGGTCTGCTTACTCACCCAAGTGTGATTTTCAGGAACTATGAGTATGTTTGTGCTAATTCAGGTGTCTAAATTTATTCAAGATTATGCACATATATGTGCACATGGGGTGATTTAGGTATTGGTGTGAATTCTATTTAGTTTAAGAAGTGCTCTGAAGGTTGAGAGGTCTTAAAACAATGGTAAGGAAGAGGGGGACTAAGAATAGATGGAATAAATCTTGCTAACCTGAACAAAAGACCATAAAGGGTGATAGTGGCAAAACATCAAGTCTTATCTCAGGTATGAAAATTATAAGTTATGTTGTCATTTTATGTCAACATACATTCTAGACTTATATCAGACAAGAACAACAAAAGTTAAAGTTGTGCTTTAAGGAAAAGTTAATGGTTTTGCGTGAAAAAGTTAAACTTTTAACAGTAAAAAAAGTTGTGCTGTAAGGAAAGAAGCTTTATAATAAGTGGATAGTTCAAAGGATAGTTCAAACTTATGAGTAGAGAATAAGAATATCACCAAGTCATGCCTTCAAGATCTGAACATCTTAGCTTTTACATCTCTGGGGTTTATAACAACAAAAGATAGAACGGGGCTGGAGGAAAGCCAGGGGCAGCAAGTGAGCAGCCCCAGAAGCTGACCTGTGTGGTCCAAGTCCAAAATTACTCTCTGTCCTTTCTCAGGGTAGCACACTGCTGCCAGCCTTCTTATGCCACAACTCCCATGATTCAGAGTTCTTAGTTTTGATTCCTTTCTCTATTGGTGGAAATAATTTTCTCAGGGAGGATATGTGGTGTCTTAGTCCGTTCAGGCTACTATATAAAAATACTACCATAAACTAGGTGGCTTATAAACAATGAAAATTTATTTCTCACAGTTTTGGAGGCTGGGAAGTCCAAGATCAGGGTGCCTAGGGACCCACTTCCTGGTTCATAGACAGCCATCTTTTCCCTGTAACCTCACATGATGAAAGGTCCATGAGCCCTCTGGGGTGTCTTTTATAAGGGCGCTAATCCCATTCATTAGGCCTCTGCCGCTCATGACCTAATGACCTCCCCAAGACCCTACCTCCTAATACCATAACTTGAAGGTTGGGATTTTCTATATGGGGGGCCACAAACATTCACACCATAACATACGTGTAGTGTTTGGGAGGCTTTTGTATATTTGAGAATGTCTTTAACATGAATGTCAAGTTCAGTTTTCTTATTAATATAATTCTTAGGTCACACTTTCCTCTTTAAACTCTGTGGTTATTACTCTATTGTTTTCTGGTTCTTAATAAAGCCGAAAAGTCTAAGACTAGCCTGATTTTTAGGTCTATGAAGACAAGCTGTTTTTTCCTGATTGTATTCTAATAGGATTTCTCTTCCTATAATTTAAACAAGTTCATGTAAGGAATTTTATTTTGCCTAAATCATATTGAACCTGTTGGTTTTGCAGTCTCAGGTCTTTTTCCCCAATATTGGTTTTGTTTACATTTTTCTTAGGTTTGGGAACCTAAGATCTCTTTTGAATCTCTGTATCTGTCAACTTTTCCTTGTCATTTTTACCTTGTTGACTATTTCTCTTCATCATTACATAGCTCTAGTTTGCGTCTCCACAGTACTGATTTGATGAGACTTAATCACTGGTTGAAAGAGCTGAGGGAATAGGAAGATTCTTGGCTAACGCTCATGTAGCTTTTTGTCTTGGACAACTTGGTCTCCAAAGGAGGCACGTATTTGGGGAGTGGGAGGAAGAGGTGTTGAGTACCATATGGGATCTTTTATGTCCAAGATATATGTTGAGCAGTCTAGGTGGCTAAGTCCTATTCTAGTTTCATGTATGGATGTGGAGAGTCAGAAGAAGATCTGGACAGGAAATATAAGTTTCGGGTCCATCACTTCATGGATGTAAAGGTTATTGCCCAAATAAAGTGTGTAGAGTAAGGAGAGAGCCTACATTTAGATTTAAAAGAAAAAGAAGCCTATGGATGAGAATAAGAGGGAACCTCTGTGATCAAAAGACCAGAAGAGAAGAACTATAGTTATAGAAATGAACATCTGGAAAGAGTTTAAACAATAGGGAGTGAGTAGTTAGTGTAGTTATGTGTAACAGAGAATGAAATACCTGAAAGGTATCAATAGGAGCTCATTGATGGTTTTAGGGGAAGTAGTTTCTGAGGGGAGAGCAGTGTAGGTGGAAAAGAGTAGTTATTGTTTTAAGAAACTTCTCTGGTAAAGGGAAGAAGAGAAATTGGGCAGATATCACAGAAAGACCTATTTCCTTGATAGCTTATCTATGTGCTGAAGGAAAGAAGCCAGTGGAGAGGGCAGTTAAGATACAGGAAAGAGAATGGCAGTAGAAAAATGTGAGGAAAATTGGTCAATAACAACTTAGGTTCACTTTTAAAGGGAGGAAGGGAATAGTTTCACCTAATTATTTTTTTCTTTTTTTCTTTCTTTATTTTTTATTTTATTTTATTTCAGAGTATTACAGGGGTACAAACGTTTTGGTTATGTAAATTGCTTTTGTACAGTTTGAGTCAAAGTTATAAGTGTGCCCATCACCCAGATAGTGTTCATTGTACCTGTTATATGTGAATTTACTCATCCTGTCCTTCCCCCCCCACCTACTTGATTTCCGATGAGTTTTATTTCCATATGTGCACATAAATGTTGTTCAGTTAGTTCCAGTTTAATGGTGAGTACATGTGGTGTTTGTTTTTCCATTCTTGTGACACTTCACTTAGAAGAATGGTCTCCAGTTCCATCCAGGTAAATACAAGAGGTATTAGTTCACCATTTCTCTTTATGGCTGAGTGGTACTCCATGTTATACATATACCACATTTGAGTAATCCACTCATGTATTAATGGGCACTTGGGTTGTTTCCACATCTTTGCAATTGTGAATTGTGCTGCTATAAACATTTGGGTGCAGGTGTCTTTTTTATAAAATGTCTTTTTTTCCTTTGGGTAAATACCCAGTAGTGGGATTGCTGGATCAAAAGGTAGGTCTACTTTTAGTTCTTTGAGGTATCTCCGTAATCCTTTCCATAGAGGTTGTACTAGTTTGCAGTCCCACCAACAGTGTATAAGTGTTCCTGTCTTACCACATCCACGCCAGCATTTGTTGTTTTGGTATTTTTTTATAAAAGCCATTCTCACTGGAGTTAGGTAATATCTCATTGTGGTTTTGATTTGCATTTCCCTGATGATTAGAGGTGTTGAGCATTTTTTCATATGTTTATTGGCCATTAGTCTATCTTCTTTTGAAAAGTTTCTGTTCATGTCTTTTGCCCACTTTATAATGTGGTTATTTGATTTTTTTCTAGGTGATTTGCTCGAGTTCTTTATAGATTCTGGTTATCAACTCTTTATCAGGTGTATAGCATACAAATATTTTCTCCCATTCTATAGGTTGTCTCTTCCCTCTATTGATTGTTTCCTTGGCTGTGCAGAAGCACTTTTAGTTTGATCAGGTCCTATTTATTTATTTTTGTTGTTGCTGTGATTGCTTTTGGGTTCTGCTTCATAAATTCTTTGCCTACGCCAATGTCTATGAGAGTTTATCCAACATTTTCTTTTTTTTTTTAATTTCAGAATATTATGGGGGTACAACACTTTAGCTATATGTATTGCCCATGCACTGCCCGTGTCAGAGCTACAATCGTGGTCATTCCCCAAACTGTGCTGCCCGCATCCATTCAGTGAGAGTTTTCCCATCCCCTCCACCCCCCTCCCACCTGCCCGCCTGCTGATGAATATTATTGCCCTGTGTGATGTAAGTGTTGATCAGTTAGTACCAATTTGATGGTGAGTACCAGTGGTGCTTGTTTTTCCATTCCTGTGACACTTCGCTTCGAAGAATGGGCTCTAGCTCCAACCAGGGTAATACCAGATGTGTTAATTCACCATTGTTTTTTATTGTTGAGTAATACTCCATGGTATACATATACCACATTTTATTAATCCACTCGTGTATTGACGGGCACCTGGGTTGTTTCCACATCTTTGCAATTGTGAATTGTGCTGCTATAAACATTCATGAACAGATGTCTTTATTATAGAATGTCTGTTTTTCCTTTGGGTAAATACCCAGTAGTTGGGATTGCTGGGTCAAATGGTAATTCTACTTTTAATTCTTTGAGGTATCTATCTCCATATTACTTTCCATAGAGGTTGCACTAGTTTGCAGTCCCACCAGCAGTGTATGAGTGTTCCTATCTGTCTGCATCCCCGCCAACATTTGTTGTTTGGGGATTTTTTGATATGAGCCAATCTCACTGGAGTTAAGTGATATCTCATTATGGTTTTGATTTGCATTTCCCTGATGATTAGAGAAGTTGAGCAATTTTTTATATGTTTGCTGGCCGTTATTCTGTCTTCTTTTGAAAAGTTTCTGTTCATGTCCTTTGCCCATTTTTTAATAGGGTTGTTTGATTTTTTCTTGTTGATTTTCCTAAGTTCTGTATAGATTCTGGTTATCAGTCCTTTATCAGATGTGTAACATGCAAATATTTTCTCCCATTCTGTTGGTTGTCTGTTCACTCTAGTGATAGTTTCCTTGTCTGTGCAGAAGCTTTTTAATTTGATCAGGTCCCATGTATTTATTTTGGTTGCTGCTGTGATTGCTTTGGGGGTCTTCTTCATAAATTCTTTGCCTAGGCCAATGTCCATAAGAGTTTTTCCAACGTTTTCTTCGAGAATTCTTATAGTTTCATGCCTTAGGTTTAAGTTGGTTATCCATCGTGAATTAATTTCTGTGAGTGGTGAGAAGTGCAGATCTTGTTTCAGTCTTCTACATGTGGCTCTCCAATTTTTCCAGCACCATTTATTGAATATGGATTCTTTTCCCCGGTGTAGGTTTTTGTCTGCTTTGTTAAAGATCAGATGGCAATATGAGGACGGTTTTATATCTGGGTTCTTGGTTCTGATCCATTGGTCTATGTCTGGATCTATCTGCCAGTACCATGCTGTTTTGGTTACTATAACTTTGGTCTGCAGATTTGTTCTTTTTGCTGAAGGTTGTTACCTTGGCAATTTGGGCTCTTTTTTGGTTCCATGTGACGTGTAGAATTATTTTTTCTAGATCTGCAGAAAATAACAGTGCTATTTTAATGGGGATTGCATTGAATCAGTAAATCATTTTGGGTACTATAGACATCATAACAATGTTGATTCTGCCGATCCATGAGCATGATATTTTTTTTCATTTGTTTACATCCTCTGCTATTTCTTTCTTCAGTGTTTTGTAGTCCTCCCTGTAGAGGTCTTTCACCTCCTTGGTGAAATATATTCCTGGGTATTTTATTAGGTTATTAAGTATGGAATGTCCGATTTCCTTAAGTACTAAGTTTGACAGTTGATATCTCTGACGTTTCACTTTGACACTTCTTTTTTTTGTAATTTGAAGGTACATCCTCATTTTTTCAAACACATGTTTTGGCTTGTAATAAGTCAAAAATTCATGTTATTTTTTAATACGAACTTCATCATGGAACCAATGCAGCACAGACAGCTCAAAATATCAATGAAGTGTTTGGGAAGGATGTGGCTAATGAACGCACAGTACGTCAATGGTTGGAGAAGTTCCATTCTGGTGATTTTAATCTTGAAAATGAGCTATGTGGGTGACCTGAGACGAACGTGGATAATGATGAGCTGAAAGCTGTAGTGGAAGGAAATCCATCTCAGCCTATGCATGAATCAGCAGCAAGGTTTGACAATATTCTTCCAACAATATTGGACCATTTGAAACAAATCAGCAAGGTAAAGAAGCTTGAGGGATGGGTACCGCATGAATTAAACAAGCGTCAGAAGATAAATCATCTCAAAGCTTGCCTTTCTTTGCTATCATGATATAAAGGCAAACCATTTCTACACCATATTGTTAAGTGTGATGAAAAATGGATTCTTTTTGACAATCGAAAGCATTTGGCACAATGGTTGGATAATGATGAAGTGCCAAAACACAGTCCAAATCCCAATATTCATCAAAAAAAGCTAATGGTGTCTGTTTGGTGGTCCAGCACTGGTATTGTCCACTGCAGCTTCAGGAAACCTGGTTAATCGATTACAGCTCTTGTCTACTGCAACCAATTGGATGAAATGATGAGGATGCTTGTGATTAAGCAGTGAGATTGGTCAATAGAGACAGGCCAATCCTCTTGCAAGACCACATGTCACAAAAAATGACACTGCTCAAACTACAGAAGCTGGACTTGGAAACTCTCTGTTATCCACTGTATTCACCAGACCTTGCACCAAATGAATACCACTTCTTCCAGGCTTTGGACCACTTCTGGCAAGGAAAAATATTCAATTCTCAACAAGCTGTGGAAAATGCCTTTCACGATTTCATCGCCACTTGCTCTCCAGGCTTCTTCACTGCTGGCATAAGCAAGATACCATTAAGATGGCAAAACTGTGTCAATATTTTAGGTATATACTTTGATTAATTGTACTACTTCTTTTTGAGATATAAGAAACTAAACTTCTGATCCAAAGTCATACATTTCATATTTAATGACCTAATATTTTTCTTTGTTGTGATTGCGAAAGGTATTGAGTCTTTGATTTGATTTTCAGGTTGACTGTTGTTGGCATATAGGAATGTTACTGATTTGTGTACATCGATTTCATAACCTGAGACTTTGCTAAATTTATTTATCAGTTCTGGAAGTCTCTTGGCAGAATCTTTGGGGTTTTGTAGGTATAAAATCATATCATCGGTGAAGAGTGATAGTTTGACTTCTTCTTTCCCCATTTGGATACCCTTGATTTCCTTCTCTTGCCTGATTGTTTTGGCTAGGACTTCCAGTACTATGTTGAATAGAAGTGGTGACAGTGGGCAGCCTTGTCTGGTTCCAGTTCTAAGAGGGAATGCTCTCAATTTTTCCCCATTCAGTATGATGTTGGCTGTGGGTTTGTCATACATGGCTTTTAAGATTCTGAGGCATGTCCCATCTATGCCTATTTTGTTAAGAGTTCTTATCATAAAAGAGTGCTAAATTTTGTCCAATGCTTTTTCTGCACCTGTCGATGAATCATATGGTCTTTGTTTTTGCTTCTATTCATGTGGTGAATCACATTTATAGATTTACGCATGTTGAACTATCCTTGCATCTCTGGGATGAAGCCCACCTGGTTGTGGTGGATTTTTTTTTAATGTGCAGCTGAATTTGGTTTGCTGGGATTTTATTGAGAATTTTTGCATCTATATTCATACAGGATATTGGTCTGTAGTTTTTTTTTTTTTGTTGTATCCTTTCCTGGCTTTGGTATCAAGGTGATATTGGCTTCGTGGAACAAGTTGGGGGGAGAACTCCTTCCTTCTTGATGTTATGAAATAATTTCTGCATTATAGGTATCAGTTCTTTGTAGATCTGGTAAAATTTGGCTGTGAAACCCTCTGGTCCGGGACCTTTTTTTGTTGGGAGATTTTTTATTGCTGCTTCAATTTTGTTACTTGATACTGGTCTGTTCAGAAGTTCTATTCCTTCCTGATTGAGCCTAGGAAGGTTGTGTGTTTCCAGGAATTTGTCCATTTCCTCAATGTTTTCCTCAATGCATTTCCTCAGTGCATAGAGATGTTGATACTATTCAGGTGGTAGGTGGTATTTTGTATTTCCGTATTATCTGTTGTAATAGCTCCTTTTTCATTTCTGATTGAGCTCATTAGGGTCCTTTCTTTTCTGTCTCTAGTTAATCTAGTGAGAGGGCTGTCAATTTCATCTTTTCTAAGAACCAACTTTTTGTTTTATTAATCTTCTGTATCATTCCTTTGGAATTGATTTCATTTAGTTCTGCTCTGACCTTAGTTATTTCTTTTCTTCTGCTGCGTTTGGGATTGGTTTGCTCTTCCTTTTCCAATTCCTTGGGAGGATTCATTATATTGTTGATTTGTGATCTTTCTGTCTTTTGGACATAGGCATTTAAGGCTATGAGTTTTCCTCTTAGGACTGCTTTTGCAGAATCCCACAGATTTTGCTAACTTGTATCCCCTTTGTCATGTAGTTCGAACAATATTCTGATTTCCATCTTAATTTCCTCGACCCAATAATTGTTCAGCAGTATGTTGTTTAATTTCCATGACTTTGTGTAGGGTTGAGTGTTTCTGTTGGAATGTACTTCTAATTTTATTCCTCTGTGGTCTGAGAAGATACATGGTATAATTTCTATTTTTTTAACTTTTTTGAGACATGTTTTGTAGCCTAGGATGTGATCAGTCTTAGAGAATGTTCTGTGAGCTGATGGAAAGAATGTGTATTCGGTAGTTTTGGGATAGAATGTTCTGTAAATGTCTGTTAGGCCCATTTGTTCTAGAGTTCTATTTAAGTCCATTGTTTCTTTGTTTATTTTCTGTTCGGAGGATCTTTCCCGTTAGGTGTTGAAGACCCTGGCTATTACAGTGCTGCTGTATATCATTTTGTTTAGATTCAAGTAGGATTTGCTTTATGAATCTAGGCACACCTGTGTTAGGTGCATAGATATTTAGGATTGTTATATTTTCTTGTTGAATTGTTCCCTTCACCATTGTATAATAACCATCTTTTTCTTTACTTTTGTTGATTTGAAATCTGTGTTATCTGATATGAGAATGGCTACACTAGCTTTGTTTTGGTTTCTATTTCCATGGAATATTGTTTTCCATCCCTTCACCTTGAGTCTGAATGAGTCCTTGTGGGTTAGATGAGTTTCCTGGAGACAGCAGATACTTGGCTTTTATTTTTTTAATCCATTCAGCCAGCCTATGTCTCTTCAGTGGTAAGTTTAAACCGTTCACATTTATTGAAAGAATTGATAAGTGGGGTGGATTTCTGTTCATCCTGTTGAGTAGAACTTTATTGCTTTGCTTTACTTCTCGAGCCATTGTGGTATCTGGACTCTGAATTTTAGCTTTTGGATGGTTTTACTCTGGTGCGTGACTATTGTGCCAATCTGTGAATAATGTAATTCTGAGTACTTCCTGTAGGGCAGGTCTGGTCTTGATAAATTCCCTCAGCATTTGCTTGTCTGAGAAAGTCTTTATTTCTCCCTTATATAAGAAACTTAGTTTTGCATGATACAAAATTCTAGGCTGGCCATTATTCTGTTTGGGAAGACCGAGAATGGGACCCCAGTCCTTTCTGGCTTGTGAGATTTCAGTTGAGAAGTCTGCAGTTAGTCTGATGGGTTTTCCTTTGTAAATTACCTGATGCTTTCGCCTCATGGTTCATAGGAGGGCCTCTTTCGTGTTAACTTTGGCCAGTCTGATGACGACGTGTTGTAGTGATTGTCTCTTTGCTATGAATCTCCCAGGGGTCCGTTGCGCTTCTAGTACCTGGATGTCCCGGTTTCTAGCAAGACCTGGGAAATTTTCTTCAAGTATTCCCTCAAATAGGTTTTCCATCCCTTGTATATTTTCTTCTTCATCTTCAGGGATGCCTGTAATTCTTGTTAGGCCTCTATACATAAATCCATATTTCTTGTAGGCTTTGTTTGTTCCTCTTATTTTTCTATTCTTTCTCTTTGACTGACTTGTTTAATTCAAAGGTGTTCTCTTCTGGCTCTGAGATTCTTTCTTCTGCCTGATCTTGCCTACTTTTATGGCTTTCCACAGTGTTTTGTATTTCCTTGAATGAATTTTTCACTTCCAGAAACTCTGCTTGATTTTTTAAAATAATTTGATTTCTTTAGTGAATTTTTCATTCATTTCCTGCATTGTTTTTGTGGTTTATTTGTGATGGGTTTCTATCTTCTCTGGTATTTCATTAAGCTTCCTTACAGTCTGTATTTGAAATTTTTTATCAGTCATTTCAATATTTTCATTTTGGTTGGTTTCCATTGGTAAGGAGTTACTGTTTTCTTTTGGGGGTGTCCTTTTATTCTGATTTTTCATGTATCCAGAGATCTTTTCCTGATTCCTTCTCATCTGGAGCAGATTTTGCTTCTTATTTTTAGATTGTCTTTTGATTAAATAATGGCACTCGTAGTTTAGTCTGTGAGACAGTGGGTGGTGCTTATGGGTGAGAATCAACCACACCCTGTATGATTGAGTCAGTAAATGCTGTAAAGGGCATGCAAATTGACCTCCCTGTCAGTAGGTGGCACTTGCCAGAAGGAACAAGCTGCAGTGTTGTTTCTGGGTCCTGTGACAGACTCTAGTCCCTCCGGAGAAGCACGTGATTGCCCCAGGTGGTGGGTGGGGCCCTGGAATTTCAGGTGAGTCCTTATTCTCTGCCACAGCAGAGGTGGGTGGGGGAGTGGGGATGGGCGAGGCTGGGTTGGCTGAGCTTCCCCTCAGGCTCCACAAAAGTTGGCAAGGGATCTGTTTCAGTGGGGCTCAAAGGTCTGCTCTCAGCTTCCAGGCAAAGCCACAAGGGAGAGGCTGTAGTGGCCTCGCCCAATCACAAATCTTCCCTTCTTGCCCCTGAGCAATGTTATTGAGACATGGGGGTACAGGATCTGGCCTGTGGGCCTCTCCCAGGCTTCCTAAAGATCATTACCTGACCATGTCAGGGAGAAGTGTGCTGGTCCTGAGTTTCCCACGGGGTGCCCAAGTAGGTTCTATGTCCCTTCACCTCAGGGCATGCTCCGCACTGACGGAGTGGCCAGGCCAGTGGCACCAGGTAGGGCCGGTGGTCACGGAGCTCATAGTCTGAGCACCCCTCAGTCTGCTGCAGGACCCCTAGAGGAAAGGTCTGAGCCCCATTCTCTGTGGAAGTCTCAGCATGGCGACTCTATTGTCTCTCTTGGCAGCTGCAGATGTGGGGTGGGAAGGGGAGGAAAAGAGTCTAGAAAGGTTTGAGCCCCACTCTGTGGAAGGCCCGGTGTGGTGGATGTGCCAACAGAGAGGAGAAGCAGTTCCTGTGAGCCCTGCCTCAATCGTCTCTCAGCAGCCATGGGCAGGGCAGGGGAAGGGGAGGAAAAGAGTCTCAGTGGAAGAAAGCTAGCACTCTGGTTGTCTATTTGTTTCTCCAGAAGGCAGCCCACCCAGAATGTCCAGGCTCTGGGGTCATGCAGATCCCCTGGGACCGGACCCACTGGACCCCTGTGCCTCCCGTGGTCTGGACTGGAGTTGGGAAATGTTTGTGTGGGAATGAGCAAGATGAAAACTGAGGGGCTGAGGCCCCCTGGGGAGGACAAAGGTGCACAGTGGGTGGAGAAGAAACATGGCGCCTGCCATCTTGGCTCGGGTCTATGGTGATGGGAATTGACCCCGAGGGTACCCACTGCCTGGTGCTTTGTCCTTGAGAAGCTCCCAGTTCACTGGTGGCAGCAGCTTTTGGACTTGTGAGGGTAGAAGAGATCTCCAGCAGCTCAGAAGCCCATGGCCTGCCAGAGATGTGGGGGAGAGAGAAATAAGCCCTCCTTCTCGCTGGACTCCATGCCTCTCGGGAGTTGATCTTTGCCGATATCCTGCTCCTTTGTTTTCTGCTCCTAATTCTGGGGGCTAGACGCCCAAGATCAAGGTGCCAGTGGGGTTGCTTTCTTCTGAACCTCTCTCCTAGGCTTGCCTATTATTTTTTTCTTCAACAGACATTTATTGAGCGCCTCCTTTGTGCCAGTCAGCCTTTGTTTTAAGTAACTGGGATTCATCAGTGAACAAAACATGGAGAAAATCTCTACTGTTATGGAACCATAAGTAGTAAATATAACAAATAAGTAAATTATAGGATGTTAGAAGATAAGTACTGTGGATAAAAAAGAAACTAATAGAGCAAAGTAAGGAACGTTGGGATGTCGGGGCCAGAAGCAAGCATGCTGCAGTTTTAAATAGGATGGTCATGGTAGGACTTACAGAGCAGGTGGCATTTGAACAAAGACTTGAAGGAGGCAAAGTAGTTAGCCATGCGGCTTTTGGGGGAAAGACTGTTCCAAACAGAGGGAACAACTAGTGCAAAAGTCGTAAAGCAGGAGCCTTTTTAGCTTGTGGTCAAGGGGCTGGTGTGGCTTCAGCCGAGTGAGCGAGAGACTGAGCATAAATGCAGTCAGAGGGGGCAGGGGCAGCTGAAGTAGGGCCTGGTCTTCCAGTGTAAGGACTTGGCTTTTACTCCAAGAGAAACTGGAGAGTTTTAAACAGAGGAGAGTCATGATCTGATTTAGAGAGTATATTTATCATCAGCTAAAAGTAAAGTGTAAGAGGCTTGAAGAGATTGGGAAGGGTGTGGAATAGTCCCTCAGGCGGGATGAGAGGCAGCTGCTCAGAAACTGTGACGGACTGTCGCACAGCACACACAGCTTGTCACTGTGTGCACAGCTTGTCACTGTGTGCTGGCACTAATTCACTCAGTTGTGTGGTTTTTGTTAGCAGTGCTTAGCTATTGAGATGTAGTTGGACTGGCTGAAGGTTGGATTTTGTGGGCTGGTAAGGACAAGGTGGTAATTCAAGTAATACACTGTAGAATCTAAGCTAGATAAAGAATTACTAATGGAAAAAAAAATTCACACTCTGTAAAATAATTAGGAGGTTTATTCTGAGCCAAATATGTGTGACCATTGGCCCAAGGAGGAACACCCAAGAAGACTTGAGTAAGTGGTCCTGAGACAGGTTAAAATTTGGTTTTATATATTTTAGGGAGATAGGAATTGTGGTTAAAATCATAAATCAATACTTGGAAGCTATACGTTGGTTTGGCCAGAAAAGGCAGGACATCTCAAAGAGGGGGCTTACAGGTTATAGATGTGTTCTGTGAACTGAAATAAAATTTTAAGCCTCCCAGCTGATGGAATGGACCCCCTCTTGGTCAAGGGGACCCCAGAAATACCCTAAAGCTGAGTAGCTAGCCATGAGAAAGGAGGTCAGACCTGTGTCATCACGCCCCCTTCCCTTCTTGGAGATATCCTTTGTAACTCATTAACAGGCCTAAGGCTATGCAAGACAAAGCTTAAATCACACCTACAGCTCCTCAGTTTACTTAACAGATCACTTGAGTCTGAGTATATGTCCCATGACTTGTCTCTGATTAACAAACTTCCTTATCTTAACTTAAAGCATTCCAAGCCTTTAGACAAAGCTTCATTTCTTTAACCAATTACAAATCAAAGAATCTTTAAACCCACCTATAACCTGTAATTCCCCTTTTTGAGATGTCTCGCCTTTTTGGACCAAACCAATGTACACCTTCCATGTATTGATTTACGTCTTTACGTGTAATTCCTGTCTCTCTGAAATGTGTAAAACCAAACTGTAATACAACCACAGGGAGAATACTTGCTCAAGGCTTCTTGGGTGTGGCTGTCTGGGCCACGGTCACACATATTTGGCTCAGAATAAACCTCTTTAAATTATTAACAGAGTTTGGGGTTTCTCCCATTGCCAGTTCAAAGATTCTTTGATTTATAATTGCTTAAAAAAATAAAGCTTCATCTAAAGACTTGGTATCAGTAGAGAGGAATGCTTGAGTTACAATAAGGGGGTCTGTTAATCAGAGAGCTGGCCACAGTATATTCAAAGTGATCTGTTAAGCAAATTGGTGGCCTGCGGGTGTGATGTAACCTTTGCCTTGCATTGCCTTAGGTCCTGGTAATAATTAGTATCTTACTGTCACAAAGAGTCTGTTCTGTCACTCTTACGATTTTATGATTTCTGTTTTAACGATAATGCTGGTCAATTGTGTCTAAACTCCAAAAGGGAGGTAGAAGAAAGAGGTGTGTCTGCCCTCCTTTCCCTTCATGGCCAGGAACTCAGTTTTAAGGATTTTCTGGGGTCCTCTTGGCCAAGAGGGTGTCTACTTAGTCAGCGCAGGTAGCTTAGGATTTTATTTTTAGTTTACAGTCTTCAGAGTGAAACTAGGAGGACCTGTTGGATTTGAACTGGGTGAAGGGACAGGATGGAGCAAGACAGTGGAACTAGGCTATAGAGAGAGTAAGGGAGTGGAGGCTGGTAATGGAGGTGACTGCAGAGAGTGGGATGGTGTGGTTTTCAGGATTTCAATTGCAGAACAGTATTACATGATTTCAAGGTCAAGGACATGACCATTGGAATGAATTGCTGAAGAAGCAATTATAGTATATTTGGTCTTTGTCCCTGTTCCTGTCACAGAGCTCTAAAACCCTTGGAATTTCCTGAGTCATAGGAGTGTCTTTTGTTACTCATAATGAGCCCCCTTAACACCTGAGACTATGCTAATGAGTTGATTTAGGGTGAAGACTCTGGATAGCCTCAGGATGGGGCTACTCACTAGAAATATTAGAGGAATTGATTGCTTTGAGCCCCACCCACCAATCTCTAGAAGAGGTGGAGGTACGGGATTAATCTCTATAAAAACTCTTGACAAGAGACGTGATGAACTTCCAGGTTGCTGAACACATGGAGGTGCTGAGAGGGTGGCACACCCAGAGAGGGTGTGGAAAGCTCCAAAAGCCCCTGTGTACCTTACCCTCTGCATCTTTTCCATCTGGCTTTTCATCTATATCCTTTGTAATATCCTTTATAATAAGCCAGTAAACACAAATATTTCCCTGAGTTCTGTGGGCCTTCATAGCATATTAATCAAATCCAAGGATGGATTTATCAAATTAATCAATCCCAGGGTAGGAACCCTAGTTTATAGCTGGTATCTCAGAAGTGTCGGTGACAATCTACTACTTGTGATTTGTGTCTAAAGTAGGGAGTAATCTCGTGAGACTGAGCCCTTAACCTGTGGGATCTGACTTTAACTCGAGTTAGTGTCAGAGTTGAATTGAATTATAGGACACCCAGTTGATGTCCTCTGGAGAATTGCTTTGTGTGTGGGGAAAAACCCTACACATTTGGTCACAGAAGGGTTCTGTGTTGAGTGTGAGAGTAGAGGGAAAAAAAAGGCTTTTTTCCCATGAACTAGGATTGTACATGGTTCACCCAAATGGAAGAATGGCAAAAATTTAGATGAAGGAGGAATATGAGCTTGGCTTAGCCAGGTCAACAGATGAGAAAATGAAGAAGGGAAGCTAGAACTAATTACTGGTTTAGCATGGTAAGTGCTAGACACATAACATGTTTTATCTCTCTTAATTGTCATAAATACCATGTGATAAAAGTGTTACTGAACCCATTTTAGGGATGAGGGAAAAGGCTAAGAAAGGGTTAGCACTCAGGTCTTTCTGATGGCAAAGCCTCCATTCTCATTGCAATGAGATAACAACTACCAGAGGCAAGAAGGAAGGCAGTGGAAGTGGAACCGTAGATTCTAGACCACAGACCACCATAGCTTGCCTTAGGAAACATAGATCCTTTGAAAAGAGATAAAGATATAAATATCTTGTGTAAATGCATTTATTTATCTTGTAATTTTGGAAAAATCACTGATTTTTTTTTAGGTGGCACCCTTGACATTTAAGACTGCTCTGGAAATCAGTGAATTATTAATGAACTTCCATAGGAATTCACTAGGGGGCATAATTTAACCTTTTCTGAAGATTAAGAATTTAACACAGCTCCTTTATGTGGTTCAATTCTGGTATTAGAAAGCAGAATAGGTTGAAGGAGATGGTGAAGCCATCACCTGCATTAGGGAGCAGGAAACTAAGAGCCCAGAAAGTACTATAAAAAAAACTTGCATGCCTTTACTTTTTCTAAGCAGCAAACTAAATTTGATTTTAAAACAGCAGTCAAGATGTGATTAAGAAAGATTGAAAGGAATAAATTTTAGGATATTCTTAATCTGCTACAAGAAGAAAGTTTGAATTGCCTCCTATTTGGTAACATTGAGAGAGTTGGTATAATTGGAGGGAATTCTTTTCTTCACTTACCCCTTTTATTCTGTTTCAACCTGATGCCTTCTGCATTTATCCCTTCCTCGTACCTGTACTTCAGGGTAAAGCTATTGTTAAAAGAAAAACTTCAGACAAATTAAATTTAACAGAGTTTAATTAAGCAAAGAACAATTCATGAATCAGACAGCCCCCAGAACCAGAATACTTTCCAAGCAGCTCTGGGGCAGCCACCTGTCTGGATAACATTTGTTGACGGAAAAAGGAAAGCAATGTACAGAAAATGGAAGTGAGGTGCAGAAACAGCTGGATTGGTTACAGCACAGATTTGCCTTATTTGGACATGGCCACATGTGATTGGCTGAAACTCAGCTGCTGTGATTGGCTAGCTGAGACTCAGCTAGTTGTTACAAGAGTAAGTTTACACATCCAGTTAGGTCACAGTTCAGTATGGATGGAGAAACCTTTAGGCCAAACTTAAAATATGTAAGGAGGCAGCTTTAGGTTAAACTCAATTTAACAGTATTATCAGTTGTATTTAGCTAGCCCACATTGTACTTTTTAAAAAAAGTCTTTAGACTTTATATTTTAGAGAAGTTATAGGTTCACAGAAACATTGACCAGAGATAGTACAGAGAGTTCCCATATACCCACCCAGGCCTCCACAATTTCCCCATTAACATCTTGCAGTGGTGTATACACTTGTTACAATTGATGAATCAGTGTTGATACTGTCAACTGAAGAAATAAAGAGGTTCGTATATTTGGAAAGGAGAGCTTTTATTTCTCATAGAGGGTTGCAGCTTGCAGGCTGGCCGTCTTGCTGGCTGGGAAGTACAGCCTCAGGCAGAGGCCAACAGCATATACTTCAAGGGAAAGGCAACAGGAATAGGAATTTATATTGAGTGGGAGTGGCTGAATATACATACATATTTATTAATAATAAGCTATAGAAAAAGTCATGAATATTTGTGAAAGGAGAAACATGCCCATGTATAATTGAACTTCATGCTCCTTCATGGGATCCATGTTCAGAAAATGTCTGCCTTAGCATGATCCAAGGGTAGAGTTTTCAGCCCTCTAACTTCAAAAGGTGTAACAGAGGACATGAAAACCCTCTCTGTGCAGCCTCCATAGACTGGTCAGAACCACTCTGTGGTTGGTGTTCTCTTATCAGGAAGAAATACTGGTCAGTTGTCATATCAAAACTGAAAAAAAGAAGGAGCAATCACGAGATTGGTTTCTGTTTAGCCCTTAGAGAAGATGCCTGTCATGGAGGGAGGGGATATAAAGAGGCGTGTCTGGTCTTTCTTCCTGTCTTGGCTGGGAGCAGTTTTGAGGTTTCTCTGGGGTCCCGTTGGCCAAAAGGGCGGCCTATTCAATAGGTGGGGGGGTGGGGAGTAAAGTCCACAGTTTATATTAGTGTTCACTCTTTGTTTCAGACAGTTCTGTGAGTTTTGACAAATGCATGATGACATGTAACCACCATTCTAGTATCATACAGAATAGTTTCACTGCCCTAAAAATGCCCTGTGCTCCACTCATTCATTCCTTCTTCACCCTCAAATCTCTGGCAACCATCTTTTTACATGATCTTTTTACTATCTCTACAGTTCTGCCTTTTCCAGAAGGTCATATGGTTGGACTCATACAGTATATAACTATATAATAAGGATTATATATTTTTGGTCATCTTCTCTGGTTTCTGGCACAGAGTTCCTAAATTCTTTGTAATTTCCTAAGTGATAAGGTGATAGGAGCATCTCTTGTTATAATACTTGGTTTTTGTACAGAGCTCCCAAAACCCTTGGTATTTCCTAAGTGATGGAAAATCACTTCAAGGGAAATGTACTTCAAGGGAAAGGCAATAGGAACAAGAATTTATATTAAGTGGGAGTGACTTTTTGTTATTTATAACATGCTCTCTTGATCACACCTGCCTTGACGCTAATGAGGTGATGTAGATAGCCTCAAGATGGGGCTGCTCACCAGAAAAGCCTCAGACAGATAGTATCAGAATTAAATTAAATTATAGGGCACCCAACTGGTGTTCAGAGAGTTGGAGAGTACTAAGTACTAAGTACTATTACTTAGTACATACGGGGAAAAACTCCACGTATCTGGTCACAGAAGCATGCTGTGTCTCATTTGGTAGGCGAAAACTGTTTTTATCAGAGTTAGTGTCAAAAATGTTGTATAAGAGTATAGAGAAACAGAGTGTGTTTTCCCAGAATAACCTTTTGAGACCGGCTTCTTTGACTTAGCAATATACATTTAAGGTTCCTCCATGTCTTTTCATGGCTTAATAGTGTATTTTTATCACTGAATAATATTCTGTTGTATAGAGGTACCACAATTTGTTTATCCATTCACCTATTGAAGGACATTTTGATTGCTTCAAAGTTATGGCAGTTATGACTAAAGCTGCTTTAAACCTCCATGTGTAGGTTTTTGTATGAACATAAATTTTCAGTTCATTTGAGTAAATACCTAGGAACGTGATTGCTGGATCATGTGGTAAGAGTACGTTTATCTTTTTAAGAAAGTGCCAAACTCTCTTCCAAGGTGGCTGTACTATGTTGCATTCCACCAGCAGTGAACGAGAGTTCCTATTGCTCCACATCCTCGCCAACATTTGGTGTTGTCAGTGTTCTGGATTTTAGCCATTCTGATGGAGGTGCTGTGGTGTCTCATTGTTTTCAATTTGCAATTCTCTGGATATGTGATGCTGAGCATCTTTTCATGTATTTGCCATCTTATTTAATAAGGTGTCATTCAGATCTTTATCCCATTTTGTAATTGGGTTGTTTTCTTATTGAGTTGTAAGAGTTTTTTGTATACAGTCACGTGTTGCTTAACAGGGATATATTCTGACAAATGTGTCATTAGGCAATTTTGTCACTGTTTGAACATCGTATGTAATATACTTAGACAAACCTAGATGGTATAGCCTATTGCTCCCAGGCTACAAACCTGTATGGCATGTTTCCATACTGAATACTGTAAAGCAATCATAACACAATGGTAAGTATTTGTATATTTCAAAATATCTAAACATAGAAAAGGTACAGTAAAATTATGGTATAAAAGATAAAAAATAGTACACCTGTATAGGGTACTTACTGTGAATGGAGCTTGCAGGACTAGAAGTTGCTCTGGGTGAGTAAATGAGTGAGTAGTGAGTGAATGTGAAGGCCTGTTGTAGACTTTATAAGCACAGTACACTTAGGCTGCACTAAATTTATAAAAGAAATTTCTTCAATAATAAATTAACTTTAGTTTACTGTAATAAACTTTTTGTTTTTTTAACTTTTTGACTCTTTTGTAATAACACTTAGCTTAAAACACAAACACATTGTACAGCTGTATAAAAATATTTTCTTTATATCCTTATTCTGTAAGCCTTTTATTATTAAAATTAAAAAAATTGTTTTTACTTTTTTAGACTTTTCTGTTAAAAACTAAGACACAAACACACACATTAGCCTGGGCCTACACATAGTCAGGATCCTCAATATCACTGTCTTCCACCTCCATATCTTGTCCCACTGGAAGGTCTTCAGGGGCAATAATACACATGGAGCTGTCATCTCCTATGATAACAATGCCTTCTTCTGCAGTATCTCCTGAAGAACCTGTCTGACGATGTTTTACAGTTAACTTTTTTTAATAAGTAGAAGGAATACACTGTAAAATAATGATAAAAAGTATAGTAGAATAAATTCATAAACCAGTAACATAATCATTTATTATCAAGTATTATGTGCTGTACACAATTGTATGTGCAGTGTGTACTAAGCAATATCACTAAGCGATAGGAATTTTTCAGTTCCTTTATCTTATGGCACCACCCTCGTATACGCAGTCCATTGTTGACTGAAACTGTCCTTATGTGGCACGTGACTGTATTGGATACAAGTCCTTTAAAATCTCCCAATTTGTGGCTTGTCTTTCTCTCTCCTAGTAGTGTCTTTCCCAGAGTAGACATTTTTATTTTTAATGAAGTCCAACATCAACTTTTTATTTCATGGATTGTGCTTTTGGTGGTGTATCTAAATGGTCATTGCCAAACCCAAGATCACTTAAATTTTCTTTTAGAAATTTTATAGTTTCACATTTTACGTTTAGGCCTATTGTCTATTTTGAGTTAAATTATGTGAAAGGTATTACAAGGTCTATATCTGGGTTCATTTTTTTGCATGTGGATATCCAGTTGTTTCAGCACCATTGGGGGAAAAATAAACTATCCTTTTTTCATCAAATTGTCTTGCTCCTTTGTCAAAGATCTGTGTTTCTTTTTTTTCTCAGTACTGCACTGTGTTGATTACTGCAGCTTTATAGTAAGTCTTAATATCCAGTAGTATCAGTCCACCAACAAATGTCAGTTCTTGTTCTTCAGTATTGTGTTGGGTGTTCTGGGAATTTTGGCTTTCCATATAAACTTTAGAATCAGGTTGTTGACATGTAAGAAAGGTTGCTAGGATTTTGATTGCAATTTAAATGTTGAATCTGTAGATCATATTGACAAAAACTGATATCTTAACAATAGTGAGTCTTTCTATTCATTAACATGGAATATTTTCCCATTAATTTAGACCTTTGATTTCTTTCAAAGTTTTGTAGTTTTCCTTATATAGATCTTGTACATACTTTGTTAGATTTATACCTAAGGTTTTTTTTGGTGTTACTATAAGTGGTATTGGTTTTTTTAACTTCAAATCCCTATATACCATTGTATATATTGACCTTATAGCCTCTAATCTTGCTGTACTTGCTTATTAGTTCCAGGAGTCAAAAAGACTTTTTGTAGATTCTTTTAGATATCCTAATAAAGGATATTTGCCATATGCAAATAAAGACAGTTTTATTTATTCTTTTCTACTATATATTCTTTTTAATTTAATTTTATTTTTTGTCTTATTGCACTAGCTAGGACTTGCAGTACAATGTTGAATAGGAGTGGTGAGAGAGATCATCTTTGCCTGGTTCCAGTCTTAGAGGGAAAGTGTCCGGTCTCACACCATTGAGTATGTGTGAGTTTAGCTGTAGGTTTGTTGTAGATGTTCTTTATCGGTTGAAGTAGTTCCCTTCTACTCCTAGTTTGCTGAGAATTTCTTTTTTTTAATCATGAATGGTAGTTGGATTTTGCCAAATGCTTTTGCTCCTTCAGTTCATATGATCAAATTTTTTTAGCCTGTTGATATGGTGGGGTTACATTGATTCTCAAATGTTGAACTACCCTCAGCATATCTGGATTAAATCCCACTTGGTCAGGGTGTATGACTGTGTTTAGGTATTGTTGGATTTGATTTGCTAATATTTTGTTGAAGATTTTTACTTTCTATGTTCATGGGAGATATTGGTCTGTAGTTTTCCTTTCTTGGATTATCTTTGGCTGGTTTTGGTATTAGGGTAATGTTGGCCTCCTGAATAAGTTGGGTAATAGGGTAGTAGGGTAGGTTGGTAATAGGGTAATACTGCCTCCTGAATAAGTTGGGAAGTCTTCCCTCTGCCTTCATTTTTTGGAAGAGATGGTGGAGAAATGGTATTATTTCTTCCTTAAATGTTTGGTAAAATTCACTAGTGAAACACCTGGGCCTGGTATTTTATTTTTTTGAAAGATTATTAATTATTGATTCAATTTCTTTAGTTGAATCAGTTAAATATAGGGTTATTCAGGTCTCTTATTTCTCCTTGTGTGAGTTTTGATAGTTTGTGTCTTTTGAGGACGTGGTCCATTTCATTTAAGTTATATTTGCAGCCATAGAGTTAGTTATTCCTCGTATTCCTTTTTTTCTCTTTTATTATCTGTGGGATCAGTAGTTATGACACCTCATTTCATTTCTGACATTGGTTGTTTTCTCTCTTAGCCTGACTAGAGATTTATTTCTTCTGCTTATTCTTCTTTCTCTAGTTTCCTAAGGAAGAAGCTTAGCTTATAAGTTTCGGTCTTTTTTTCCTTTCTTACATGTGCATTCAAAGCCAGGAATTTTCCTTAAGCACTGCTTTGCTGCATCACATGAATTTTGATAAGTTGGATTTTTATTTTCATTTACTTCAAAATATTTTTAAACTTCTTTTTGACTTCTTTGACCTGTAGTTTTATTTTTGTTTTGTTTTATCTTTAGAGGCAGGATCTTGCTCTGTTGCTGAGGCTGGAGTGCAGTGGCACCATCATAGCTCACTGCAGCCTTAAACACCTGGGCTCAAGCGATTCTCCCACCTCAACCTCCTGAGTAGCTGGGACTACAGGTGTGAGCCACCATGCCTAGCTTTGAGCTGTGATTTTTTAGAAGTATGCTGTTTAATTTCCGATACCTGGCAGTGGGTGGGGGGGTTCCCAGCTATCTTGGTGTTAATGGTTTCTAGATTAATTCCGTTGTAGTTTGAGAACATACTTTGCACGATTTCCATTCTTTTAATTTGTTAAGGTGTATTTAATGGCCCACAATGTAGCCTGTCTTGTTGAATGATCCATGTAAATTGAGTAGAATGTGTATTCTGTTGTTGAATAGAATACTCTATTAATGTCATTTAGATCCAGTCGATTAATATTGTTGTTTAGTTTAACTGTATCCTTACTGACTTTCTGCCTGGTGGGTCTCAGTGCCTGACGGGGGTGTCGAGGTCTCTGACAATAACAGTGGGTTTGTTGATTTCTCCTTTCAGTTCTGTCATTTTTTACCTCGTTTGTTTTGATGCTCTCTTGTTAGGTGTGTACATGGTTAGGATTGTTGTGTCTTATTTTCATTATCTTTATGTTATTATAAAATGACCCTCTTTATCACTGGTAATCAAAGAATGTCTGAAGTCTGCTTTGTCTGAAATTAATCTCCGGTATCACTTCTTTTTGCTACTTCATCACATGTTGTCCAACCCAGTATCACTTTTTTAAAGCCTTCCTGGGAGCCTGTTTATTTTACAAGATTTACAGTTTCACATAGCAACTCGTTTGCATTGTATTATTGGATTTATCTGTGACAGTCTGATAGGAGCTGATGTTAATTATTCAGTAGGGAGGGATGAAACAGGTGATTAATTTTATAGGTGGACAATTCATTGATAGATGTTTTTATATGATGACAGGTTTTGTTTCTCCAGTTAACTTCGTATCCCAGATAACGAATATTCATTTACAATGTAGTATCTGTATTTACTGGAGTGCTAATTTATTGGGAAGCTAATACAAACCATACTGACTCTTATTTAGTATACAATTAAAAAAACAAGATCATCTATTCTCATTATATTAGAAATAGTTAGGTGCCCGGGGTGGGGATGAGGTTGGGGGGCATGCGGTGCCTCCTCATGTTGAGGGAAGGGAACTGGTTTACTATATAGTAATGACTGCTGTAATTACATCTACCACTGGGAAAACCTCTGTTTAGAGAGGCTAATTTGTTCAAAGTAATACTGTTAACTCAGTTGGGTCTGTCTTATTCCAAAGTCTATGTTCTTTAAAAATTACATGATATTGTCTTTTGAAACAAAGTTTTAGATATCTGAGAAAGTCTCTAACTTATCTTATAATTCTCTCTTTTTTTTTTTAAGAGATAGGGTCTTGCCAAGTTGCCCAGTCTAGAGTACAGTGGCTATTCACAGATATACGGTCATAGCACACTACTGCCTCGAACTTCCAGGCTGAAGTGATCCTCCTGCCTCAGCCTCCTGAATAGCTGGAACTACAGGCACAAGCTACTGCGCCATGCTATCTTGTAATTCTTAATTCCGCTCAATGCCAAAACAAATAATGAAACATCAGTGTACGCTTTTTTTTCTCTCTACCCTTGATACCTTGGGGTAAAAAAGAAGATAAATACAAGGGTATTTCTTCTCACTGACTATTCAATGATATAAGTGGCTTACAACTTCATATAACTTAAGTCTAAAGGCAGCATAGAATAAATGATATTGATATCAACTATTCATCACATCTTATTAACATTTGTAATAATAAATGTTTGTGTGTTGCTTATTAGTTTACAAAAGCACCTTTACCTCAGAAATTTCCTATAATTCCTATAGCAGCCTTGTGAAGTAACCCTCATTTTACTGGTTGACTTGGGCTTGGAGTCTGAAAGGGATTGCATGGAATTGTGTCCCCAAAACATCAGAACCCAGATCTTAGGGTTTATTCTACTATATTACCCTGCTTCTTTGTAGGATAACAAAACCCTACAAATATCCCTCTGTGGTTATAAAATAGCCTCAAAACATTATCTTCCATGATGTCTGCTGGATTGGTTTACGATATCATATTTAAATAATGTGTTTTAGTGAAATTTTAAAATTACGGTGTATCAAAACTGTGCACCTTAACGTTAATTTCTGTGAGTTATATAGCAGTGTCTGTCCTTTTACTTCCTAATAGTTAATGATTAATTTTTAAGTGGATTGGTTTAAAATGGAAACCTATGTATTATCTAATTTTTTTTTTAATTAGTCTCTGTAGAAGCTGAAATCTATCACCATTCTTCAAAATGCAGTGGAATGTACCACGGACTGTATCTCGACTGGCACACAGGACGTGCTTAGAACCACATAAAGCTGGTCTTTTTGGACACTGTCAAAACATAAATGGACCATTGCTTTTGTATAATGCTGAATGCAAAATAGTTTTGGTACGAGGCCCTCAGAAACAACGGTTGTACCTGTCTGCTGCCCAGTGTGCTGCAAAGGGAAGGAGGCCATTGTGTGCTCATCCACCCCACCCAGGGGTGCTTCACCATAGACGATGGGAGCAAGATGTTTTATCCAAGAGGGTTATAGCTTCCAGTGCCCCAGCCCAAGGAACTCCGGAAAAAAAGGAAGAGCCTGATCCTTTACAAGACAAATCTATTAGTCTGTATCAGCGATTTAAGAAAACATTTAGACAATATGGAAAAGTTTTGATTCCAGTGCATCTAATAACTTCTTGTGTTTGGTTTGGAACATTTTATTATGCATCCCTAAAGTAAGTTTTTGTTTGGTTGAATGCCTTTCCCTGTTTTATCAGAATGTTAATCTTCTTAATTATACTAATGATAGCCCTAAATAGCTTTTTAAATGCTTTAATGGCTTTCATTGATAGCTACTTTTCATAGCTTTTTTTCACATTTTAATAGTAATAGCTAACATTTGCTTACTGTGTACAGCAGGCATCTTGCTGAATTTTTTAACTGTATTATCCCTAATCCTCACAGCAATCATATGAAGCAAGTAGTATAATTATATCCCTTTTATGATTGAGAAAATAGATTAGGCAAGGAGAAATAAGAATAACTCAGCTGGTAAGAGGTAGAGCCTGGACTGAAAGTGCAGTTAGGTTTGTCTGATCTCAGGTGCACTCTCCTCGTCACTGTGCTGCTGTCCTCGCAGCATTCCGGGGAGCACAGAAATAAAATACTGTGTTTAGAGATTTGGCAGCACCATGAACTCCATCATTATATATTTCTTATATCTGTTTTGCCATATATAGTTTTGGTGGGAGATTCATAAGATATTATTGCTAAAACCTGGCTACTACCTGTTGTACACTCAAAAATGCACTGATGATTCTATGATGTTATTCACGTCAAATAAATGTCAAGGTAAGGTCTTTTGTTCTGACGAGAACTGAATCTGGTGGGCCTAGCCTTCCAGTGTCGTGAAGCGTAAAATTTCTAAATGCATCTTTCTTCCTAAATACTTCCGTTTAAGGTAAGTTATTTCCTCCACACTGCTTTAGGAGCAGGAGTACCAGTGATTCCCCATTTCTGCCTCTAGTGGGCTGCCCACTCCTTGGTGTTTGGCCTATCCCACATGAATGGCTTTGACACTTCAGTATACTCTTCTAATAGGTTTAGAATATTTTATACTCTCCAAAGTCCAGTGTTTTCCAGTGCTTTATTATATTTAATTGCTTGATATTAAGTCATTAATAAAATGTGGTAGTTTTGTATATAAAGCTCACTCCTTGGGTGAAATTTATTACCAAGTTAAAAGTACCTATCCCAGGATGATGGGATGAAGACTGTATTTGTTCTTGGGAAACACAGGATCACAAAGGTTTCTATACAAAAGTTATAAAAGGATTTTTTTTCCATCTTGTATAATTGATGCTGTTCTGTTTCTCTTCATATCTTTCCATTATGTTCCTGTTATTCAATTATATCCTTCTTCATTATGTATGATTTTCGTTAAGGATTGTACCTTTCCTTGCAGAAGATTCTTGTATGCATATTTTATGGAATTATTTTTTTGCTTATTAATGACGTTTTCTGGACATGTTTAGTATTTATAGAAGTCTGTAACTAAAAAAGCAGACTCCAAATAATCTAGTAATATTAATTATACTGAAGATTTTTTCACTGCTGTCTGGGACCTGAGGCAATAGTGGGTGATACTCTGTCATCCCCTGTGAAATGCAGCTTTATTAGTTTTGTTCTTCCCTCTCTTTTTCTGCAGAATGCTTATGTGTAAACATGGTGGTAAGACTGTCCACTTTAAAATCATATCCCTTATCCATCACAACTTGCTTTTGGGCTCTTTTTCAGCATGGGACCTGGTTGCTAGACCCCCACTACTGCCCAGCCATGACCACTGGGGCCGTTTCTGTTGTAGCATCATATAGCTACTCATACTGCACAGGATAGGCTGCTTCCCACAACCATCCTCCTTAGTTTCTTTATTAGATCTTTAATACTTCAAAAATTGAAAGTTGATTGGTTCTGACTGAATATCTTAATCATGAGTAATACTTAGAGAATAGAACTCCTGGATGAAAGAAAAAGGAATTAGGATATGTTCAAATGGCAGAGTATCTTTCACTGTGAGATGATTTTATTCTAAAATTGAAGTCGATTGTATTTAATACCAGTTTTTAATTCAACTGACAAGAGGCTAGTTCTATTTTAGCTTTTTTTTTCTTTTTTTTTTTAAGCTGGAAAAAGATCTCTGTCATTTGCTTGTTGCCTGCTTACTATTAAAAGGAGGAAAAAAATAGTTTGTAGCTGGAAGGATGGGCATTTGACATCATGCTGCATTACTGACCAGTGTTTGTCTTAGTTACTCCGACACTCACATTACTGCCTTTCTAGGCACCATAGAGCAAAATGTCATTCTATATTTAGTTAATTCAATGATAAAGTTCTCAGGCTTTTGAAATATTTTATTTCAGGGAGTTCTAAATTGTCTGTGCTAATAGGTTTTATTTTAAACTAAGCTCTGTTGCTATGCCTGTCTGGCAGAAGCTTGCAGAAGTCTTACATCTTCTGACCAGAGTGCTCTGTTCCTTCAAATGTGGCTCAGTGATGATGGTGTTGTCCCTGCATTTAGATACCTTGTGTTTGGGGCCTCAAGTTACTAAAGTTACAGATCCTCTCTGAGGCACAGTCCTGACTGATTTTTACTGCACTTTATCCAGACGGTGAATGTGCTTTGGTCCCTGTGTGTTTCCACATGTGTTGAAACATCCGTAAAGCTAGCAGTTTATGAAGCACAGATTCCTGTCTGTCATGAAACTTCAGAGTAGAAGGGACAGTGTATGCTTCTGTTTGAGTCAGACCCTCATCAGTGCTTCATGTTTAGCAATTCCAAAGGAAATGAAAGTTATTTTTAAGAAGATCAAGTCATCCAATCAACAATTTAGAAATAAGTAGAGATAGGTGCCTACCTAGGACATAAGCCAATGATGTTAGCTTGTGCTAGTGTCTGAGTTGGTCATTGTCTGATCTTTATGATAAATGGGTTTTTTAAAAATCACTTACTTTTTTATTTGGCCAAATGTTCGTCTTTTTTTTTTCCCTTCATGATTGCTGTTAAATATAGATTTTATATATTGGGCTTAGTTGGAACTAGGAAAAGATTAATGAAATAATTTCATAATTGTAATGGTACTAGAAGCTATAAAGTGGCTGTCATGGCAGGATGTTAGCATGCATAATTATTTTAGTGACTTCATTGGGTCCATAGCTAACTCTGTAATACTGAGCCTTACCTTAATGGGATGCTGCTGTTATCTAGAAAGCGATTTGAAAAATAATTAAAGGCGGAGATAGAAGAAACCAGATTGGACTCTGTTGATTTTTAAATTTACTTCTTTAAAGATTCCTTAAATAGTTCTGGTTTCCTCTTATTTTTGATAAGAGGTCGTTTTAACAGTCCTTTCTTGATGGTGGTCAGCCATGTCTACTCCCTGATTGCATAGTGTTACGTAAAATCACAGAGAGGGACACATTTCCCTAGGTAACCAAGTTATTTTTTAATATTAAAAATAAATAGAGTTCACAGCTACCATAATAATAATGGATCCAGGAAATTACCTTTCTTAATGACAAAGGGAAGGATACATGTACAGTGGAGCAGCCTGTGGACCCTGCCTCAACCAAGAGGCAAACTCAGTAACACCAAGGATGGGACAGACTGGCCTTACGTGACCCCTATTGTGATGCAGTGAGACGGACACAGTATCCACCATGTCGTTTTCCTGTGGGAAAATATTTAACCTGAATCTAATCATGAGGAAACAATCAGACAAACTCACATTGAGAAATGTCCTACATATCAAAAAAGGGTAGAATTTAAAAAAGAGAGAGAGATGTCCTGCCACGCAGCTAGCCTGGATGCTTCACAAGTCTCAATGTCAAGAAAGACATCGTGACTCCAGTGCTGGGAAGAACTTACAGAGAAAAGGAGACTAGAAAGACAGGAAAAATAGCAATAAGGGACATAATGGGACAATTTAGGGAATTTTAATCTAGATTAGATTTTAAATAATGTATTATTGTATTAACTATATACACTGTTGTGTATGTCAAATTTCCTAAATGTGATAATTATATTATGTTTATGTAGGTGAGTGTCCTTGTTCAGATTTAGGGGTGAAGGGTCAGAATGTCTGCAAAACTACACAAATGAGAGAGCTCGTGTGATTGCGCGAGCGGGAGAGCAAGAGCCATTGTAGCAAAATATTAATAATCGGGAAACTGAAAGAAATCAGAACCTAACAGCTCAGGTTGGAGATTTTCTCTGCTTTCTCTTTCTGCCTCCAAAAATTTATTGCAATTTATGGTTATTGCTTCTTTATCTGCCTTTTTAGTGTGTTAATAGAATAGAAGCATCTTTTTAGAATAATTGAAGTTTTCATCAAACCCAAAGAATCATTTATTCTTTGCATAACAACACAATAAGGGATGTTAAAATATCCCTTGCTTTTACAATATGATTTTAAAGGTAAAAATCTTAGGTCTTGAAATTTGAGTTGGAGCATTCTAAGGAAGTAATATTTGGTTGAGGAAACTAAGATCAAGCAAATGATTCTGATGCTTTTCTTAAAGTTTACTTAAAGCTATTAATTTTGTTCTAATAAATGCTTCTATTTTCTAAACATACTAACTAGGATGCCCCCATGCAAAAGTAAACTAGAAGTTGCAAGCTGTAAGAGACAACATGACAGTGATGTCTGTGTGCATCTTGATATTGTACATCAAGTAAGATAATTCTTAGAGTGAAATTAAAGTGCTTGATAATGCAGAATCAACTTTTGAACAAAATTTAATTAATACAAGTTATAGAAACAAAATTAATACAAATTATAGTAAAGCATGGTTTGGGTATTTTCAGATAATTTTTGAAAATATCCTTCAAAGTTTGTACATATGTAAATTACTTTTTGTTTTTTTCATAGAGGAGTGAATGTTGTTCCTTTTCTGGAACTCATTGGGTTACCTGACAGTGTGGTAAACATCCTGAAAAATTCCCAGAGTGGAAACGCACTAACAGCATATGCCATGTTTAAGGTAGGTACTGTTATAAACCAGTTGCTGCTCAGACTTACCCAATGACCTGCTTACTTCCCCATAAAACTCCATGTTAGCTCCCAGTGGTTTTTTTGGTAACTTAAGACACTATTTCATCTCTTATTTGTCCAGTGAATAAAGTAAGGTTATAAAATTTTAAAGTGTAAATGTGGTTTTAAGAAGTACCTTAAAAATACGTAGACATTCATAACCTGCTGAGATTAGACAAATGTTAGACGTGTGTGTCTTTCTATGGCAGTGGTCACCTTTTTGGTATTTCTCCTATTGATAAATGGAAGTGTAATTATTTTAAGACATAATTACATTTATTTTTCCTTCTCAGGAACCCACGTGACACCTGACTTGTTAGCAAATCTTAGCATTTATTTTTCTATTTATAACAGTTCATCTTAACAAGTAAAATAGTATGGTTTAAATCGTTTTATGTGATAAACCTTTTTTTTATTAGATGTTACATATGTTTCATTTTAGAAGTTCATAATCTTTATAACTTCTCTGGATTCAGACAACATTGTCTTTATAAATAATTTCTACACCTATGGGTCTTTATTTTTGAAGAGAATACTCATTGTAAATTGTGGAATTTAGCTACATTAATCTCATTTTCTCAATTGACAAATTCAAGTGGGATTCTCTGAAGCTTCTACCTAAAAAAGAAGAAAACAGGTAGAAAGTGCTTGGAAACCAGATGTTATCTTATTTTACTAATGTATAGAAATACCTAGAATTACAGTTTTATAGTACTCAAAAGTAACATTGTTTTAGTCTGTCATCCTTATTAGAAATCATCTGAAATTTTGAGATCTTTCTTCACTTATTGTAATTTTCGCTAGAGGGGTAAAACTTAATTGCTGAGTTTTTCTAGATCAAAGATTATTAAATTAATAAATTATGAAGTTTATAGTTTATAGTGGGTATAATTTTAACCTTACTAAGTCAAACTATCAGGAAGATTTAAACCATTTCTCTAGTTTTAATTGATCCATATCCCATGCTCCCATAAGATGCTTATATCTCTGGCAGTTCATATCAGTGTCTGATAGTTGTTTTTTTTTTAAGTGTTTGTTTTCTTTATTTGATTAGGAACTCCTAGGAATTCAGAATCATGTCTTCTTTCTCCTTGCATTTTCACTTTGCCTGGTATTGTGCTTTGTAGGTGAATAAATGCCCAGCACATGTGTGTGGATCTGGAGTTGAAACATGAAGCTGTACTTGTGGGTAGATCAGTGTCCATGGTTTTTCTTCCCTTTCACCATCCCTCTGTGAGGTGGAAAATGGGAGAGGATTCTCCTGTATGTTTTTTATAAACCATAGTTTCTCAAATAGAACAATAAACACAGATTTATTGCTTCATCAAGGCAAAGCCCCAAAATGAGATGTGGCAGATATGAGAAAAGATACTTTAGGTGTGGCTCTGTGGCACTTGGCTGGGATGTGCCCATTAACTCCCTCACACTCCCTTTGAAGTGCACCCATAGTTTTAGTCAGTGATTATTCCAGTTCCTACTGTGTGCCAGGTGCCATTCTAGATAGTAGGAATACACTAATTAAGTAAAACAGCACAAAATACCTGCCCTTGTGGAGCTTATGGTCTAGTGAGTGGGGTGGGGAGGGGATGTAGTTGGAGAAACAAAGAAGGTGAAGTTAAAAATGCACTCACACACAAAGTGGTAAGTGCTAAGAAGAAAGAATAAACAGGGGATGGAGGTGTGTTTATGGTATTTGTTTTTCAGGGGGAGGGTTGCAGTTCTAGAGGGAAGGCCTTGCTGAGAAGGGGAGAGAAGCTCCAAGAGGGAAGAGCATTCCAAGCGGAGGAAATTCCAAGGGCAAGGTCCTGAGGCTGCAGGAACAGGGAGTGTCTGAGGGGTGGTGGGGAAGCCAGTGTGGCTGGAATGAGTGAACAGAGCAGACGTTGGCGTTTCAGATGAGGGTGGTCTTGTAGGCCCTTGTAAGGACCTCAGCTTTTACTCTGTGGTCATGGAAAGCCACGGAGCAATTTTAAGCATCTGACTTCTGTTTCAGCAAAATTGCTTTGGCTGCTGTACCGAGAACAGACCATAATAGGGCCGGGGAAAAGCCAAGGGACTTGATGTGAGGTCATTGTAGTGTTTAGGGGAGCATGGTTGCAGACAATCAACAAAGAGGTACAGTTTCAGTGTGGTGGGATGGATAATTTTTGAGATGGAGCTGAGGGGTTTCTAATGGTTTGGTTGAAATAGTAAAAAAGAGGATAAGCTCCTAGTTTTTGGGCTGACATCTGGAAGCTAGATAGAGTTTTGTTTCCTGAATTGGGAGACTTGAGGACAGTTGAATGACAGTTAAATCGTCACTTGACATTGTCCACCCCAGTTAAGTCCATTACATAACCTAATAGATGGTATACTTTTAGTAAAGTGAAATCATAATACTTACCATGTGTTACATTGCTAGTGTTCTAAGACAGTACCATATAGTTTAGCCAGAGTAATAGGCTATACTGTATAGCCTAGATGCGTGGTAGGCTGTACCATCTCAGATTGTTCAGATGTTAGTACACTCCATGATGTTCACAGAATGATGAAATTGCCTAACGACATGTTTCTTAGAATGTATCCCCATCGTTAAATTGGAAATTGACACATGTGACAGTATTAAGTTTTGAGATCGTATTAGACGTGCAAGTAGAAGCTAGTAGGTGGTTGTATATGCAGGAATTCAGGGGAAAGGTTCAGTCTGGAGATCTAAATTTAAGAATATTCAGTGGATACATGGCACTAAAGACATGAAACTGGACAAACCACCAAGAGCGTGAGTGAGGTAGGTGGAGAAAAGAAGAGGTCCAGGGGCCCGCTGTTGTCACACCATGTTCAGAGTGGGGCAGATGGGGAGGAATTGGCAAAAATGAAGAGGCGGGGCAGCTGTGAGCTGTAAGGAAACCAGGCAAATGGGGGCCTGGAAGTTCCCAGGATGGAAAGTGAAAAGTTGTTCAGAGAGTTCCAGTGGTTCAGGGACTGGTTACAAGTTGACCCTTGAATTTGGTTTCATAGAGTCCGCTGTGACTTTGATGAGAGCAGTTTTGGTGGAATGGCAGGGGTGAAAGCTTGGTTAGAGTGAGTTCAAGAGGAAAACTGGAAATAGAGCATAGACAGCGCTTTCAGAGCACAACTACAGTTTCAACTAAGAATGTGATGTGGCCTCTTTGCTTATATGATCTCTTTGACCAGTCATCTACTATTTAGTTTTGATCCTTAAATCTCTGATCAGAGTTAGACCCTGTGTGCCATTTTACCACTATTGGCCTCATGGAAGTTTCCTGCTGGGATTCCAGACTCGGTGGATTGTAATAGGGTAGTGTGGGCCTGGAAGAGTCAAAGAAAAGGGATTTGGGAGTGAAGCTAAATTAAATCCAGAAAAGAATGAACATTGCACTCAGCTCTGCCTCTCACCATTTGAAGAAGTTTGGTTCTAGTTTTGCTTCCGATATAAAGCATTTGGCAGGTTAGCAAGGGTTTTGAGGACTAGAAACACATGTCCCTGTATTGTTAGTGGTACTGAGCACCCAGGTTCCCTAGCATGCAGTCAGGGTTGTCAGTGCTGCCGAATGTGATAATTCTATAATCATGCATGAGGTGGTATGGGGACAAACATTGATAAAATGAGTTTACAGAAGGAGCATCCCTTGTTAGGGTAAACCATATATGATGTTACTATTAATACATTAGCTTTGTGAAACAACAAGGTAATTTATACTTATTGGTTATTACCAAGAATTTTAATTTCAACTTGGTTTTGTTTAAGATGATAGCCATAATCAGATGTTGATCTGCCTGTTTACTTTTTTCTTAAGATTGCAACACCTGCCCGATATACGGCGACTCTGGGAGGAACATCCTTTACTGTGAAGTATTTGCGCAGTCATGGTTACATGTCAACACCACCACCCGTTAAGGAGTATCTACAGGACAGGATGGAAGAGACAAAGGAGCTTATCACAGAGAAGATGGAAGAAACAAAGGATAGACTTACTGAAAAGTTACAAGAAACCAAAGAAAAAGTTTCTTTTAAGAAAAAAGTGGAATAGTGTGCCTTATATAATAGGGTATAGAAAATTCCTACACTTTAACCTTTTGGAAACTGGGCAAAGATATAAGCTTCTGATTATTTTTTGGTTAGTTGCCTAAATATACTAGTTCGCTGAGGGTTAAAGAACTAAGATTAACCTTTTTAAAGTTTTAAATATCACTAGAAAAATCAGTGTTTTTTGAAAAGAATAAGGATTTCATATCAATAGCAGCATTAAGCAGTGGTTAATGTCGTATATGTCAGAGTTCTTTTTCAAGGTCTTCAGAATCGTATTTGCTTCATGTTTTGTTGCCACCTGTAATCTATGGAGACGAGGCAATTGACTCCTTGAATAACTGATGTGACCCATAGACAGGCTGTTAATACTGGATCTTAATCTTTGTTATTCATTAAGGTTTTAACTACTGAGTTCTTAATGTGGAGACAAACTAGCATCATCAAAACTGCCTGTGAATAGAAGGGTATTTAATCTTTATAAAAACAGTATGTAAGTTAAATAAAGTTAAAATACAGACCTTATATGAAGAAAGTTGAATAAAACTTCAGTCATGCATATGTAAATAAGATGTGTTAGTTATATGTAAATGAAAAATGGACCCTTTAAAAATGATTTTTACTTGAAGCTTGTCATACTCAATTTTTTTAAGCAAATATATATGGCGATAGTACTTTTTCAAACTTGTATGTTGGTGGTGATCACCTCAACCCTAAAACTTTATTGTGAATTGTTTGTGTCCTCTTCAACTAATGTTTAAGAGGGAAGGTAAAAATCATTATACTTTAAATTTACTGTTGAAGTCAAATAGTCTTCACCAGCAACTCAAGCTCATGTTTCTCAAGCAGAAAAAGGTTTGGGAGACTAAAAATGGTCAGGTTGTCACGGAGATGGCTTACTCTTTCTGGGGTGGGGACAGGCCTTGCCTCAGCAAACCAGTACGATTTCCCAGTGTCTTAGTTTCAGAGTTAGTGTTTATTTCATTCTGGAGTAAATTTTAAAATTGTAGTTGTTGCTTTTTCTCTAACATTGAAGGAAAATATCTTTGCTTGAACATTCTACTTGATTTTTTTTTAATAGTAAAACTATAATTAAATTATCTGCTTGGAATGAAATTTGGCTGCTGGGACTGTGGGTGTGTTTGAGTATGTATATGTCCGTTGCCTTTTGCTCTGTGTTTACTTCTGTTCTAACCTTGGAATTGCTAATTGGAGGAGGGAATGGCTTCTTTTTAGATTGTTATTGTTTGAATTTATCTGCTAGGGCAAGAGAATGTCAGAAGGTTTGCCACATAGTCATGTGGGGATCCCTGCTGGTTCTATTAGGATCTTTCTTTGGCTAAATTTAGAGATTAGCTTAAAGGGAAAAAACATTTACATTTGATACATCTGATCATTATATTGGAACACTTTTTAAGTGAATAGGCTGTGGTTGGAATCTTTCTTTTCTTCCTGGGGGTGGGGAGAGTCATGAGAGAGTACAGCTGTGTCTCTGTTCCCCACAGACTTGGGCAGGCAGCGCCATGTGTCTCCTGATACAAGAGGGTTGAGTGCACTGTTTCACATTGTTGGCACATTTTCAAATCCAAACATGATTAACATGTTTTAGCATGTTTGTTAAATTCACATTTTTATAGATATTAAATACTAAGATACTAACAAATTTCTTGTTTCTTTTTTAACCTGTTGAGGCTGCATGTGTTAAAATCTTGCAGTTTCCTTCTGCTTTTTACATTGCACGGGGCATATTTTCCAATGGGGATAAATTGGAGGTTCTTAGAAGTTACTAATAATCCTGAGACTAAAATTTGCTTTTCCTGAGTAGACATCTTTTGTTCAGTCCATTTGAGATTTGTTGCCATCCAGTTTCATACTTGTTTTGTGTTTATCCAATTATAGAAAATGAGGTACTGCTTTATGAGTACTTTGAAATTCTCTAGTAAAAAATCCTCTGAAGATGTGGGAAGTGCTGTTGTCGTCATTTGACACGAAGAATAATACAAAAATGCTATTGCTAGCATATTGCTGACCTAGTCCTTAAGGCAAGCTGCAAATAGCTTAAAGAGGGACCCCTGTCATATGTTGAGTTTGGAATATTAATAGCAGACTAACAGAATATAGTAATGTATGCCAAGTTAAATTATGGAGAATGTATATATAATAAATACAGTTTTGCTGTGTATAGTAGACTTCATTTCAATTATAGTAAATCTTACATTTGGGATTAATTTACCTATAACTTCTGTGAGCCGTGAAGGAGGCAGAGTAGCCCCCATGTCTGGCCCCCATATCTGACCTGCGTGTCTACACTTGTGTGGGGTGCGCCGACTGAGTGTGGAGGCATCTGTGGCTGAGATTAGCCTACATAAAGTGCACAAAGAGGGTTTGCTCAGCAAATTAATTGAAATGAAAGATGGGTTAGGTAAGAGACTCAGTTTATTCAAGAATAAGAGCAAAGCCAACCTTTTAAAGTGCCACATCAAAAAAAAGTCTTTTATTGAGACAGCCTTTTGCATACAACAGGGTGCTGTTTACAGATTTCAACAAAGGAGAAAAAGAATGCTTATATTGGGATTACCTTCCTCCCAGTAGTGAAGACAATAAAATTATGCCTTCAGATATAATCTTGTATTTATTTGTTGTCACAGAATCTACTGCCGCTGGTTTACAAGTGAAAGATACTACTGCAGTCCTTTATGCTCAGGATGACATAGAGATTGGCTCTCTTGTTTCAGTGATCTTAGAAGATAATTCCAGGCATTTTAAAGATCTAATAGTTTGAGCAGGAAAGTGTTTAAAGAAAAGAAGGAAATTGTACATCAGACACATTGAGCGTCTTTCTGTGTTCTTTGCACTGGGTTCAGGTCTTCGGATTTCCCCGCCAGCGCAGGTACTGCAAGACGGGCTGCTGTAGCATTCGTGGTCATGAAACGGACAGAAGAGGATTTCTAGCAAGTGAAGAAAAAAATGAGTGCATCTTTCCTTATTTTTCTGAAGTATTGAGAAAATGTTTTTGTGAGATACACATTTCTGAATTAAAGGATTCCTTCTGAAAAATAACTTGTTAGGTAATGTAGACATATTTCTTCTGCTGGCTACAGTTCATTTTTATTTCAGATATTCAAAATTGAGTCTCCATGAGGCCTAAAATAAAATAGATTTTGTGGTCATCAAAGTTGTTTTGACCTGTTTAAGTACATTTTTTGTAACCTGCTTATATTTTTTGGCGTTAAAACCTCGCTACTTGATTGACTTTATTAGTGCCATGAGCTTTACAATCCATCAAATCATATTGACCCTGATGCCAGAGCAGCACATGAACACTCAGAAAGGGAAGTGTGAGCCTCTTTGCTGTCTTGGAATTTAACAACCTGAACCAGAAATCTATAGAACCAGAGGTGGGAAATTTTACTTACTCATTCTGTACATACTAACTCTGGTGTTTTTTGGACCATGCGTATGTTATGTCGTATCAAGTTTGTATTAAATGAAATTGCAAAAGATACCGCATCATGTCCCTGAAGGGACGATAGGAGTCGAGACCTCATTCTTCCCTGATGGACTCCTATGGTCTGGGGGTCACCTTCTTCCCAGAATTCACCTTCGGCCATGAATTTTGGCCTGGCCTTTTGGTTCTTAAAAGATCTTTCCCCTGCGCTTTGAGCTTGTAACCTGCATTTGAGGAATGCTGAGTCAGGCCAATTGAATATATTCTCCCTCTGTGAGATTTTTCCTTTGTGACTTCTGTGTCAAGTTTGTTCATTTTAACAAGTCAAAACAAGTTTGTAATTGTCTTGCTTCTTCAGGGTTAGGCTTTGATAATCAAGCTGTATTCTTCTCTATGCATCATTGACAGTCACCAACAATTATAATTATAGATCATAATTATCCTGTGGCAATTATCTGGCTATTTTGGTAAGAATGATCTTTTAGTAGAAAGAATGCATCCTGATTTCAGAAACCTTCAGGGCAGAGTATAACACTAAGTTGTTCTTTATCCTGATGATTGGACAATCATAGTGGGGAAATGCTTAGGCAGCCCAAGAGTCATTCTTGGAACATGGTTTCTCTTCACAGATAGAGTGATGCTTGTGGAGATGCACTTTTCTCATTGTGTTTTCCCTGGGACAGCTGCATGAGAACAGAAGTTGCAGGACAGCCATGTCCCATCTGCTGCCAAAATAGATTTTCCCTCTTCCTGAAAGGGAGGACTGAATAGAACTTGTCTTCCTTCTCTCCTTCCCTTTCCCTTTCTCTGTGCAGCTTTTGTTTTGAATTTTGAACAATTTAAATGTTAGAAAACTGTCTTTGAAGTATGTGTGCCCCGAGTGTGCCAGCTCTGCATGGCACTTCTGTGCAGGCCTCCCTCTCAGAGTCCTTGGGGTCAGACAGACATAGTGCATTCTTCAGGAAGGGGGACAGTGAGCTGCCAGCTGCAGTTGACTGACATTAGGCAATTTTTAATTTTTAGAGCAACAACATTAAAACCTAAACTTCATCCTTTTTATTTTGATAAAATGAATTTTCCCCTCAGTTTTAAATCAAATACGTGGCAACAGTCAGCCTTACACTCTGTTTTGCTAGTTCCATAGAAGCCACTCTAAGCATGTGCTATGAAGTAATGGCAACTCTGTGTCTCCACTGTACCAATTAGATGATTAACTCCTTAAAGCCTAAATGTGATTTTTTAAAAAAAGAACATATAGCCTTTTTTCACACACATTTCAGCTTTACCTTGTGTGCCCCTTTAAGTACTAGATTTGAGATTCTAGAATGACTGAAGCATATTTTGACTTAAATGTATTTAATTGAATTTGAATCAATATTTTATTTTCTTTGGACCTTTAATATGGTGACTTAATTATGTTGCTTTACTTCTCTAAGAACAGTGGCTGCTCCGATTCTCTCTTTTTTGCTAAGGGTGGCAGAGCAAGGCCTGTGAAGTCCTCCAATACCACTGTGCCTGACCTTCGCTGCAGGATGGAGATAGGATTATAGGGCTTTGTTGCCATAGTGCTCCAGCAACATGCACTTTTTATCCCCTTATTAAAGGAGATATGGTGGGTCATAATTTGCATTCCTCACTTCTTTTGGTCCAGAAATAAAAGACAAGTCTCAGATTCCAAAAAAAAAAAAAAAAATTGAAAATATTGAACAAATATGTCCACAGAACCTAATGCAACTTTTGTTGAGAAATGTAGGCCACTGATTAATTACGTTATTTTGAAAGCATTTTAGATTAATAGTTGAGTCATAAATCAAATTCCGGGCTTATAGAACTGTAGAACTTCACATTTAGTGGGTCACGTTAAAACATCAAGGCCCATATTTTTAGCTGGAAGAGGGACTGGAGAGCTGGATCTGAGGTTGGGGGTCTCAGCTTCCAGTTTAGTGCTTTTCCTCTGGCGCCAGGTGTTCAGGTACGTCAGGCCAGGACTTCTGAAATCCTTTGTATTTTTGGAGATAGACGCTCAAACCAATTTATTAATACTCCTTACCCCCGTTTGCTCATGCTTTCCATTTTCTTTTGGCTTTTAACTTTATAACTTTAAATTCTTTTAGATTCTACTCTTTTCATCTTTCTGTCTTTAGTAGGAAGGGGAGACACTTACTAACCTGTGACCTCCGTTTCTGACTCCAGAAAGGAAACCGTTACTAATTTCTCACAGTGTGGCTTCGTTTTGCTCTTTGCCTGGGATGGACCTTGAGACGGGAGATTTGCATGGGCCATCTCCCGTTGCATCACCCAGTTCGGTGATGTCATCTGTCACCATCTGGGCGAACTTGGCCTTGGCAAAGCAGTTAGGTTTCAAACACCTAAATCCATACTTGAGGGCAAGTAATGAAAACATCAGTAATTAAGTCAGGTTTTTATACATCTATATAAGTTTAAATATTTCACAAATCAAGGAGGATTTGACCTCAGGAAATTCCCCATTGCCCCCTTGGTACAAAATGAATTTGCTATTTCCTGCTGGCTACTGTACAGAGTCAGATAGCAGTCATGGTGTCTGAGCCTGTATCTGTAGCATACTTGAAGCCAGCTCACATTGGAATGTTCCATTTAATTGCTGCCAATCACTGGAATATCTGAAGCGATCAGAAGCTGCCATTTGTGGAATATTTTAGTGCTGAGCAGTTCAGAATATCCTCAATATTAAGAACTGTTTGGTTTCACCAAAATATAGAGGTTGGCCTCTCTGAATCCCATGAAAATTGCCAACATTAAACCAAATCTGTACTGTATTATATATTTAAAAGTTTGCTAAGAGGGTAGATCTCATGTTAAGTGTTCTTACTACAGTGAAACAAAATTCAAAACAAAATTCAAAACAAAAGCCCTGGCACTTCACACACCATGTCGACAGCTCTGCACTCCAGTGGCCTGCTGCAAAGTCACTCTGTGCCCTTTGCGTTGTCTGTGTGTGGGGTGCGGTGTCTTGTGTACCTGACAGACTCATCATTGCTGTGCTGCCTTTGCCTTTGGCACTCGTGTGTGAATGTGCCCGCACAGCGCATGGTTAAACGGCACGTGTGGTGAGCCCCAGTTGTGGCAGCAGCCCTCCATCAGGACACAGAGGATCCGGAGGGTCATGGCATCTTCCCTGCCCGATCTCTAGCTCTGCTGGGCCAAAGCCCTCGCAGATGGAGACAGCAGGTGGCAAAAGGCGTGTCAGAGAGATGTGGAGAGTGTATGCACCTCTGAAGTTTCGAATGGGATTGTCAGTAAGGCACAAGACTAAGTGCTCGTGGATATTGTTCCAGAAGAAGCGTGTGCCAGTGTCAGCAAAGGGATGCAGAAAGAGAAGATACATCAGCAGGGGCAGTGTTGTGGCCCCTGGTGCATCCAGCGGCAGCTTCAGGCAGCAGCGGGCGGGTGGAGAGAGTGTTAGGTAACAATGCCCAAATCAGTGTTGCCTCCCCCAACTCCTCTGTAAAGACAAAGCCAGAAGAAAAAGAAAAAAAAAAAAAAAAAAAAGGGGGGTGGGAAGAAACAAGGCAAGAAGGGGAATGATTTTGAACCATTTGTTCTCCCTAAATAAACCCTTTTGGATTTTAACATTTTATTTGTAAGGCATTAAGAAACTCCCTTCCCTACTGCAATATTCTTCACTTTAAAAAAGTATGTCTAAAGTAGTGGGGTAAAGGAAACAGATGTATTTTATTTATAACTGGCAGGAAGGAAGTTTTACCTGGACTTTGGATACCGTCATTGCTGGGCATCAAATCAGTGCCTGTTTATGTCACTGGGCTTTCAAGCTGCAGGAGTTAGAAGGCATCCCAAAGGCAAGGTGCTGTTTATAAGTCTGTTGTATTTGGGCAAAATGTGTTTTTTTAATTAAATCTAGAACATGAAAGTTCTAGCAGTGACAGCTGCTGTCATGAGGAGTCCGGCATGTCAGGCCATGCAGCGAGGCGAGCACGTGGCTTTCCTTTCGTCTTCACAAGTGTCCTGCCAGGTAAGTATCACTGTTCCTGTTCTATAGATGAGGCTTTGAAACACCCACCTGTCTGTCAAGGACATTAAATTAAGAAGCTAATATTTGGGCCACCTAGGTCTATTAAGTGCCAAAGCCTGTGCTGCCCTTCAACTGTAAGTAGGAAATATCCAAGAAGCCACATCACCTCATACAGAATCCCACTTGAAAGACAAGACAGGGCGTGACAAATGGAACCCTGAACATCCACGCAGCAACCTTGGCCGGCGGCCTCAGCCTGCAGCCTCAGCCTGCAGAGCACGCTTGCCCTGTCTGCTAGTGTCAGTTGCTAGAACATTTCATGCTAACAGATGACTGGTAACAGTAGAGACAAATACAACTCTATAAATGCAATGGCTCTGTAAACAGGTTTAAGTTATATAAGAGCCACTGTATACAGCTGCAGTTTTTTTAGATTTAAAAAAAAAAATGTATGTGCTTACTGGTAAGTCCTTTTGAAAGTCAGTATTTTTAGTCACCACTCTGCTATGTTCAAATGATTAAAACTGTAGCTTTTGCACTTCTGATTTCTTTTTAAAAAGTAAGAAGAGGGTAAAGTAGGGTGGGTGAAGTTTGCATTATTAGGGCAAAAGCTAAAATCTTGACAGAAACATGCCATTAAGACAAAACTTTACAAATGCAGACAAAGGTTTTACTTTTGAAGGCTATTTTAAATTACTTAGAATCCATTCAAGCAAAACATCAAAGCAGTGTAACAGAGGAAATCTAATCATAATGTTCTACGTAACAGACTCAAACTGTTATGTGAGGTATCATTGTGGAGAGTCAGGAATACAGTGTTTTATTCCAAGTCCCACTGAATGGCTCTCTCCATTCTCTTCCAAGCCTGCATTCCCGACTGTTCCCCTGGGGGTGAGTGTGCATCCAGGTGGGTGCTGCTCAGCAGCTGGCAGCTCTGTTGTTTTTAAAAAGCCAATGAATACAGGATCAGCACATATACTCAAGCCTTTATTAAAATTTTGTTAAATGTTAAAAAAATAAAAAGCCAATGAATAAAGTGGGCATTGCTTAGCTTCAGAAGTTGAAGGGGTCTGGGGGCTGGGCTGGTAGCTCACTGTCTCTGTCTCTCCGCCCCCTTCTCAGCTCCCCGAATTTCGGCTCCAGCTGGGGCCGACAGTTCCCATGAGCTCCAGCAGCTTCCAAGGCACCAGTTATCTTTGCTTTTCTGTCTCAGGGCTTTTTTCTGAAGTTTGCAGACTTGCTCGGTCCACAGCCAGGGCGGCTGGGAAGATAATCCCCCAGGGGCGACCCTGGCCTGCGTGGTTCTCGGGGCACATTGAGCCCCCTCCACCTGTGGCGGGAACCAGTGCGACATGCACCGTCCATTGTCCTTTCTCTGTCTTCTCTCAGTCACCAGCTTCCTCTGGGAACAGCCCCCACATCCCTGACTTGGCCTTTGCTTTCAGGGAAACCAAACCCAGACTGCTACCAAAGTGACAGCTGGTGTAGCCTCAGGGTGGTGGGGAGTGGGAGGCAGGGGCCGGTTTCTCTGCTGTGATGAGCCAGCCAAAGGGTTGACTGAATTGGACCATGAAGTAGGGCCCCAAGCCCAACTCCCCTCACTCCCTCTGTGCAGAACTCTGTCCAGGAGCAAGGTGTATCACGCTGGTGGTAGTGTTAGCAAGTTTGGGCATATTCTTTAACATTTCTCTGATGATCTGCTAAATTAAGAGATTATAGAATTTATTCTAGAGTGCACGTGGTTTATTAGTGACCATTTGCTATTTTAAGGGAAATAAATCACTTTCTTACTGCTCTTTTCCTTATAGTTCTTTTCTAATCCCCTTTCCATAATCTTAAAGAATTTAACTCAGAATCTAAAATAGGTGTATGACTAGAATTTTGGGCCCATATAATTGCTTAAATGGTGTTTTTAAAATTTCAGTTTCCATTTGTTCATTACAAGTATATAGAAATGCAAAAATAAATTGTATATCCTGCAGCCATTCACTTACTCTAGGAGTTTGGTAGACTGTGTGGGGTTTTGCGCATACACAGTCATGTCATCTGTGAATCCATATACTTGGAGCACAGAGATGATATTCTCATCTCTCAGTGTAGGAATTTAGAGCCTTTCTGCTACCTTATCACTGACTGAAGAAGACCTCCAATGCCAAGGAATTTAAAACACACACTGAGGGAGGCTGTTCCACTGCTGAACAGCTGTCACCATTAGAAACCTTGTTCGTATATTGGGCTGAGTCTACTGCAGTGTCTGTGTGACAGCCATCCCAAAGCTCTGCGACAGCTGAAAGGTCCTGCTCAGGAGTCTCATCTGCCGGGCCAGCAGTCCTCTTAGGGGCTCCTCCCACCAGGAGACCTGAGGACCATGTCTAAACGTTCTGTGCAGAACCCAGAATTGAGAAAAGAATCATATGATGTGAGCTGGCCAGAGCTCTTTACAGTAGAGTATAAAGTGATGATTTCTGAAAGAGTAACTAAAAGATGAGTAGAAAGGTTAGCTAGGGACCACAAGAAGTGTTTCTTTGAGACAAGTTTTAAAACACACACCATTTTATTCCATACATGTGCTTTGTTGCTGGAAGTTAAAAGACAATACAAAAAAATCCAAGGGACAAATGTGTGTCATTGATTATTTTTAATGATTCTATGCTATGGTTTGACCACAGCATTAAGAACAAGCAGAAAAATCTGAATTCATAACTAACAATCAGCACTTAGAGCAACATCTTTCTTTAAAAGTATTGCGATTACAGACCTTAGGTCTAAGAACTACATCACCATTGCTCAGTGGAAAGAGGCAAATACATGACAGTTGGAAATCTTTCTCTGTATACAACTGGGAATCATGTTGAAAAGTAAGCACAAATGTTTGTTAAAAAAAGAAGACTTAATGACTTCTGATTATCATAGCTCACAACCAACTACTGAAAAGCTCAAATACAGTTGTACTTTTTTAGTAGATTGCTTTATAATAAAAATTAAATGAACTAAATGCTGTGAATAATATTGTACATAATTTAAAATAGCTTTAAACTAGACAAGTATACAATTAAAAAATGTGATTTTTGAAAGCCATGTAATGAAAAATAGCAATTTACCAACAAGCACGTTAAAATGAACCAGTATCATTAACAGTAAAGTTTAAGCCTCAATTAGTTCTGTAGAAAGGAAGCAATGGTGTGGTAATAAATTTTAGTACCTCTGAGTCCAGAACATTCTCATGCTCACTAGTTCTCCCAAGACTTTGAACCTGGGGGGGTGGGAGCTTTGTTTCTGACACAAATGCACCTTGGTCCTTAATACTGAGTCCCAAGGGTGCACCTGTAGTGTAAGATGGGACTGACACACAGGGCCCAGAAACATGAGACCATCATCTGTTCATGGCCCTTTCAAACACATACTAACAGAAGGGCTGACTTTTAATCCATTCAGCATTAAGAGTTGCATTATAGAGGTGTTTTCAGTTTGAGAATAATTGGTAATAATTTGCTTTCTGGATATTAGGAGTATGATTCTACTGTGATTTTCAAAATCAGAACATGTACCACAGACCAAATAAAAAACTTGGAATTAATTAGAATTAATATCCTCTGGTGGCAGAATAAACTGATAATATGGATCAGATGGGCAAAATTCCATGGGTTTTTTTGGTCCTTTATGGACAACACTGGAAAGGATACCCACACTCAAGATGCAACAGTGGTTTTCATGAACACATGTTATAGGACTTTCTTTTTCTTTAAAAAAAAATATTAGAATATTTGAATATAAATGCAGAGGTCACAATCAGACACTAAAAACCAAGCTGGAAGAGAGGTGTAACTTAACACACAACTGAAAATGTAATCTCTACCTGATGGCAAGACCTAGTTTGTTTTTTGGGTTAGGGTTATGATAGAACACCAGTAGGAATGGATATAGGATTCTTCACATGGCAGCCAACTCTCTTCTAATGATAACCCATAACAAAACATTTTTTCTAAAAACAGGGTCTTCTCTGAATAGGATCTATTTTTCCTGAGGTATTCTTTCCCTACAATCTCTACTGCTAGTTCATTGGCTCCACAGCTTCAATTTGTGAAAGAAAAAGGCACAGAGAGACTTGGGACATAGACGGTCATAAAAATCTCTGTAGCTGAACAAAGTCCTCTGCCGCAGACTGATTTACTTACCCTGACACAATTTTTGCAATATTAACAACAAAAATTTGCACTGTTCACTGAGGCCTAACACCTTCATTCTACTACAGCAGGAGATAATGTCTGTTCATAAAGCAAGTTGAAAAATCAACATTTTTTTTTAATTACTGAAATATAACTAACAGTGGTCCAACTGAGCATTACTAAAGTGATTAAAATGAGAAGCGTCTGGTGGCAACCAAAAAGCTGTGGGATTTAAAAAAAATTTTTCAAGTGTTTTCACAGCAAAGATGCAACTTTCAATTGCTATATATACGCTGGTCATAAACTGTTGCTTGTTTGTTCAGACTTCTTTCCCTTGTGTTATAATATTGATATTTAATAGGAAAATAAACTACATAGACTTTTATCTGTATGCATCCATTTGCAAATTTCTTTACAAAAAAGGACGAAGCACATAGGCATTCACAAATTCTATGCCATTCTGTTAAAATTGGTATCATCTATACATTATATTACACTATTAACAATTTTTTGTTCTACCCATTGGGTAGGATATGTGCATAATATATTTGACTTATATACAGCACCTTACAAATAAAAACATAAGAAGAAAAGACAGACAACTGAAAAAGCACCATTTTAAGTGAGGCACAACAAAGGTGGGCATCAACCGAGTGCAGGGGGGCAGCCGGGGGTCCTCTGTCTGCCGAAACCAGAACTGACATGCAGAGCTCTTTGAAATAATAGGGATATATATATAATATGCACAGATAGTGTATATAGAATCTCTGTGTAGCGCTAACCCTCTCCACAGTACACAAAACAAGCACACGCTGGGGGAAGAAGGGAAAGGATGAAGGGAGACACTGGTCTCAGCAAGACATCCCTACACTCACAGACAGCAGCTTTCTGATGCATCCAGCTCAGATAGCAGCAGCGAGCGACTCCCTAACCCTGGCAATAACATAACTGTGAACTACACAAAAGACACAGTGTGGGGTATTAATGTATACTGAAATCTTGATTCCTATAAAGTGTAGGCTATTGCAAGGCTGAGAGTGCTTTCCGATGTCAATTCACATCTCTGCAATCTCTGGACAGGTGCTGGCAGCTGGCAGCAGGGCCTCGATGGAAACGGTAAAAATTGGGTAAGCCACGAAGCCATGGAGAAGTTTCATTTGTGATTTGGGATGAAAGCAAAATTTCTTGGTTTGAGACATTGGTGTGCTACTGTTAGATAAAGTGTTCCTCACAGGGAGAAGGGGAGGGCCTCCCTTTGCCAACTTGTCATCCAAAAGTGTTCTTTTACCCTCACTACACCAAGAATGTGGCGTGCTCAGGCAATGTGAGCAGGAGCGGCTGAGCACACGCTCCTAAGCAAAGGTTGGGGAGCGCACACAGTGGGCCCCAGGGCACATTCACCCGGTGAAGACTCAGCCCGGAACCCTGGCTTCAGTCACCTGGGCAAGAAAAGCAAAAGTCAACAGAAACCAAACATCCTTCCCAGCTTTTTCCTTCATACACTGCTGAGCTTTGGGAATTTAAAGAAAAATGAATGGTATACAAATAGCGTTGTCACCGTTCTATGTAGCAAAATTCAATAGGCAAGCACCAGCGCAGCAAACACCCTAAGATGGGGGAGTCCAGGGGATAGCACGGGTGGCCAGGCTCCCAGCGCCGCCTATGGCAAGTCAGGAGAAAGCCCTGGGATCCCACAAGGGCCAGTGCCATGAGGGACTGTCCTCTGAGGGGAGGCGGGCGGGGTGCATGTCTCTGTGCTGGCAGGCAGTGTCCGGCTGAGGATGTGTCTGGGGGGCTCTGGCCAGGAGTCTTAGATATAACAGCGATGGGATGGAAGCTAGAGGATCACCCTGTCAGAGAGGGAACTGAGGGTTCAGACAGGAAGGCAGGGATTGGGATGGATTCTTCTCAATTGGACAAGCTTTCTACAAGTGCTTCCTTTTGAGTCCTTCTCATTCTTATGAAGCTAAAATAAAGGCGAAGATGACGAAATGGAGATATTCACAAGTTCAAGAAGTACTCATCTGTGTGCCCAGTTTCTGCGCTGGTGCCAGGAGGCCTCCCAGTTCTGCTGGCCTTTATTTCCTCTCTCCTAAGTCTGAGCCAAAATTAATGAAGAGAAGTATATCCTCATGATAAAGCTGTGTTAAGTTTTAAATATTCTCCTCTGCTATCTTGAAATTTCTTGTGGATTGGCTGTGTGTCATGTGTTTATGTGGGGGTGGGGGGAGGGCATGCTTGTCAACTTCTTTATCAGTAAATTTTGGACACAAAAAATAGATCAGCTGTATTAATGCATATTTGTTTCACAAGATCTCTTTTCCATTAAGGGATTGCATCAGTGTTTAAAGAACGCTAGAATTTCTAAAAAAAGCAAATATATGCTAGAAGACTGTGTTCCTACAGATGGGATGCAAGATGCCTTCAGTTTCCTACTCTTGGAAGTCCCTGGGACAAGGAACAAAAGTCAGTGGTATGCCCAGGAGAATTAGTTCCCACCCACTGTTCTTTCCAACAATGCAATCTTTATTGCAACACCGTACTAGAATCTAGGATTATAAACCTATCATTGATTGCCTAAGTCACTGGTTTCAACACTGGACCCTCAGGTTCCGTAAGCCTAAAGGGTTCTTGAAGGGACAATAGGCTCCACTGTGAAAGCTGCATCTTCACAATCACTACTCTCTGAGCACTACGCTAGCCATGAGGCCACGTGTCACGAACAGGACAGCCGCAACCTTCAAAGGAGCTGTTGATCTACATCACCTTTTCCCTGTGTCAAAGGAAAATTGACTATTAATTCAATTTATGACCTTGGCTTTTAAAGTAATTCATTGCAGAGGTCCAGCCTCAAAGACCTTTCAAAGTCATGGTTTGATATGTATGTCTTTAAATAACTAACTTAAAAGGCAATTCTCTAGGGTGGTTGAATGGGAGGAACCTCTCTTTTGAAAAACAATTAAAGGTATCTGAATTAAATAATTGTCTTGCCAATACTGTGGACATCTGCACAACATTCATATACTTGCAAGGTAACTAAGGAATTTACAAGTCTCTGATCTGAGTTCATTCTTGTAGCAGGTTGAAAAGCGAGGATTGTGAAAACATTCTGAGCTGGAACTACAGGGTGGGTTCACCTGCTTTACCAAAACTGTGGGCAAGATTTGGAATGATGAAATCACCTTTACGTGCAAGGAGACACCTGACCAAGATCCACTACAAGTCCTCCCCCAGCTAGGCCTGACTGGTGTGAGGGTCTCCTCTCCACCTGGCCCACGAGGACGGGCCCTGTCCCGGGGTCCCCAGCTGCTTTGAAGCATCGGCTCGAAGGAGGCCTCCAGGGCGTGGGAAAGGTCATCTCTGGCCCCAAGTCAATCTCTGCCCTGAGAGCTGGCTTCTCCCTGACAGTGGCCTTCCAAGTGTCCCTGCAATAAGACTGAATCCAGTCTCAGAAGTCCCGCTATGGCCTTCAGCTGCAAATACTTCCACACAAGGTCTGGCGTGACCTGACAACTGTGGCCCATTTTTTCTCTCTCTCCTTTTAAGAGTTTGACTAGTTCTGTGGATGTTACTGGGTGAAATGGATGAATCTAATGGAGAGTTCACGCCTCAAAACAAACCATCTCAGTGACCTGCCTGCCGAGATAAGAAGCAGATAGGAGCAGACAAGAGTTGGGTCCGGAACGGTCTCTCCAGCTCCTAGCAACAGTGCAAAGCCACCCCACTGACAGACACGGACATACATATGCTGATTTAGCGTTAAAGCTGCATAGATTGGAGTCACTGAATCATCTTTCCTGTTCATCTAATTCACAGAGGCCAAAGAGAGCCACCCTCCGAATGGCAGACCATGCTGCAGAGAGCCTGTATCCACTGTGCAGCGTCTGCTAAACTTGTTGGCCGCTGCTGTTACAAAAGCCAGTGCTTACATCTGCAGAAAAAAGTTGGATTTTTTTTAGTTGTATGTAAGAATGAATGTAAATATCAGGGAATATTAAAACTAAGACTAACACTATTTAAAATTAGTTTTCTAGTTGCATTTTAACTGCATGTTGTGCTTCTTATCCTATGCTCTTAAGTCACTCCACCCCCCCGACTGTCCTCTAACTGACCCCCCGGTTCTTGGTTCTTGGCAAAGGCCGACCTGGGGAAGGGCTGGGTAGAATCCCGCCAGGAGCTCGGGTGGGTTTTGAGCACTGCGTTCCTCTAAGAATGCCACACTAACACTCGTGAAACGCAGTGGCTGATCATGATCGGCAACACGGCGTTCTGCTGTGAGTTCCAGGGGCTCTCTAAGCATAAGAAACCACCGCTGGATCATTCACACACAACGTACCAAGCGGGCTGTGTTGGGGCGACTGCTGGGAGCCTCCTGTGGAACTGACCAGCCTTGCAGAGCTGCACTGAGCTGTCTAGGAAAGGGGAGAGGCAGTGGGGTATACTGAGGAGTCACATAGTTCAACAGGATACAGAATAACCACCTTGCATTTTAAACGATTTATTGCATAAGGTAAGGTATGTATCTGAATAAATTTCATGCTACAGTGAAAAAAAATCTAAATTACTGAAGAAACTGCACTGCTGGAGGATGAGGGCAGCACTGCATGATACTGGATACATAAATGCATGTGTCAGGTTCATTTTCTAATAAAATATGCAGCCTACGACTAGCAGAGTAACTCAAATAACAAGTCAGAAATGCTGGAACTTACTAGTATTTCCTATCTTCCATCCCCAAATCTCCAAATGCTTCAACAATGCATTGCTATTTGATGCAAATTCTTGCAACAATGATTTTTTGATTTATGGAAGTTGGTAAGTATTAGGCTACACCCCCAGTGATTTTTCTTGTATGATTCTGGGGTACACTCCAGGCTATTCCATGAGCCTGATAATAATCCACAGGTGAAAAGACGACATACAGAATGTCACATAAAACAGTTCCCTCATATATATTTTAAACATTAAGATAGTGCAATTTTTAAGACACATCATCACAACACAAATTAGCTCCTTGCATTCATCTAACTTCTCCACTTTACACCTTGGCACACAAAACAGGAATTTGGATTCATATTTTTAAAACAAAATAAAAGTTCCACACCTTGGGAGAAAAAGCAAACTGGCTGATTCTTCCCCATGATAATATAGAATAATGCTTCCTTCTTTATTCAGCTAATTGTAAAACAGGCCATTCTGGCCTCATTTATCTGCAAAGTCTCCTTTCAGAATTAAATAAATCAAATACCTCTGTGGGTTTTATCTCATGATATCTTCAAAGCACCCCTTTCTGTCTCCCCTGCCCATTCCCCCGTCCCAACCCCTGTCCCGAAATAAACACTGTTCATGGTCAGACCAGATGGAAGTTTGTATCTTTTCAGTCTAGTTTGCATGCAATTCCCCTGAAAGGAATCAGAAACAAAGACCGCGTTTGCTCGCTTGTTTTACTTAGCTGTACCACGTAAGACTGAACAACACTGCGCAGGAGGGGCCCACTGGGCCTCTTCCCCTCTTGGTTTCTCTCTCCTCGATTCAAGTGCACGTCAGAGGAAATCAGACCAGGTTCCCGGGCTTCCTGTCTTTGCCTTTGATGGGTACTATTGTGCTTTCTGAATTGTTCTGCTGCAACTGCAGTCTGCTGCCCCTGTGTATGTTGCTGCGCTGGTGGTGGAGGAAAGAGGCGCCCGGGTGGTGGTGGCCCATCACCTCGCTGTACGTGGGGGGTGGCCCCTCCATCCTCCCGTTACTGCTGCAGGTGGTTGCACTGATGCCGGAGTTGCTGCTCGGTGGGCACGGGCCCCCGCTGTACATAGAAATGTCTATCAAATCGCTGTCGAATATGGTTCGGTTGGGCGGGGCCCTCACAGACTCCCGGTTGAGTTCCATCTGCTGCTCGGGGTCTCGGAGCTGCAGTGTGCAGGGCCCCTGGTAGGGAGGCGGCTCTTCACCGTCAGACAGGGAGATGGTGGGAGGAAGGTCAATCTCATGCTGCATGTAGGGGTAGGTGGGCTGGAAGCGGCTGAACCGATCCCTCTGGATGAAGGACGGGGCAGTGAACCTGTCCCTGGACCGTGGGGCATACATGGTCTGGAAGGGAAGAGGAGAGGCCTGAAGATGATCTTGGTACAGTGGTGACACCAATGTGATGGAATCAAGGAAATTCACACTTGGTCTATATTCTTACCAGTTTGGACACCATTTCCCAGACAATAGGAAAAGACTATTCCAGGTAAAAAAAAAACACAAAAAATGTACTTTTCTCTTTCCTCATGACTTAGACCTACACATCTTGCCAAGCTACAGTGTGTCTAAGAGGGCAGATTAATGGAGAACTTGGGTTTAGTGGCGCTTAATGGCGTTTAATGGCGCTTGGGTGTGCTATGCACGCGTTTTCCAAGGTTCAAATAGATACGATAGTAATTCCAAGAGTGCAGTAAATAGTAACAGAGCAGACAGCACCGTGTCCCAGCACTCACTCCGATCACCACGTGAGCGCATCCAGGCCTAGGCTTCGTCACGGGTGAAATGTGAGGACAGGGCAGGGCCGCAGCTGGCTCTCTCAGGTCCCTGCCAACTCTGGCAACTCTGATTCAGAAAAGCAGGGAGGGGCTCCAAGTTTTAATAGTAAATATAAGTTGTAACTTCACACATGGTACTTGGAGTGGGGACAGGCATTGGGTCAATTTATTAATTACTTATAGAAGCTTATTGCCCTATCAATTACTTTTTTAAAAAATTCAAAAAAGTGAATTTATTTTGTGGCTTCCCTACCTTTACAGTTAATTGGATTCTGGATAAAAGTTTCCTATAGTTATTTTTAGTCACTGATGTGAAAAATGTTTTATATTGCAAAGTAAATATGATTATAGATTTCTTTTTCCAAAATAAATCCAGGTAGTATATTTCTTACAAAATCATTTATTCTACCATCCAAGTTTCTTCTAGGGCAGATCTTTTATATATATATATACACACACACACACACATATACACATATATGTGTGAATATGTGCATTTAATACATATACATACACATATGTACACACACATATATATAGCTATTGATTTGTCTCATACAATATTTTAAATTTATAGGCAAAAAGTATGTTATTTTAAAATTCATATTACTAAACTTGGAGATGTGGGATGAATCATGCTATGAGATTTATAAACTATGCCCACACTTGCCAAGGCACATTATTAGTAGTTTATGGGAATAGGATGATGTAAAGATCAGTGATTCTCAACCTGTTTTGTGTAAGGAGCTTTAGATTAGCACAAATAATCCCTACAAGATTCAAGGGAAAATCCCCTCCCCACACTTTCTGACCAAAGTTATAGGGATGCTTTAATCCACAAGCGTCATTCCTTAGCCCCTTCTTCTGGTGTCGTGGCCATCACTCCTCCCCTCCACCCCTCTGGCTGCGCACACATCCACCCCTTACCTCTGAGGCCCCCGGCCGTGGCACAGAGCTGTCTGAAGGCCACAGACACCCTTCCTGGTGGTGGGGAGGCGAGGGGAGTGAGGCACAAGAAATGGCAGAAAAAAATCATTAGTTTTATATAGCAGCAGCAGCAGCACCCCAAGACATCAACCACAACTTTTTGATACAGCAGACCTGTTTAAAACGTGGAGCAAGCAAGAATTGGTCCCTTTTGATATCTCTAATCTAAAGGGAGGGTTGTGATCAAAAGGAAAAATTAGCAAGTTTAGGTTCTGGCCATAATAGATTTGAAGTAGATTGGAAGTCAAACATTCCTCAATCTATACACTTGTGTGCTTGAAACACATTCAAAATGATCGTCAAACTGTATTCAGCCAATACCTAGCTGTGGGCAGTTTCTGGGTTAACTAAGCTGTTAGGCAGAGGCTGACCTCACACAAACACGCATTACCACAAAGACGCATGGGCTGGCTCTCAAATTTAAAACCAAGTTTCCAAAGCCTGAATGCCCTCCCGGTGTCTTCTAGTGAATTTATTCTTCAGTCTTTAAGATGTAACTTGACATCTAGTTGCACAGTATCTTTTTTCAAAAATGTTTGGCCAGATTGACATGGTGACAAGCAAACAACAGACATTATTAAGGGTCATTTCTAACACCTTGAACCCAAAGTGTTGGCTATTAGCAAGGGTCTGTTCCCATAATTACAAAAGAGATTGTGAACTATTGGGGGCAGGGGGGCAGAAGCCTGTATTTTTGTATTCCCAGGAATAGGTACATTTTGAGCTTGGATGATCACTGAGCTTCCCAAGAGCCCCAAAGCACCATTAAGTAAAGACCTCTGTGGTAAAACATCCCAACTCTTCTGACGCCCAACGCAAAGGCCACCCTGTTCTGTTCTGCAGCCAGCACTGTAATATAAATACACTTCACTGCTAAACATGGTGTTTGTCCAGCACATACACCCGTTCCTAAGATATTTGTAGGACATCATGGTAGCAGTAGCAAAAATATACACTGACCCAGCTGTGTTTGGAGGAAGTGTGGGCTTAAGGGTCTGACTATAAAATTATGTAATGGGTCACGACAGCCCTGGCATGGTGACAGGTGACAGGCAAAGTTGAATCAAATGCGTGACTGACCCACCCACTCTGTGTGGCGGCAGCACAGCCCAGAGTGCCCCGTCACCATGCTCTGCATGGTTGTAGCCATGCTCCCACTGAAAGCAACATCTCTAAGATTTGTCACTCTGCCCTTCCTCCTCTCACTGTCCCCGCAGGGGCCCTTCTCCTCCAGGCTGGGGTTGGTGCCATCAGCAGTGACCTGCAGATTAAAGCCCAGGCGAGTAGGGCTGGAGACACAGCCACCCAGTTCATACCGGGAGGGAGGGACCCACGTGGGGGCTGTGCATTTTCCAAAAATGGCAGTAACCAATGGCTTTATTTCCCTAAAAATTAGCAAACCCAGCAAAGTGCCTATAAGAGCCCTGAGTCCAGCCTGGCGTTGTGCCCCTTCCTCCCCCCGATGTCCAGACTTTGGCTTCCCCATGCCACCGGAGCCCTGGCCTGGCCCTGCCCTCGGCACACCCCAGACAGGCTGCTTCTAAGACCAAACCTGTCTCATTTGCCTTGTCCAGCCACTGTCAGCCGGTTTTCTAACCACGTCCCACAGGGAGTTCCTGAGGCCAGGGAGGGGCACCGAGGGGCAGGCATTGCCCGCCACAGCCCTGGGGTCTTCTCCCCACCACACCTTTCTCAGCGCGCGTGCACCACACCATGCCCCTCCCTGCACATGTGCGTGGCCCATCACCTCCTGCCATTCAAAACAAGGGCACAACTGTTTTCTATACATTTTGCTAGCTAGAGTGAGAAAAAGTGCCCTGCCCTGAGGTCCCCAAAGCCTAAGAACCAAGCCTGGAGCAGAAGGAGCCCTAGTGAAAGAGCCCAGACCATTGCTGCCTGGAGACACTGCCACGCACCTGCCAGCAGGTATGACCCAGAGATGGGAACTTTCTTGCCTATCTTTTGTTTTTTGCAGGAATAATCAGCAAAATTAAAAATCCAAAATGGGAGGAAATGCATCTACAATCCCCTCACCCTAATACTTGAACGTTTGCTTTGTTCAAGTGCTCAATCATTTGCATATATTCAGCATATGTAGCTGTAACCATCATGTAGCTACAGTTATGTACCCTCCTTCCTGAGTACACTGTCAGTGCTTCCCTCTACTACCACCATTTTTCCAGCTTTACTGAAGTATAATTGACAAGTAAAAATTATCGCTACACAATAATTTATTTAACTATTCACTGACAATTGCCCCTGCCCCAGTTTATTCAATTTAATAGGAAATGTTATTTTCAGGCCTTCACCACATAGTACGTAGGGGACACTGTAACTACAAGCTGCTGTGGTGGGACGGGTTGAGGCCAACGGCCAGGAAGGCTGTCATTCTAGCTCTGTGCCCCGTGCCACTACATAAAGAACCGAGATCTGGAAGACTGACCGGAGTTCTAGAAAGCCTGCCTCCTGCCCACCCCAGCTCTTTAGCTGGCGCTCTCTCCACAGCTTCCCCTCCAGCCACTCCATCAAGGCTGCCACACACTGACCCTCTGCAAGGTCACCCTCTTTAGCACTTACGCGTGTCACGCTGCAGGTGAAGCCTGCTGATTCCTGTCACCCTTGGGGAAGTGGTGAAATCCTCTGAGCACACGGAAGAATGATTTGACTCTATGAGCAGGGACCATTTGAGAGACTGCGGGTAGGCAGGACAAAGATGTGACCCCCCCCTCATCTAGAGCCCTCAGCTTCTTCATCTCCACATGCAGAGGAGAACATTCTCAGAGAGAAGGGACTCACTGTATAGCTGGCGTCTGCTCAAATGGCAGCACGTCTGGATCCTCACTATGGAACCAATTTCAATCTCAACAATGAAGGCAGTAATGTTCTTTGCTAATGCTTGTATTGTTACATTGTGTTACACTCAGAATAAGCTGTGAAATAAAATAATACTTAAAGTAGTTCACAGAATTTTGAGCAATAGGAACAAAATTTTGGTAATAATTTCACACAGGTTTACATGCACTCTCTCGCAGGCTATTTCCTTGTAAGAATACCAACCAAAAGGAGGGGAATCATCCACCCATCTGTTTCATTAATTACTTTGTTATACATGTACCGAATCCTTCCTTGCAGCAGATCACAATCCTTTTCCACTGCGACATATGAGACGATGCACACACATCCTGCAGGCACTCGCACCGCACATCCCCGGGGTGGAGGGGGGGTGGGGCAGGGACCCTGTACCCTTCCCAGGGTTCAAGCTGTCACCCCCTGTTCCACTCAAGACAGATTACTCTAGGGATCACTCTGAATCAACTCTAGTTTATTTTCTGAGATGCATCACTCTCACATCACTCATGTTTTATGTTATTAGTACCAGCTCCTTGGGGTCCACGTTACTCCGAGCAGGACACGGGGATGGTCATGACTGCCCCAGGAAGCTCACAAGAGGGCATCCACCTGGGAGAGCAGGGGGTGGGGGAAGTGGGTCTCAGGGGCCTCTCTGTATGTGCAGGCCTCGCATGTGTGTTTCTTATTCCCTAGTTTTCTCCCTGGACCAAAGGCCTAACAATTAAGAAAAATAATACAGATTATCTGATGACAGTTTAAATATCACACGGATGGAGGATGCAGCTCTCAGCTGGCTGTGGACCCGGAAGGGCAAACAGACTCCATGGTAGCAGAAACCCAGGCTAGAACTCTGGCTCTGCCACTTTGCAATCTGTGGCCTCGGGCAGCTTTCTCCAAACAAGAAGGTTGCGGTGGGGCTCAGCGCAGTGCAGCCTTGAGTAAGTGTTCAGCAAGTGGCAGCTCTTCTTGTTACAGGCAATGGTCACCTGCTGTTGTCAGGCACATTTAAAGGGGGGATGATTTTCCTTTACCTCTTTTAAGATATCCCTTTAAAAATAATGAGTTCATTGACTTTTCCTTATTGTTATTTTTTAGACAATATCCCAAGGGTGGCATTTTGAATGAAAGGGCTGGAGGCATGAGGGCAGCTTAAGCAGAGTTGTATGTATTTTGGATTTCCTCAGGAGTTTTCTCCCAAGATCGAGAACTGCACTGACCACAAGACCCCTCACAGCAAGTTCTCTGAGGCTCCCAACTACTTGGTTTCAGCAAAACCAAAGGTCTGCCGTATCATGACTGTCGGTGCTCTCAAAACATTAGCCCAGCCCGGCAATCAGCTGCCACGGAGGAAGCCACCATGGTTACAAACCTTCGCAGGCCATCGGCACCATACACTGACCCCTGGCATCATGAGGTCACACAGGGACACACTGGACAAGGTGAAAAAACAACTTTATAGCATTCAATGTCATGATAAGCTTTTATTTTCTCTTGAATTTTTTCTAAAATGAAATCTTTATTGTGAATGAATACAGGTGACCCTTGAACAACACGGGTTTGAACTTTGAGGGTTCACTTATACATGGGTTTTTTTCCCCCACAAATCGCATATTCATGGGATGCCAAGACCCGCCTATACGGAGGGACCGACCTTTTCATATATGCATGTTCTGCAGGGCCCACTTGAGTACATTTGGATTTTGGTATATGTGGTATACCAGTCCCCTGGTATACCCAGGGATGACTGTGCTGTTACGTGTCACTCTCCTGCCAATGTAGTCAGTGTCAGACAGTCACACACATCTGACATCTCTGCATCGCACGAGAGGGCTTTCCTTCTGGGTCCACAAGGCTGTGGGCAGAGCCTGGATGGCAGCAAGCATGCAAAGGGACAGGCTCCTGTGACAGTCCCCAGCCTACATCCACGAGGCACAATGACACACACACGTGTATACGGTTGGTCGTCTATGGTAAGTACACATTAAATCACAAAGTCTGGGTTTTGGCCTCTCTGGGTTGGCCCTGGGAGTAAGCTCCAGGCCCAGGGACCCCTGAGGATTGGCTGGCCATCAAGAGGCTCTGCTGAATCTGGACTTTTATTTCCTACACCTGTGGGAAAGGGACACAGGATAGCTCCACACCTTGCAAGCTTGAAGACAAGCATTTTCAGACTCCTTCACACTTGAGGAATCTGTTTCACATTTTCTTCCTTCTGAATGGTTGATGGACAGCCACACTAACAGGCAGACTTTGCATGAGTTCAATCTGCCTGACACCAAAACATGTGCACAGAAGAGAAAGAATCGCCTGACCTCTCATATGACTGTCTTTATGATGCCAAGAATCAGGATGGGCCATTTGCAGGTGTGGAGCATGATGACTGAATGCTTTTCCTTTAAATATGACCATTTGGTACAATTTTTGGGTGGGGAAGGAGGTGAGAAATACTCCCACTGGGATGGTCTTAGGGGTGGAGGTAATCTGTTCATGAGGATGGAGCCCTCATGAATGGGACCAGTGCCTGTAGAGAAATGCCAGAGCTAGCAAGCTCTATCTCCACGATACGAGGATCCACGGTAAGCTGGCAGTCTGCAGCCCGGAAGCAGGCGCACGTCAGAATCTGACCACGTGGTTCTGTGATCTCCCACTTCCAGCATCCAGAATGAGAAGCAGATATCTGTTGTTTGTAAGCCGCCCAGTCTATGGTACTTTGTTATAGCAGCCAAATTAAGACCGAATTTTAAAAGTTTTAGTTTTTACATGTAGGTTTCTTATCCACTTTGAGTTAATTTGTGCTGTAAGATAAGGGTCCAGTGTCATTATCTTGCATGTGGATATCCAGCTTCCCACCACCATTTCCGAAAAGATTGTCCTTCCCCCATTAAGTGGTCTTGGAATCCCTGCTGGAATCACCTGTGTATATGCGAGGGTTTGTTTCTCAGCTCTCTGTTCTATTTCATTGGTCTGTATGTCTGTCCTTATGCTAGTACCACACTGTTTGGATTACTGTAGCTTTTTGCAGTAAGTTTTGAAATCCGGAATTGTGAGACCTCTAATTCTGTTGTTCTTTTTCAAGATTTTGGTTATTTGGGGTCCCTTAAGATAACATGAATTTTAGGATGGATTTTTTTCTATTTCTGAAAAAAGTGTCATTGGGATTTTGAAAGGGATGGCACTGAAGCTGTAGATTGCTTTGGGCAGTATTGACATCTTAACAATATTAAGTCTTCCAATCCATGATTATGAGATGTCTTTCTATTTATTTGTGTCTTTTTAAATTTCTTTCAGCAACATTTTCTATTTTTCAATGTACAAGTCTTTCACCTCCTTGGTTAAGTTTATTTCTAAGTATTTTATTCTTTTTGATACTATCGTAAATATAATTCCTAATTAGATTGTTCATTGTTAGTGTAAAGAAATGCAACTCACTTTTGCATGTTGATTTTGTGTCCTGCTCTGCTAAATTTGTTTATTAGTTCTAACAGGTTCTCCCCAACCCCTGGTAGAATCTTCAAGGTTTTTTACATGTAAGGTCAGGTCATCTTCAAACAGAGAAAATTTTAACTCTTCCTTTCCAATTGGGATGTCTTTTATTTATTTTTCTTGCCCAGTTGCCCTGGCTAGCACTTCCAATAAATACTATGCTGAACAGAAGTGGTGACAGCAGGCATCTTTGCCTTGTTCCTGACCTTAGAGGAAAAACTTTCAGTCTTTCACCACTGAACATGATGTCAGCTGTGGGCTTTTCATAGACAGCCTTTATGATGTTAAGGTACTTTCCTTCTATATTATTTTGTTGAATGTTTCCATCATGAAAAGATGTTGAATTTTGTCAAATACTTTTTGAGTTAAGACTTTGAAGCTAAAAAATAAAATACTTTTTCTGTATCAATTGAGATCGTTTTGTGTGCGTGTGTGGTTTTCCCCCTTCGTTCTCTTAATGTGGTGTATGATACTGACTGAATTTCATATATGGAACCATTTTTGCATGGTGGGAATAAATCCCCACTTGGTGGTGGTTTATAATCCTTTTATTATGCTGGTGAATTCAGTTTGCTAGTATTTTGTTGGGGATTTTTGTGTCAATATTCAAGAAATATGGACGGTCTATGGCTGCAGTTCCCAACCCCTGGGACATGGCGGACTAGCGCCGGTCAGTGGCCAGTCCATGGCCTGTCAGGAACCAGGATGCACAGCACAGCAAGAGGTGAGCAGTGGGCGAGCTGCATCTGTATCTGCAGCTGCTCCCATCCCCCACTCCCCATCCATGGAAAAACTGTCTTCCAGTCCCTGGTGCCAAAAAGGTTGGGGACTGCTGGTCTATGGTTTATTTGGCTTTGGTATCAGGAATGTTGGCCTAAGAATCAGTTAGGAAGTGTTCCCACCTCTTCAAGTTTCTGGAAGCTTGGGAAGGATTGGTGTCAATTCTTTAAATGTTTGGTAGAATTCACCAGTGAAGCCATCTGGTCAAGTGCTTTTCTTTGTTGGGAAGTTTTTGATGATTGGTACACTCTTTTTATTAATTATAGATATATTCAGATTTTCTATTTCTTCACAATTCAGTTCGGTGGGGTGTTTCTAGGAACTTGTCCAATTTTCAGATCTATGTTATCCACTTCATTGGCATACAATTGTTCACAGTACCTCTTATAATCCTTTTCATTCCTGAATCTCCTGGATCATCTTTCATCCAAACAATACATCTCATGTTATCAAAAGCAAGTGATCTGCGGCAAGGATTCCTAAGGATCCCACTGTGAGCTGTGCACGCTGGGCCTGCTGCCTCTGGTCCATGTGCACTGTGACCACGTGCAAGGCCACCCCCACACCCTGAACCTTCTTGGGTTGATGCTGTCAGCTAAACTCTCCTTTCCACACACACAGGACCACAGGAATCATCAGATTTGGGGACCAGAAACAACCAGGGAAAACACCTAATACAATGTTTTTCAAACTGTGTTTTGCAACCTCTTACAGAGCTGGAAAATCAATGTATGTGGGTTACAGCTGGCATTCCAAAACACGAAACAGAACAGAAACTGAGTATCCTGTAAGTATTGTTTTGTAAATCTTCTGCCTTAATTGCGTCTATGAAGATTGTGTGTTGTGATGCAAAATGTGTTCCTTACTGCTCTCCACAGTCAGATGCAGCTGGAAGGCCTCTGACCTAAGCCAGTAGGGGGGGAAACTGAGGCCCTGTGTTGCTCTCTGTGGGTGACACGGCCAGTTGTTTCGATATTCTGACTTCTACCCAGGGCCTACTTCTGGAGAATGAACGTATTAGTTTGGCCTCAAATAGGTGGAATGTATTTGTTTCCCCGTTTCAGGTTGAGAGTTTCAAAGCGGAGGCAGAACTGACCTTCGGATGTTCAGCAACACCTTCGCCCTCTGATAAAACTCACTTTCTCTCAGGTCCTCCCTTTCCTACACTCCATCCATGTGCTCTCCTGCCATGTCTTTTCCACTCTAGGTGGCAGTCACAGCTCACTGTGGAGCACATGCCCGTGTCCGCAACTGCTCACCGCAGCCCCACGTTCCTCCCGGATCCATCACCAGCCTTCTCAACGCTCACCATGTCCCTCCGGCTCTACCTGATCTAGGGCACGTCCCTTAACAGAACAGACAAACCATCCAGGAGTCTGCTGGGAAGAAAACAAAGGGAATCCTTTCTATTTCTAGAACGATACAGTGGACTAGGGAGGCATGAGAGCTTGGTGCTGGGGAGGGAGCAGTTAGACTTCAGGAGAACTCGCCCGACAGGGGACTGCTCACAGCAGCCTGGCAGGCACAGCCTCGTCTCGGCCCCAGTTGCCCCATCCAGCATGGGGGGACGCTGGGCACCAAGGCGAGGGCTTCACCACGGTCACGGAGCTGGCAGGGCATCAACCCGGAGCCAGAACCCAGGCCTGGCACCTCCCCGACAAAGGCTACCAGAACTAGAATAATTGAGAGAAGTTTTTATTTTATTTTTTCAGAACAAACCATTCCAACATTCAAGGACTAAGTAAAAAATAAACAAACTTTACTATTAGATTATTAATGCTAATACCTTATATATTTAAAAGGTTACTATAAATTTGTTTATAAAATTTTCCATAAATTTCACCTAAAAATACTATTTTAGCTTTTTTTTGGTCACAATACAAACCATGATCAAATGAATTACTCTGGGACTCTATAGATTACTGGAACTGCCTTCAGCATCAGTTTATGTGAACAGAGCATGTTTTGTAACTGCAGAAGTGACACGTGAACACACAGAGCAGGCTCCCTTGCCCACAGCCCTCCCCAGAGACGGCTACAGTCTGCCATGGGGCCTTCCTGTCCTCTCTTCATGGCACCAGTTTGTAACCGGGACAACATCAGTCTCATGAACAGTCACCCTGGCTTTGCATCACTTACCAATCACCCACATCATGCAGTAGACGAGGCTCTAAGTGGATTTTGGCTGGATGAAAATCCTCAGGGAACAAATAGGAAAATGGAAGATGACATCATGGGGAAGTTAAAAAAAAGTTTCCCTTGACTTTTTCTTTAAAAAAAAAAATAACAAATGACTCTGAAGGTAATTCCAGAACTGTTCTGGGCAGTGGCAGCATCAGTAGGAAAATTTGTGCTGCTCACGTTGCTTTAGAGACCAACCTCGGCTGTTCCATGCCTGCCTCCTGCTGTTTGGGGGAAACCTGCCGAGTGACAGCTGTGGTCCAGCATCCTTGTCTAGCCTCTGTCTGGCAACTCGGCCTCCTGTTTCTCTTATTTGAAGGGAGATATTCTCATTTTGAAGGGCCGTGAAATTATCTGTCCTCTAATGCTTCAACTGGACATACCACGGGGGAAAACCTTTCAAGTGACCAGCCCAGCAGCCTGACCACAGGCACACCCTTGCTCACTCAGGGGCGCAGTGTGGCCGGCAGCAGGACACCTACTCAGGGAGTGTCCAGTGAGGTGATGACTGCCCCATGCAGTCCACCTGGTTCTTGGAAATGCAGTTTCCAAGACTCATGAAATAATGGATGGTTGTTATTAGATAAAGTCAACAACAAACACATCTGGTCTATGGTGCAGCAGGAGTCTGCCTCGCCTGCAGGAAACCCGTCCCCTACCACCTTTCATCCCAGCAGGATGCCAGGGGAAGCCTGTGGCTCCCTTTCCTTTAGTCTGCACTGTCAGAAACAGGCCGATGACAATTGCATCGCAAGCCCATTAGTTCATTCTTTTGAACTTTACTGAAAATAGTTCCTTTCTGTCATTTTATAAATGCTTTTCTAAACACAGTCTGAAGCAGGTATGGACAAGAGCAGGCAGGGCACAGAGAGCCAGCGCTCCAGTCACAGAGAAAGGAACAGTGGCGTGGCCCCTGCTGCCTGTGCCTTTGCAGGGCTCCAGGATGCTGCCTGTGGGCTTCACAGACACCCCTGGGCTCGGGGCCCACCTTGAAGTTGGGGATGGCTGTTAGAGGAGCATGGCCCAGGTAGAAAAGGGCACCCCACCACACTTGCTGTGCCCGGAAGGTCCCTCCCACCATGAGTGGGACCCAGGATGGTAGGCTCCTGGCCATGAGCCACCCGCCCAGAACTGCCTGTCCTCTGGCCACCCCTGCTCCCAAAGCCAACAGAGAGGCCACTGGTGGCCAGGCTGAGCTGCAGACAGCCAGGGAACTCACGGCCACCACTGCCCTCTCAGCCACAGGCTCTAGCCACAGAGAGGGGGGCCCTGCCTGGGGAGATGACTGGACAGCAGGGGCTATGAGTGACCATGTCAGGCTGGGCGCAGGACACGCTGTACACTGCTGACCCAGACACACATCTGAACTCCTGATCTAGGAGGAATGGTCTTTACTTCCACAAGGATTTTCTTGCCCATTTTTCTGGAAACCCGTGGCCTTCTTGGTCTATCTTTGTTTTCAGCCTGTGCTAAAGGCCTGAGTGCAGAGTATTTTACCTAGAAAAAACCACCACTGTATAAACCAATAAATGGCAATGACACGGCCCAGGTGTCAAGGGGCCACGTAGAGAGATGGGACGACAGATGGGAGCACAGGCCCAGCTCAAGGGTGGCTGCCTCAAAGCCCTAGCCTCGGGTATGCTTCCTTTCCAAATGCTGCCTTTTCAAGAGAAGATGGAAATTCCAATTTTTATGTGAAATCTCCCAATTTTTAAAACGTGGATCAGGTTTTGTCAGCACACTCTCTAGGGCAAACCACACACACCAGCCATGCTCTGGACCACGTCTGCAGCTTCTTCCAAGACAGTCTTTTGGGTTGAACCCACCCCATGCCAGAGCACTGTGAGTCAAGGAACACACATTTCTGCACCAAGAGAGCTGACGACCACAAAGTCCTTGTCCTTCCCAACAGCCCGTAGAGCCAGCGCAGCACCGGCCAGGTTGGGTGCCAGCCCGTCGCTGTTCCTCCCCAGCTGCTGGGGAACAGTCTCCGGGGAGGCCCAGGCACCTGAATTTTCACAGCTGATTTAATCCCGGTAGCAGCTGGTAATGAGGAGATACCTGACGTGATTCCTTTTGTTAATTTTTTAATTGAAATTGCTGTTTTTATAGGTCAAAAATGGCTGAATATCCACAATTTCAGTAAAGGTCTCTGTCCCTCTCCTGCTCCTCTGCAGATGGCTGGCCCTCTGCACATGCTGCCACCGCCCTTGGCTGTCCACACGGGTTGGGCTGGACTCGCCAGGCTGGGTTGCAGGCTGTCAGAAAGGCCACCCAAGGCTCCTCCAGCTCCGGCAAGAAAGTCTCCAGCAATGTGTGCAAACATCTCTTAGGGCTGTGTCTGGAATATTTATGCCCCTTTATTGTTTTCCTATTACTTGTTGGTCTAAGATAATGAAAAGAAATCTAGACAGTCTCGAAGCTCTGAAATCACATAAACCAGACTCTAAACAAGTTCAGGCTACCTCAGAAAGAACACGTAAGGATTTATGTCACAAATCCACCTGCTGTTATTTGCCATTATTTAAGTATTTACTTGTTCTGTAATTTAATTTAAGCCTGGGTTGCTATTTTTCATTTTCATCCTGAAATGGCTGCTTCCAACAAATCCAGGGCCAGTATCATCCCACCCCTGGGCTCCTCTGGAACACACGGTGTCTCCAGACTCTACATGGTGATGAAAGCCAACTGGCCTCGGGAGACACATTGTCTCAGACAGAAAGAAAAGGGTCTGAAGAGGAAGGTGCTGGCCAGGTTGGGGGCACCACGACTCCTCACCAGGGACTGCACAAGGGCAATCCCAGGAGTCAGGCTGTGCCAGGCACTTCTGCGGGGAGGGACGGTAGACAGCAGCTGGCCCAGCCACTGTTTCTGAGGAGGACGTTCCCCAAGAACCACGGATGCTCAGAGCTCCTGAGATCCTATTTTATCAGCCTCAGTCTGGCTCTTCCTCGTGGTCAAAGTGGAAGGCCCGTTGCTGAAGAGGGCGGCTCATGCCAGGGGAGAGATGTTCCTCCACCAGATCCCAGTGTCTGCACGCTTAGCCCCCTCCTCAAGCATAAAGCCCAGCTACCATCCTGGTGCCCCCAGTGTTATCTCCCCGTCTTGGCCATCAAGTCTCCCAGCAGAAATATATAAAAGTGAATTTAATCAGCAGCGTTAAACCAGATCACCTAGAAGTTGGTACATTGGATGCCCAGCCTTTCTCACACCAGCTGGAGATAAATGCAGCTTTTACTGACATGCTCACGGAGGCCAAGGGCCCCAGACAGGAGGTGGCCCTGGTGGGGCCAGCAGGGCCCCCCCAACAGCTGCTGAGCAACAGTGCTTGAGGCCACCTGCCATGTAGGCTCCCAGAGACTTGGGGTGCTGGGGGAGGATTGCTGGGGACTCACATGCTGACAGAACCAGAGGCACTGCAGGGGTTTGTGGGGGCCCTGGTGGCAGACGTGAAGCCCGGGACAGCAGCAACTGCAGACACACGTTTACCGTCACTGACCACCTTGCTCCAGCTCAGACCACTCAGCACCACGCAGAGCCTGGGAGGCTGCTGCCAGCCAGGCTTTGTCAGTGGGGACAGATCCTTCCCCACCAGCCAGCCGTGCCTGCCCTGCCCCTCTGATCCCCTCAGGGAGGCAGCTGCTTGGCACAGGCGGTCAGTCACCATGGGATGCTAAAGGAGAACCTGGAAGGGCAACTTGGAACAGCTCACACCAGGTGAACACGGGCCAGGCCCAGGCCAGGCACTGCAGCGGTGGAGATGCAGGTGCCCTTTCCAAAGAGTTCCCACTGCTCCCTGGGACTCCCTTCCCTGCCACACACACAAGTGGCCAGCAAGACCCCGGGCCTCACCAGGAAGGTGGAGAGAATGGCAGTGGGGCCTGGGCCTCGGCCTCACCCAGGTAGGTCTGCAGGTGCTGCTGATGGTGGGGACCAAGCACGGCCACTGCCTGCTCCTCGCCTTGCTCAATGCCTGCTCCTGCTGGATGTCCGCTGAATGACAGGATCACAGAGGCAGGCAGAGATCACTGGTGAAATTGTTCCCAAGGAAGTTCCAGTCCAGACCCGCCCATGCTGCTGGGCAGCACTCCCTCCACTCTGCAGATGCCTCACAGCCAGTGGGACAGGCCCACAGTGGCAGCAGCCAGCACCTCCAGCCAGGGCAGCACTGTGCACCCGGGGGCATGGGTTTCCCTGCCTCGGCACTATTCACATCTGCTCAGATAATTCTTTGTCATGGGCTGCCCTGTGCCCTGTAGGATGTTTAGGACATCCCTGTAGCACACCCAGGGAGTTGGGGTTGTCCCCTGGAGGGACAACCAAAAGCCCCTCCAGACATTGTCAAATGTGCCCTCAAGGGTAAAATCACCCTTGGCTGAGTGTAACTTAATTAGACTGCTCTGCCAGGCAGTATGAAGGGAAGGAGCCTGGGAGGAGAGGGAGGGGACTTGAGGCAGGAAGCCTGGCTGGGTGGCATCCTGGGAGGGGAGGACTTGTGGACTGGCACCCTCTGTGTCTGTGTCCAGGAGACAGACGCTTCCTTCCTCATCTGCTCTCTGCCCTGTTTTAGAGCCATCACTGAGCTAACAGCCCTCGCCAGGAATGGAGTGAGGCCTGGGCTGAATGCTTTGGTCACCGTGTTGAGCCGCATCTTGAGTTCTGTGGAACGTTGTACAGAGCCCATCGCTGAGCTGCACCATATCCACAGTCCCATTGATTGAGGGCAATATCCATGCTTGGAGGAATGACAGCACCCAGGTTTGGGTCACTCAGAAAAAAGAAAAAATAGCAGAGTAGCCAAGGAGCCCAGGTCTCTGCCAGCCCCGGCTCAGCACCAGGACACAGCTCTTGACAAAGCTTTCAAATTTTGCTATGAACAAAATTAGGCACAGACAGTGATGAAGACCTCTGTGGATACAATTCACTAGATACTGATGGTCTTCATTTGCCGAGCACTGTGCAGCCCTGAAGGGACCTCTGAAAGTTACTTAATTATCTTCCTAACTTCAAGAAAGGGAGACCCTCCTGGCCGGTCAGATCTCCAGCCGTCCTGGGAGACGGCCTCACACAAACCCACTTAAGCTTGGTCCTGGAGGTGTTTGGTGGCAGAGAAGATACTTTCCAAGCAAAAACACACTTAGATTTTTGCTTTTCTGCCTTTTAAAATTCATCTTCCTACAGGCATCTTGGTTGGTAAGGGTGTGGCTGCATGTACAGATGGCCCAGTCTCGAGGCCCCAGGGACACTGACAGCAAGGGGGCTGGGTCTGCACCGAGGTGGAGAGGAGGGAGTCGCCCGACCCACACAAGGGAGAGAAGATGCCTTGGCAAGTCTGGGAGGGCCTGGGCAGGCGACTGTGTGCCTGTGCACAGGGACCGCAAGCATCTTGGCGCTCCTGGAGCAGAAAGCGGGGGACAGTTGTACTTATTTCCCTCAAGGCCAGGGTCTGTGTTCACAGTCCTTGCATCGAGGCAAAGCAGTGATGTCCAAGCCTTTTGTGGTTCTGAAACTGCTGTTGTGACAAGATTTTCTCCCTATCCCCCCTCTTGAAACACAGGGAAATTATGTGTATGTGTGTTCAGAACTTCAGAAGAATTAGTCCTCTCCTTGACAACAACCCCCAAGCATCAGGACACCAGAGCACTTAGCACATCTGGATGGTGCGGCCCTGTGGGCACCAGACTGCCCAGGACCCAGACTGCCTGGATGACAAAGGGCCCCAGGAGCCATCAAGGATACAACAGGGCCAGAGGGGCTCATGGGCTGGTCTGGGGATGGGGGTGGGGGTGAATGAGGATGCAGGAAGGCAAGAGGGGGAAAGGGCTCTCCCCAGAGTCCTGCTGCCCCATCCAGCTCGCACTGTGTTCTGAAGGTGGCACAGAGCAGCCCCATCCCTGCCCCTCTGCACTGCCTGAGTGGGCTGCAGAGCACACGAGCATAGCTCATCTGCACCCACAGGGTCACCAGTCCCACCGCCCAATGAAGAGCCCCCAGACCCACCCTCCCAAGAGGAGTCCCCAGGCCCTGCTGGCTGCCACGCCTAACACCCACTGGGACGCTGCACCCCACTCACGACAGCCTTCCCAAGTCAAGGCAGAAGCAAGAATTGTGTGGCCTCAGTACTGAAAAGGGATGCCCCATAAAGGTGCCTCCCGCCGCTCAGCAAGCCCCGGCACTGAGTATTGTGGGGGTTCTGCCGCCTTTGCCCATGACTGAAGCCAGGGTTATACACGCCTAAACTCACCATTCCTGAACCCCTCGCCGAAAGCCACGGGAATCACAGATGGTACCACAGAGCATCTAGCAGCCCTTGCCTCCAGGTTTGACTGCACAGCAATTTGGCTAATATCAGGTGGTGTGGGCCAAGAAACAGCTACAAACCTAAAACACCCCAAGCCAAGAGCCTCACTGTGGAGGCTGCGTGAGCACCCTGTACAACCCTACCCACTGATCCCCCAAGGAGGCTGCCACACCCTCGCTGTGCCATCCCGAGCGCTTCTAAACGTTTAGTGACATGTGAGTGCATTGTTTATCACCAAACACCTCGAAGACCAAGCTTAAGAACAGATCTCTACTCCACAGTGTGGATGGGTGTCACAAACCCAGTGCCAGGTGAGAGATGCCCGACACAAGGAAGCACCCACGGCGTGACCCACCAGTGTAAATTTAGACACCTGCAAAGCTGATCTGTACAGCAGATGCAGTGCAGACCCTTGGAGGGGAGGCCTGGGTAGGGCCGTGTGTGGGCTTCCTAGGGGGGCTTCCGTGTCTCTTTTGTGACCAGGTGCTGGTTACACAGAGCGGTCAGTTTGTGGGGATTTGCTGAGCTGAACACTTTCGAGGTGTGTGCTGTGCCGTAAATTAGAACGTCAACAGGAAGTCGTCATGGCCTCTGAACCGCAGGGTCTGACCCGGGAAGCAGCCCCACATCCCGGCCCTTGACGCACCTGGCCTGGCTGCTGGGGCCTGGTGTGGCCACGCACTCACCTGCTGCAGCCTGTGCTCCTGCCTCCTGCCCTGGCCTGGGCGGTGGATGAAGGACCTCGTGGAGACTTTGTAGTGATTCAGCAGGCAGACGATGACCACGACCATCACCGTGACCACCACAACGATGACGATGATCTGGGCAAACTCCAGCTCCGCTGCGGTGGAAGAGGAGAGGGCGTCAGACACCTGCCCCTGGCCTGCCCAGTGCCCAGACGCCTCACAGCTTGAGACACTGCCACGCTATAGACACCAGGCTGCAAAGGCCTCCTGCACACATCTGGTCCTCAAGGGACCTCATGTGATGGAAACTGCCACCCATTGTGCAGAGGACGACACTGAGACACAGCCCGAGGCCACGCATGGCTGGGCTGGGAGTCAGATCCAGTGCTGTGGGATCTTGAAGCCCGTGGTTCTGGCCACATGTGACACTGGATCCAGGATGCTGCCCAAGGCCCCTGGCAGACTTTGACATTCTTTTTTTTTTTTTTAATTTTTTGGTAGTGGTGGGGTCTTGCTATATTGCCCAGGTGTCATGAACTCTGTCCAAGCGATCCTCCCCTCGGCCTCCCAAAGTGCTGAGATTACAGGCATGAGCCACTGCGTCCAGCCAGACTTGACATTCTAAGAACAGCTTGAAAAAAGGGAGGTCTGAGAGTGGGGCTCTGACCTGCAGAACTCTGGTGTCTGCCTGACGCATTGCACAAAGCTTGTCTTTGCACTTGCATAATGAGGGGGCCTTCAGAAAATGTGCTCTGTTGGCCCCACAGACCTCTAGAGGTGCTGCTGTAACGGTCCCCAGTTCCCATGCAGGAACTCGAAGTCCAGGCCAGGGTGCTGGTCACAGGCAGGTCACTCACTGTGGGCTGCCCCTTGCAGTGGGCAGGCTTGGGTGCCACCTTCTCTTGAGTAGGGAAAACCCAGAGCTCCTGTCTCCTAAACCCCCCTCCTGCCAGATGGCACCACCATTCCCCCACCCCAGGGGAGTTAAGAAAGTCTCAAAACTGAAGCTATTTCTCCCAATGTAACCTCTCTAGAAAAGTTAAACCCATCTTTATGGCTGAGTCAAGTTTCTCAAAGCACAACCACCTAAGGGCCAGTATAGTGAAGGGAAAATCACCGTGGTCACAAAGACAGCACCAGTCCCCTTCCCTCGAAGGCTGTGCCTTTGCAGGTGAGCTAGAAAACACACCGGCACCGTTTCCGATCCTGCAGGCATGATGTTTGATGAGTAGTCAGGTCATGTCTGGGTTTCTGACACCACCATTACAAAAGATTTCCTAAATGCCATTGACACACGCTTCACACGTGTGACTCTACCGCCTCAGCACATGGGGCTGGCAGTTCCAAGCAGGTGAGTCAAACCCCTATTTTGGGACAGGAGGTAGGTTCAGTGCTCCAGGGCACCCTGGACCCCAGATTTCCTGCTTTCTGGCTTGTGGCTCTGCTGAGGGATGCCCACCTGTCTCACTCGAGTCCCCCGACACTGAAAGGAAGTGACTGTGCACTCGGGTGTGGAGTGAAAGGCTCTCTCTCGCTCCCTCTCTCTGTGAGGAAGGCAGTGCACGGCTTTGGCGGGAGGTGAGGGCGTGGGATGTGAAGAAGGGCAAGAGGAACAGGGGAGGACCCTGTCACCTGCTGCACTGCCTGAACTCATGGCACACACATGTACATACATACACATGCATGCACCCACATGCACACGAGCATAGGCCCCGGCCAGTGGGGAGGCATCTCTCTCAGCGCATCCACTCACACTTGGGGTGATGTGGGCAGGGGCCCAGTAGCCCCCCTCCCTGGTAGCTACAGCTATGTGCACCTGCCGCCCACACCCTGGGCAGCAGAGGGGGCTGGGTGAGGACGGATGGAGGGTCTTTCTGGATCCAAGTCCCCCCCTCAGACCCCACACCCCCCAGAGACAAAGATGCAAGCACACCCACGGGACTGGGCTGAGCAGACCTTAGCACTGGGCCTACGGGAGAGGGGTGGGCCTGGGTGCCTTGGAGATCAGAGAGTCACGTGTGGGGAGTGAACTGTGCATCCCTGTTTGGCAGTGGAAGGCCCGGGGCTGTCATCTGCCCCAGCAAACATGGACGACGCAAGGACGCCGTGCCCAGAGCAGCTCCAGGGCTGCAGTCAGCAAGGCCCGCGCCGGGCTCCCTGCACCCCCACGAGCGCTGCTGCTGCCCTAGTGCCAAGGCCCACCTCACGGGGCTGCCGGGCTCGGCAAGGAAGGGGCTTGAGGGTCCACTGCCTATGGGGAGGAAGCCCCCAGGGGAGCCACCAAATTTATGTCCCCACAAAAGCCTCCCCAGGGTTTATCAGCAATTTTCATGGTGAGGGCTTCCTGGAAAGACTGAGCTTGCCCAGCCAGCAGCCAGGGGCTCCGGATCTTTGCCCTGGACAGAGATAGCAGTGTGCCCGCACTTATGCTCAAGGGCTGTGGGAAATGTGGCGTGCTGTTACCCCGGGACACTGCCTTTGACCCTCTACCCCTGCAAATGACCATCCCATGTCTGGGACACCCTGGCCTTGACCTTGCATCTTTTGGAACCCCACACCCACCTCCCTGGCTGAGTGTCCGGAGCCTCCACTTCATCCCTTCGGACATGAGAGGCAGTTAGGTGGCTTAATCAGTAAGATGTGAATCAATGAATGACTTCGGAGCACACTGAGGCAGAGAGAGGGTTCTGGGACGCATGGGCCCAGGTGACAGCCCACCTGCACAGGTGCGCTCTCTGTGAGGACAGCCACAGCCACTGCTGACAGGATGAGTCCCTCAATGACTGCAGAGCACCAGGAGTGCACCTCCAAGGAGCCCTGAGGTCTGTGCAGGAGACTGGCCACCAGCCCAAGGGCCATCACCCTGGGATGAGTGTGAGAAGAAGTAGGGAGCCTGTCCCGCTTAGGTCAAAGGCGGTGAACATATGCTGACGACTGAACTCCAAATAATGCCTTGTTTTACCAACCCTTACTTTTATTTTGTGTATAAATAGCAGAGTATTCACAAATTGCCCTTCAGGTTAAAGCACGCCCTGGGATGCACAAACGTTTTCTTAATGAAACTTTGTTGCTTTGTGGACATGGAAAGAGAGGAAAGTAACGGTGACAGTGAAGGACCCTGCAGAGCCCTCACATGAACCAGTTCTTCCCATGGAGGATGACGTTCCAGGTCATCTTTGCTTGAATATGGAAAGCCACACAGACGAGCATTTGCAGCAAAGCAAAGCAAATTATATTTTCATAAGTCTATGGACATTTTTTGTATGTTTCATTTGAAAAGTATTTTTATTATAAAAATAATGAAAACTTCTTAAAAACAAACAATATAGGAGACTGAATGCAAAGTTTCCCTTTCTAGCCCCAAGCACCCCAAACCCAACCAGCCCCACACCGTCCTGGGGAAAGCACAGCCACCATGTTGTGCATGTGTGTGCACGTCTGTGCACATCTGCCTGCTGAACAAGGCTTTCTTCTTTTTAATTAGTGAGATCATTGTACAAATACACTGTTCTGCTTTTTTTCACTTAATACATCACGGACATCTTTAAACAAGAACACATATACACCAAGCTGGCGCTCTATGGTGGTGGTTTGCTCCAGAGAACTCACGTTCTCCAACTGGCAGCTGTTTAGGTGGTTTTCTTTCTCTTTCCTTCCTTTTTTTTTTTTCTGAGACAGGGTCTCGCTCTGTCACCCAGGTGGGAGTGCAGTGGTGCAATCACAGCTCACTGCAGCCTCCAACTCCTGGGCTCAAGCCATCCTCCCGCCTCGGCCTCCCAGGGTGCTGGGACTACAGGCGTGAGCCACTGCGCCCAGCCTCTTTTTTTCTTTTTTCTATCATGACTCAAAGATTGTGTGTGACTGTATGTGTATGTATATGTGTGTGTGTGTACATGTGTTGTGTTGGCATGAATTTGGAGGGAAAATTTCTAAAAGTGAAATTTCTGGGCCAAGGCCATAATCATTTTTAATCTTTATGGCTACTGACAACCTGCCTTATAAAAAGCCTGTGGAAGTTTAGGCCTTGTCAGCAAGAGGGCACATTTCCCACACCCTCAGTAACACTGGAAACTAGGCCTTTTATAATTTTTTCCAATCTGATGGGCAAAAATATGCAGCTTGTTTTAATTTGTTTTTCTCCAATTACTGGTAATTTCAGATCTTTCCCGATGGTTATGGTAATTTGTATTTCTCTTTTTCATAATCATATTAGTTCATATTATTTTACTTGTAGTTTTTTCATTTATTTCTCATGTATTTATAAGAAATCTTTACATATTATGGCTGCAAATCTTTGTTACATGTGTTGCAAATTTTTTTCTCCTAGCCTGCCATTTCTTTAAACTTTGCTATGAGTTTCTTTATACCTGACATAAATTTTATGCCATAAAATACTATCTTTTTCCTTTATGGCTTCTAAACTTCCTGTTTGATTAGGAAGGCCTTCTTCAATTTCCTAAAAATGTTTTCACCTAAGATTTTTGGAGTTTGTACCTTTATGTTTAGATCTTTATTTGTTCTGGTTTTTATTCTTCTTTTGGTCTGAGATAGCACACAGATCATTTTCTATTATCCCAAAGGCATGCCTCTTCTGATCTAAAATTTTATTTAAAAATTCAAGCAAGGGTGAGAAAGATCTCAGTTGTGGAAAACAGTACACGGAACAACTCTCTTTAGAAGTTAAGTCCCCACTATCTTTCTTTCAAGGGGAACCACTTGCTCTCAGGCTGAGTGTCCCCGGCTTTCTTGTAAACCTGCCACACTCGTGGGACATGCTCTGCCCTTGCTGTGACACCTGCACTTGTGCCGTTGCCCCGAGGTTTCATGCATGAGTCATGCACAGCCACGGCAGGTGCATGTTCGGCACACAGGAAGTGGGGTCACGGGCACTCGGGTAGCGCAGAACTTGCCTGGGGTAGGTTGAGGTCACAGGCTGGTGGAAGCAGGAACAGGGTCCCCAGGGGGCTGCACACTGAGCCAAGTGGCCCAGCAGGGATGTACAGCCAGCACCTTGGGGTGACAGAAGCCTGGTGAGAACCTGAGACACTATAGCTCAGGGCACAAGAGGTGGCTCTTCCTGCAGGCAAGAAAGACCCCAGGCATGCCCCGGGCACAGGGGCTACCATCCTAACAACTGCTTCGTATCTAGCTGCAGCAGCGACTTGGGCCCCAGCACACATCCGGGTGGCCTATGGTGCTCCTGAAGCCCCACCCTGCTGGCGTCAGGGCCTGGCAGGGGGCCCACCGCAGAGCCACCAGGCTGTAGTCCCACATGCGGCAGACTCTGGCTTCGAACTCCAGGCAAAACCAGTCAATGGAAACAGATTGCCTTCTCATCTTTAAATCATGGGAGACAGACATGAACAACCAGAAAACATGAAGGTTTTACTCTCCCAAGTGGGGTCCAGTGCATTCTCCAAGTGGAAACTGTAGCGAACAGAGAGAGGGTTCTCGGGACAAGCAGGATGCCTTCCAGACCCTGGAGTCCCACACTGCAGATGCTCTCTCCCTCCAAGACTCCTTCCAGCTCAGGAGGGAGTGTGAGTAGGCCCCACCCCTGCACCTGTCCTCCCACACCCACTCATTTATTTTAAACGGGAGAATTCCACTAAATGCCCGCAGCCTGTTTCCACGTGGTGCACAGACCCTGGCATACACAGAAAGGAGAGATACCTGGGGTTTTGGTTTTGGGGTTTTTTTGGAGGGGAGGAGGTCTGGAAAGGTAAGGCTAAGAAGAGAATAAATTCTGGAAGAACTGTTAAAACAAAATTTTTTTAAAAAATAAAACCCACAGGAATAGTAGCATTCTGAGAAATAATAGGATGCTTTGAAGTTTCCAAAATTTCATGTGCCTAATGTGGGTTCTGAGCGCAAACCACTGGCCAGTTTTCCTTGATTGCAGTTGCTACCGACATCCACAGAAGAATGCCAAAAAGCAGGGCACACAGGGAAGAATTTAAGGCCAAAGTCAAATTTTCACATCCCCCCTCCTTTTCTGGGGCTGTAGTTCATGGGGCTGCAATGAGTGAGTCACTGCAATCCAAACACCAGAAATTTTATAATAAATGCAGTCTAAAATTTACAGGAAGGCAGCACAGCACCTTATTTTATTATTGCACCACAATGACGACAGTGAGGATGGCATCTCTCTATTTTTATGGGAACATCTCCAGGAAATTCCCAGCTGCACAGTGGGGAATTACAGGGACAGAAGACGTTGTGTCTATCCCCTGCATCATGAGGAAGTGAGCTGAGTCACTCAGGAGGCACGAGAGCCTGCACTATTTTTAAGGAGCTCTGGGGAAGTGTGGTTGTGCCACCTCAGCTCCTGACACACATGCAATTCTGTCTGGGGTGGTTAACACCACCTTCACATGCTCTTTCCTCCACAGTGCATCGGCCTTCCCCCAAGTCCCACTTCCTACCTGGTTACTTATTTTTAAGCTCCAGATGTGTAACATGTGCCCTCACAGACCCTATGATGGGGGAGGGACCCTCATTCGCCCCTTCTTTTCTCCAGACCAAGTAAACATCTTGGCAGCATCCAGAAAAGGTGCCACGTGGAACCTCAATACACCACGGAGTGGCTGCACGTCGGCCACAAAGTCCTCACCTCACCCTGCGTGGCGAACTCCCACCCTCCCCACAGCAGCCCCCTGCCTCACTCCCCTACATGCAGGGTCTACTGGAGCACTGGAACCGCAGCAGAATCTCGCCTCCAGGCAGCCCCTCACCAGCACACTCCCTGGCCCCACCCCACTGGGCACCGAGGCTGACCCTCCCCACCGCGGCTGGTCTTGTCTGGCTTCTGCACAGTGAACTGTTGTCTGCGTTTCCTTCCTGTCTCTGTCCTCCTCAGCAGAGACTGGTGTGGTGATAAGATGACAGCCTTGGGGCTGTCTTACTCTTTATTTATGGCTCCGTGACACTTTTAAAGTGCTGAATGTTCCTAAAGGCTGGTAAATTCTTTCCAAAATCCTACAGACTGGCTGCGGTGGTGGCAGGAAGACGGGAGGGGCAGGAGCTGGAATCTACTTAGACTATAATTGCCTTGAGTTTGTGAACTGTTTAGTATAAAAATACTGTTAGAGATTTTAATGGTTGAATGAAAATTCACACTCATTAAACACTATGGTTGAGGAGGAAAATTCAGCGTGTGTTACAAGAATGACTTCACAGCTTGAAGTTCAGAAGCAAAACAATAGGAGCTATCATCATACCAATTACATTACATATTTTGAATTTTGTTTTCCTTGGAAGTGGGTTGGCTACTCTACTCTAGTCTACAAGTAGAACAACGGGAAGGGAAAAAAGCCACCCCACAGAAATACCCTGATTTGGTGTCACCTACTGGCTTTATCTTCCTTTATAATCTCCTTCCTAACCTCCCCCCATCCGGTCATGACGGGCCCACTAGCCTCGGGGACTCCCTTTGAACCCTGTTGTGACTCATCACTGTCTTGTTTGTGCCTGTTTTCTGGTCTTCTTTCCCTATAGAGTGAGCCCTGAGGCAAAATTTTGTTCATCCTTAGTGTCCTCAGCAGGTGGCACGTGCCTGGCACAGAGCTGATGTCCTTATATATAAGCTGATAAAGAAGCCCTAAGAAGAAAGGGACCCCAATGTGCTCACCTGCTCTAGCAGTGTCTAGCACAGAAACATATTCCACCAAACACAACTTTAATGGTGCTGAAGTTTTACTAAAGATTTTCATACTTTCCAACAATTATTCAACAATTACTACTCTAAGGAAGTGTGAACTGTAGCTAGAAAAAGAGCCTCATGGTTACTGTAAGTTACCTGTTTATATACATCCTATTTATATTCATATATTCATGTAAAACATTTTACATGATAATAAAATTGGGAGATAATACTATGCTCTGTAGGTGGAGAGATGAAAGGGAAGGGCCAGGTATGGCCCAGGAAGACCCGCCTGACTCCAGCCCAAGGCCAGGTGCAGCCATCAGCAATGATTAGGAGACTAGATGCTCCCTCCAGTGCAGACTCTGAGAGCCTGTCTGGCTGGAGTGACACCTTTTTAATTTACAAAGGCCCAGGCATTCACTCAACACAAGGACTTTTCACCACGCATTTTAGAATCTAGAGTTTCGTGATCGCTTCAGAAAGAAATTTACCTAAATATGTTCCAATCAAAGATGACTGACAGGATTTCCTGCAAAACCAGCAGAGGAGTAAGAACAATTACAAAGCTTTTAAAAGTCTATCCCTCTGCCATGCTATAAATGGGAAAAAATACATACATGAAACCATAATTCCCCCTATAGGATTCATTTAAAATCCACCCTCACCCCACCTACACATTATTAATTTAGGAAAGTATATCAGGAAAAATACAGCTGCACATAAAACCTTCTCCTCCACAGGGAGGAGCAGAGGCTTAAGGCTGCCCACCCCGCAGTCTGTCTGTCTTTCACTTTCTTTGGCTGTCTGTTTCTTGGAGCCACAGATCTCTTTCCTAATAGCTACTGTCACTACATGAATAACCTGAGAAACTGTTCAGTGAACCACTCACATCCTGAGAAATATATCTTTCTTTTCAAATGCTGTTTTCAACGACTTGGGGTAAAAAAAAAAGCACCCATCAGGTGAGTAATAGAATTTCCAGGGGAGGTTTTAGCTTCACATAAGGAGCATTTGAATAAAAATCAAAACTCCAAAGCAACGAACCTTTGCATTTATGCCTACATATCCAACAGGAACAAACTAACTGCAGACTCAAAAGAGGATGAAAAAGCCTGAAATACATCTTCCTAAAGGGCACCGCACACTGAAATGCTCTGAGTTGACAGACCTCTCTTAGGTAGAAACAAACTTCCTGAGAAAGAGTTTCTCCTCTGCTCAACTCTGCCCTGAGACCAAACTCCAAGAAAAACCACAGCAAACCCCAAGGAGCATGCATCATCCACATCGGGCCTTTGGAAATGTACCTTTTCTTAAGAACAGGTCTTTAAACTGAGCCTCCTTCAGTGTGCTGTTGTTCAGGTGATCACTGGACATAATTGAGTCCTCTGCAAGTGGGAGTCCAACCGTGATGCAGCCCCCCAGGTTCAAAGCCTCCCTCAGCTGCAGGCAATCCACTTCAGGCAGCTCAGGGCTGCAGTCACAGCCGGCATGGGGTGTGGGAGGGTGTGGGAGTGGGGTGTGTGTGTGTGTTTCTGTCTGTCTCTCTCACTCTCTCCCTACAGTACCAGCGGGCCCAGCCCAGGTGCTAGACTCAAATGCTGTGGCTCCGACCGCAGACTGTGGCTACCAATTATCAACTGCCATCAACAGAAATCAGGAGCTCTGTGGCAGGAAGCCGGTGGTGTCACCAAGCAGAGAATAAGTCCAGGGTCTCCGATCCTGAGACCAGCTGAACACCCAGTGTTGTGTTGTTTACAGCAACATACATCAAGGATTAGTCTGCATTTCTAGGGCTTGCCTCACACCCGGACTTGTCACACACACAGGCGAGCAGAATGCAGCTATACAGTTCGCCTTGTTCTATTACGTTCAGTAGTCTTTCTAACAGGCAAGTATCAAACCAGACAAGGCAGAAAGGGGCAAATCTGCAAATCTCAATACAATACTTCTTCCTTGATCTCTGCTGGAAGCTTCAGAGTTGAAATGGAGACAGCGCTTACCCAGGCAGCACGCCACAGGCCGGACGCTTGCATTAGTTTCATGTGCTTCTCCGCCGTGGGTCCAGCTGGGGGGCACCCACAGCGTCCCTTGTGCCAGGAGCCAGGCTGCAGTGGCCTCTCTGGTTGCTCCTCTCCCCAGAGTCTCTAACTGATGGCAGCAGCCTGCGCCTGCTCTCGCAGCTGAGCTCAGCTCTGGCAACCGGCGAGGTCACAACCGCAGCAGGAAGCACCGCGTTTCCCTCTCCCCAGGCTCTCTCTGCCTGCTCGGCTCTCTCCTGCTTCCTTCTCTCTCTCGTCATTATTTCTCAATCTATGGTAGCACAAATACACCACAGAGAACCTTCAAAGTCAGGACTCTCAATCGTCCTAGGCAGTTTTAGTTTATAAGGTTCAGAAATTAGAGAAAAGGATCCCAGGTAATGCGAAAAGGCAATTCAAACATGAAAGCAAGACGTCTCAGGAGGGCGCTTTCTCCTGTTCATTTTGTGCAAGCGCAGTCTCTTTTCCTCCAGAGGTCTACACAGTTTGTCTCATATGTGTGTAAAACATCTCTGTGTATTCAGAGGCCCCCAGGCTGTGTGAAGTAAAGTCAGGGCAGGTTGTGTGTCTGTCATGGTTTTCAGAAAAAAAAATCACAAGGGTGGCCGTGGCAGCGGAAAGGGCGGTGTGCCATGGTAACGCTGCAAATGACCCAGCCACAAGCACTGCCCTGTGCCCAGAATAGCCTTTGTTTTTCCTTATTTAGGGTAAATAGGAATGACATGCGGGCCATAACAATAGTTTTGGCTGTAGGAGGAGTTGTCAAAGCAAAACTAAACTCTGTTGGTTACTACCAGCATTAGAAACAAGGACAGTGACGTCAGCAGTCTGTCCCTGCTGTCGGCTGGGACGCATCACCTGGGGCACGACAGCAGGGACCGGGCACTGATGTCACTGCTGGGTCCTCGGGCTGGCCACAGACATCACTCTCTCCTGTGCTGATTACCAGGGGCGGAGAAGGAACAAAAGAATCACCAAGAAGACTCTTCAGAGGTTTCATGTGGATAAAAGAAACAGGAGAATTTCAGCATGAAAATTAACTGTTGTATATATTTGCACAGGCAAATCGAGACAGTGTAATTTTTCTTGAGCAATTTCCAAATTAGAAATGCAGTTGCCCTCCCTTGCGTGACACTTTCCCCTGATCTCTTCTCAGAGTCACGCAGCTGGGTGAAGGGGGAGAGTCTCTGGTCACCCAGAGCAGGATGCTCCTCAGAGACGAGCCAGCTTTAGAAAGTGCTCCCCCGTCAAGCTGGGCCCGCCCAGGGTTCCAGCTCTCCCACATCCCTGGAACCCTGGGGGTCCTTCTAGAAGCTTAATCAGCATGATAGGGTCACCCTGAAACCACGTCCTTACAGAGGAGCACACATAGATTGCACACGACTGTTGCGTAAGTCTGCTTTTTAAAATTAGGGATTTAGTCAACTTCACGGGACCTGAAAACCTCTTCTGACCTTTGCTGATGTACATATTTGCACTTTAAAATGTCTGCAAATAGCTAGCGTTGTGTTTAACATTACTTAAAATGAATACTTCATATATTTTTAAAAATCAACCTTTTTTCATTTTAATGGCCACAGGGTGTTCCACTGTGTCTTAATACGCTTATTTTGTTTGGCTGGCTTCCTTACCACTGCAAATTTTGGTCATGGGAGCCAATCTTAATTAAGCTCCTTGTTCATTGAGTTTAATGTTCTCACTATTCAATCTGTTTAAAAATAATTTTTAAAACTTTTGGCTTTATGGATTAAAGTTTATTTTTAAAATGTTGCCCACACCTCATACACATGCCCACATGGACACCGCCAGCTGGCTGAGCACTTCTGTGGGGTTAGGGTGTATGGCCCACGCCACCTGCTTAACATGGGCACAGTGCCTCTCTTCAGCACCCACTGAAGGGCTGTCTGGGCGAATTCACTAGGGGGTGTTCTTGAGTTTTGTTCTTCTTCCCTGAGGAGGCTGCTTCAGGAAGAAAGTTCAGAGATGAAGTCGTGATTCAGGGGTTCATAGCCTGATAAACGTCTCACTCTGGCCACAACAGTATGTGCATCACCAGACCTTTTAACTGATAGGTGCCAATATTTCTTTTCCCTTAATTCTGAGAAAATGGTAGCATACACAGCAGAAGGGTGTGGGAGAGACAGGTCTGCTGAGCACACAGGTATGAAAGTGTAAAAGACATTTGCATTCAAGAACTCTTTCCTCCCTCCTCATTTTCAAATTGCAACTTTAAAATGACGACTCTGATGGGCTGACCAATTTTACTAGTGTGAGTTTTGTGTAGTTAGTAAGTGTCTCAAAGCTGTATGAGGTGTCCACATGTATAGCAGGGGCCTTGAAAATGGTACAAGGTAGGGTCACCAAAGACATATTTTCACAAGGGTTTGTTGGTAGCAACAAGGACTTGAGACTCCAGCAGCATCTTTAAGGTTTCCTCTGTAAAGGTCTTCAGTTCATTAATCCATCTGACAAATATTTACTAAGCACTTACAGTCCTTAGGAGGAAATGCAACTGGGCCTTCAATGTGATGCTACAGAAAAGCATGTCTGTGGGAAGAATTCATCTTGGGTCCCACCTGTAGGTAGTTGCTTATGTGAGAAACCCCACAGGCTCTAGGGGTCATTTTCCAGCCAGGTCCGCACAGGACAGGCTGAGGGGGCTGGAGCCTCACTGCCCTGATGGCCAAAAAGAGGCCGTGCAGGGTAGGGACCTGACTGGGGTTATCATTGAGAGTTCAGCTCTCACTTACCCACTCCAAGTATGATAAGCTAACAGCTCAGGGGCACTGAGAGCTCTTTAGCTCCAGAGAAACATTTCTGGGTGGTAAAGGGGTGCGCTGCTACCCAGGAATCTCTCTGTCATGCAAGTCCGGGTGGCAGCTAGACTGGCCCGGCCTCTGGTCCCGTCCCCCAGGCGTCTCAGTTATACTCTGCTGCTGGAATCACAGCGCCTCACTCACGACAGAATTCCCGCAGATGAGATCACTTGAAGAGTTAGAAATACCTTTTCAATGGGGTTACACAGCAGAAAGTTGGCATTTATCAACATTCAAAAAACTGCTATGTTCTAGGCACTTTCAAGCACTGTGTATCTTTTATCTTCACATCAACCCTGTGAGGCACAATTTCCTTATTCCCTTTTTACAGATGAGGGAACTGAGGTTCAGAGAGGGCGACTCTGTTGTTCAAGGTCAAACAGTTGGGAAGAGGCAGGCTAGGAGCTGGAGGCAGTGGCAGTCTGACTTGGAGGCTCCCACCCATCCACCCATCCATCGTTTTGCTCGATGGGCAGGGAGCTTAGAATTATCCAACAGTCAGTAAACGTAGAGGCCCATGAAACTGACCAAAGGATGTCAACGGGTCGATGTGGACTTACTTTAATTTTTTTTTAGCCTGATTTGGGCACTAAGGGGATGTGTTAACTTGCAAATCCATGTTAGACATTCTGCATCTCCACATGTTGCCACGAGGCTCTTAGAGCCATTTTGTATGTCTCGTCTGCCTGTTAATGCAACTCCCATTAAGAATTGATGGCTCTGTCCATTACAAATTCCCATTTTTTGAAGTTTATGACTATGCTGTAAAGTTTTGCTCTGAGATGAAATTTTCCACATAAAAATCAAGCCCTGGAATTTGGCCTTCAGAAAACAAAATGGTACATTTTAAGTAAGTTTGCTATGTTTAAAATCATGAATGAAGATTTTAAAAGAATACAAACTTCATGTTCCCACAGACTGAAAACACGGTAATAGTTTGATATCTGTGGACATTAGCCTATAGCATGGAATAATTTACTAATGTATCCTTAGTGCTTAAAAAAACAGCAACACAGAGAGGTCTTTAGTAGAAACGTAAACACTCTGCATGAGCTCCCACTGGCACATGTTGTTTGGTAGAAATGTTAGCAAATATAAAAGTGTGCGACCCTATGGAGCTAGCAAGCCCACAAGGTAGATTAAAAATTTATTAAATAAATTAGTCCAAATTAAATAGGCTTAAAATAACTCCTAATATGCAATAATACTCCCTGTATTAACAGACTTGAGTTTAGCTTTTATATTATCTATGCCACTACAGTATTTTTTTCCTTCCAAGGAAAAAGAGGAATTACATATTATTCCATGTTTATGATGATACAGATTTTCATAATGGCTAAGGTGCTCCCTACTAAGTGGATTATACACCTTTGAAAACTGCAGCTACTCTTCCAAGCCCCCGAGGAAAATGGAGGCCTATAAAGGTTTTATAGAAGCTAAATCAGAGGCCACTGAGACCCAAGCGTGGGTCCCAGCCCATCTCCTAACTGTGTTAGCTTGCGTGGGGCCTGTTTCCTCATCTATAAAGTAAGGCTAGGGATACTTACATCATGGGGTGGTCGGGAGGATGAAATAATGTGCCTAACCCTGGCTATTCAAATGGCCCAAGGACCAAAGCAGCAGCACCCCTCGGAGCTTAACAGGAACATCGATCCTGAGCCGCCCGGACCTTCAGAACCAGGGTCTGCATTTTAACAAGACCCGCATCGAGTAATATGCACAGGAGAGTTTCAGAAGCCCTGGTCTATTCCAAACTGCTCATTTGGATAAAACAAGCAAGCCTGGGGCTTGGAGAAACTGTAACTTGTGCATGCTGCAACGAGGACATGAGAATAGAATTCGGGTCTCCTGTTTTTGCTCACTGCCATTCAACAATGATTTTAAAGAATGGTACTCGGCATGCAAGCATTTGTGTGCACACACATGTAAAATAATAATGCTACCCGCCCAGGCTAAGGGCAGGTGCTTCCTGCTGTCCTCCCACCTGTGCTGATGGGTTGTTACTGATCCACCTGCACCCTTTAGAGAAACAGGCGGGGGTTGACAGTGTTGTCAGGGCCCACAAGAACAGCAAAGCTAGCTGGAGGCTCTGGTGTTAGGACAAAGTTTCTAGAATATCTGGCATCCTTTATAAACACTCCAGAAGTCTAACAGCATATGCTAAAAGAGTATTCTATTAATAATTTTGCCTTCTAGAAAAACTGAAGTGCCAGGAGTGGACTTGTCTTAAAGACAGAATTATGAAGATGCCATGGCGCCACCCCTATGAACCTGACCCCATTCTCTAAGTTCGCCCAGCCTCTGTGCTCCTTGAGAGAGCCAGATGCTAGGAAAATAGAGTCCTGGCACTCAAGAGGCCTGGAAACAGCTTTCCACTTCACTGCATGCGTTCTGCCTGCCTGTCAGCTGCTGGCATACCCCAAAATGTTTTCCCTATCAATAAGGCATACGGATGGTGCCTTTATAAAACTGATACCACATCAAGGGGGCTCTTTACAGGGGTGGAAGAAATCTACTCCAGCCCCTTCATATTTCAGGTGAAATACACACACTCTACATAAAAATAAACTGAATATTTTAATATTTAAAATGCTTAATGTGGTTATTCAGGAAAATATTTTATTTTTCTTTTCAAATATATTACATTTCTCAATTCGATCCCCAAACTGGAAGGCTGAAAAACCTTTACAATTCATCCTATTTCTAGGTAGACCATAAAAAATGAGGCTCAAGATGTTTATAACTCAGATCCTAGATACTGCTATTTTAGTTCTCAGTTTTTAACTCCATAAAAATTTTAATTGCCCCTTGAGAGATTGAAACCCCACGTTCATTAGCACTACAATCCAGGCAAACACTGGGCATTCTTGTACACACATTATACAGCACACATCTGTGGCACTCACAGGTGGTGCATGTTGTTGCTAAATTACTGAACTACTGTGGTCATTATTCCTGCAGCTGTGAAGGCAGCAGACCCTTAGCAATCACGAGCATTTCTTGGATGATCCAACTGTCAAGGAGAGGCATATACTATCATCTCTAGCGCTCCTCTTTGTCTTGCTTATGAATTCCAGGATGTGTCCAAGTAGTTCCAAGACCTTTAGCTTTGGCCAAAGCATTAATTTCAAAAGTTGAGTTAAAGCCAAGGCACTGTATTGGAGCATATACTAAGGCAAACACTAGAGAAACTATGGACCCAAAATCAAAATTAATCAACATCAGCCTCTATATCAGATATATTTAACTATATTCTGCTCTCATCTTTGGCACTTTAAGACTAACCTAGCACACAAATGCTTTAAAAACAAGAATGCACTGCATTTTGGTGTCAGACGGTCTTTTGAAAATTCTAACACAAGGTCAATCCTCATTTACGTCAGCTCTAGAGCTATATTCAGCAAACCCTGAGCACTTACAATGTGCCAGTCACTGTGATGGGCTAGGGTATAAAACAAGAGCTAGGAACTGTCCTTGTCGGTGAGGTCTCTAGCTCACATCTCGAGCAAGAGCCAGGAAAGTGGTGAGACCTGCACGGCTCAGCACAGCACCCAGCAAGGTGCTCAGCATGGAGTAGGTGAGCACACCAGTGATGGGGGTGCTGCGTTAACCTAAACAATGACAACAATAGCAACTGGCACTTAGGCACCACTTACTATGCCAGGCAGTATTCCAAAGCACTTTAAGTCATCTAATTAGGCCATTTAATACATACAACTACCAGGAGATGAATTCTAGTTATCATCCCAATCTTACAGATGAGAGAACTGAGGCACAGAAAGGTTAAGTAACTTGCCCAAAGTCACACAGCTAGTAAGTGGCAATGCCAGGACTTGAACCAGGAAGTCTGGCTCCAGAGTCTGTTCTAACTACTAGATCAGGCTGACTCTAAATGTGGCAGGTACAAGGATGCCCCCTGAGCCAAATCCTATTTTTAGAAGGGTCCTGATCTACAAGTGTTATTTAAAATGCTCCAGGAATGAATTACTTCTCTGAGTCCAGGGTCCTAGGAAGAGCTGAAAGTACACAGAGACAACTTAACTCCACCATCAGAGAAGGACGTCTTCATAGCTCGGGGAAGACACTCTCGGAGGCAAACTGTAGCACAGGGCAATTTTCCTTTACATTAAACTAAACCCCGTCCTCTGGTGAATTAAGGTTATTGTCTTTTATCCTTCTCCTTTTCTGTGCCCTGAAAAGATGAAGTTTTTGGTTCTGTACTGGTAGTATGAAAAGGTAAATAAAAAACTTAAATATTTACAAAATCAGAGTTTTCTAGAATAAAAGCTCTGCCCTTGAACACTTTTCTTTTATTCTAATTATTTATTCTAATTTATTATTGTCCACAACTCTTCCTTTTCTTTCTGACTCAAAATGTTAGGGGTTCATTTAGGGTCACTGGGACCTATCCCAACACTGAAAATCATGTGTGCTTGACGGGACTGTTCAATTCAATACCTTATCCCTTTGTGAACTGAAAAAGTACTAAAACTAAATAATACTTTTTAAATGTACTATGACATTAGTCAGATTTCTTTGTTTAAAACAAGGAATCTTTCTATGCAGGCAACACAGTTACACATGGAAACATGAAGGATTTAGGTGTGAACTCGAGGCCCCTGACTAACCAGAGACCATGAAGACCAATCGACTGGGCTCTGCAATGACATCTTGCCACCATGGGGCAGGCAGAAGCCAGATGGTTAGGAGAGCAGCTGCCCACCCTCCAAAGGCCTGAGGGTGCCTTCCGTGTGGATGAGGAGAAACATGGTCCTGTCTGGATCACACATGACCCTCATCAAGTCTATTAGTCTCAACAGCAGTAAATACTCACATGAGGAAAGTAATGAAATTGGTAAAATAGAATGACAATAATAAAAATGTCCAGAATTTCCACAGGTGGAATGACTTTCTGGCAGAAACACACCTAATTTTGGTTATATAAATAAAACTGATTTTTAAAAAAAACTTAGAAGGTCAGAAATGGTAATACTAAAAATACCTTTACAATTTTTTTTTTCTGTAATGTACCTTACAGAAAAATTTCCCAAACGAGTCTATCGCCATTATTCCTCTGAGAGCAGAAATCCTGGCCGAGGGTGGCTGCAAGGTGGCCACTCGGTCACACACGCTCTTCTTGGCGATTTTTAGCTCAACTAACAAAGCAGCAAATGCTAACCCTTGATCAGATTCCAGCTGAATGACTTCTAAGTCTCAGGCTTCAGACTCTCTCTGCTGCCAACATGTCTGGAGCACTTCAGCTCTAGCCCTTCTTGACAGTCAGGAGCCCAGGTTCTGGTGCCACTCGCCTGCTGCCTGAGGGTGACATGTAAGTCACACAATTGCACAGTCCTCAGACAGTGTCTCATGGAACTGCTGGAACCCAATCAGCGTTCTGCACATGTCAACCCTTCAAGTGCCACACTCAGGAGTCTTAAAATAGCTGCACTCCACATGTACTATTTGTTTAATATAGATTTTTAACTGGACTTCAATTAATTCATTTTTTAAAAATTACCTCTAAGTAACAATATCCATAAAACCACAGGTCTGATATGCAAAAGGTTTTAAAATTAAACATTTGTAGGTAAATATATTATGAAAAATCATATAATAAAATTAAATTTCAAAACAATCTTTAATATTATTTATAAAATATAAAGAAAATATTATTATTGCCAATGTAAAAGAAACATTTGCTGTATAATTTAGTTTCAACCAGTTATGTGAGGAAAACATGATTCATCCATGTACGTTATAGTGTGCTTGAAACTAAGCACAGTTAATATACACTTTAGGAGACCCACTTACAGAATAGCGGTTCAGAAGCTCCACGGACCCACTCCCCAGGAAAACTGTAATAGGTGAAAATTATAAAGAAGTAACCATTTTAAAAGTCTCTGAAAAGTATCCAAAGGGATATAGCAGATTAATAAACATCTTGTATTCAACACAATCTACAACAACTCTGTAAGAGCAATGGGTGTCTGTGGCACCAGAGCCACAGCCCACTCCCTCCCTCCCCTTTTCCCTAGGTCAGCACGAGGAAGCACTCTGGGTGGGTGTGGCAGAAACACACCGTCCTCTCCCCCAGCTCCCAGCAAAGGTGAGGGCATCTCCACGTGAGGGGCAGGCGTCCGCAGGGTTCCTATTCCACCTGGGCTCCCTGTCTATCCCACTCTTCCTTGCCCCACTCAGGGAAGAAAGTCCACCCCAGGTAGGGCAGGCTAAGAACAGCAGGGTTCCCACTGCCCTCACCCCAGTCTGTCCACAGGACTTAGGAGAGGCAAGCTAAGAAGACCACAGGCTACTGTCCCTACCCAGTGTCTTGCTCATAACGTCGAGGGTGGGAGTCACTCTGGGAGAAGCGGGCCAATGTCCCTACTCCAACTCCAGAGCAGTGACTCAGAGGTTTCACCCAGGGGGAGAGGCCATAAGAACCAAGAGCTCTGACACTGTCCCCAAAGGAAATGACTTTGTTTAGAACAGCATATGGGGAAGCTCTAGTGTAAGGATGCTTTCAAAAACAGTAGAAGTTTTGGTAGGAAGCAATTGAGAGAAGGCTGGTGGCTCCACAAAAGCAACAAACTTAACCACAGGCCAGCTATTTTTACAGAGAATCAGAAGAGACAGTTAAGAAGAGCCCTCCTAGGGTCAGAACAAACCTCAAAGGCTAGCCTCAAAAGCAACCCCTGCAAAGGGGCCTGAATTTAATTGGATAAGACTCTATAGAAATTTATGCCTCAAATATAGTGTAAAGCATTAAAGCAATCAGCTAGCAATTAGTGGAACTAACAGCTGGGTGTGATACCAGCCAAGGCAGACAGCTTAACAGAAATAAGAGGTAAGAAACAGTCAAAGAGAACCCTGCTAGAATCACTGCCATCTCAGGGTGACTGTGCAACATCCAAGACTGTGCTCTCTGAGGGGCAACGTCACAGGCTTCACATTGCAGAGGAAACAGACTTCAGTAAAATAGTTCAGCAAAGTCACTACATGAACAAGAAAATAACAAGTCCTAGGAAGGAAGAAGAAATCAGTATCCTGAGTTAACACAATATACTGTCAAAAATGTCCAGTTTTCAACAACAAATAAATATAAGGCAAGCAAAGAAAAGTGTGACCCACACACAGGAAACAAAGCAGGCAACAGAAACTGCCCATCAGAGGGCCTGGATATCTGACTTAATGAAGCCCTCATAACAGCCATTGCAAATATGTTCCAAGAACTAGAAGACACGATGATTAAAGAAGCAAAGCAAGGTATGATGACAACGTTGGATCAAATAGAGATATCAGTAAAGAAAGATAAACTACATATAAAAAAAGATCCAAATGGAAAGAAAATGGAAAATTCATTGGAGGAGCCCAACAGTAGCTTTGAACAGGCATAAGAGAGATCGGCACAACCAGCAAATTGATAAGGAAGATGCATTCTGAATAGCAGAAAAGCAAACAAAGAAAAATGAGTAGAGCCTCAGAAAAACGTGGGACATCACTGGGCACACTAGCACACAAATTACAGGGAACCCCCAACGAGATTAAGAGCTGACTTCTCATCAGAAACAATGAAGGCCAGAAGGTAGTGGGATGACATATTCAAGATGCTGAAATTTATTTTTAAAATGTTGACCAAGAATTTCACATCCAGCAAGATTATATTTCAAAAGTTGAGATGAAATAAAGACATTCCTAGATAAATAAAAACTGAGAGAATTTCAAAACTATTAAAGCCATATATGATAAACCCACAGCCAATATCATACTGAATGGGGAAAAACTGAAAGCATTCCCCCTTAAAACTGGCACCAGACAAGGGTGCCCTCTATCTCTGCTTCTTTTCAACATAGTGCTGGAAGTCCTGGCCACAGCAATTAGATAAGACAGAGGAATCAGGGGCGTCCAGATGGGGACAGAAGAGGTCAAACTTTCACTATTCGCAGATGATATGATATTATACACAGAAAACCCCAAAGATTCAACCAAGAGATTAGTGGAATTGATAAATGAATTCAGCAAAGTCTCAGGATACAAAATTAATACACACAAATCCATAGCCTTCATATATGCTAACAACAATCAAGCCGAGAAACAAATTAAAGATGTAATACCTTTCACAATAGCACCAAAGAAAATTAAATATTTAGGAACATATCTAACTAAGGAGGTCAAAGACCTATACAGAGAGAATTACGAAACACTGAGAAAATAAATTGCAGAGGATGTAAATAGATGGAAAGCCCTACCATGCTCTTGGATAAGCAGAGTCAACATAGTAAAAATGGCTTTGCTACCTAAATTAATTTACAGAATCAATGCAGTCCCTATCAAAATACCAACATCATTTTTTACCGATACAGAAAAAATAATTCTATGCTTCGTGTGGAACCAGAGAAGACCCCGTCTAGCCAAAGCAATCTTAAGCAAAAAGAACAAATTGGGAGGCATCTATCTACCAGACTTCAAACTATACTACAAGGCTATAGTAACCAAAACTGCATGGTATTGGCACAAGAACAGACACGTAGACCAATGGAACAGGACTGAGAACCCAAATATAAAACCAACCTCATACAGTCACTTGATCTTTGATAAATTCCAAAAAAAGTACACTTGGGAAAAGATTCCCTATTCAATAAATGGTGCTGGGAAAACTGGATGGCCATATGTAGAAGACTGAAAGTGGACCCACACCTCTCACCTCTCACAAAAATCAACTCACAGTGGATAACAGATCTAAACCTAAGACATGAAACCATAAGAATTCTCGAAGAAAACGTTGGAAAAACTCTTATGGACATTGGCCTAGACAAAGAATTTATGAAGAAGACCCCCAAAGCAATCACAGCAGCAACCAAAATAAATACATGGGACCTGATCAAATTGAAAAGCTTCTGCACAGTCAAGGAAACTATCACTAGAGTGAACAGACAAACTACAGAATGGGAGAAAATATTTGCATGCTACACCTCTGGTAAAGGGCTGATAACCAGAATCTATACAGAACTTAGGAAAATCAACAAGAAAAAATCAAACAATTCTATTAAAAAATGGGCAAAGGACATGAACAGAAACTTTTCCAAAGAAGACAGAAAAATGGCCAGCAAACATATAAAAAAGTGCTCAACTTCTCTAATCATCAGGGAAATGCAAATCAAAACCACAATGAGATATCACTTAACTCCAGTGAGATTGGCTCATATTAAAAAATCCCCAAACAACAAATGTTGGCGGGGATGTGGACAGATAGGAACACTCATACACTGCTGGTGGGACTGCAAATTAGTACAACCTCTATGGAAAGTAATATGGAGATACCTCAAAGAATTAAAAGTAGAATTACCATTTGACCCAGCAATCCCACTACTGGGTATTTACCCAAAGGAAAAAAAGACATTTTATAATAAAGACATCTGCTCACGAATGTTTATAGCAGCACAATTCACAATTGCAAAGATGTGGAAACAACCCAGGTGCCCATCAATACACGAGTGGATTAATAAAATGTGGTATATGTATACCATGGAGTATTACTCAGCAATAAGGAACAACAGTGAATTAACACATCTGGTATTATCCTGGTTGGAGCTAGAACCCATTCTTCGAAGCGAAGTGTCACAGGATTGGAAAAACAAGCACCACTGGTACTCACCATCAAACTGGTACTAACTGATGAACACTTACATCACACAGGGCAATAACATTCATCTGAGGGCGGGCGGGCGGGAGGGGGGTGGAAGGGATGGGAAACACTCTCACTGAATGGATGTGGGGAGCACAGTTTGGGAGATGACCACGATTGTGGCTCTGACACGGGCAGTGCATGGGCAATATATATAGCCAAAGTGTTGTACCCCCATAATATTCTGAAAAAAAAAAAAAAAAACCTGAGAGAATTTGTTGCTAGTAGACCCACTTAAGAAATACTAAAGGAATTTCTTCAGGTTGAAATCCAGTGACCTCAGAAAGTAATTGAATCTGCATGGAAAAGAGCTCCAGTAAAGGTAATTATATAATTATAAAAGATAGTGTAAATGTATATTTCTTCTCTTAACTGATTTAACAAGCAATTGTATAAAATAATATGTGTATAAGTAATTATATCATTGGCCCTATAACATACAGAAATGTTATCTATTTCATGATGACAGCACAAAAGAGGTGAGTGAGAACAAAGCTGTTCTGGACACAAAGGGAATGACACCAGATGGTAACTCAAATCCACAGGAACAAATGAAGAGAACTAGAAAAGGTAAATTAGAAGGTTTAGTATGAGAAACGCTATAAATATACACTTGCTCTCCTTTCTTCTCGCCACTTCTTTAAAATGATACAAAGTAACAATTATAGCATTATATTGTTGGGTTTGTGACATATAGAGGTACTCTGTGTAACAGGAGCACAAAAAGAAAGAAGAGAATACAGCTATAATGGAGTAAATTTATATATATATATATGTAAATTATATATAACTAGAATTAAGGTAGTGAAAACTTTAAGTAGATTCTGATAAGTCAAGATGTGTATGTTAAGCCCCAGAGCAACCACTAACAAAATAACTGAAAAAAAAAGCTGAAAAAATCATTAAAAGAATGAAATTGTTAAACTAGAAATTGTTCACTTAATGCAAAAGAAAGCCGTAAAGGAAGAACACAAGAAGAAAAAAGACAGGAAACATACAGGAAATAGAGATATCAGTAAAGAAACATAAACTACATATAAAAAAAGAAATAAAAAGTAAAATGGCAAATATAAATCAAATCCTATCAATAAGATTACATATGAAAGAACTGAACAATCCAATCAAAGGGCAGAGACTGTCAGGCTGGATATAAGAATAAGATCTCACTATATGCTACATACAGGAAATACATTTTAGATTCAAAGATATAAATAGGTTGAAAGTAAAAGACTGAAAAAAGATCTACAAACAGACAAACAGCAACTGTAAGAAAACCTGGTGTGGCTACATGATTATCACACAAAATAGACTTTAGAACAAAGAAAAATGTTACTAGGGATAAAGAAGAACATTTAATAATGACGAAAGGGTCATTCCATCAGGAAGATGTAACAATTACAAACATATATGCACCCAACAAAAATGCCCCAAAATACATAAAGCAAAAACTGACAGAATTGAAAGGAAAAATGGACAATTTAAGAAAAACAGTTGGATACCACAATACCCCACACTCAATAATGGATAGCACATTCAGGCAGAGGATCAACAAGGAAATAGAAGACTTAATAATATGAGCCAAAGAGACCTAACAGACAAACATCTATAGAACACTGTACAACAGTAGTAATATTTTCAAGGATAAACCATATGCTAAGCCATAAAACAAGAGGATTTTTTTTTAGACATGGGGTCTCTCTCTGCTGCTCAGGCTGGAGTGCAGTGGCATGATCATAGTTCACTGCAGCCTTGAACTCTTGGGCTCAAGCAATCCTCCTGCCTCAGCCTCCTAAAGTGCTGGGACTACAGGTGCAACACCACTGCACCTGGCTAATTTTTTTCATTTTCTTTTTCTTTTTCTTTTTCTTTTTTAGAGACAGGGTCTCACTATGTTTCCTGGGCTGGTCTCGAACTCCTGGGCCCAAGCAATCTTCTTGGCTTAGTCTCCCAAGTCACTGGGATTACAGGCGTGAGCCACTGCACCCAGCTAAAAGGACTGAAATCATACAAGGTATGTTCTATGATCACAACAGAATAAAATTAGCTATCATAACATAAATTTGGGAAATTCACAAATTTACAAATATGTGGGAAATAACATAGACATTAAAAACCCAAGGGTTAAAGAAGAAATCACAAGAAAATTTCTTCCCCAAAAGGGAAACTGGAAAACACTTTGAGATGGATGAAAATAATGACAAAATATACCAAAATGTATGGGATACAGATAAAGCAGTACTCAGAGGGAAATCTGTAGCTGTAAAAGCCTATATTAAAAAAAAAAAGAAATATCAAATTAATAACCTAAACTTGTACCATAAGACAGTGGAGTAAATTAAACCAAAAGAAGAGGAGTAAATTAAACCAAAAGCAAGAAGGAAGGAGGGAAATAATAAAGACTAGAGGAGAAAGTAATGAAATAGAGAAAAATGAACAAAACCATAATTTGGTTCTCTGAAAGATCAACTAAATTAACAAGCATTTAGTAGATCAGCAAAGGAAAAAAAGAGAGAAGACGACTAAAATCAGGATTTAAAGGGGCGACATTAGTACCACTCTTATAAAGATAAAAAGGATTATAATGGAATACTATAAACTGTATGCCAACAAATTAGACAACTTGGATGAAATGGAAAAATTCCTAGAAAGGTACAAACTACCAAAACTGAATCAAGAAGAAATAGAAAATTTGAATAGATGTATGACAAGTAAACAAGCAAATGTTTAGTTATTTTAAAACTTCCCAACAGAGAAAAACCCAGGCCCAGATGGCTTTACTGGTGAATTTCACCAAACATTTTAAGAAGAATTAGTACTAATTCTCCACTAATCCTTCCAAAAACTAAAACAGGAACTCAACTCATTCTATTATCATTATGATTATGATTTTTGCATGTTCCTCGCTTGGGTTCAGAATATTAGTGTTGTTTCTGTTTCCTTCTTTAGCCAGAGCTTCACTGTGGTGTACATGAGACAGTATCTCTTAGAACAAGAACAAGCTGAGCCCACAGTGGTCAGAATCCCTACGATGGTGGGCATAGCCAACTGAGTGACAGACCTACAGACAGAATCCATAAGTTACCTCCTCTAAGCCCCGCTCCATCACCCAAGCTCATGGCATAGACCTGTGCTGCTCTTCACAGCACCACTCCAGAGACACAGACCCCAACAGCACCCAAGATGCACGTGTGTAGGGTATAGTTATGTGTGTGTAAGCATATGAATACATGCAAATACCATATGAGAATTGTGAGGGAAAATCAGGATATAAGAAAGTATGAGAGGAAAAGAAACTACTCGGGAGGCTGAGGCAGGGAGGATCACTAGAACTCAGGAGTGTGAGGCCAGCCTGGGCAACATAGTGCAACCCTGTCTATTAAATAAAGAAAGAAAGAAATAGCCCTGTCCAATGCTCCCATCCCAACATGCCACAGGTCAAACACATTCAGGTGCAGGTTGAAGTTATCTTCAGCATCTCCTGTGTAACTAACACTGTGCAAAGCAGAGGGAGGGAAGAAGACCACTACAAATCCATGCCCAGGTAAACTTGCAACAAGCTCACAATCTTGCTGGGGAAACAAGACTGGACTGAAAAAAAGAAACAATTCAAAAAATATAAAATAATATTTCTCCAATAGTACTTTGTAAACTTAAAAATATGCCCACATCTAGAATCTCATTTGCTCTAATCAAGTTTCTGCCTAAGAAATTGCTTGAAACTGAATTGCTTCACAAAGTTTTAGTCTCTTTCCACCCCCTAATCCTGTACCATGACTTAATATTTGTAGGTTATTTACAAATTGCACTTTTTTCATGCCTGTGTCTCACCTGGGTTTCCAAGAGTTAAACACAACATTAAAAACCTCAGGATCATGACATTCATTATCCCTCCTTGGAAAAATCATACCAATAATTTTTATTATGTAGGAGTTTTCCTTAAAAGGGTTAAAGCCTGGTTGACTACACAGTGCCAGGCCTACCAAATTTGTAAGTAATAATATTTCCTACACACCCTACCAAATAATAATCATTCTGTGGCCAACAACAGATCTTTTCCTATGGCTGTATAAGACAAGTCATTCACTTCCCTGATCATCACGTTACCAACATTTTTTCTGGCCTTCAGAGAGAAGGGAAGCTGTACGATATTTTCTAAAGCATGGGTCACAATCCATTAGGGCAATTAATTTAGTTGACCACAACCAGCTTTAAAAGAAAGAATAGAAAATATCTGAGTGTGTATAGTAAGAATAGGTATTGTGAGAGATTTTTCACTCCATAGGTATGTGTTTGTGCTGAGTTATGATGCAAGATGCATTTCTCATCATGGGGCAGGGTTAAAAAAGTTTGAAAGCCACTGGTTGAAAACATAATCAACTATTCAAATATATATCATTCCTCCCTATGAAACAAGGTAAAATAATCTTCTTCCACAAAACTCAATTCTTCATTGGGAACAAACCAGCAATACACTAATGAAGGTCTTCTCAAGGTGTGAGGTTCTGGTTCACAGGACTGACATACACACACCAATGGCCCTATCTGAGGACCAGCAGTGTCCTCGAGGTTGGAGGGCATCTGATTGCCTGCAAACTGTGTGACTGGATTAGTCACATGACCTTCCTAGCCTCAATTTCCTCACCTATAAAATGTTATGATTACCCCTAAATGCCCTAAGGGTGTTATAACAATCAAATAATATATGTGCAAGTGGCATGAAACAATAAAGCATGCATCATTTCTTACTGGCCTCATGTACAAGTGATAGCTTAGTTCTGCACTGGCTCCATGCCTCACAATCCTTGAATTCCACTGCATATATTTTTTAGAGCAGAGATTCTTAACTGGCTGTGGGTCTTATCACCTGGGTATATTACAAACACCAATGTCTAAGTCTCATCTCAGACTGACTAAATCAGAAGTCCCAGAAGTAGGCCTAGGCACCTGTAATTTTTAAAGCTCCCAGGTGGTTTCAGTGCAGACATGGGATGAGGAATCCTGTGTTAGACTGGATTACTGCTGATTTTTCTTTACTTCTAACTTTCTGTCTTCTGTCTTCCTCTCTCTACATACAGACAGACAAAGAGGCAAACATATAGACACATACCTGTCCCTTTGGAATACATCCTTCATGTTGCAGCTGACCTCAGGAAGAAACAAAAATCAAATGTAGCCTCAATCTCATCATTCCCATTCTAAATACCTGGTGACATTAAACGTGGAACTCAAAAAATCTTTGACAGCAAACCAGTTTCTATAATGAAAGTCTTCAATTTAGACAAATCATTACTTTTGATATTCTCAAGAAAAGCCTCAAGAATTTTTATTTCCATGGCATTATATTAAAATTGTTACAAGAAAGAAGAAGGAGAATTCTACAGTGAGCAAAATGAGCACAGGATTTGGGTTCTGTGTTTCTTCTTCTGGAGACTTTAACTGTTCAAGGATAAATAAAGCAGTCTTACAACTCCCTAATCAAAAGCAACTAAAACTCATACCTGATTACTGGGTTAAGATATTCTGCCCCTTTTTATTCATACTTAAAGAAACATCTAAAAACAAAAAGCACTGAGAATTTCAGGGAGAAGACAAGTTGATAATAACGAGATCTCTGCACTGAAAACAATAAGTCTTTCAAATTACTTTTAAATGTAAGATGATTTATAAATCCAGAAACCCGAACTTAGACTCAATCTCCAGTGCAATCGAACAGCAAGTTTTCCTGAGCTTTCAACGTGTGTCCAGGTTTGGCGGGTACGGAATGAGTGGGTCAGGGCCGGCGGGTCAGCGTACAGAACGAATGGATGTTCTTGGGTCTGGAGGCTATTTGCACACATGTCCCAAGGCACGGCCTGGCGGCCAGAATGTGGTCACGGGTTCAATCATTTGAAGAGATCGTAAAGGCCTTAGATTTTAAGAAGAAGAGAAACCAGTGAGGACTGCAGTGGTCAGAGGAGTTGTTGCATCAGAGGTGGCCTTCGGCAAGAGTGGGTACTGCAGGATTGTACAGATTCTGAACACACTGCCACAGAACATGTAAGAAGTGGTGTGCTTGCACATGCCATGTTCCTAATTCTGGGCCATTGGATTCCTGCTACGCATGAGTGCATGCACACACATACATGCAAACACACATACATACACGCCTCCCCCCACCCCAGTGCCTGCCTGTCTCCGCACCTGCTTTATGATCCACCAGTGCGGATCCACCAGTGCAGGACCCCGGGGCCCGGGGCCTGCCCCCATCTGTCACTGCTCTGGCCTACCTACTCCCTCCCTCCACCACTCACCTCACCGGGTGTTCATCACCTCTCAACACCACTTCCATTTTCTCCTAAGCCCTCTTCTCCCTTCTCTGAGTTTCTTCTCTCTTTTTTGACTTTTTGTTTCTTTCTAGCTGCACCATGTGAAGGCCAATCAGTACCTGCAATCTAAATTTGGTTCTGCCTGAGGTGCTGCTGGGTGCAGTGACCTGACCCTTGGGGTAGAGATGGACCAAGATGAGGCCAGAGCCATTGCAGGAGTCTGGGCAACAAAGCTGTGGGTCTGCAGGCAGACATGCTCATCTCCCCACTGCCGGCCACCCTGACTCGGCTCCCTTGGACCTCTGGGGCACAGCTGCGGGCCACAGCCCATCCTGAGAGAAGCACAGGAACACGGGCTTGGCTGTCAGAAAAGCCAGTGGTGATGGCGGCAGAGACTCCGATTAAGAAATGAGAAATACAGTTCCTGCAAACTCTCTCTGGGTCTCCACCAAGGATTCACAAACAAAACTAAACACCTCTAGCCTCACTGGTTAAAGCTGAGCAGGCCTTGGAGCCACATTCCTTCCCTGTGTCTCAGGAGCCCCCATGCATGGGCACAAAGTTCCCAACCAGAAGAGGCAGCTTGCAGTGCATCAAACTATTGTTTCACCTGCCTTCTCCCATCACAGATTTTTCTAAATAGATCACAAGATCCTGGAGGCAGGAACCAACATCAAAAGAAAAAAGATGACAGAGTGATGGGTGATTTAGCTGAGCTTCCTGAGTGAGCGAGCACTGAACAAGCGCACCATAAAACATAAAATAAATTTTGCTGGACTGTGGGATTAAGGAAGCCATTTCCTCTAACACAGGGCCAAGATAGTTTCAAGAAACTAATGGTGATCATATATTCTTTGTGAGTGGATTGTGTTGATAACACAAGAACAATTCAATCCTTAAAACACAGAGGCAGCAGGAATGCAAAGTGTTTTCAGGAATTGAGCTGGTTACAGAAAACACCAGGTGAGTTGCATGGGGCAAAAATGACCTGGTTTCTCCTTCACTTGGTGAGGTAACAATCAGATAAGTTGCACTTTTCTAAAGAAAATTTTAAGGACAAGGGAGGAAACTGAAATTTTAAAAATAATGTTTCATTTTGATGATATATTTGAAAATATATTCCTTACTGAAGTCCCATCTGTGAATTTATTTTTAATATTCTACTCAAAAAAGAAAAAATTCCAAAATTTTCAGAAAATGAAGAAATCAATAGATTCGTCACTCAGCCTCTAAAAATTATTTTATATATAAAATCCCTGTGTAAAAATGTACCACTCTTACTGGCTCATTCAAAAGAGAGAAACTCAAAATGAAATTATTCAAAAGGGGAAGAGAAGGAAGCACCTGCCATGAGGGTGATGGAGAAGCCATGGGCATATTCCCATAAACAGTGATACCACATCTAGTATATATGTCACCAGGGGTTTCAACCTCAAAAGGAATGCGTCTATCTTTTCACAGTATTTTCACAAAGCTTCTCAAAGTTTCATTGGGACAGGAGGACAAATAAATTATTCTTGTGAAAATACTTTTTTTCATGTATGAATAATGTCAGCAGCATGTCCTCTACAGGAACCTAGAAAATGATGCAACTCATACAAAAAGCCTTTCTGGATTCCTGATATGAGGTGTTCTAGAAGACTAAAATAAAGAAATTGTTGGCAACTTAAAGAAACAGCCATCCAATTTATCTGAAAGAGATTCAAGATCAGCTATTACTATTTAAACTTCTTATTGTAGGACTAAATTTTCCAGGTTGAAAGTGACCTCCTCTCTTTTCATAGATGCCCTAAAGCTGAGGCAATACACAAAGGATTCGATAAAAGGAAGCAGGATTATAAATGAGCAAAGGCTCAGTCATAAACAACAGACCCTACATATTGAATAAAATAGCCCCACTGGGGTATTGGCCCCAGAAGGGATCAAAGAACCCACAAGTCTGTACAACAGTCCAGCCATCCCAGAAAACAGTCACTCTGTAAAACCTACTATCACATGTCTACTGGAGATGGGAAAGTGGTCTTATCAGGAAAAGCAAGTAACTGGAATTGTTTAACCCTCTATCTCTTGAACATTGCATCCCTTGAAATGAAGCATGGACCCGGGAAGTAGCAGGCCCCAAATTCACCTGTAGGCAGGCTGAGGGTGACTGCAACTCTTTCTGTAAAGGATGCTGGACAGTTGGCTGCTCTCAATAAAGACCAGAACAGAATGGTTCTCATCTCCCCTGCCTCTAGCACTGTGCCCAGCACCTGGTAAGGGCACAATAAGTATTTGTAAAATAAATGACAGTAAAACTGTCTAACATGGATAGAATCCTGGAACGTGATGCTTAGGGCAGTGGTTCTCAAAGCATGGGTCCTAGACCAGCAAGTTCCAGCATCACCTGGGAACCTGTTAGAAATGCAGAGTTTTCAGGTCCACCCAGATCTACAGGGAGCTCTGGGCATGAGGCCAGAAACCTGAGTTTCAGGGAGCCCTCCAGGAGACCCTGATGTACATGAGAGTTTGAGAACCCTCCGACCTAGGGAAGTGGTAGTGCTTCAAGAGTGGAAATCTCCAAGAAGAAAATGAATGCACGGGTAACATTATGACATTGCCAGCTTCCTTGGCAGTCTGATTTCTCCGGGTGTCTCGTTCCCATGACTCTGGACTGGCAATCTTTTTTCTTTGCAAGCAGATATGGTGTAATGTTACAGGGACACTTAAACGGATCGACTGCCCTCTAATTTTTAAGGCATCCAGACTGTTTTGAGATTGACTTGTCTAGAATTTAAATCCTTGAGTATTCTAGCATGTGTGTGTGTGCGTGTGTGGGTGTGTGTGTGCACGCATGTGTGTGCGTGTACATGTGTGTTTCAGGGCTCTGAGGCTTTCCTGACAATGGCACAACCACTACCACACTTTGGCCAGCAGGAGAAAGACAAAATGCTAGCTGTGACTCAGAGCCCTTCTCAGCTTCTGTTCTTGACTAGGTATTGTCTTCAACTCCCGGGTGACAGTGGTTTTAGCCTCAAGGAGTTTGCCGTATTTTTAACTTTCATTCACTGCAGTTCATCAGCTGTTGGACATTAGCTAGCTTGTGCATTACAAAATATTTTTGATCTGATTCTTTAAGGGAAAAGTAGGGGAAATCTGAGGGTTTGATGGACAAGTTCATTTAAAAGGAAGTATCTGCCGATATTCACTAACTTTCAGTGCCCTATTTAATCTTTTCCCCTGGCTTGGTTCAATGTTTTTCTTCCAACACCGGCTTATTATTCTATAATATGTTACCAGGAATCAGCAGTCACCACACAAAACCAGTTTGTGTTAAGTAACAGATATTCTGGCTGATGTAGCAATTGTGCTTACATTTGGAGAAAATCTGGGACCACAGTTGTCTGCATCAGTAACATTCATCTTGAAAATCAAATGCTTTAATTTCCCTAATGGGCTTGAAGGGGGGAGGGGGACCAAATGTGCTTTCGAAAGATAATCTCCTGGAAGAGGAAGTCTGTGTGGAGGCTTGATCAAATCTGGGGCAGAAGTTATGGTGCCAGAATTACTAATCATCAAAATAACCCCCTTGCCATTAGTGTACTGGTAAGTGTGGACACCCTTCACCGGGAACAGGCTGCGGATCCCCATGGTCCGGCACAATCCACTTCTCCTCTCTCTTCACCTCAATATTAAAGGCTTAGAAAAGACCCCTTTAAAAAACAAAACCCAAAAGGCTCTGTTACTTATCACCAGAGACAATAAATTAATGCGGCTTACAGTATTCATGCCAGAATAAAGAAAGCTGGTAACAGATTTGTTCCTGATGCATCAGAAATGAGCCCAGTGACAAACTCCTGCTCTCTCTCCAGCGAAGCTGATGTATTGACTAGACAGGTAGATATCAGGTATTCAGGCTGTCTGGGTGCTATGGAAATCATGTCGCGTGCATTTGACCATTGGCAATGGGGCCAGACAGGCAGGAGGCTCATTCTTATTCCAACCAGGGAAGGGGCCTTGTCTGCACTCGCCTTTTCTCTGAAAGGCTGCCATATTTGTCAGCTCAGACGCGTGCAAGATAAGCTCTTTCCTCGTTATCTAATATTTCACCAGGCAGTGGAACCAAAGGATAAGGACAACCTAATCGCCCACGTGGGCGGCGAAGCTTGAGTGCCGCTAGGCCCAGCACAAAGCCTGGAGCCCAGACAGGAGAAGGTTTACAGCGGAAGTTAATCACTTCATCTGGAAGGAAAGCTGAGGGATCTGGACAAACAATTATGATTTCTCCTGGTCATGCAATGAATCGGGAGGCAGATCCGAAGGTACTTGCTGCAAGGTAATCTGCAGACAATTTCACTTTCTTCCCCATTACATACTTAAATTTACCCTAAGGTTAAACACAATAAAAAGAGTAGCTAACATGTAATTATTTGTCCAGAGGTAATGAGAAATAGGTATGAGAAAAGATGAATTTGCATTCATCCCTCCACCTAGCCGTCCTAGATCTGTCCATTTATTAAATCCTCAGGAGTGCCAGGCACGCGCCCATCACTGAGGAGAACGAGGAGGATCCTGGAGTTGTTTGGCGGGGAGGGGAGAGAGAAACTATAGCTATAAACCCATGGCAAAGACTGTCATATAGGTAACACAGCCCCCCTGAGAGAGGACAGGAAGTACCAAACAGCGGGAGGGAGAGAGGGCTGGGAGCAGGCTTTCGGGAGGAGGTAGTGCTAGTCTTCAGGGATAAGTAACAATTGGACAGATGAGAGGGAGAGGGACGGGATCCCAGGGAAAGAGACTGACAGGAAGCAAAGGCTCGGAGATGACCAAGAGCGCAGTGTCTGGGCAATGCTAAGCCATCTGACATGGCCAGGGCCTATGGCCAAGAGACTAAAGAAGGCGGAGACAGACTCCAGATCGTGGGCTTTGTCCTGTGGATCAGGGGCCACCGAGGGGCGTGGGTGATGGGGGGGCTCGGATTGGCTGGGCTCCCTTGGCCTCTGTGGGGCATGGATGGATGGAGGGGGCCGCGGCCATGGAGTACTCGCGGGAGAGGGGCTGAGGCACAGGTGGCGCACAGGGCAAGGCGGGCAGGCTGCAGAGCTGCACAGAGGCGCGGGTGCAAGCAGGTGGGAACAACTCCTGACCGTGGGGGAACCATATATGGCCGTTACAAGCTGAATTCGCTTCACTCTGAGCATGATGTTCATAAAGTCCAGCCACACACCGGAACTGTGCAACTGAGGGGTCCACAAAGAAAGCTAAAGGCCGAGCCAGAGATACGACAAAACTACACCAGCGAACGAGGCTGAGGGGTGGCAGGGCCCCACCTCAATGACTCAAGCAGCCCTTAGCATGTGCCGGGCGCCCCAGACTACCTGTTATGTGAATAAATAAGTGGAAACCACACCCACAGTCAAGCAATCTGGCCTCTTACTCTAACTATGTATCTTTGGGCAAATAACAATCTTTCTTAAAATTTAGTTTCTCAGTTGAAAGTTGTGATAACATGTCCCCTAGATATCTTAGGTCCAAATTAATTTCTTTATTTTTGGGACTCTAATGAAACTTATTATTTTTACAACTTATTTAAGTTCCCAATCCTGCAGTCTCTAGTACCACTAACTAGATTCCAAGCATCTAAAATGTAGTGCCTGGGCCATGTCCCTCCCAGAGGTCTCAGCAACAAAAGCAGACAGCAAACACACAGCGGTCAGGAGGCCAGCCCAGCCTGCCACCCAGGGGCCACACTGGTGAGTCAGTCGGCCACCATCTGTGCACCTGCCCTAGAGTTGTTTTAGGAAAAAAAAAGATAATACAAAAGAAATACTAAAATCCTAAATTACATGTATTTATATGATTCTGTAATAACATTACAAAAGCAACTAATTTTTGCATTAGCAACTAATTAGCAACTGGCCACTCTGGCTAGTTCATAAACTTTAAAATAAGTGCTACAATTCAGTCCTATAGTACAGGTAAAATGATCTAAAAGACCTATATGAACAAGAGAGATCCTTGGCATGGGAATCTATCAAGGTTTGATTTCGATGACTACTGAGGTGACATGAAGCCACGAGGTGGGGTGGGCCACCAGGAGCAGACTTCGGCGAGGTCAGGGAGGGCATGAGATCGGGCTGGTGCTGTGCCTGCTGTGCCACATCTCTCCTGGGTCCTGTGGCACAGCATATTGCAGCCCATGTGCTGTCAACTTCCTCCACATGCCCGCTCAAAGGCACCCCAAGGATAGAGCAGACGAGCCGCGACATTGCTGGAGAGCGTTGGCCGCCCTCCCCAGCACATCTGCTCTGAAATGGCAGACTACTCTCAGAGTCAATTAACACGCAAAGGGCGGTTTAGATGCAATTCTTTAATTGACGGTGCAGCTAGCATGCTGCTGCCAGGACACCCGGCAAGGGCCCCATGCAGTGCCCACACAGAACGGACACGAACGCACACTCACCCTCTTCTCTCCTCAGCACTCTCCTGCCCTTTCAGGCCGTTCAGAGGTGAAGGGAACTGGCCATTGCTGAGGGCTTCTATGCCAGGCACTGTGCTGCTTCAAGGCGTTTTGTTCTTTCCCTCAGTTTTGGCAGGAATCACCATGCCCATATTTACAGAAGAAGACACTGAGGCCGAGCGGGATAATGTCACTTGACTAAAGATGCCTGGGAGCAAGGGACTGACTCCAGCCCGGGTTTATAAGGCCTCAAAGGCCATGCTCATTTCACAGCCCCTCACTGTGGAATAAATCATGGAAAGACACATGCATTTTTTTTAAAAGCCCTAAACCATCAAATGCTGCAGTCCACACCCTACCTGCCCCCCACCATACACACACACACATGCATGCACACTCATATGCAGACACACACACATGTGCACACACAGGCACAGACGCACACACGAGCACACGCACACAGAGCTCAGATCCACCAGTGCAGAAAGTCCTCAGCCCCTGTCTGCACACATGCCCACCAAGACAGGTTTGCAATTTATATTTTTAACCACTGGTAAGGGTTCAAGGAGCCAAAAGAAACCGCAGAACTAAAATTACCAGGTTGAAATTGTTGGACAAACTTCAGAAAAGGATGAATAGAAAATGAATGGTAGACAAAACAGAAGCTAATGCTAAGATGCAATTTTATAGCTGGATGATCTCTAGTTTCCTTTTACAACTACATGAGTCCCTTTTTCATGTTCCCAAAGAGAAGGCTCCAGGGAATTTAGGAGAGTCTAACCAGAGACAGAATGCAAGCAGCTCGGCTGTTTGAAATATGCTAGACTGTCTCCAGACAGTTCAGTGGAGAGAGAGAAAATGAGAGACAGGCCTCTATAAAGCCTGCATTACAAGAAAAAAACAACCAGCAGAAATGCATTAGGGGTTGAGCATCCCTAATCTGAAAATCTGAAATCCTAAATGCTCTGAAATTCAAAACTTTCTGAGTGCCCCTCCCCAAGATAATTCATTTTATATATATTCAAATATTCCAAAATCTGAACTTCTGCTCCCAAGCATTTGTGTATATAGAACGCAAATCCAGGTATCAACCAGCCAGCAACCCAGTAATCATCCAATTTCAAAACTGAAAGTTGAAGAGCTATTTAAAAAGGACAAACCTGTAATAATTAATTAATGCTGCTTTTCCCTTTGCCAAAGGCTTGCTTAAAAAAGGAACAACAGTTCAAAGACATTTTAATGGTTTCATAAACCAGGAAAATACAGAATCCTAGACCTGAGACCATAATTAGGTCTGGAGCCCTGACTCTGGACAAGGCCGTGACCTGGTCAAGGAGTGGAAGAGGTGACTGCTCGTCAGTCCCAGGAGAAATCCTGGGGCTGGGATGGTCACCCTGTGCCTCTGTCAGCAGCTGCATCAGCTCTGTCACCCTCACGTTCTGCAAGAGTCCTCCAGACAGCCGAGGTGGGATGTTCTAACTGTCATTCAATCATACCCAAGAACATGCTCTCGCAGCAGCAACACTCACCGAGCACCAACGCCCCTCACATGGGGGATGCTGGGGGACCCGGTAGACTGAGGCATGTCCCTAACCCCAAGAGACCTACCCTCTGGCTGTGGAGATGGCGCTGCCATCCCCACGGGCATGGATTGCCCAGTGAGTGCTTCCAACAGTAAAGCCAGGGGACTTGAGAAGACTGCCAAGGCCGGGGGCCCGGAAAGGCCGCAGGAGTCTAGGCCAAGAGGCCAAGGTGGAAGTGATCCAGCTGGGCTTGCAGCACAGCAGAGCCAGGAGCTGGAACTCTGTCCCATCAGCAGGGAAAATCTGGGGAAGGTTTCTGAGCAGGGACTGGGTATGTGTGTGAAGTGCAGAATGAAATGGAGAGAGCAGAACCACCGGGATGGGCCAGGGCCCCTGAGGTCATCCCGAGGAGAAGTGTCAGTGGACACAAAATATTTATGAGCACTGTGAGAAAAGCACAACATTAATAATGCAGATTCCTTCACGGCTAACATGCGGTGAACAGAGGAAGGGAAGGAAGGGGAAGCAACTGAGGAAGGGGGAGTCGAGGGGCCCTGCACTCGTGGTGTCCAGCAGGCCATCTAAGGAGGGACACCACGCCATGAGCAAGTGCACTCTCACCAAGTGCACATGCACGGTCCCAGGTTCCATATGCAGACTGCACTGCACAAGTTCAGACAAAAATCAGCTGTTTAGAACTGGGAACTAATTTTTCTATAGAAAAAAAACATATCACAAATGGTGGGGTGGTGTCCAGGATAACTCACGAAAGTCTGTTTAATCCATGTATAACTGAAATGCTATAGGCAACGCTGGGATTTCAGCTCTATTTACATAGAATCTTTGGTGACTTTGCCTGGGAAGCTCAGTCCAACGTTATCATGTCTCCACCAGTTTAAGTTTGAAATTCAGGATGATCCCAGGAACATGTTGACTATATTGGCATTTCCCATCCACAGCAATCACCAGCCAAGAGAATGCGCTTCAGCTACCACATGGAGACAAGAAATTCCCCTCCCCTTCTCAGTTGTCCATGAGGGAAGTGGCCCCAGCTCAGTGCAGGCTGAGAGTTTTAGGCTTAGTGAGTATGGAAGAGCTAATTTCCTACTCAAGAGGAGCTGGTCCATTTAAATGGTTTCCATGTGTAATTGGATGACTATAACTTGATCATTATTCAATAATAACTATGTATAAAAATCAAACTACTGTAACTTGATAACTACTTCTTTTATAAGCATTTTTTGTATATTTCACACACTCATAAATCACCAATGTCATTTTAAACGAAATGCATTATATTACCAACTCATAGCTACCTATGGTCCACCACGATCTCTAACTCAAAAAAAAGAGACCTGAACGTCTTTTAAACTAGTCACTGTGTCTTCATGGTTTCTACTTTGCTTGCTTGTATTTACCCTGAGTTTCAAGGGTTTTTTTCTTCCCATCAAAAAGCAAAAGTTCTTCCAAGCTAAATACATCACAGTTAGTCAATAAGTCAGCATCAGTGTCCTATTCAACTGCCTTCATGATCTCCAATACATGTCCACAAACACTACGGAAATGTCACTGTCATTTCTCCCGAGTTGGGAATGTGCCTACTTCCTTTGAAGGCTAATACTTCTATGTGCTTCTTTTTTCCTATCTGTCACCTCTAGCTCATTCTCTGGCATCTAGCACCCTACTTGGCAAACACCATTTGGAGGCAAACAGTTAAGGAGATGGCAGTTCTGACAATGAGGACAATGATGTGCTGCACAGGAAGGTCACTGGCAGGAGCAGGAGACTCTTCCATCTCCTGGGACAAGCAGGGACCCAGATTAGTCAGTTTAGTTTTAGGGAAAATTTCAAGGTGATCCAGAGGAATATAAATAGCTGTTAAAATTAGAGAGTATGATAGTAAGATGCTCATTCATCAGAAAGATGGGGCAACCATGTAAGGGGGAAAAGAAGCACCTACTGAGTTTGTGTTTGTAGCAGGTGCTTTTAACCCAGACTCCATGGATGGGATCTGGGGTCTGCAAACCCCACAACTGGATGTGAGACTCAGTATATTTGCATTGTTCTGGGATAAAGGTCTTTGGCCTACATCAGATTCTCAAAGGTTAAGAAATACTAGTTATTAGAGATTGATTCTCCCCACTCTCTCTCACCTGCCAGGAAGAAGCAGAAAGGCAGTGACCTCCCCCCACACTCCCACCCCCGGCCTGGGTGTGAAAAGTACGCACAGTCTCCATTTAAGGATAATGATCATAACTCAGATTTAGAGATAACAAGAGAAAAGCCCACCCGTGATTCCAGGACAAGTAAAAACGTCAGGATAAAACTGTGTTTTAAGTGTTTTCACCTTGAAAGTAACGGTCCATTTTCAGGCAACCTGATTTTGTTTTCTTAAGTAGTATGCCTCACAGCACCAAACTATATTAGAATTTGCCTACAGCAAATCAATTTGCAACTGATAACGTAGCAGGCAGTTTTCCTTATTAAAGTCCCATTTACTCATTAGAGAGGACTGTGCGACACTGAGATGCAACAAATATCCCCTCCCCTTTACCTTGGCTTTTTGCCTCACCATCACCAAGAATGAATTCACATTTTAATTTTTTGAGAATAAGAACATCTCCATTTCTTAAGGTTTCCCCTAGGATTTTTCTCAAAGGTTGCTCTTTTTTTTCTAATTACAATCGACTGAGTCCCTCTGCCCACGTTTCTAACGTCACCAGGAAGGACAGCCTTGGAGGAACACAGGCAGTTCCCCAGAAGCCTGTGAACCAATCTAAGTATGAGTCCCTTGTGAGGCTATCAGCACTGCCACCGCTGAGCCCAGGCTTCCGCGCTCTCAGCTCTCAATGGCTGGTGAATATGTCTTTTTTTGCCCATTACACAACCACTGAAATATTAGTCTCATTTCCCAAAGTAATCAAATTTCTTTCCAGTCAATGCAGGCATGGAACAGCATGCCCAAGAGTTTACTTTCTCATTATTAACCCTGTTTGTGTTTACTATCACACCTGCTTCAAATCACACGGGCTGAAACTTGCAGAAATATGAACCTAGTCTCATGCAAATTCAGATACTTTAAAAAAATGCTAAATCACAAAGCAAAACAAAAATATCACCAGGAAATTAAACAATGGGAACTTCACCTGTGAAATGTTGGGTCAAGACACCCAACATTACTTTTTAAAACTTATGCTAAGGATTCCTTTCCACTGAAAACTATGCATTGTTCTGCTCAATGTTGTAAAAAGCCAGGTCCTCCCAGCCGCTGAGCCAGCGCTTCTCTGAGCAGAGCTTGTAGACACCCCTGCCCTCCCAAGACCCTGAGGCCACGACACTCCACCTTCCACAGCCACCAGATATCCTTCTCCTACTGCTGTGGATGTCGACTTAACACACGATGAGTATTTGTTCTCACCCAACAAATCTGAAAGTTCTGAGCTCAAGGGCCCAGCAGAGCACCATGATCAGAGCAGGTGATCCATATCCGGTTAAGTGAAAGACTTGACTTAACTAGCCCAGCACCACACTTACCATCCAGCTCATGAGCTTATTTAAACATTTTAAATCCCAAAGAGTTTAAAACCAGAAAAATCAGAATGTGAGTTGCCAAACGTTACCCAATTATAAACAAAGCAAGAAACTGGGCAAGGAACCCATTCTCTTGACACTTGTAATAACTTTTAGGAGGCAAAATATCCTCCTCAGAGACTTGCTTCATAATAACCCTCCCTTTAAACTTTTCCTTTGTATTTCTGGGAGTTTTTTTGCTTTTATTTATTTATTTATTTTTTTTTTTGAAGTATAATCAGTGACTCAGCTGGGGAAGGAAAAAAGGTCAGATGATATATCACCTCCTCCTTCTAAAACACCTTTGTGCTAGAAGGAGCTGTTGTAAGGGGCAAGAGACAAACAGGGAGGGTCTACCATACACATATCTCATCAGAAAGGCTCGTTTCATGCTCTGATTTATTTTCCTTTTGGCTACCACTTAGAACCTGCTAGAACCTGATTCAAGAGAAGCAGGAAGCTCTTTGTTTCTCAAACTTCACAGTAATTTGTAGGATGGTTCTGAGAACACCCCCCACAGTGAGACACCCCTCCTTAGTGTGGCATTTCAGAAGGCCACCTGAAAGAGGTGGTATGGGAAGTGCTCGCACTCATACCAGGGATCCATCGGCGTCAAAGCCTGGGCTGTCAGGAGCAGGGAGAGGCAGCCCTGGGACAGAAGGCACCAGAAAAGACTCGCCCTAGGATTCTGCAGCACGCTGTGCAGTAAAGGTTTCTGGAGTCCTGCTTAGACCCCAGGAGCTGGGGGTGCAGAGATGAACAGGACACAGTTCCTGCTCCCAAGCAGTTAGTGCCGAGGTGAGGGAGATGTCCATGCGGATGAATCACCACGTGACAGGGATCTGAGCGGGAGTCTGGACAGCAAGCCGTGGACAGTGGAGCGAGTAGCCACTCTACCAAGGCCAGGGGCTACACGGAGGCAGTGCCGCCTCATCTGCTTCACCCAAGAGCTATAGCCCAGCCATGTCTGCTTTCTTCCTACCAGACTTTCTAATACACACACAAAAAAACAAGTAATGGGTAAAAATAACAGATGGTGGAACAGCCATTATTAAATTTGATAATGGTTAGATGTTCTGTTGCAAATCTGGTCATCCTATAGCTTTCTCAATGGTCAAGGTAGAGCAGGGAACATCTGAAATGATCGCAAGCTACAGACTCCACTAGGTTGTCAGTATGTTAAGCTCGCTTCAGTGTTTTCATCGGCAGCCAAGTTCTCCACGCACAGCTACTTATAAGGCCCACACAGCTCACACCGGTGAGACATACCATCCTGGAAAAAATGCAGCCTTTCTTTCATGAAGTTCCTGACCAGGAAAACTGAGATGGGAAGATGAGATAGAGTGTGTCATCCATGAAATACGTGGCTTCTCTTCTCTCCAGGAGATCTAACCCTGTGATCTGGTCTTCATTACCTGAGAAGCTTCTAAATATCTGAAGTTAAATCTGACATCAGCCTCTCTACCCTGAGTTTGCTTTTCTGACTATAATTCTACCAAAAAACTATTACTCTCCTCCCCAACCTGACAAAAAGTGAATTCCAATCCAAGGCGTGTTTACTTACACATGGTGTGTGTTTTGTCAACCTATTCTTGTCACCTCTAACATTAGCCCAGCATACTCCTAAGATTTCTAAAAAAATTTTGAGGGTAAACTTTATAGGAGAATCACTGTGAAACAAACATTTCAGAGCAGCAATGCCTTCCCACGTGAACACTGCAGCTTCCCAGCATCTCACAACACATACTCAGCACAGGAGGGAGTGACTCTACCCACACAGCGCAGCCCACACAGAGTGATCACATGTCCCCAGCCTTCACCAGGGTCTGCAGCAGTCTCATCTGGGCTGTGCTGTGTCCTCGGTGCCCCTACCATTAGGACAGGACAATGCCAGTCCTTTAGCTACAACTCTTACCACTGGTACCAGTAAAAAAAAATCCCATCCTATAAGGAGTCCATGTAAAAATTATCACCTTTGGACAAAAGAAGGGTCAAACAAGCTACCCCAAAACACTCCCCGCTGGTTACCAGGATTCAGGGGCCCTAATGTAACTAAAAAATGGTGAGCTCTGTGCACTGAGAGATGTCAGCATGGGGCACGACTTAGGAATCCTGAGGCAGCTCTAAGCAGACCTGCTTTCCTCCCACTGGTTGTTCCCATCTCTGCTTTCCTTCTGGGATTTCTTACTCAGTGTGCATTGAAGCAAAATAAAAAGTTTAGGGACCCTCTTTACAAGGATTGAAGGATCCCTAAATCTTCTAAGGCAAACACAAAAATGAGTAGAAAGGCTGAGGGTCCTTTCTCTTTACCTACTAAACCAGAGTCTCCTCCCCTTCCCAGGCTGCCAGCACTGCAGTCTGTATTCGGATCACTGACCACGGTGTCAGGGAGCTGAGGATGTGCACAGGGAAACCTCAGCAACCGGAGCACAGCCAGTGACAAGGGGCCAGAACAAGGACCCAACAGTGGGCCTGGTTCTGCTGTTACTCGTCACCCATTGAGAAAGCACCTACACCCTCAACTCACTTCACTGCCCCTACAGTAAGTCCTCACTGACCACCCTCAATAGGTTCTTGGAAACTGCAACTTTAAGTGTAATGACATATAGCAGGTCCTCGAATAACGTCATTTCATTCAACGTTGTTTCACTGTAACAGTGATGAGAAGAAAATCTGTTTTGTTATACATCATTTTGCTCAAAGTTAGTTTCCAAGAACCTATCAACAATGCTAAGTGAGGACTTACTGTACAGTTAAAATGATGGCCTGGTTTAAAGAATGAATCTGAATATTCTTCACCCAGGTGAACAATGATTAATTAGTAATAATTTATGAATAATTGCTCTACATTATTTTTCAGAATTCCAGGCAACACTGGCACATGAACCGCATCAGGCAACATCAAACTACCCAAAGCCACTGTCCACGATTTTAGGAGACACATTTTTCTGACCCTGATGGAAATGAGCCCAGGTCCTCTCACTGGCAACCAGGGACAGTGGGGGCTGCTCAGTGATCCCTCCCTCCAAGGCCATGGATGGAGCTGGCAGAAACAGTAACACCTGCGGGGACGTGTCCAACCTCGTGTCTTTGTGTGAGGTTCCTGGAGGCAGCTGGAGCTACAAGGAAATGGTGGCTGCATTTGAACTTAGCAGGTCCCAGCTTTTGACCAGAGGGGCTGAGTCAGAGCTGCAGTGATCGAGATATTAACTTTCCTAATTTTCAAAGAAAATCTGCATTGCTGGGGACATGGGAGTGGGAGGAAAGAGAAGACACACTAACTCCACACTCAAGGAGGTCAGCAAGGTGGAGCTGGCCCCGGCAGTCCCAGCACAGGAGACTGCTGGACACCTGAGTGAGACGCCCGCTGGGTTTCCTAGTGAATCTCGGGCTCCTTGCTCACCTCTCCAGGTACAAAATCCAGAGCATGCCCTTCAAACGCATCTACAGCCGTAACTACCCACAGCATCTCCCACCGTACCCGGCTGCCAGACCCCTGCCTTTCTTCGTGTGGAGCCCTGGGGTGCCCTGAACTCACCCATGCTCTGCAGTCTCTGCCTCTCCCCTGGCCTGGGGACTGCCCACGTGGACCTGTGTGTCTGGGCTCCTGCTTGGCAGTAGTCTAGCTAATGAGCTGCAGAACAAGGTCACGGAGTCCTGAGCCATGTGGTGGCGTTTTGAGATGCCTGCTGCCCCGCAGAGGGGCTAACACACACGCAGACCCGGCTTCCTGCTCGCTCCAGTGCACACCCTCCTGATGGGTCACGCGTCTGCCCTCCTTTCCAGGACGCAGAGAATTATGAGCAAATGAAAATGTCACCCTCTATCACTACCTTTTATCTTCACTTCAGTTAGGTTGAACACATCCTTCAAAGTCCTAATGGTTTTTAAAAAGAAGGAAAACCACCTGCAAAATAAAATACAACCTCCCCCCGCCCCCCAAAAAACACTTTCTAAGCCCAGCAGCTTAATTTTGACCAGAGATCAGCTGTCTTGCCTCTCTCATGCATAATTTAAAAAACCCAAATAAATATAAATAGTATCTTATTCTTCCAAGGGAAATTAAATACAATTCAAATTGTTAGTAAAATTAGCAGTACACATCAAAAGGCAAATTAGCCCAAGGTAATGACAATCATGAGCACAACAGATTTTTTGAGAATATTTTCTTCCTCAAAAGACATATAAAAGAAATTCCTCTTAAAATAAGGTGAAGATAGACAGCCTCCAACTTATAAATTAGCTTGGTTCCCAAAATTCATTCATAATTGGCTTAACTTGCAACTGAAAAGCAGCTTTTCCATAGAAACAAGAGTACAGACGAAGGTTTATTCTCCAGATAGCTCAGCTCTAGAATGAGCTAACATTCTGTTCTGGGCCTGAGCCCCGGGCCTGCGGGATGGGGTGGCCCCAGGGGGGCAAAAGTGGGGGAAAGAGCTTCTGGGGCAGCATGAGGGGAAAGTCCCTGTGCAAGGGAGGAGGGAGCAGGGAAACTCTCTGGTTCCCACTACATGGTAGGCTTCTTGAAAGTACAACATCTAAAATGAGCATCTCCAGACAACACGGGATTACTGTCACAACTTCTCTCAGCTTCTTACAATCATTTTTTCCCAATTATGTATTTGTTCACGTCAATCTGCTGAAATCACTTCATTCATAACATGTTTATGCACTGAGTGCCCACAAACAGAATTACATGGGGTAGAGGGCACAGGGTGAGTGGAGCCAACAGCCCTCATGACCCAGGGATTCGTCAAGGCCAGACACATGGCCTTTCCACATGCCCTTCATGACGACTGTGCAGACTAGCTACGAATGTGATGCCTGGATAGATGAGCTTGGCCAAGCTGTAAATGTGAGTAACTGGACTAAGTTAAGAGGCAGTTAGACCTGAAACCGAGACTCACAGGCTCTCTCCACTGCAACACACGAACCCTAAATCATAATGAAGTTCACATGTCCTGGTGTGGCGGTGTGAACTTCACTGGCTTTAAATCCACCCTCCTCTTCTTCCTTAGCAAGAGTGCAACATTGCCTGGTGCCTCCTGCTGCTAGGTGTGGCCTCTTGCAGTAAGGCTCTAGCCAGCAGATGGTGACAGAAGTGTCTTGTGCGACTTCTAGGAAGGATCTTTAAAAAGAAGGAGGTGTGTATCATTTTAGACTTCTGCTCTTCCTACATGGTCCAGCCTGCAACACACACATCACGGCTGGAGCTCCAGCAGCCATCCTGGACCATGAAGCAACCTCAAGTTTGGACGCTAAGAGCTGGGAGGGTGGAGCCAAAAGAGGGAAAGAACCTGGGTCCTCTCGAGGCTTCAGTGGAGTCCCTGCAGCAGCCCGTCCATACTGCCTTCTGCAGACTTGTTTTGAATGTGACGGAATAAATGCTTATGGTTTTAAGGCAGACGTCTATGGCTCACAATGTAATGACCCAATGTACACCCAATGTAATAGCAAATCCACAGCATTAAATGCCTACATTATTTTCAACAAGCCAAGATATTTCCAAGCTGGAGTTTCAATGCTAACACAGTTATCACTGTTACTCTATTTTTAAAATGAGCAAATATTCTAATATTTTTGGCAAAAATGTTCTCACAGTTCCATTTTAAAAGGAGAACTTTTTCTATTTTACCAACATAACAATTATGACCCATAAGATGAATCAAAACCAGCAGAGAAGTTTATTTGCATTCAGGGAAAAGAGAAAAGGAGTCAAGAGAAAACTCTTGGTTTGGTATTAACAGTCTCACGTCTTAAGAGTTTAGTGCTGAAAAAATGTTTTTAAAAGCCACAAACGATTTGAGGGTTTTCATTTTTACTAAGGCAGTCAGGTCTCCTGCAAGAGCACAAATCCCTCAGGGCCGCTGCAGTGGGGATGATGACAGTGTGTTGCAATCCGGCCCCGTGGTGACAGCCACCAGCGCTGCACCATTCTCAGTGACTACGACGTTGGGCGACATTGGCTATAAAGAGCTCCCAGGCCAATAAGCCCCCACAGGTAAAAAGGCCTCATCTCTGCTTCCAGGAATTTCAAACACTCTAGATAGCGGTAGGTTAGGACTATAGAAGGTACCTACTTTCCTTCCCTAAGTGTGTTTGTCTTAGTGGCTTCCCTGAAGGCTTATGGTACCCACAAGAGCACACACACATTGTAGATGGATGACAGTATAAACAATTAATATTGACCAAGACCAACCAAAGCCACACATGATGAGGAGACAGTAAACGGACAGGAACAGCTCTGAGAAGTGCTGGCAGGGCTGCTCCCCGATGGAGCGTGCACCAGGCTCAGGCTTGGATCCTGACTGGCCTTTCCACATTAGCTGTGTGACTCTGGGCCAGGTGCTTAACCATGCTGGGCTTCAGTGTGCTCATCAGTTCAGCAGGCACACTCTCCTCAGAGGGATACTGCACTGATTAAATCTCTAGCACAGTTTTCAGTACGTAGCAGATATTCAACAAATCTAAGTTATTTTCCACTTTACATGATATTGCCATACACTTTTGGGCAGATGTTTATAAGTATACAGATGTATTTTTAAATCTTCCTTTTTTGGTGGGTGGGGGAAGAACCCATGTGTCAAGGATAGTATAGAGTCATAAAACCATGGTACAGTACCACATGAATTACCTTCATGGGCCAAGGCACACCTGTGGCCACTAAACACAGATGAGCACGAAAGGCACACTGTTTATTCTGCTGGAAACAGGAGGAAAGGCCAGCCTGCTGTGCTGGGCAGAAGATGGTGCTGGCTTCCTCTCCAGTGCAGACTGACCTCCAAGGACGGGGAAGGACATGGCACAGCCACCCCCTTGCCCAGGCCCCTGTGCTATCTTTCCATACCGACTGGGTCTCCCCAATGCCTGCCCGTCTCATCATCAGTTCCCACCAATCAGATGTAACTGCAACATCTCAGACACCTGCCCTCTCTTCCAGATGCCACACTGCCCGGGAGCAGGGGCTGGGAGGGCGTGTTTCTGTGCCCCCCAGATCCAGGGACAGCAGCATCTTGGGCTTGTCTTGGATGCTTCAGGGAATGTCGTCAAATCCCTCAGAGCCACGTTTGATGGACACTGATGGAATTCTTCCCTCGAATGTAAACACAAACCCCTAAGTCTCCCTTCAAAATGTGTGATCCCAAAGTAAGGAGGAGCTCTGCCCTAGAGGCAATAAATTTAAAAAATACAAAATTTTCCCTCCTCATGGGAAAATAAGGTGCAGGTACAGAACTCTGCCACAAATGAGTGCCACCATCTTTCCCTCAGCTGAGAAAGGTTCCACTCACTGCATGAACCACCATGGTCTCCCTTTTGTCTGTGTGCTTGTTGGCAGGGCTGTGAGAACAGAGGAAAGAACGAGTATTTCAGTCAGCTGTGTTGGCTCCCTCCACAGGCCCAAGACAGGGCGCCAGGACGGGCCAGCTGTGAGGGGCAGCTCATGCCAATGTCATGGCCCTGCCACGACAAGAGGCTATTATTTCCTGCCACCCCAGTGGGCGGCAGCCCCTGGGACCTGCAGTGCCCCTTTGTCCTGCACCCTGGAGGGCTGCCCAGGCTGCTCTCAGACCTGCACGGCCAGGCCCTGGCCCAGCCTGGCACTGCAGATGGCTCTGCTCTCTTCTGCGGCTCAGCCCTGTACAGTACAGAGGCGCATCAGAGGGGCTGTTTGGGATCACAGGAGATGGCTCAGCCCCAGCTTTGGTCCCACTCCTGCACACTCCCCACTTACCCTTCTGTTACAAACAATTGGTAGGCCTAAAAGACAATGCATTAGAATTGTACAAAAAAACCCTGGGACATAACTAGCTGGGGACACTTTATGTTTTAGGGGGTGTTATAATCATAGAAAACCTATTTCTTTGGTGTATGGCTTTGTTTCACATTGCTGCATTGCTGCTTTGAGTTCATATCATGATAATGTGAGATTTAATTACCTTTACTTTTCAGACATGGGCATTCATAAATACTCTATGTTCCAAAATCATAACGTAAGCATGATTGACATGCATGGAGCAACTCTGACTACAAATCCCTGCTGGCCAAGCCTCACTTTTAATGTGTTTTTTTTTTTCTTTTTGTCGGGGTGCGGGCGGTGTGGCAAAGGCATAGGAAGTGAGGGTTCTTCAGAGAAGGCAGGAGCTTCAAACCTAAGTCGTGCCAATCCTAAAGAAGAATACATACTTGGACTTTAAGGGCTCCTACAAGCTACAGGGAAAGTAGCACGAGAGGGCTGGAGGGCTGCCACAGCCACGAAAGATGGACAATTTTCAGACTGGCTGCCCAACCTGGAGGAAGGGGAGACACTGGGGGAGCGGAAATGGCGGGGCAGGGGAGAGTAGCGAGCCTCGGCACCCCTCTCCTGCTGTGGCTAACTGCTGACTTAGCCCCATGAAGGCTTGGGTTTTATTTTTTGAAGAAAATGGGAACACACAAGTGAACTGTTTATGTTCTCAAAACCACACAAAACAAGGCAGGCAGGTGAGAAAGGCTCTCAGCACTAGGCATGCAAGTCTCGTCAGAAGGCAGAGACAAGTGAGCCCAGCCCTCAGGGGCTGGCACCGGCAGAGGTGGGTGGCACTGCTGGCCCTGGCCCACTCAAGGGTGGGGAAACAGCCAGAGGTGTGCAATTTACCTCCAGACACAACCTATGTTTGCTTTCAGTGAGGACTACCCGATGGCAGCCATTCTCCAACCCAGAACCCTGCTCCATTTGGGGGGTCGGGAGGAAACGAAAATAAAATGTCTGTAATTATCAGCAAAAAGCATAAAAAACAGAGTAATCTAGGAGTTGGAAAATGACCCCGCTATGCCCTGGCTGTGGGGGTTTAAATCATAGCTCAGAGAATCACCTAGGGGTCTTTCAAGGCCATCTGTTTAAAGATCCTTGAGAGTAGACCAGTCCTGGGGCTTCTGAATCCCCCAGGGGGCCAGGCATTTGCTCAGCACTTAAGTGAGTATTGATGCATGAGAACTACGGATCCTCCCGTTTACCAGCACTCACAGCTAGGACCCTTGCTCCCTGCTGCTGAGCCAACGTCAAGGACACCAAGCGTTCTGTAAGGAAGCGCTGGCCTTCTATTTCTTTTGCTGAGTTGAAGGGAGTATTGTGGAAAAGCCACAGAAACTGTCCATTCTGCTTCCCCAAATGAGGAGTCTCCTCTCACTCCCTCCCCATGCCACTGTCATATAAGGTCACTATCGTGGGAACAGGTTCTGGGAGTCGGGACGCTCCACACTCCCCCCACCCCCGTCCAGAATCCACCCCCTTCTCCGACTGGCATCCCCCGGCACGGCCAGAGAGATGTTCATCTGAGGTGCCTGGAAGGCCTCCCTGTAATTCTACCACCCATCCAAAATTAGACTGGATCTAACTGTCAGCTTAAAAAAGGCTCTACGGATTTTGGTTTAAAGATGAATTTGGTGTTGTGAACATGCTCACGTTCCCAAAAAGTATCATTAGTTATGCCTAAAACAAAGATGTCTGTCATCTCCAAAGATAAAAATATGTTTTACTAAAAAATATAGAATGACAAGAGATGGTAAACCTTCAGGTACATCTATGGTTAACCAACAGGTCTGTCCCCAAATAGTCAGAAATGGGAAATGAGGGGTTAAAAGTTTCCTTCCTTTTCTAACAAAGAACTCTACCAGTTACACTAGATCAAGCAACAACAGTCTCAATATAGAGGGTAACAGTTGGTTCGAGTTCTACCTTCCTTTCTCAGTCTGATCTATTTTAAGCCTGCAGCAGAGGAAACTTGGCAGCTGAATGTTTCCAAAAGTTAGTACTCCACTTCTCCACGGCAGATCACACATGAGGGCACAGCCCCGGAAACAGCGATTCCTCGGGCGGGAGCAGGGCAGGCGCCAACTCAGAACTCGCCTGTCTGCTGTGTTCATCAATGTCCTTTCAACAGTCTGGACTGAATATTTTTTGACCTCATTTATATATGGAATCTAAAAAAGTCGAACTCACAGAAGCAGAGAGTAGAATGGTGGTTACCAGGGGCTGGGGGGTGAGGGCAATGGGAGATATTAACCAAAGGGTACAAACTTTCAGTGACAAGATGAACAGGTTCTGGGGATCTAATGTACAGCGTGGGTGGTGATCGATGTGTCAATGTGATTGAGGTGATCATTATGCAGTGCATATGTATGTCAAGTTATCAGCCTGTACACCTGGAATACAGGCGTTTAAGTGTTTGTGAACGAGTGTCATCACATTCTTTTCTCTGAACATGCTTTTTGAACCATAATCAGGACACCGCTTACGAGGATGAAGTACACTTCCAACAAATGACTGCTCATCAGTGTCTCAGCTGCAGTGTTTAATCACACAGCAGAAACCATTTATTTTCTCATATACTTCTCTTTCTTGAAATATCTCTTAATTATCTCATTTACTCCTATATAAAAATGGTACTCAAAAACTTAATTACAAGTGCAAGATCTTAAGGAGTTGCAAAGTGTGCATCTATTTCTCACAGAAAAATTTTTCAAAGTCCAAATTCTAAGACCTGAGGAAAAATAACTGGATGATGCCCTAGAAAAGGGTAAGCAATGAAAAGATACATTAACAGAAGCCCATTTTGAAAAGGGGCAGACAAAACTACCTGCATATTGCTTCCCAAAGTAATTTTGCCTGTTCATTTCAGGTCAAGATCTTAAAAACTTTCAACCTTCTAAACACAGAAGCTGAAGAATAGCTACAGTGTGGGGTCCCTAATAGGTACTTGGGATGTCCCCTGAGACAGGAAGATCTGGAAACTGGGAAGCTTTGCACATGCCTCCAGCTGTGTGACACAACCACAGCCAGGTCACAGGTGAGAACACAGAACCAGAGCTCTCAAGAGACTCTCCTTAGGTCACACGGGTTGTATGTGGAAAACTCACAACTAGGCTCACTGTTTTCCTTCATTTCACACAGACTTGAGGTTTTTTTTATTGTGAAAGCACTGTAGTTGTGGGCACCTGCCAGCTCACAGTCCCCCTGGAGGCTCCTCTGTGGGGAACTCCAGCCGCAGCTCTGCAGTCTGGCTCCTGCACTCCTAGCAACCATGTCAAGAGCTACAGCTTCCTGAACACATGATGCTGGAACTGAACTTGGCATCCTCCTTAATTATTATTCTCAACATAAAGGCTGGGGCTGAAAGAGGAAGCTCAAGCTCAGCAAGACCCTTTCACGGACAAGCTGAGAAGACAAACCATCTGATTTCTGGTCTTGTGGGGAAAGATTACATTCAAAAATCATGGATGAGAAGAAAAGCTTTTGTTTTCAAGATCTCTTCACTTTAGTGACATGCAGGTCTTAAGTCACTCCCTCAGAACCCTACTGGGTCAGGTAACATGCAAGTGCACAGGGGCCCCTGGAAGAAACATGGCTGCTCTTCCGCTGGCAGAGAGCCGCTGGTGGCCAGGATATGGATCCTGCCCGGGCTGGCCCAGGACAGCAGTCACAGCCCCGGCAGTAAGGACCCCTTGGGCTCTGAAATTGTGCCATCACCTATCACTTCCAAATACAGGCTGAGAAGGCACAGAGAAAAAGTCAGCAGCCAGACGGACTCTCTGTGACTCAGGGTGTCACGTACCTTCCATCAGCAGTCTCACCTGTAGTATTTTGGGATGTAGCTGGCTCATGCCAACAGACCCCAAAGCAGAGGGACATTCTTGAAATCACTTCACCTATCCAGGGCTTCAATTCCCTGAAAATAATTCCCTGGTTCCTCTATTTGCTTTGAACAACATAAATTTAGAAAGAAAAAATAAAAGCAAAACAGAAACTGAGGAGTTCCACTTTTTCTGCTAACAGTTAATCTAAAAGCTAAAAAGTACCCAATATACTTGAAAACTATCAGAGCAAAGGCTCTGGACTAGGTATTCCTCATTGCATAACACCCAATCTGGTGGATTATGCAATGGCAGATGGACATCTCAGAAGACTGGTGCCTCCTGGTTGGGGGTGGCAAGGTGCTGCCGGGATATATGCAGAGGTCGTGCAAACTGTGCAGCCTTTGAACTGGAAGAGGCAGCACAGATCTGCAGCCAACTCCTGCTATGGGGGAGCTGAGGCCAGGAAAGAGCAAGTGATTCAGCCAAGGTCACTGGAAAAGCCATTTGCAGAACTGCAATCTAAACCCAATTTTCTGACTCAAGGAGTACATCTAGACTTTCAGGAAATAACAAATAGCTTTACATACATGTACATACAGATACACACATGTACACAAAGATATGTGTACACATACGTGTGTGTACATGTATATGCACACACATACATATATGCACACACATATATATTTAGAAATTTCAATTCTAGACAAATGAAGACTAACAATCCTCTTACATTTTTAGTGGGTTCAGCTGTATATGTAAGTAACAAATTGTAAAAATAACTTGGCATAATTGTCTAGACATTTCCCAGGAATGCCATTTCAGGCAGGTACCATTTTCCATGTCTCTATCATTTGTCTTATTTGTTTGTCACTGTCACAGGAGCAGCTAGTAACACTTCAGAAACCCTTATGAAGAAGCAGCCATGCAGATGTTCTTCTAATCACTTGGTGAAGTACCCCTTTGTTATTAATTAGTCAACAATTATTTACTGAGGAAAAATGAGAGTGGGGATTCCCTACTTTCTTTAAAGAGACACTGACACTTTCACAGCCACAAAAGATCAGTGATTATCAATCTAGATTCCCTACTCACTTTTATCTAAAATTAATTTCAAGTTTATCTTGCAGATAGTGGGTGCTACTGCATTCTGGAGAGGTGGCAGTCACATGCCAAGTGACAGCAACAGTATTTAAGTGCCTGAAAACTGTATGGACTGGGTAGGTGATGCGCTTCCCAATCCTGCAATTGCCCCAGCTCACTGGAGGGCCCTGCCCACGTTCTCCTGTGGCAGGGTGGGGTGGGGGAGTTGCTCTGCAGGAGAATCAAAGGTTATACTGTACTGTTTACTCTCGATTACACCTGTCAATATAATAGAAAGTAACAATGGCATAGCTACTCTTTGAAAATTCATGTATGATACTGTCATACATATTTTCTTAGTTATATCTAACTAATATCAAAACTATTTTGCATTTCTCAGCAAACAGACTGATGTGGAAGATTACCCAGAAACATATGAAGTCCCTGTGGGAATCCTGCAGCTAGCCAACGAGCACTTATTACTGAAGCCATATGTGTACCTACCCTACTAGAAATAAAATTTTGCTACCCATATCCCAGCAAGTGTGGCCCATTGTTCAGGTTTTGCCTAAATAGATATAGGTCTTCTTTTATTACTGCTTTAACACTTTATGAGCGAGCTGGGATGTCTGTGACCAAAGCACTGGGTCTAGGACAATGTTTTCTGGAGAGGTCCTCTCCACATTGCCTGGACAACTGCCCCTGCTGGTCAGAGGCGCTGGGAGAGAATGGAGGAACCGAGGCAAGCAACAGTTCTCCGTGTGCCCATACAGCCTGGGCCCATCTCCCAGGACCTGTCTTTGACGCCTCAGAACCCATTGTCTCCTGTTTTCTTCGCCAGAGTGACGCCTACTGGAAAGTATGTGCGAATGCAGCCCATTCCTGTGGTGGTGTCCTACTCAGTATTCACCCTGGTCTATTTTTGCACAAGGGTAAGAATTTCAACCAGCTTGGATAAACACACAAGTTGTGTGACATGAAGATAAATTTGGCAGTGGTTGCTTAGGAACTGACAACAGTGCAATCAATAGGCAGTTTCCGAGAGCGCCCTACTCCAACACCTTTTAAAGTGCCAATCAAAGTTTGCAAAACCATTCATTGTATTTTAATATGCGAAATTTTCTTGTACCTTGAAAAAACTGATTACATTTTGTTCCTGCTTAAAAACTTTTTTTTCTAATTCAAATTCTAAGTGAAAATAATGAGATTGGACATCAAGAATTTGGACCTGCTGGTGTCTGGTATCTGGGCACCTCGGCTGTGCAGGTAATAACAATGATGACAAAGAAGATGACGACAGCTAACACTTATATGGCGATTCCTATATGCCAGATGCTGAGTGTTTTACATTTCTTAGCTCATTTCTTAACAATTTCTGGTCTCCCTATAAAAAGCTTTGTCTACAGAAAACCACCCTTAGATACTCACTTTTGAGGAGGTCAAGTTTAGATTAGGATCTTTATCAAAGTATAGGCGAAGTCTAGTATTTGCTTATTATTTTCTTAAGCCTGATGAAAAGTCTGGAATATCCATGCTTGGTTTTCATTACGATGCATTGATAATGTCTATTAATCACCCCTTTAAAGGGTGGTGCTCTTTAGACAAGAGGAAGAGAGTAAGCTACAGTGAGGAAACCTGACAAACGCCTCAGTCAGGTGATCAAGGCCTACATTAACAGTTATAAATCATGTTGCTAGTATGTACCCTTGATAAGTACACAAAGACAAGGACATAATCAGCAACAACAAATGCCCCACCATGGACTTTGCCAAACATATTCCAATGGAGCACACTGGCATGTCTTTGTTTATCAGCCAAAATTCCCTTTCCCGCAAATGCAGCCTCTACCTCTGGAAATCTACTCATCCTTAAAACGACCAGGCTTACATGCTACCGGTTCCATGAAGCTTTCCTTGTTCTCTAAGTCTGCAGTCATTTCTCTCTCCTTTGTCTATGTGATTTTTTGATCTGGGTTCATCATTTATTTTTTCATAAAAAGCCTCTTTGGATCCAGGAAGCAGAGCCAAGTGTAGCCTCACCCCCCTAGTGCACCACCTCCATCCACACCGACGCATGTCCCACAAAGAGACGCACATACATCGCGGGTATCATGTGTCTTCATTGGATCATAAGGCTCCTGAAAGCAGAGTTTATACCAATCCAATTTCTGTCAACTCGAAAGGACTCATTCTAGCGAGGCCCTGTGGGCTCCTAACAACATGAGGAAATGACTGTAACCAGTCACAGGAAGGGAACCTCTGTTCACTAGAAAATGTTCCCTGATCTCCTGGAAACCACAACACAACAGCCTCAGAAATCCAAAGTATCTAATAAGTAACTCACATTTAAATCAAGTTTCCAGACATGATGAATTCTAGAAAGTAACATACACTAATGCTAAAGAAGATAGGTCTTATTTATCCAATTTATGAGTATGCAAATTATAAATCTCAATGACTCAGACTAGTTAGGGCAGGAGATGCATTCCCAAACTATCATTTCCCTCATGCTAGATGGAGAATAAATCTAATGCTTGACATAAACTCACATTTTCTAATATTAGGTTATTAAGTATGAAATGTCTGATTTCCTTAAGTACTAAGGTTGACAGTTGCTATCTCTGACATTTCACTTTGACACTTCTTGTTTTATTTTTATTGTGAAGGTACATCCTCATTCTTTCAAATGCATGGTTTGGGCTTGTGATTATCTTTCAAAATTTTTTTAGAGCAATTTTTGTGAATTCATGTTATTTTCAAATATGAGTTCTGCTGTGGAAGCAATGCAGCACACAGTTCAAAATATCAACGGTACTGGTCCTCAGCCTGGGGATTGGGGACCACAGCCTTATAGAACAACACAAAATAATTTAGATACTTATAGTTTCCTGTCTTCTAGCCAATTTCAAATAAAAACAATAATCCAAAAATCGACAATTTATCTAATATTAAATTCCACAGGTAAGGGGACAGTAAGATTTCTCATCGGAAGTAATCCAGCTGAATGGTTTCTAAAAACAGAAAGAGATGAGGGAAGGCAGGGGAAGGTGGGCTGTGACTAATTTTACTTCGATCTTATTTGCAACTGTACTTAAAGTTATGTATCCCAAATTAATGCAGAAAGGTAATATCCTGACATAGCAATGGTTCCACTGAATATCATTCCCTCCATCTTGCTGTTTTTAAAACAATTCACTAAAGTCCATAATTTATTTCACCTTCCTTAGTTCTCACTTCATGTCCTTTTTCTGTCGCAGGACCTCATCCAGGGCACCACATCACATTTAGTTGTCACATCTCCTTAGGCTCCTCTTGGCTGTGACAGTTTCTCAGAATTTCCTTGTTTTTGATGACCTTGACAGTTTTAAGGAATAAAGATCAGATATTTTGTAGAATTTCCCTTGACTGGGATTTGTCTGATTTTTTCCCCTTATGATTAGACTAAAGTTAAGGGTTTTGGGGAGGAAGACCACAAAGGTAAAGCATCATTTCCATCACATCCTACCAACATAACTTACCACTGCCAATGTGGACTGTGGTCACCTGACTGTAGTGTTTGTCAGGTTTCTCCACTATAAAGTTACTCTTTTACTCCTTTTCCTACTCTATATTTGGAAGGAGGTCACCATACGCAGTCCACACTTAAGGAATGAGGAGTTATGCTCCCTCTCCTTGAGGGTGGAGTGTCTACATAAATTACTGATTACCATTTTGAGATGTGCACAAGTGGAAATATTACTCACTAAAATATTATTTTTAACGGTCAAAATTTATTTTTAATGGTATTAAAATTTAAATTCTGTTATAATGTTCCTGAACATTAGTTTTCCCTAAAGGAAATAATATTATTAAAGGGCAATAGGTTATTGTAGCAAAAAAATTAAGTACATCTATTTGAAAATGTCTTCAGACCCCGAGTCTATGGTGCCTGGGTGCTCATGTTTAGATTCAGGTGTGGATGGAATCTGCACATTCTACACATTACCCTTTCACAATTAGACCTGACCACATAGAGATGAAATATTAACAGAAGAGTCCCTATTTAAAGCCACATTTTAAATTAAATGCTTAAAATGGTACTACCAAAATATGTAACCATTTAATTTCACATATATGGACTCTCTTAACTTAGAAAAACACATAAAAACAACTAGTCAGTGACATTCTGAGTTATATACACTACTGTAGGCCAGCATTGGACTTTGGCCATAATTAATAATATTTTTATATGGGGAATTATGTTTTTAGTTCAGACAACTGGACTTTAGGGCAAACAGGTGGAATGCAAATGTCTGTAAGCCTCACCCTGCCTATGGATTATTCCTTGATCTATCGATTCAGTGACCATTTGTGGGCTGCCTGCTGTCCTCATGATGCCTACTGTGTGTCAGGCCTCAGGGAAGCAGAGAAAAGTAAGATCATTGCAATCTATTCAAACACCAAGCAGTCAAAAGTGGGATAATGGGATTAAATTCCAGCCATGTGACTAGAATAATCAGAAGAAATAAACTTACTGAGAGTGAAAAATGGACTGGACAGAGAACACCTTGGACAGTAAGGCTCGCTCACTAATTCACTGCACAAATGACAACATCAATGAACAAGAGTCAGTTATATCTTCCAGAGGGGAGTTCAGCTGACTTTACTTACTCCCAGGTCACAGGCTGCACCATGAGACCAGGTGGGTTGCTTCGTGCACTAACAACAAAGGGGAAACACATAAAACCAGACCCCAACATAGTGAGTGGTGGGCCAGGGCTATCATTTTTATATGGGGCCAGACACTACTATCAGCAGTGGAAATGGAGATTAGCCAGTGTGTCTGTGCTCGTAAAGATCTAGATAATAAAGTTATCAGAAAACTAAAGATTAATTAAATTCCACGGCTATTAATGAGAATCACCCCCTGTTCTTGGCACAGCTCAGGGAACATAATGTTTCAACTTCTGATAAGGAAAACCTGATGTTCAAATCATGCAAATAATTATCTTAGAAGAAACAAATCCTTTTAATTTAGGATTTTTCTAACCTTGTAATTTAATTTATTTCTGTGTTAAGAGGGGGTTCACGACATATTTTAAGAACACCATTCTTTAAAATCTTGTCTCACATCTTCAGACTTTTTCTGTCACTGTAACCAGTGTCTAGACACCCAAATTAAGCACTGTAAACCCAGCAACAACCAAAAAGATCCTTCTGCTTTAGATAACGTGTACACAAGGTCACAAACATGCAAGCGTACAAATATTTTCAACATGTACCAAAACAGGAGACCGTTATTTTTACAAAAATATTGATGTTGCTAAGTGATACTGAACAAATCATAAGCTATAAATCTTTATTATTTGTTTCCATCTATTTCCCACTCATAAACAATTTTAACACTGTTCCAGGTCTGCATATATTTAGTCTCAACTAGAATGTCACATTTACTAACATTACATAATAATAGAAAAATACTAGCCTATTATCACTTTTCAGATCCTTCCTTAAAAATCTACAAAGGAAGGGTGAAGTCTTAACCAAGCAACATCGTAAAAAAAGTAAATGAACCGAATAAAATGATTATCCATTAGTTTCAACCTAACCCTAGGTCCTTTTTGTGTAGCAAACTCTGAATTTTTCCTAACAAGACAGAAATAAAACCAGGCAAAGAAAACCCATGGGCAGTCCCAAACTGAAACTCAGTAAAGAACTGTCCTGCTGCCCTCCCAGCACCTTCTAGAAGAACGGCATGACGTAAAAGTGGGATAGACGTGGAAGGAAGGGTAGCCACTTGGACAATTAGCCCCAGTCATTAGGAAGTGCAGGGAGAAGGATGAGCCCCGATCACCAGTCAACGGCACAACCAGACTGCACAGAGAAGCACAGGGGGTGCCGAGGGAAGGAAACGCGCCTGGCCCAGCCGGGGAACAATCAGGGGCTAAGATTACGGGAACCTCAAAGATATTTTCAAAGATGCATAAACCCAAGTCTAGAGATAGTGCCCGGCCCTTCCAGATCCTTCCAGATCCGCCTACGGCAGAGAAGACCAGAAGGCATACAATGTAAGTGGGAGGGAAGGAGGTGGCTGGAGGCACAGAATGACCCTGTTCATCTCACGACAATTGGAGGTGAAGTAAAAAATTGGGCCCTGCTAAGAGTTAGGAAGTGGCATTGGCGGCAGTGGTAGCATTTTGAGGCACACAGGAAGTCGCTGGTGAGGCACATGGAGATAAGAAGTGCCCAGGGCTCTGATACCTCCCGAGGCAGGGGCCAAGCCCCGGGCTGAGTGGGGCGAGCCAGCATGCAGCCACCACGCAGGGGGCGTGGCTGGAGGGTGATGTGGCCAGGTGCTGTCGCCTTGGGCACATCAGACGGCTCACAGATGGCTCAAGGGAGGCCAAGAACAGGAACCAGCGCTGGCTGGACACTGAGGAAGGGACTCGTGCTACACGAGAGCAGAAGCCAGGATCTGGACACTCCTGACAGTGTGACCCAGGGTCTCGCTCTTCTTAGGATTCTGCCCATCACCCCTAGATCTGGGCAGATTCGGGGGGCTGTCAGCCAGACCACCGGGGTCTTCTTCAGCTCGCACCTCAGCTGTGCTCAGCTCCTGGATCTCTGGTGATGTGAATCCGTGTGTGGCCACTGTTATCTAAGCCACACAGAAGGCTGCTGGCGGCACCCAGTCCTGACAGGCACCTGCACACCACCACACGTGCTCAGGCCTAGCGCCTTCCTTATCACTGCCATCAGGAACACACTTTCATGTACAAGCCACGCTCTCTGCACCCTCAAACTCCGAGTTACTTCAAGCCCTCTGCAGTTCCCAATAATAAATCTCTCCAAAGACCCAGTACAGGTTTGAAAATTTTGTTTTCATCTATTACAATTCGCATAACACCAATCAGTTGAAGATTTTCCCTATGCTAGCTTTCCCTTTATTACAGAAATTAAACAGTTCTGTGAATGAAATCGTTTTCCTATTACATTTGAGGCGCGTTTCTGCTCAGGGCTCTGTGTTTTTTTATACTCTTTGTGAAGTTGCCCCTTGTTCTCCCTCTAGATCACTGAAACATTTTGTTGGAAGCTTGTTCATGGTACTGACTTACATTATTATAATGTAGTAATCTGTTTTCAAGTCTTATGTTCAGTAGATAATAAGCCCCTTGAAGACAGCAGTTGTGCCTAATTTCTCCCTGTGCACGGACACTGCCAACATTCAAAAAAAATCAATAAATAAAAATTTTGCTGAATTAAAATATGCTAGTTGGATGATGGCAGTAGTTCAGAATGCTCCATGGAGTTATCACGTCCATTTTGTAGAATAAATGCAGCTCAGAGGAATTAAGGCACTTTCCCAACTTCCCTTCTCAAGTGGCGGTGCTTGAATTTGTACCTAGTTCTATTTGGTGGCAAAACTGCCTTCTTGGCAGCTGGCGTCCCCAGAAACAACAAGGAAGCAAGAAGGCCAAGAGCTAGAAGCTTTTAAATTCCACAGACTAAAACAGGACGGTCCTAGTGGCCCAGGATACTGCTGGTCTGGAGCACACACAGTCTGGGGCTAATTTTAACTCCTCCTCTGGTCTCCAAGGTCCCCAGGTCCTCCCATCTGAGCAGTCGCCACCTTCCTGAGCACCACGCAGCTCCAGCACTCAGATTTAGTTCCCTTCTTCAGACATGCTGAACAACTGCAGATGTGTTCTTCAATTAGAACATTTCAGTGGGTCAAAGGAACCTGATGGGGCCATTTGGTCTCTTGAACCCTCTGCCCTGAAGCACCCTGACTGGATGTACCAGCACCTTGCAGAAGCTGCGCCTCAGCCTGAGACTGGGCCACCTCCCCGGGCCGGCTCTTTGCCCACGTGTGTTGTCACGGTCTCTGAGAGATGAACACAGCTGTTTTCACTATGGTTTTAGCCTAAACAAAACTCCAACTTCTTATTAAGAATGTTTAATAAAATCAACAGGGCGTTAAAACCTGCCAGCAGGGAGCTCAGCAAATTAGATGCTTGTGTGGTGCCTCCCTCTGTGCCTGTCTGCAAATACTTCTCATCTTCATACAGCTTTTCTGAAACATCATCGTGTCACCCCAGCCAGCCCAGCCCCCCTGACGTGACTATGTCTTTGTGAGGTGCACACCAGCATCAATTTGTGATGAAAGTGAAACACAACTGCCTGTCAGAGTTGGCCAGGCTAAGCAGCTGCTTGGCTGTTGGGGAGCTGGAAATTCCCAAAGTTGCTTTAGGATTCATGAAGTCACTGGGAACCTTGAGATGGGAAAACGGAGACAGTTAAGATTCCTTGCATTATGCCCTCCAGTATTTATTAGGTGCTAATAAAGCAGACACATGATGTTACACATTGATGGGTTTCCCAGTGAGTTTAAGACATCATTCTTATCCTCAAGTGGTTGGTGCAGGAAGTTAATTTTTCAAATAGTTCTAGCTTTCAAAGAAGCCCAGAATCTGCAATCCTAACTTCAAGGTGTAAGAATCACATGACCTGAATGGATGCTACTCAAGTAAGTGATGAAGTGCTACGTTTTCTCCTTTTTCACCTGAAAGGATGATTTAACTGAAATAAAGTCAGTAGCAGAAAGCAGATAGCAATGGCAGATAGATGTGCAATTCTTACAAGCCTGAGAATTTTAACGCCAACACCTGGGCCCCACTGTAACCTTATCTAGCATCAATAAATTGCAAGATGGCAAAAAATCACAACAGCGGCACAGCCTCACCTCCACAACCAGAATTTCAAATGTTCTTCTTTTAAGTGGCATGAAAAAGAAGGGGGTTCCTCCACCCATGCAGTTGACGTGACGGTACCCTCAGAGGTCACCCCTTTCGCTAAGCCGAGCAGGGCCGGGGCGGCCATGTGTGCCTACAGCATCAGGCCTAATGAGCCATGTTAAGTGCCTGCCACACGGGCCACAAACCAGGGAGGAAACACCCTTTCTGGGTGTGACAAGAGCTCATCCCTTTTGCTTGGGGATGATGAGTGAACCCACCAAGGCTCTTCAGTTACATCAAACAGCAATAAGTTTGTGGTATTTAAAAAATCACCATCTTTAGTTCTTAATCGTTCAGCTGTGCAGTTAGCCAAACCACTCCTGAGCAGCCCCTGGCAGTTAACCATGGAGGCGGGCGTGGGGCTCCCTGCTGAGCTGCCTCACGGACCTCCCTTCTCCTGCACCACGACCTCCTCGGGCAGGCACAGACATTGGGCCCAGGCTGGCTGCACCCTCTCTCCACCTGCACATATGAGCCCAGCTCCCTGCCTTGGCTGCAGCTGACTTTCTCACGCCGACACCCCACACTGTCCCCCTAGCCCTGGAAGGCCTCCAAGCGCAGCCCTCAATGCTCCTGTTTCACAGGTGGGGGCTGAGGTCCAGAAAGGGAAAGCACTTGTGATCCCACAGTCAGAGAGACAGCACCCAAACCCCGTCCTTCATGCCGCTACTCGATAATTCCATCTCAGCTTCGGGTCAGGGTGACTCTGCCATGACGACTGCCCGAGGGAAGCCCACCGGCTCTCCCTGCGGGCCCTGCACAGCCCCAGGCCTGCATGACAGGCTTTCCCTGCCTTTCCAGAAGTGTTTACCTGCATCCCCTCCAAATCTGACTAGAAGACAGCAGACACTCAGCACTCGTGTCATGACTCAGCTTTCTGGGCGCCATGACATCTCCCATCCCTGTTTCCCACCACTCCTTTGGCAGCTGACAAAACACACACTCCTGTTCAGCCACTGGACAGAGGCCTGTGGAGGGACAACCAGAGTTACTTCTGGTACTTGCTACGTCACTTACAAAAGGCAAATCCATTAAGGAATCCCCACAGGAGACACAAGATGACACAGAAGGATTCTCTCCTGGGAGATGGAGGGTCACTCAATGGGTCCTAACTTGCAAAGTTCATACTTAATCATATGCATATTTTCTCACACTTCAACTAAGGGTACTGCATGCATTTTGGTTCTGCCAAGGGAGATATATATAAAAAATTTGGACATTAAGGAGCAAAGCCCTCAAGGAGTCCACGTCCGCTCTGTATTTATAACCTAGAGCTCTTCAGTTCCAGGCATCTGATCTGAACATGCACAGACAGGGGGTAGCTCAACAGTGTGGCCAAAGAAACAGTAGGGCCGAGCACAGTGGCTCACGCCTGTAATCCCAGCACTTTGGGAGGCCAAGGTGGGAGGATCACTTGAGGCAGGAGTTTGAGACCAGCCTGGGCAACACAGCAAGACCCCATCTCTTAATAAAACTTTTTTTTTTTTAATTAGCTAGGCATAGTGCCATGCACCTGTAGTCCCAGCTACTCGGGAGGCTGAGGCAGGAGGATCGCCTGAGCCCAGGAGTTTGAGGTTGCAGTGAGCTATGATGACGCCACTGCACTCCCACCTGGGCAACAGGCAAGACCATGTCTCAAAAAAAGAAATAAGGAAGAAACACTCAGTCTTGGGAGCAAGGTGGGAAGCACACAGGCCCTTGGGGTCCTGGAGCCATCCCCCCGCATGCTCTGCCAACAGCACCCAGGAGAGCCATCCTGCCTAGGCTGTCGGTCAGGCCCATCAAGAGGAGGACACTAACATTGCCCTCTTCTCTCAACTAAGCATCTTCTGGTGCACCCAGCTGGAGAAGCCTGAATTTTCTGGCCATTAAAACCTCAGGGCTGACTTCATACAAGGGATGTTTACATTCTAGAAAAGTTTAATTCATGTTTTATCTAATAACACGTCTGATTGAAAAAGTCATACCTCCTCATTATAGAAAATTTGGGAAATACAGAGAAGCACATAAAGAAGAGACACAAAACGTCACCCACCATCATGTCAAACCTTCCGAAGTGCTTCAGGGGGTTGAACCCTTTCTCCTGGGCAGCATCGGAAACCCAACCTCCTTTTGGTCTGTGGAATGTCACTACTATAAAGATGGCTTCTTTTGGTCCTCTGAAGGTGCCTGGTGTATTCAGAGTTTAGCTTCACTGTCAGCAGTCCCTGTTAGGTCTACCTGTAAGTCTGCCTGTCCCCATTCTAGTCTACTCAAGAGAAAACAGCACATCTCTACAGTTGCTGGGCCACTCCACACCCCTCACTGCCCCAGCCCTCCAAGCAGGTTGACACCATCAACAATCTATGATTTTCAGAAGCCACTCAAGGTAACCCAATCTCTGGGCCAGCTGCTGGGCTGATTTCACAATTTTCTGTCTCCTGAAAACACATCTTTGTACACATCTTTGTCTTTTTGGGTCTATAACTGTATTAAGCTCAGGGCTCAATTCCTTTCAGCTTCAAATACTTTCCCGGCTTAGGAGGTAGGGAGGAAAGCACAGCTTCTGCTATTTATGGTGCCAAAGAAGGTTTGTTTATCCTATTAACAAAATCAACAGTTGTGACTCCATGGCACCCTAAAAATGTCCCTGGCCCATTGCAGCACCCTGACTGGGAAATAACACTCCAGGAAAACAGCCCTGAGACAGAGCAGTACCTCAGGCAATAATCACATTTTCACTAAAGTTTCCCAATCCCGTCTCTGAAGGTGTTTTTGAAAAGCAGCACAACTCTAATAGCGGGCCCAGTGATTTAAACAACCATGTCAGGACTGAAAGTTTACAAATACCAGCCTTGGTTTCACCAGCGTGACACACTGTGTGTGTGCATGTGTGTGCAAAGGTGCATGTACGTGTGCACACATACACACGTATGTGGGTGTGCATGTTTGGGGTGGGCCTTGTCCTGGTTTCCCCGGGCACCCACCCCACGCCAGTATCCCTGGACACACACTCCATGCCAGAGTCTGGATTCCCTCATGGACATTTCCTTACTTAAGCCTCCCAGCAGCCCTATTGGAGGTAGGTGTTAGGTCCTTATTGAAGAAACGGTGGCTCAGAAAGCTTAACTGACTTCCCCAAAGGCACAAAGGAGACAGAGTTTGAATTTGAACTAGAGTCTTGTTGACCGCACAGGCTCCAAACCCCAGACTCCAGGGGGCTCCACCAATCTACCTTTCAGACCTAAAGTAAGACAGACCAAGAAAGTAAATGTGCAAAGATAACCTAGAAATGCTTATTAATAGATGAGATGCTAATTTTAGCAATAATGCAACAGTGCACATTCTCTCTAATTGAAAAAGGTCTTATTCTTCAATTCAGTTTGTTAAACTTCCTTCAGGGTTGTAATAACTTTTAGACCCTTACATCACACACTTCCATGTCCCTCGTCCCAGCACCAGCCCACACTTCAGTAACCAAACGCCAACAGCGCTGGAGCAAAACCGCAGAGGAAAGAGCCGCTGGCTGGTCTTAGGATTCTGGATGACACAACGCCCAGGAGGCTCATGTGTGCTGGCACGAGTTCTGGCAGGAGAAGGCTGCAGATGTGGGGTTAAAATAGTTTCAGGAGCAGGAGCTTGAGACCTTCAGCTCCAGCCCAATTCAGATCCTGTGGTTGGCCCAGGAAGGTACTAGAGGACACAAAAGGCTGACTGCACAACTGAGGACTTGTTATCCACATCAGACAGCATTCAAGGGAGGATTTAGATTTAATTGGCAGCACTGAATCAGAAGAACCATTTCAAATAAATCCTTAAGAAATGTAAGTGAGTGGTCCCTAAGCTGCCTTTCAGTGAGCTGTGCTTGCGCCCTTTGGCTTCCACACCAGGGGTGCCCTCCGCGCAGGGCAGGTGCTCTGCTCCACATGCACAATGATGCCACAAAAAATGCCTGTAAAAAGGCAGCAACTATCAACCACATTTACCATGTATATGTAGAGAATTAGTTTCCCTTAACACCTGGGCAGCCGGGCAACATCTGGAAGAGGAAAACGTCAGGAGGACTTGGAAGGGTGACAGGCAAACAGGAGGCTCCTCTGTCCCCTAGTGCTGTTGGTATGCCAGCAGCCCCTTCTCTTTGTAAACACAGCCCTCCCTCCAAGGGAGCAAACTGTGGGAAACGATTTGTTTAAAAACACTGAGGACTCGCAAGGAACACCAACAGGAAATGAGAGCAGAAGAGAGGGTTGTGAGTTTCTGGAACACCTGCCTCCCTCCCCATCTTCCCCCACCACTCCCCAGGGCTGCCTCGAGAGCACACAGGAGGGGACAGGCAGCTGAAACATGGACAAAAAGGCTGGCAGGGTGTGCTTAGCACTGCGACAAAAACCCCTGCACAGCTCTGGGGAGAGGCCAGCAGGTCCTGCCTGGAGGGGGACAGTGATCCAGGTCAGGCAGGAAAGTGCACTAGAGAGAGGAAGGGGCATGCCTGAGCACGGGGCCACGAAGGGGCCAGGGTCCTAGACACTGTGGCACAGGAAGGGATCGGATGCCAGGCCAGGAGGGTGATCACATGCCCCAGCATTACCCAACAGCCAAATATTTACTGTCCAAAAGTGGAGATTAAACATGCTCCCCCCAAAACACAGTGGCTTTTTCTCTACATTGACACAACTTTTAAAACCACTAACTGACTCTACAATGTAAGTTACACGACAGCCAGTTCCACAAAGAGCTGTACTGCTGTTAGGTAAGTAGAACTTGAGTTCAGACTGATCTTCATCATCTATTACATTCAGAGTGCTAAAGTCCTCACACCTGGCAAGGTCCAAAGGTAACCACACCGTACAGATGTAGAGAGCATCTCTGAGCACTGTGACCATGCAATAGTGTCCTGAGCATCTCAGTGGCTAGCAAGTGTATTCAGTATTAACTTGAAACACGCAGACTGCTGAGCACTGTAGCCAGTGGTCTTTCAGTAAGAAACTCCAGTTCCAGTTTCCAGCTCACATTTTAGAAGGGACCTGGGAATCACCACTTGAGAAAACCACTCTTCACATTGTTTTTCCAGTTATCTCTGTACACATACCCCAGTGTGTACATCCCTTATTTATTTATTTATTTTTTGAGACAAAGTTCACCCTGGGTAAAGTGCAGTGGTGTCATCACAGCTCACTGCAGCCTGGAACGCCTGGGCTCAAGCATCCTCCTGCCGCAGCCTCCCCAGTAGCTGGGACTGCAGATGCACCACCACGTCTGGCTAACTTTTTATTTTTTTTAGAGATGGGATCTTGCTACGTTGCCCGGACTGGTCTTGAACTCCTGGCCTCAAGCGATCCTCCCTCCTCAGCCTCCCAAAGCGCCAGGATTACAGGCATGTGCCACCGCACCCGGTCCCTTTTTAACATAAATGATCACGTGGTTCTCACTGTTTTTTTTCACTTAATAGTATGTGGTAAATCTTTTTCTGTAATTTCTTTAACCAAGTCTCTGTTGTTGGCATCGGTTAGCATAGATCCAAGTTTTCAGTATAAAAACGAGCAACTTACAGTGAACGACTTTTCACTGTTGCAATGAGCATCCTTGAATACTTACCATTGTACATTGGTCTGAACAGCTGAGTAGAATGGTATGCACATTGCACATTTTGTTACATTTTCCCCAACACCTTCCAGAATGGCAGCACCAGTTTATTACCTGGTGGGAATGGCTGGTTGGGGTCAGACTGATTTTGGAGGTGTGGGATAGGCCTCAGCTGCCTGCTCTATGATGGGGCTGTGCTGCAGCTCTCCCGGTGAGTCTACACCCTCGAGTGTTCTGCCCACACTCAGGGACAGCTGGCAGTGCCCACTGGGAAGGGCAGGCACTGGCTGTGCTTAGTCCCCACGTGGAGGAGTCAACAGACACCAAAGGACCAGAGCAAGCAAACCTCCTGGCAATCCCAGAAATAAGAGAAGAGAAAGAAATGCAGTTGAGACACCAAGAGAGTCTTCCATCTTACAAACTGTTCTAACTACTATCAACAGGCACTGATTATCTGTGTATTTCACACCAGATCTTTCTCCTGACATGCCGTAGCTAACACCACACGTGGAATTTCCTTCAAATTACCTTTCGTACTGCTCATTACAATCTGAAGTGATTTATTATAATGTTCCTGCGAATCACACTGGACAGATTATTTTCTTTAATTCCAGCCAGCAGCTGTTGAAGCAGACTAATAAATATCCACCACAGAACCCCACTGAACTCTCTGAAAAGGCTGTAAATATATTTAACAACCCACAGCATAAACACATCTCCAGCTCTCAACCAGGACTGAATACCTTTCAGTCTAACTCTGTTAGTTATGAATGCATGTGAAGGGGCATAAAGACTCTATAAGGAATGCCCATTTCCTCCAGAGAAAAATATGAGTCCCAGCACTTCCTGTTTCCCTTGGCTCTGCCCTTAACAACTGCAGACATATGCAAACATCAGTGCTATTACCAATATCGAATCCTTGAGTTTATTTCATGTCCATTTAATTTTAGATGCAAATCTACTTTGCCTTAGAGACTAAACAAAGAATTATGAGCTCCCAATTTCTTGGCCCATATCACCAGTTTTTTAAAATTCGTGTTTTTAACAAAAGATAAACACAGACAAAACAGAAAGATTTGGTGCAAAAAAACCAAACAAAAAAACCCTGTTTTATCCAACTCCTTTGGCAGCTGGCTGTGTAATTTTTGACTGTATGTTTTACTCCTTCTCTTGTTCTTGGGCCAGAGGAGATCCCACATGCTGGTGCCTACCATCCTGTCTGCCCCAAACCCCGGGTGTCAGGGCCTCCAGGACCGCCCCAGTGGGCTGACGGTGGTCCGAAAGGGTCAGTCGGCCACAGCCAGCCCGGGGCACAGCACCTTTTCCTTTCTCCAGTGTGACACTGGTTATACTTCCTTTTCATGCACTGGGGATTTCTGTTTTGAAATAAGAATTATAATCAGATAGTGAATACTTTGCCTATTGAATGTACTTAATCCAGGATGCAACTGAGCAAATATGCAAACATCAATCCGTATGTTAGTCCCATAAATTCCTGATGTAACTTCTTTCCTCCCACCAAGACTCAGCTATCATGATACCTATTTCATTTGTTTTTCCCATTTGGGCAAAGAAGAAAGCACAAATATCGTAACAGTGATGAACACTGAATAGGTATGGGAAGGAGTAATACAGACTATCTTTAAAGACGTGAAAAGGGGTAGAAAATAATCTATGTTTATCTACAACAAATACACAAGAGATTTCTGCAGTGAATGACCCAAAGTCAAGAAGAGGTTGCATTTGTTTTTCCTATGGGCAAATGGAAATATTAGCTCTTCAAGTTTTGGTTCCTCCCTTGAACAGCTCTTTTTCTATGCAAATAAAACAAAATGAAATTGAACTACATTTTCAGACCGAAAAATTACCCTATTAAATTCTTCCTTCAAGCTAGTCGGTCTTCAAACAAGCACACAGTTGCTCCATGTCAGCCTCTGTGCTCGTTTGGTCAGAGACTCCACACACACTTCCAGGACCCTCCGTCTTCCCAGAGGCTTCAGAACAGAGTGCTGTCGGGAAGGAACAAAGACTATTTCCCAACAAGCTTCTATTACTCCAACAAGCCTATAAGAGCAATCACTTCACTCTGAGAAAAAGAGTATTTGGCAGGAACCACATGTCTGTTTTTTCTTTGTAATGAGAGGAGGGAAATTAAAGCCAAAATCAAAAGTTATACCAAAGGAAACTTAATTTCTCATTAAGGACCAAAGAGATGCAAAAACACTGGCCCCAATTTCCCTCCTAGGGACAAATAAGAAAAAGATTAGTCATCAATCCTTCAGAGACTTCATTAAGCAGATGAACTCTAGAGACTTACACCCTAACCAGGGACAAACTTCCCTAAAGAAGGATTTTCACAGTGACAGTAAAAGAGTCATAGAGATCACAATTTTATTTCCTTTATTTTTATTTGTTTGTTTATTTATTTATTTATTTTTTGAGACAGAGTCTCGTTCTGTTACCCGGGCTGGAGTGCAGTGGCGTCATCATAGCTCACTGCAACCTCTTAACTCCTGGGCTCAAGCGATGCTCCTGCCTCAGCCTCCTGAGTAGCTGGGAGTATAGGTGTGCGCCACGACGCCCAGCTAATTTTTCTATTTTTTGTAGAGAAAAGGTCTCGCTCTTGCTCAGACTAGCCTTGAACTCCTGACCTCAGGCAACTCTCCCACCTCCTAGAGTGCTGGGATTACAGGCGTGAGCCACCGCACCCAGCCGAGATCACAATTTTAAATGACACCCTTCACAACCAAGAAATCTATGAATGAAAAGCTACTTTCCCACCCATTTACATTATGCCATCCCACTCTGTAAAATGATTCTTTAATGGTGCTTTATGATATGCAGAACTGTCCACATGTTATTTTGATATGAGATAGGTATAAAAGTATTATTATCCCCATTTTACAGATGAGGAAACCAAGGATCAATAATGTGATCAAGGTTATAAATACTTAGGTCATTAAATATGAAATGTCTGATTTCAAATCAAAAGTGTAGTTTATTATATCTCAAACAGGAAGTGATACAATTAATCAAAGTATGTGCCCAAACTATCGACACAGTTTTGCCATCTTAATGGTAGCTTGCTTACGCCAGCAGCGAAGCAGCCTGGAGAGCGAGTAGCCATGAAATCACAAAAGGCGTTTTCCACAGCTTGTTGAGAATTGAATATTTTTCCCTGCCAGAAGTGGTCCAAAGCCTGGAAAAAGTGGTAGTCAGTTGGTGCCAAGTCTGGTGAATACAGTGGATGACAGAGAGTTTCCACCTCTGGCTGCTATAGTTTGAGTAGTGTTATTTGTGTGACGTGGTCAAGTGTTCTCTTGCAAGAGGATTGGCCTGTCTCTATTGACCAATCTCGGCTGCTTAATCACAAGCATCCCAATTGGTTGCAGTAGATATCTGCTGGAATCAGCTGACCAGTTTCATGAAATACCAGCACTGGACCACCAAACAGACACCATTATAGCTTTTTTTTGATGAATATTCAGTTTTGGACTGTATTTCGGCACTTCATCTTTATCCAACCATTGTGCTGAAAGCTTGCGATTGTCAAAAAGAATCCATTTGTCATCACACATAACAATATGGTGTAGAAATGGTTCACCTTTATGTTGTGACAGCAAAGAAAGGCAAGCTTCAAGACAATTTCTCTTCTGATACGCGTTTAATTCACGTGGTACCCATCTATCCAGCTTATTTACCTTGCCCATTTGTTTCAAATGGTCCAATATTGTTGGAATAGTAACATCAAACCTTGCTGCTAATTCACACGTAGTTTAAGATGGATTGCTTCCACTACAGCTTTCAGCTCATAATTATCCACCTTGGTCTCAGGTCACCCACATGGCTCATTTTCAAAATTAAAATCACCAGAATGGAACTTCTCAAACCATCGACACACTGCGTGTTCATTAGCCACATCCTTCCCAAACACTTCGTTGATATTTCAAGCTTTCTGCACAGCATTGGTTCCACGACAGAACTCATATTCAGAAATAACAAGAATTTTTGACTTATCTATGGTTTCACAAAAATTGCTCTAAAAAAAAAATTTGACAGACAATCACAAGCCAGACCGTGCATTTGAAAGAATGAGGATGTACCTTCACAATAAAAACAAAAACAAAAACAAAAATAAGCAGTGTCAAATGAAACGTCAGAGATTATCAACTGCCAAACTTAGTACTTAAGGAAATCAGACATTCCATACTTAACAACCTAATTCACTCCTCAATAACTGGATTGTAATGGTCAGGAGACTGACATCCTGCTGCAACTCAGGCGTTGATGAACTTGGGATGTAGGACCTTGACCAAGTTGCTGAGCCTCAGTTTTCTCAGTTTCCTGGCAGAGCTTTGTCTCTATCTCCATGACTCTTTTTACTTTTATCTATACACTACCCAATTCTTTAAATTAACTTTCAGAAATTAAAAAAATAGCTTCCTAAAGGCAAATGTATTATTAAACAGCCATTGAGAGATCATGGAGTCCCTTGGAACAGGAACCAAAATGACATTTCATCAATCCTCCCAAGAAGACTGATAAAAGAAAGTGCTGTCCAATCATTTCAAAAGTTACAGGAAATATTAATGGAGTAAACGTGCCAATTAAAAGGAAGAAATTTTCACAACAGATGAAAAAAACAACACCCGGTGTTGTTTATAAGAGACACATTTAAAATACAAAGACACAGGCTAAAAGTAAATTGATTGAAAAAGATACACAATAAAAATAGTAAGCATAAGAAGGCTGGCATGGCAACATTAACATGAAATACAACAAATTTCATCACAAAAAGTATTACTAGGGATAAAAGGGACATTGAAGTATGATGAAAGGGTCAATTATCAGGAAAACATGGCAACCATAAATGTGTAAGTGCCTAAAAACAGAGCATCAAAATGCACAATGCAAAAACAGAATCAAAGGGAGAAATAGACAAGTCCAACTAATACAGAATTTTCAATCCTCCTTCTCAAAAGCTGCTAGAACAACTTGACTGGGGACCAGCAAACTTTTTCTGTAAAGGGCCAGACAGAAAACATGGTGGGCTTTGTGGGCCTTAACAGTCTCTCACAACCATTCAACTCTGCTTCTGCAGTGCAAAAGCAGCCACAGACCATATGTAAAAGGAATGGTTGTAGCTGTGTTCCAATAAAACTCTCCTTATTAAAATAGCCAGTGGGATAGATTTAGCTCACAAGTTATATAGTTTGTCGACCTCTAAACTAATAATAATAATTTTTTAAAAAATCAGCAAAGACATAAAAGATATGAAAAATGCAATCAACCACTAGAACTTATTAAAGGCAGTATACCTAACAACAGCATTACAGACATTCTTTTCAAGTATATGTGGACAGACCACATGCTAGGCCTGAAAACAAGCTGCAACTAATTTTAATGATGGAAATCATACAAAGTCTGCACTGTCTGACTTCAATAGAATTGAATTAAAAATTAACAATATTAAGATAACTAGGAAACCCCCAGATATTTGGAAATTAAACAATCCATTTCTAAATAATACATGGGTCACACAAAAATTATAGGGATATTAGAAAATATTTTGAATTGAACAATAGTCAAAATAAAACAGTTCAAAATTTGTGGGATACAGTTAAATCAGTGCTTAGAGGAATGTCTATGGTTCTAAATGCTTGTGTTAGAAAAGAAGAATGATATAAAATTAACTCTTTAATTTCCCACCTTAAGAAATTAGAAAAAGAAGAGCATACTAACTCCAAAGTAAGTAAACGGAAGGAGGTAACACAAATCAATACCAAATAGAAAAATAATAAAGGAAATCAATTAAGAGAAAAGCTGGTTATTTGATAAGATCAATAAACTGGTAAGTCTCCAGCTAGACTGGTCAAGAAGAAAGCAGAAAGACACAAATTACCAATATCAAGAATAAAAGAGGAAACACCACTACAGAGCCTACAGATATTAAAAGGATAATAAAGGATCTTATGAATAATTTTGTGCCAATAGATTTGACAACTTAGATGTAAATGGAAAAATTTCTTGAAAGACATAAATTATAATAATGAATGCAAGAAAGAAGAGAAAAATTGAACAGCCATACGTCAACTAAGTAACCTGAACACACACACACACATATACACACATGTTCAAATTTTAGGTCCAGATGGTTTCTCTGATGAATTCTATCAAATACACTCATATGCTATGTAATGACATTTCAGTCAATGATGAACCACATATATGATGGGAACAATAGGCAGTCATATAGCCTAGGTGTGTAGTAGGCTATTCCATCTAGGTTTGTGTAAGTGCACTCTATGATGTTCATACAAAATCACCTAATGACACATTTCTTAGAATGCATCTCCATCTTTAAGTTACACATGACTGTATTTAAAGAAGAAATAATACCAATCTTACCAAAATTATTTCAGAAAATAGAGGATGCAGGACCATATCTCAATTCATTTTATGAAGCCAATATTACTCTGATACCAAACCAGATAAACACATTACAAAAAAAGAGAAAACAATAAGCCAATATCTCTCATGAACTCAGATGCAAAAACCCTCAGCAAGATCTTAGCAAACAGAATCTAACAATATATAAAAGGAATAATACGTCATGGCCAAGTAGGATTTATTGGTTTAATATCTGAAAAATCAATCAATGTAATTCATAGTTATAGAATAAATATTTTTAAAAACCATGTGGTCATTTAAATAGATGCAGAAACAGTTATGTGACAAATATCAACTTTCATTTATTATAAAAACTACCAGTAAAATAGGAATAGAAGGGAACTTCCTCAACCTATTAAAAGCATCTACAGAAAACATACAGCTAATATGATATTCAGTCGTGAAAGGCTCACGTAGGCTTTCTACCTACGATTAGGAACAAGGCAAGAATGTCCTATTCTTTATCACTTTTATTCAACTTTGTGCTGAAGGTTCTGGGCAGTGCAATAAAGCAAGAAAAAGAAATTAAAGACAGACAGGTTGGAAATAAAGATGTAAAACAGTCTCTTTGTGCAGAAGGTATGATTTTGTATAGAGAAAACCCTAGAGAATCTATAGAAGAGCTGCTAGAACAAATGAATGAATTTAGCAAGGTCACAGGATACAAGGTAATGTACAAAGGTCAATGAGCAAAAAAAATCCTTAGGAATAAATTTAATGAAAGATATGCATGACCTGTACACTGAAAATTATAAAACTCTACAAAGGAAAATCAAAGACCTTAGTATATGGAGAGATATACCATGTCAATGAATTGGAAGATTCAATATTATTAAGATGGCAATTCTTCCCAAATTAATCTTCATATTCAGTGCAATTGCAACTAAAATGCTAGCATGCTTTTTTGAATAATTGACAAGCTAAATTGAAAATTTATATAGAAAGGAAAGAATCTAAAGCCAAAACAGTCTTGAAAAAGGATAAGTTTGGAGGACTTACACCACCTAATTCACGAGTTCCTATAAAGCTTATAAAGAGTTCTTAAAAAGCTATAGAGAGTATATCCTTATACTAATACCGTACAGAGCTCAAGAGAGTATGGTATTAGTATAAGAATAGACATATAGTTCAATGGAACAGAATAGAGACTCCAAAAATAGACCCAACCTTAAATGGTCCATTAATCTTCAACAAAAGTACCATGGTAATTCAGTGGGGGAAAAGATAGCTTTCTCACCAGATGGTGCTGAAACAATTGTATCTCTATGGAAAAAAAATGAACTTGACTCTTAACTCACACCATACCCCAAAATTAACTTGATATGATTACAGAACTAAACATAAAAGCTAAAACTATTCAACTTACAGAAGAAAAACATAAAAGAAAAATCTTTGTGACATTAGGTTGGGCAAAGATTTCTTAAACAGGACAGAAACCCACATTCTATATAAGAAAAAATTATAAAATGGACCTCATACAAATTAAAAGTTCTTCCTCTTTGAAACACAGCAAGAAAACAAAAAGCAAGCTACAGACTAGGAGAAAATAAGTTTTTTCTTTTCATTTTTTTTCATAGGGAGTGTTCAATGACTTAAATATTTGCAAAATATATATCTAACAAAAATTTGTATCCAGAATATAGACAGCTTTCTTACAAATCAAGCAATAAGAAAACAACCCAATAAAAAATAGGCAAGAGATTTAAACCAACACAACACAAAAGTAAAGACACAAATAACTAATAAGCACATAAAGAGATGCTCAACGTCACTCATTATAAGGGAAATGCATATGAAAACGAGATGTACCACACAGCCACCAGAATGACTAAAGGTAAAAAGACTGACAATATCAAGTTTTGGCAAGATTGTGGCACCTCATAACCTTCATTCATTGTTTGCTTGAATACAAAACGGTATAGCCACTTTGAAAAACAGTATGGCATTATCTTTCAAATTAAACACATGTATCATATGACCTGGCCCGTCAGCTCTTGGTATTTAACAAAGAGAAACAAAAATACATGCCCACACAAAGACTTCTATGTGAATATTTATAAAAGTATTATTTGTAACAGCCACAAACTGAAAATAATTAAAATGTTCATCAACTGATGAATGGAAAACAAATTATGGTACATCCACACCATGGGACACCGCTCGGCAGAAAACGGAAATGAACTGGTGAAATATACCATTCTACGGATAAATCTCAAAAACATTACCCTAAATGAAAGAAGTGAAACTAAAAGGACTATATAATGTATGCTTCCATTTATATCATATTCTAGAAGAGGAAAAAGTAGAGTGACAGATCAGAGAGGGCCGGGATGGGGATTGGGTACAAAGGCACATTAGCAAACTTTTCCAGGTGATGAAATGGTCCTATAGCTTGACTGCAGTGTAGATTACACAACTATAGATATTTACCAAAACTCATCAAACTGTTCACCAAAACTAAGTAACTTTTACAGTTTGTAAATTATACCCCAATAAAGCACACACAAAGGTGCTCCACAATCAGACAGCAAATACCAAATGTGAGTATAAGAGAGAAACTGAACATCAGACAAATGCAATCTCTACTTCTTCTGTGTGTTCATGTTGACTTTCTTATGGGCAGTCTGAGAGAAGATAACATAAACCAAAGAACTGAGAACACAATATCTTGAAACATGGAAGATACATGTTAAGAAAACAGGAAATTACTCTTCATCCATAAAATACTTTGCTTCAAACTAGTCTGTTCATCATTTCATTAATAGACGATGCGTGTTTATTTGTCTGCTGGAAAACCATCACAACCATCCAGACAAGAGGTAGTACGGGGCTGGGGGAGAATGAAGAGAGAAGGATTGAGGGGCCGACGACGTGGGTGAGCCAGCGACAAACGCAGCTGCAGTCTGGATGGAGTGGGGAATGGGCCAGGGGAAGGAGCTGCAGGATCCCAGATGTCAGGCCTGGCAATCCGAGAAAGTGACTCTGCAGCACCCACTAACTAAATCACTCCTTGCCTGGTGCCTCTCCTGCCCTCGACGGCACTGTGAACTTCCTGGCAGAAGCAATGGGTTGGACTACTTTTTATTTCTCACAGAGCTCTGTTCATGGCAAACATAAATGCACGTGTGCTGGCTGGCCCTGCGATAGCGGTGGTTCAAAGTAAGTCGCTCTGTCAGGACAGTCTCCCCGGCCAATGGCAAAGGAAATAACCCTTTGAGGGAGGCTTCCAGAGTGTTCCAGGGACAGGTCAGCTTCTCCGCAGGCTTTATGATTGTCTCTCTATCTTCTCTCTCTTTAAAAGAGCCAACACAACTCAAAGGAATGAGGACCCAAGAAACCTGACATCTCCTGACCAAGACAGCATGCCTAAAGTTAAAATCCCCGAGGGCCTGGCTGTCAGTCCTTCATGCTGCCTGTGTCCTCTTCTGCCGGTGTAAGGTGTCTGGGCAGAGCTGGGATCAGACTCCAGCCCAAAGCACATGAGGCTGCTGCTAGACTTTATTCTTGCTATTGTTCAAGAGAGATGGTAAAGCTTTCTGTTCTTCCTTCTTAAAGCCTTCCTGTTCCAAGGTATGTTCCTCCAAACTGCAAAGGAATTTAAGCAAAATTTCTCATTCATTTAGGTTAAAAATGTAAATAACATTCATGTTTATGGAAAAAAAAGTTTTTGTTTACAGGGTGATTTAACCACAGGTCCCATCAAAAGTTTAGCCAGTTTTCTGAAAATAAAATTTGACACATGTAGAGCATCACCAAGAATCCCAAATACCAAATATATGCAGGCTGCTCAGGGAGCTAATTACCCTCTAATTAAAAAGTGTTGATATAGTCATGTGGATGCCATATTAAAGGAAAAGAAAGAAGGTTGCAGGGAAGTTCAGATAAGGACTGCCTTGAAATAACAGTCTGTAAAATCTAACAAAGGTGGCAAAATATAAAACCAGGAGTTTTCGTGGCAGAAATGAGAAGGCCATGGCTGGTTCTCACAGTTCACAGGAAGCCTCAGAAGTCAGGCAGCTGGGAGTGCCAAGAGACATACCTCAAGATTACTCCAGGGAATTGAACAGGAAGGGAACAGCTTTGTGACCCCTTCAAACTGAATGTACTTTAAAATTGCACTTAATGTTCATGCATTTCATACAGTTCTCATAGCATTGTTCCATTTTGCCTTTTGTCAAGTTAGAGAGCTGGGAAAGTCACCTCAGCCCTTTACAGTTCAGTGAAAGGCACGTCGTGTTCAAGACAGAAACTCAAAAGTCCCTTTAATTCCTAAAATAGAACATTATTCACTTATTGAGGTGAGCCATTAAACTCAATTCAAAAATGCCTAGCCATCCATCACCCATCCATCAATCCATCCTTCCTTCTACCTATAGCCATTAAGAGCTGTGTTTTAAAACCCCTACTGTGTAATGCAGATATATGGACTACTACTCCATGGTGAGGTTCAGAACATAATCACTTCCAAAATATCAATGGCAATGGGCAACTTGGGGTATCATCCAAAAACAAAATTAATATTTAAATTAAACACAGATATTTAAAACCAAATTCTTGCCAGGCATAGTGGAAAATGTTACGGTTTATACAAAGAATATGAAAAATTGAGATCATAAGCTAAATGTAAATCTTTAATTCTATTTCTACTTTCTTCACTATTAAGCCCTTTCTCCTTAAAATGCTCGACAATCCCAAGATCTGCTAATTTCAACATTAATTTCTTTATCTTCCCTTTCTTGTTCTTCAAAGTAAATAATGTGGAATTAAAGAGTTATTGTTTGACAATAGTTGGGGACCAGAAATTTATCAAAGTGATTGGGTTTTCAGTCTGAAAAATCACTTGTAGCAAGAAAAAAAACCTCTTTGTGCAGATTAATATATACAAGTTTATTCAGATGGGAGCCCTTTGCCCAATGTTGATCCTGAGCCTATCCCTAGAATGATGAGTGTGGGGCAGGGCAGGGCCCCTGTCTCTCGTCCACTGCCTTGTCCCTCATCCCTGACACACAGTAGGTGCTCAAAAGTTTTATGGATGAATTAATGGAAAACAATGGATGAATTAACAGCTGTCATCTAACTAAAACCAAGAAGAACATGGTGTACCAGGTGAGGCTCACTTCTACTGTGCTGTGCGTGGTTTTGCTTTCCAGCCAGCAAACTGGACATGGCATCTCTGAGCTCCTGGCCAAGGGTGCCTTCCACGGCCCCAGCCCCCACCCCCCAGCTCAGGAGCCTAGAGGACTGAGGCCAGGGCCAAGTGTGCCATTACACCTCAGGAGCACACAGGAGCAAAGAGGGATTCTGCCCCGGGGGCTAGGCATCCAAAATATGTTACAAGCACTTCGGCTGTTAAACATTATTACACAGATGAACACGCCTCTCTTCTGCCAAGTCTGACGACCACGGATGCTTCTTCTTGTATACAAAACCACAGGCAAGATGATGAACATCAAGACATTGGTGGGGAGATCACACTGGTTACCGAGGTCATCCTGGGCTGTTGGATTCCTTAGGCAAACGCCCCATCCTGATGCCACCCCTTCCCCTGCCCCCCACGCTTCCTTAGGAAACATAGAAGACAGGGGCTCAAACTGTGCCAGTATCTCTCTCTTCCCAACCACATAGTCCTTGGAGTAGTCATTTGGCCCCACCTGTCTGGAAATAAACTCAGATCACCAAATCATAGTAACTGGCAGATCTATTTTACCATCATCAATTTAATGCCAACATTTCGTCCAGACAGAATACTACCGCAGAAGTTTTAGCCTCACATTTAAATTGATGGTCACGTGTTTCTCAGAGGGAGGAACAGCATATAATCCAGAAGTCTGCTGCCTCAGGGCCCCTTGCCCTGCGCTCTCTGCTGTCTGGACTAACTCATGCCAGCCCCTTGCCCCAGCCGCCCAGGTTCCCACACCCCTAGCACTGGTGTGCTCTGAGCTCTCTGATTGCCTCCGCCAGCACCACCCACCAGCCTACACTGCTCACAGCCCTTGCTCTTTGCCCTCCCAAGTAACCACCACAAGACAAGCTACCACACTGCACACTGCCTACGTTGAGGCAGTGGCGGGCTTGGTGCTGACATCACAACTAGGCACAGCAAAAGCAAGGACTGGCACGGAGGCCTCACTCTCCAGAGGTCCTGCAGGCCACACCCATGGGATCCGCCAGGCCTCCTCGAATCCTGCGTGACAGCCTCCTGTACACTGCTCCCTCCCCGCAAAGAGCCCCTTTCCATCTGCCCCGAACCCCTCACACTGCCTCTGGTTGCCAGCACAGCCCCAAATTTCTCTAAGGAGAAGGAGCAGCTCTTTCTCTGTATCTCTAGATTATGCCCAGGGGTCAGTGGGAGTGAAACCATCTTTCCTGCTGAAGGAGTCCCGCCAAAGTTCCAGCCCAAAGAGCATCCTCTGATCACCAGGAATGCAGCCTTCCTCCTAACTCGGATGGTAGCCAGCCCAAATCACTTTTTTTCTTCCCACTATACAACCTTTCTCTGTGACACTGTCATCACAAAGTATGGTTAGTAAGTGATAAGACTGATTCCATGGGCAGGACAGTCACACATCTGTCTCAGTGCTTAATGGTCTTTGTGTGGAAGGGACATCAAACACGTGGGTGATCCTGAGTGGGAGGTGGTGTCATCAGTGTGTGACCTTCGCTGACTCTTTGCTGCCTCCAAGGCTGGGTTGGTCCTGAGACCAAGGCAGGCCCCAGAGTTAAGAAACAGCAACTTCCAGCTTTGTACAGTGCAGGAACAGTGAGCAAGTAGACCAGCCTGAAGGTGGCACAGTGTGGTCAGCAGATGAAATTAATGAGAACTTTGTGTTAAGAGGCAGCTGAACTGTACTCTACATCCAAACTCTTGGCACAGAACCGTTTTGAATGAAGCTCCTTCTGAATGACGATCCTCTGCCCAGGACCACCCCACCCCACACGACCAGGAACCTGGGACTTGTGTCTAGGCTACTCACCAAATACCAAGCTAATGATTCTCATGCACCTGCCTTTTCCTCCCAACTCAACCGGAAGCTTCCAGAGAGCCACAATCACAGCTCTCCTCTCTGGGGGTCCACTCCAGGCCCTGGCAGAGCACCTCACATTACAGACATTGCCAAGCCATAATGAAAAGCCTGTGTTTTTCATACCCAAGGAACAAGAGCGCTCACTCAGGCCAGCACAGAGCCAGGTGCCCCACGCCCTGGGTCTGCTGCCCACTCCTCTGGATCACATGGAGATTACTCCTGGGTCACTTTACTGTCACTGTAGATGTTGCTAGAAATTACATTTGGACTCCTGCTAGAAGAACACTTTGCCCAAGAACATGTATCACTGCTAGAACCACATTGCCCCTATCTAAAGTTCTAGAATTCTCTAGAACATATTGACTATTTCATAATCTACTCTAAGATCATTCATTAAATGGCTACAGGATTCAGTAAAAGTAAAAAGAAGGGTGACATCTTTTAGATTCCAATGTTGTTTTTCTTCTGGGAGAGAAACAGAGGCCACGTGTACCTTCCTCTTCTTACGTGGAAGTCTGCAGCTGCACACTCCGTTTCAAAATGGTCTTACTGAGTTTTATGTTTTGACTGCAGCAGCTTGGTGACACCACAAATCACCCTTCAAGGAGTCTGCAGATAACACAGCCAGAATCACAGATGGAGGCAGATTTCATTCTTTTGACTTAAATGTGAATTTTATAATCAGACAATTTTTTTCTCTATAACTTGGCCTCTAAGGATACACATTTGAGGATGAGACTCACCCTGAAATATCACCTTGTCACCTTAAATTATCTGAGATATTTCAAAATAGAAAGCTTCCCACTAAAGAGATAAACACATCATTTTCATGAAAGGAAACATTATCCAAGGATGACAGTGCTTCAAAACGGAGTATCTTCCCTCTCAGCGGGACAGGGCCACAGCTTTTCTCTAAAGAACAATAACATCGTGCAACAAGATGCAACGTGTGTGGACAAGATAGGTGGATGAAGTGCAAGCTTAACCACATCAGGAGGCTGTCATGTGTGCACATGTACATTCCAGTGTCCTGCCAATATACAGAGAAAGGACAGAACCTCTATCGATGCGAAGGTTACATTTTCTCTCTCTGTGTTTTCTCCCACTGGAGGGGCTGGCAGCTCAATTCCTGCTTCTTGGCATGTCCATGCTGAATATAGAAAACGCACTTCACAAAGCACCTTGACAGACCCCACCACAAAAGCACGTATTATTTACTTGGGCCTCATGCTCTGAGCTGTGGCAGCCCAGCTTCCTACAGAGTTTCCTACAAGTCCTGCACAGCTGCGGCCTGCCCCAAGCTGTCAAGGTCTCGGTGTGTATTTCATATGACCTTCCTAGGAGGAGCCGGCACTCCATGGTAGCCTGCAGTAATCGCCACCCACTGCATTGCCAAGGGCCATCTTCAGAATGCCTTACTATTGGTTTGTTTTTTTTTTTTAATTTTAATAGTCTTTATTTTTTTTTAAACAGTTTTAGGTTCACAGCAAAAAAGAACAGAAGGTACAGAGATTTCCAAAATACCCCCTAGTGCTACACATGCATAGCCTCCCACATTTGGAATTTGTTTTTAATAAAATAAAATAGAATAGACTTTAGTTTTTAAAAATTTTTTATTTTTTATTCCAGAATATTATGGGGAACGGGGGAAAAACAAATGAGAGTGAGCCTGGATGTCCTGCGCAGCCAATTCCTCCTGAAAGGTCACCACTGTCGCACAATGGGCCCTGACCAGCGCAGGCACCTGGAGGCCCAGGGCTGCCAAGTGCGGGGAGGCGAGAGAACGCCCTGGTCTGCTCAGAGACAGAGCCAGACAGTGCGGTCTATAACAGGTTCTCCCTGCACACCTTTAATTTCCGTATTTTCCAAGCAAGGGTTTCAGGTAGCTGATGCTGTGTTGACTCCCTATCATTCTGACCTCAGTGGGGTCCATGTCTCTTTGGGGCTCCCATAATCCAGAGCACTATGAAGCTACAACTACGACCAAATATCTAGACCGTCACTACCCAAATGTGGTCCACAAACTGACAGTGGGGACGTCACCTGGGAGCTCATTAGAGAGGCAGGTGCTCAGTTTCCCTCGGACCTCAGCATCAGAATCTGCGTCTCCATAACACCCCTGGGCCTCACATACACTCAACCTAGAGAAGCCTGTTGCACAGGAGCCGGCTGCAGGTAAGAATCAATTCTGCAACAAGCTAGTTCTGAGCAAGCTATTCTTTTGAATGTGGCATAAACTTGCCACTTATGTGTGACCTTGGGTAAGTTATATTAACCTCTTAGAAAGAAGGTTTAGAAAAAGTCAATAATAATAGTGCTTTGCCCAGTGCTGCTGTGAGGATTAAACTGGGTAATCTAGGTAGACAGTCTCCATGTCAGTGCCCAGGACATGCAGCATGCCTGGCAGACGCTGGCCAGGATCGGTGTGTTCCTGCCGCCATACTTCTAGATGCTGGGGTGGGAGGAGCACCCAAACGTGGGCATCTGCTGCCAAGTTACTGCAGGAAAGCCCAGGTGGGTTGTCCAGGGTAGCATGTCAGGCAATGAAGTAAAAACCAGGTGTGGAAGCTGCACCTTCGGGTAGAAAGGCAAACAGTCAGTGCTAGGAAGCTGGGTGAGTGTGATAGCCCACGGTGCTGGAGGAGCCAGTCGAGGGTGGAGGCAGCTGGCCCAAGGCATCAAACCAAAATGCAGCAGAAGGCAGGCTGCAGAGGGGCGTGGGCAGCTGCCTCTGGGAAGGCCACAGGTGTCCTTGGGACTCCGGCGGTTCTAGGTCCTCTGAGGGCCAGCCCTGTTCCTCGCACCACCAGTCTAACCCTCGCAGGGCTCTCATGACCTTGGCTTCACCCCACCCCCAACCCGAGCCCTCTCTTCTGCCCTTCCCACCCTAGCAGTGCATGCACCCAGTCCCCACAAGTTCCCTAGGAGTGTGGCGGCCCACCGGGAGAGGGACTGCAGGCTAGGCAGAGGCTCACACTGGGTTGGCCTGGAACCTGGTCTTTGGCTGGGGCTGGGGCAAGGAGGGAAAAAGAATGTGCCTACATGAGAAGCTCTGTGGGCAGCAGGCTCCCTCAGCTGTGGCCAGGGGAATCCGAGCTTCAGCCCGGAGGCCCACCTGCCTATAAAAGGCACAGCACACGCCTCATTCAAGGGCAAATTCATATGCCTAATGACAACCTGCCAACCTGGTCAACAACAGTAAGACCTCTTCTCATGCACCACTTTCTAAGTTTGATCTGTAAAGGCTGTCATGAAGTGTCTGTAGAACTGGCACTTTTTGAGCTCTATTAAATTCATTTATTTGGCGTCTCTGCCTCAGACCCTTCTCCACTGAGCTGAGTAAAAAGTCAGCATCAAACTTAATGGTGTCTTACAAAGGAACCTGCGTCAGGTCATGAGGTCCAACCCCAGTCAGCATTACCTCCAGACATTCTCTCTCAGCCAAGCGCTACTGCAAACGACAGGGACTCTTTTCATTACAGCATAAACCTAACAGCAGCATGCACCATAAAATCCCTCCAGATAATCATTTACATTCCTGAGACAGTGCCATAAAAAAGAAAGAGACCAGAAGGCCGTTCAGGGAAGGAGGGAGGATGGGGGCCGGGGTGGGGGTGGGGGCAAGGACCATCGACCAGGACTCAGAAGTCTCTGTTCTACCTCCTAGGCCATTGTCACCTCATGTCCTGAGGCAACTCTCCTGCCTTCCTGAGGCTCAGCTCACTCACAGGCATATGGGGAAACACCTGCAAGGATCTGGTAAGGAGGAAATGATAATTTACGGGAAGCGCTTTCACGCTATACAAAGCACCGGGTATCATCACAGAATTTACATGTTTTTTTTTGCTCTGACTAGGATGAAATAACAACAAAAAAGTAACACAGAAATGATAGTTAATGCTCAAGACAATTGAGAAAATTTTATCCATTATTTAAAAAGTTAGCTCAATCACAGCAATTTCATGACGTAGAGAATGTGAGAGGTTTTTATCACTATTGCTTCTTTGGCTTTACTTTTGCAGCTAACTTCATTTTCCCTCTCATAGATATCTCTCTTTTCTCTTCTCCCACATTTAAGCCTGTTCCGAGTGTATGATATGTTTTCCAATGATATAAAAATCCCTTCTACACACTTTATGAGATGCCCCAGCTTATCTGGAGATACTCCGCCCACGTGCAGGGCGAGGAAGCACTACGGGCTCACCGCCAACAGGGTCCTGCAAAAATTGTGACGGCTCTAGAGACGCTGTCTGGCTAGATCGGGAAGGCAAATGCACATGCACAGAGTATATTTCGTGTACTTCTTATGGGAGTGTTTGCTTATAACAGTGCCATAAAAATCCCACAGGAAATTAGGTCCCCCCCACCGCCGCTTCAAAAGAAAAGAAAAAAAAATTCTCAAATTGCAGTTCATTCCATGAGATTTCAAGCATGTTTAATACTTAAAAAGTGTTCTGAAATGCAAGAAGCTGCTCTAAATTTGCGGGCACAGAGAAAACTCACACACACACATAGGAGGGGGCAGCACCCTTTGGAGAAATGGTGGCACCAGGGCAGGCGGTGAGGCGTGACACTGTCGTAGACGCCGCTGCATGATGTGGGCAGCTTCAGGGTCTTGGTCTCCCCTCAACATCGCAGCAGTGTGCATGATGAGCGCTGGGCAGAGGAGTGGGCAGTAGCACTGCTGGGAGGAGGAGACCTGGGGTGTCCTATGAGGGGCAGTGGCAGCACACGGGGAACATCCTCAGGAAACACAAAGTATCTGAGTACCGAGTAAAATGAAGTAACAGAAATTCCCAGGCTCTCTGGCCCTCCTGCCCTCTTAAGTCACCCTCTGCTTGAGAATTTCTGACAAGTCCTGGGGGCCCTGTGGGCTCTGCATCCTGTCTGCAGTGCCCGGAGCCCCTCCCTGTCATTACCCTCCACTAGAGCATCACACAGGGTCTCACAAGGTTTGGTAAACTAGGCCTTCAGCTCCTCACTTGCACCAGGCCCAGTGAGTGGAGCGCTGGTGCCCATGCTGTGCTAGGTCTCACGCTCAGGTTCCACTTCCAGAGGTGCCGTAAGCCAAATGAGGACGGGCCTCAGCAGGCCATCCCACCTGGCTCTGAGACCACTGGACACAACGCAGATCTGAAATGGGACACCTGCCACCTGAGGCACACCCACTAACTCCCAGTGGTGCTGGCAAAGTTTCTGCCCAACCGATCAAGTTTACAGGAATGCCCTTGTCCTGGGGACCCCAACTTGTCATTTCTCCAGCTGTCCAGGATCACCAGGACCTAGAGAGAGCTCTGTGGTCTGAAAGGCAGAGATTGACTTTAACATGTTTAAGCATAAGATTCCAAAGATAGACCCCGGGCATGGGAATGAACACTGTCTGAGCACCCGCCAGGGGCTGGCTACGCTCTTCATTCTCCTAGCAAGACAGAGTTTGATGTCAGCGTCTGTGTTTTACAGATGGGGACACCAGAGCTGTCGGACGGTAAGTCATTTGCTGGAGGTTGAAACGATACCAAGTGGAAGAGTTAGGACTCCACACGCGAGTCTGCCAGCTCCCAAAGTGTTCTCACTCCCCCACAAGATGCTGTCTTCCAGGCGAATTCAGTTCAGTGCATCCAGACCCAGGCACACGCACACCCAGGCAAAGGCGCACACGCTCCCAAACCAATCGTGGGGATTGTAATTAAGCTCTCTGACACTCAGGCGCAGCGAGGCTAAGCGGCTTTAACTAGGGCAACCTTAATTTAGAACTGGGGCGGGACGGAGAGTGACACAAGCCAACTTAATTGGCATTTTAATTCTTTTTAAGATCAAGAATATCAAGTCATACTTAAAGCTTCAGAAGCCAAGGATGAAATCGTGGGCTTAGTTCTGACCTGGAGAGGAATGCAGGACTCCCATTACAGAGACCTGCCTCAGCCACATTTACTTTGGGGGAAGCTGCAATACATACAGTGCTGGTGGTTGTGGCTTTGGCTGGAATGAGCAGGTTTTGGAGCAAAGAGAGGTGGGGGTGGTGTTCAGTGAGCTAATAGTCATGGGAGGTGCTGGTGGCTGCCTGTCTCTCCAGGGGACTCGCCTGACAGGAACAGGCCCATCCAGAGGACGCTCCATTTTGATGAACTGATTTGAATCCTCAATCACATTTGCCAAGTCCCTTCGCCTTGACCACCCGTCGCACCCTCGTTGCAGGAGTGCCTGTCCCATGACACTCCCAGCACCACCGCCCTCAGGGGAGAAGACTGTCCAGGTGTGCGCACCTGGGGCAGGAATCTCGGACCATCTCAGAAGAATGCGTAGCGCACCAGGAAGTACCAGAAAGAGTCGCTGTAAACACACAGAGACCCAAGGAGCACAAAGCCATGCTAGGGTGTTGCAGGGGGCACGGCTGTCCTCCTTTCTGTGTAGCTTGACCACTTCCAAGGGCAGAGGAAGAAAGAAGGAGAGGGGGGCCACGTCCACCTTAAACTCCTGAGGAAGGTGTTAGATACACATTCACAAACTCCACGTACATATTCAAGATAATACTATAAAATATTATACTTTTATTATAAATATTTTACTATTATTCATTATCATGAATTTCTTACTAAAATTTCCCCTAAAAAACCCCAAAACATCTTGCAATTCACTGCTGGGTTTTTCATTCATTTAAAGGAGTAAAATATATCTTAATACATTTAAAGGAATAAAAATACACTTGGCCCAGATAAAAAAGACAAATCTAAACATTCAGGATATGGCTTTTGTGGCTGATGCCATATTAAGACGCACATAAGCTTCTACTTGAATGACACAGAGAAGGACTGTGCCATGGCATGAAGCTCAGTCAGTCCCATCTCTGCAAACAGATCTCATTCCCACAATTGTTTTTTACATGGAATTCAGCCCTCAGGACCACTCAGTGCAGATATGCAGACTGGCCTTTCCAAGGATTTGGGGGGAAAAGGATGCGTAAAAGGCAGTATATAATTAGGCTACAGCATAATGCTACACAAATGTAAAAAGTTGGCAAATGTAAATTTGGCAAATGTAAAATTGACAAATGTAAAAAACTGGTAGAAGATTTTCTAGAATCATTTATGGATAATGTTCCATTTTTAAGGGGCTGCCTGGGCAGTGGGAACAGCCCTAGTACCAGCAAGGCTATCAAACAAGCCGGCCAGAGAATTTTGCAGCTCACCCAGAGAACAAGAACTCAGCCTGGCACAGCCACTGCTGAAAAGTAGAGTACACAGGAACACCAAAGCACTTACTACTTTAAATAAAAGAAACAGATTGGAAATGTTTCCCTGTTTCAATGTACTACTGCTTTAGGGAAAAAATGACACAAACAAACATAATCAACAGGTAACATTTGTTAGGTGCATTCTAAGAGCCCAGAGTTAACTAAGAACTTCAGGCAAACTACTTCACCATCATCCTGTAAAGTGAGGACTAGGAGTGTCATTCACCTGCAGACAGGAGACCTGGGCACTGCAAGTTTAATTACTTGCCATGGAAACAAAACCAAGTATTGGAGCTGATAACTCACTAGGCTTAGAGAAAACATAGACAGCTGCTAGATTTCAAATTATTAATATATTTCCAGCAATGACTATTACTATTATTGCTTTATAATTTAATTTTTCCCCATATTTCTCATTATTATCCTATGGTCTTTCCCATACTTAAGATAGTTTTTATATGCCAAAACACAGAGCAAGTAAGCAGCAGGTGACTCCTGGTCATTTGCTCCTGGAATGGATCCCATGACAATGATGGTTTCCAAACCAAATGCAGTAATAGCTCCCTTCTTCCTTCTCACGTCACTCACATCACAAAACAGAGCAGTGATAAAGGATGACGAACTCCTGTGGCTTTGGTACCATCTCCCAATTCATACCACTGGCAAGCATATCCAGCACAGGTACTCACAGAGAAGATTAACAAAGGCAACCTGTCATAATTCAGAAGCTCCTGGTTTGCCTTACTGTTCCCCATCTCCCATGAGAGCAAGCACCAAACACTCTTAATGACTAAGATCTTCCACAACAGGCAGATCTTTACACCTGTATCGAATTACAAAATCATCTAATCATGTAAATATGCTTAACAAGAAGATAATTAATCTTCTCAACCAAATTCTGCAAACAAATATTCATAGTCAAGACACAGAACAATTCCACGTAGGAGGTTCAGAGAGCACACACACTTGCTATTTAACGACAGCAGATGCTCTAGAATCTCCCAATGTACAGCATGGGGTAAAGGGCCCCATTTTGGGTCAGGAGCATAGGTCCACTAAAGGCAGATTAAGTGGGATAAAGAAGGAACAGCTGCAGGAGGACAGAGGACGGCAGAGAATGGTTATCCCAACTTTGGCTTAAGGGACGGCACATGCTGAAGCTCCCAGGTGTGGTGGGGCACATCACTGAGACTCGGGTCATTTCCTTCTCACACTCAAATTCATTTGTAGTACTCATGTCCCAGAAAACCCCAAGTGTAAACATCCTCATAATTTGCCAGGCCAGGCTGCATGAGTCATAGTGACTCATAGTGAGCTCATAGTGAGCAGAGAGAGTCAGTCAGGTCAGCATCTCTCCCAAACTGCCCTCCATGGCACAGGCATGTTCTGTAAGTTGCTGATGGGTCTTTTTCTAAAAACAAAAAGGATTCCATGGTAAACAGACATGGAGACTGTCTCATTACACAAAGCCCAATGGCTTTCTGACTTCTTAAGGCATTCAGTAGGCTACATAAATGAGGAGTCTTCGAGAAGATGAACACAAGTGGCTGGTCCAGGAGGCAGCCAAGGGTGGGGACAGTGGTGCCTCCATCAACATCCCCTGCATTCTTTCACAGAGACAATTCCTGACTTCTTAACCTCACGTGAAGTTTTATGTGAGGGCATTTTTTAAGTTGCCTCCTCTGGGTCTCCCATCCTAAAGAATAGCTGCCCCTAAGCACTTCCTGTGTGGACATTCTGGAGCAGCTGGGTTGCATACACAGTGTCCTCCCACTGTCTGGACATGACACTTCCTTTGTCACAAGACATCTATTAATATTGCAGCAGACTGAACACTAAAGAAATGTGAAATACAGTTTGGGAAAAATCAGACTAGAGCTATTAAGGTGATGGTTATTCCATACCCCACTGCTATCCAAGGCCCATGTTTGCCTTGTGCAGAGAATGGCAACTGGGCCACTTGTGAGAGATGCTGGAAGACAGTATTCAGCAGGCTTGGTGAGCTGCCTCCAACCAGTTAAGAAAATTAGGCTCATCCACATGACTTCTTCTGAGGAATCACCAGCAACTTATTTAATTGCCCAAGCCCTTAATACTTGTGTTATCAAAAAGAACTGGTAAATTATAGGGCCTATAGAGGATACTTATGGTCAAGAACCACTCCTTATTTCAAATGCACACACACATCTACCCTCTTTTTCATGTGTATTCATTACCTAAATGCACCTGCAGCTCGTGCAAATTTTACCTAGTAAATTCCAAATATGTTTTAAACTTCAAGCTTTTGTAGGTAACTACCTATTTGAAACAATAGTACTTGGTTATACAATATCCTTAGAACAATTTGGAGCTCATGAAAATGAAAAATCAATATGAACTGGCAAACAAGTACTTTGGGGGTATTTATCAGAGATAATATGAGGTATGGCAGAAAATTTCATTTCTGCTAACTTTTGGAAGATGTTAATTAAGTCTTTTTGGGAGATGCTAAGCTCCCCTTGAGGAAATTAATCAAAAGAAAGAAAACTCAGGGCAGACAAGGGAAGAGCTGATCCCTACTCCCTTGGCTCCTCCCGCCGGAATACCGGGGAGAACAAAGCGCATTAACTCCAAATGTTCCTGGAACTAGAAGGATGACGAGTTCTAATTGTGGCAATACAGTAAATGAGATGCCCAGAGCAACCTTCTGCTGGAAACAACTACAGCGCTGGATAAAATAAAATAAATAATCTTTAAAATAACAGTAAGAAAGCAAGCGACACTCAGAGGCCATAAGCTAATGAAAGCAGGAACTTTGAGAGCTAAGTGAGCGCTGAAGTTTTCACCTTCGGTGTTTGCCAGAGTGGTGAATTCGAATTTCTGTTTTAATGTACTCTTGTAGTGCAGCAGGCAGGGGACAAGGCCCAGCACATTTCTACTGTGGGGATCCAATAATGAGCACTGCCGCTGGGGAAAGCTGGGTCTCTGAAGAATCATATCCTCAGCGTAATGGTGAACTAGAAATAAACCTTTGCCAATGCCCATCCTGCCCCAGTTGCCTGCAAGGCAATTACTGGTCTTGAGAAGATAGGTAAAACTATTTCCTCCCATGAGAATTGGTGACCATAAGCCTGACACTGGCAAAGTTTGTAACCTGAAATCATACTCTCTGGTGGATATAAATGCCTATACCCCCTAGAGGAGCCCACCTTCACCCTCAGCCAGGAATTCCGACAGATAGAGTTCTAAGAAATATAAGCTCTCACTAAGAAAAAAAAAATCACAAAAACAAACAAGAAACAAAGCACCATGGGTGAGACCCAGCACAAGCATTGAGAGCTGAATGAGACTTGCAGAGGCTTCAGATGTGGAAAATATCAGATACAGAAGATAAAATTAAGTATGTTTAATATCTTAAAAAGAAAACAAGACATCGGGAACTTTGTACAGGGAGGAAGACAATTTTTAGAAATGGTCAATCTGATTTGAAAAAGAACAAACAGAACTTCCAAAATGAAAAATATAATAAGTGAAACACAAACCTATTGGATGGATTTAATAACTCATTAGACACAGCTGAGAAGTGAATAAATGACCAAAACAATCCAGAATGTAAAACCAAAGAGACAGGAAGGACAGAGTGAGGAGGTTTAACCTACAAAGCATCCTAGGGAGGGATAAAGAGAACAAGGCAGAGACAATATTGAAAGAGGTAATGGCTGAGAATTTTCTAGAACTGCTGAAAGACACGAATCCACAGACTGGGAATCTCACAAAATACCAAACAGGGCAAAGATAAAAAAGAAAACAAGAAAATAAATGCATGTCTAGACACATGATAAGGAGAACAGAATATCATATAAAGGCCTTAAAGTAGCAGAGAGAAAAACTTTTCCCCTGGTGAGGCCCCAACAACTGCAAACCACACTTTCTTTCCAGAGGCCTCATGTGCCTCTAGGACTATACTTCTGTGTGGAAGCCAAGAATTCACCTGCCACCCTCCCCCAAACAGGGTGACTTACACCTTAGAGGTGGTCGTAAGAGACATTCCAATGTTTAAGGAAGCACCTCCTGTAGCTCATGTAACCCTCAGGCAACTGCGGGGCTCTCTCCAAAATGAAGCCTCTCTTGGTTATTCAAGGAGCTTCTTGGAGGGATAACTAATTCATTATGTATGTGTATCCTGCAGGCAGTTAGCCCTATAAAGGAAGAAATCCAATTAGAAAAAGAAAATTTGTCTCCAAACTTAATGATCAGTGATACCATCTTGTCTCTGGAAGGCATCAGGTCAGCCTCAACTCACTGGCCAGGGATGGCACGGACAAGACCTACCCTAGATTTCTTCCTTGCAGGCCAGTGCAGTCTGTGCCATCACTAATACATCCTGCTACAACCAGATTAATGCCTTGGGCCAAGAGGAAAGGTCAATAGAGAAAACCACCTGACTCTCTAAGACAACTTTGATGGTTTATGGGATTTCCTCAGTTGGCTAGGTCCAGGACCCTGGGGGTTGAGGTCAATACTGCAGGTTGTCCTCATTCTGTTGGAGTTCTGTTGATAATCACCATCATTAAATGTTGCAAGAGACAAACTGAATTGATTTGACCGGCCTTTGTTATGGTCAACAGAATGGTGAACTCATGGTAAAATCTGCCAGAAGTCAAGCTGGTGTAGAAACAAGGGCTGGATATTACTGGAAAACAATTCTCCATGGGTCTCTTGTGTTTCTGCACATCTTGTGAGCAGAAGCACTGACTACCTCTGTTCTGGATTATCATTTCAAGGATGTCTGCATAGCAAACAGCCTTGGAAAATAAAGACAGTATCTCCCTCTGGAGCAAATGGCAAGTTTGTTTACTTCAGTATAATACAGATGGTATCCCCCTCCAGAACAAAGGACAGACATGCTTACTGCCCATTATAAAAGATTTGAGTTCCCTAAATTTGGGGTTTTTCTCCTATAATTCAACCCATTGCATGTACAAGTATCCATCTGGGCCCATCTGCACCCCAGAGGGACTTTGGGGCAAGGAGAATTGATGCAAATATGCTGGTGCTCATGCTGCTTGTTATTCTGTGAGTAACAAAGTCTTTTGTCTCTGACCAGGAATTTCATGTCTTCTGCCAGCATTCATAAAGCTGTGGCAGGCCAAACTGTTAGCTTGCAAGTAGGGCAAAATCTCAGACCCTTCACAGTTCTTGACACAAACCAACCAAAAAAACATGGGCAAAAAACTGAAAGAGGCAATACACAGAAGAAAAACCAGAAAAACCAATAGATATATCAAGTAGATGCAAATTAGAACTTCACATTCACTAATATGATGAAAAATGAAGTCTCACAAAATCCAGTGTTGTTGAAGATAAATTGGCACAATCCCTTTGGAAAACAATTTGGCCTTCTAGCATACAGTTGAAGATGTATGTATCCCATGACCCAGCAACAACATTCATAAGTAGATACCCTAGTGAATCTCTTGCACACATGCATCAAAAGATCTGAACAAGAGAATTTATGATGGCACCGTGTGCAACAGCAAAATATTTAAAACAACCCAGATGTCTGTCAGCAGGAGAATGTACATATACCTTGTGGCATATTTATACAGTAGACCCAGCAATATGGATGAATGTCAGAAACATGGTGAAAAATAAACCAAGTTGCAGAAAAATACGAATATTATGAGTCCTCATATAAATTTTGAAAACATATAAAACAAAAAAATTGTTTAGGAACGCATACATATGAGAAAAAACATATAGCAAAGCAAAGAAATGATAACCATAAATTCTGGGTAGTGGTGACGTCTGAGGAGAGGGGGAAATGGGTGCACTCAGGCCAGGTGCTCAGGGACATGGAAGGTGGTGGGACTATTCTGCTTGAAATGGGTGGTGGGAACGCAGGCGTCCACTGGATTCTGATAATGCCTCACATATACGTTCCAAATATTTGCCTGAATCTACTCAATATTTAAAGGGATTCCAGCTACTTAAGGAACACAGGCTGATGCCAGGCCACTTTCCTTTGAAGAAGGTGCCACCAGGAAGCTCAGGAAGGGCTTCTTCTCCAAGTGAGTTGCCACATTCCAGAGCGACAAATCCAAACACCTTTTATATAACCCTATCAAGTGTTTACAAAACTTTTTAGGATTAAAATACATTGATGCTCTGAAACACTGATCCCTGAATCAAAAATAGTGTCCACTTGAAGTGCTACTCTATTGGTTTTTAGGAACAAAAGGAATTTTGAATGCCACCCTAGCAATAAAGAGCCCAACTATGTAAGCACGTGTCTGCAAAGGGTCTTGCTGCCCCAGAGTCCTCAGATTTCTACACAAATCCCACCCACAACCGCAGCCTCAAAGGCAGAGGTGTTCATTGGATCAACCTCATGCCTCCTTGGCTTATGAAACTGAGATGATTCGTGAACAAAGACAGACATGCCCTCGGCTGCACAAGTCTAGAACGTTCTGAAGAAGATGAGATCTTCTCCAGAACATCAGTACAGGAGATCATTCATGGCTTTACTGCTGTTGGGCCTGCTGTAAAGAGTCAACCTTATTGGAAGATTGTTATTGTAACACATATTTGCAACACCTTTACTTTCACTACATTCAAGTTTGGGTGTGGGGAAGATGGGGGAGATGTATATAAATCTTGGTAACAGGTCCGAAGACCCACAATTCTTTAGTCTCACATATGGAGACTTTTAGGAATCACAACATTTCAGCTTGTTGAAGAAACATTCCCCATAAAATGCAAATAAATACCTCAAGCAGTAGTGATCTTAATATAATTTAGAAATATTTTAGCTCTACAGATCTTGTGTCATTGTTTGACATTTTTAATCAGGTCCTTAAAAACGTAAAACAAAGAACCATTGTTAAAATATGGAACTTAAGTATTTGAATTTATAAGTCTACTGAGATTTCTTCTGGAGGCTGGTGAAACATGAGGCCTTCCATCGGTGCCATGTGCCATCAGTATAGGCATCCATACTTCCCTGAAAGTTTATCAGAACATCTGATCAACTGCTTGCTTTACCTGACAACATCTGCTAAATTGTCTCAGTTTCTGTGTGATTTCAGGTTTTTCTCAAGACAACTGTCTTATTACCATAAACCTTCCGGACAAACTTGGCTTTCACAGTTATGTTCAAACTGAAACATAAGAACCACCACCACTCCTAGTACCGGAACCTTTGCTGTTTGTCTCCTGTTCCTTGCTGTATGTTTGGAAACTTTACAAAAAGCAAAGTCAGAACTACACATCTTTCCTTCCCTCATGCCTACAGGCAACTCACCAAGGATTCTGCTTTATTTAAAACCAATATAATTACAGAGGCAGGCAGAAGAAAGAGTGCATGCCAGTGTTCTGCCCAAGGAAGGTACATTCTGGAGATGTCTCCAAAACCCAAGACTATCCATACCATGTGCTCCATTGTTACGTTCTTTGTCTCTAACAGCTGACCCATTAACAATCATGTCATTTAATTACTTCATAACTATTTAAATGTAGCAAAAATGTCCATAAAGAGAAAAAGTTGCCCACCCATCACAATGTCTTCAGTGCTTAGCTTTGAAATGGGTGGGCCCATAGTATGGAATGAGAACTACATACATTTTACTAGAAGTTAACATAAGAGTGAACATACGCAATAAACTACAAGTGAAATACAATAATAATTTCCAATCTCTCCAACTTCCCATGTAGAAACTGGTATAATCTCAAACAGAGTACAGGAAAGAGACATAAACCCCATCAGGACTGTTTGGATCATCCTCTTTCCAGCACCCCAGTTCCCTGCATTTATCCATAACGATGTGCTATATGGTCCTTATAGCTGAAAGAGCCTTTATTACTTTCTGCTGAGAATTCTCACTCTGTCTGCCTGCAGTTTCTCCAGGTCCAGACTTTGAGTCACAGTCTTCATCAACTGGATCTCTAAATGCTGTTATATGTTTCAAACTTAAAAAGACAGACTGAGTGTACCAGGTTAGGATCCACCTTATATACTTTTACCTTGGTCTGACAGGTATTCTTTGTGTAACGTCCAGTGTGCTCCCATGAAACCACAGCCCTACATAGCTCCAAGGCATAGGGCCCTGGTGATTTCTATAAAGCAAGAAAATTTCACAAAAGCCCTTAAAGCTCATGGAAAACAGAGCTGCCACAGACTAAAGAGCAAGCTTAGGGTGGTGCCTGTGATGACCCGTCAGCTACTGACCAGCTGACCAAGCCCAGGACCTCCCAGACTCCCCAAGGCACCGATCTGAAGATCCTGGAGTTTGCATTTTCCCTAACAAAGAAGAGAAAAGGCATGTAATTTAATTACTTCTTAACTATTTAAGTATGGCAAAAAATGTCCATGGAGGCAAAAAGTTGCCCACCCACAAACACATCTTGGATTTAGCTCACAGTGGTAATATGGAAAATGTGTCTACCGCTGTCTAAATGCTTTCTGAAGCAGAGACAACTCAGATTACAGAAATTGGTAGTAGGCTGTCTGTAAGCCAGGAGGCAGGAAGGGTGCAGAACACATCACAGTGAGGGTTGATCAGACATGGCCACCCCATCAGGATAGCTCTGTGACCCCAGGGCAAGTGCTATCCAGATAAAAGCAAACTGCAGTGTAGGGCAGGCTAGGATGACTTGTTAATCAAACCAGACACATTTATGGAGCTTATGCAATGTGCAAGATCCTGTTCTGGTGCTGAGTAGGCCCCTCTGGGCAGTTTAGACCCTTATTAGTTAAAAGAAATTGCTGCTGGGCAACTAGTGTCTGTGGTCAAATTTGATCCACTGCACTCATCAACTGATAAGCACAATATCTGAAGTCCAAAAGGCAGTGAGAGAAGATGGGATATTTTCCCCAGAGTAATGTATAAAATAAGCCAAAAGAATTTTACTTTTTGGTGCTTGTGGCAAGTAATCTATGTTGCCAAATTTGTTTTCAAGCAAAATTTGACACCCAAAGTATGACAGCTGATGGGAATTTGACTAATAATATCCAGAACAGTATTAAAACCTAGTTACCACCCTCCCTCAAAACAGATGGAATATTTAAAGCTAAATATGAATGCAGTTACGGTTAACCAGAGGTGGGAGGAGGCAGAATACCAGGAAAAATCAATCTCCAATTTTCTGAAATTAAATATAGTAGTCATTAGTTTCTAAGGCTATTCAAGGAAGAATTAATCAAACTGATTTAACATAGGAACTACAAACCACATAACATTAGTCAATGAATCTAAGGAAGTATGAATCTAGCACGTGAACATCAAAAGCATCAACACTATTAAGAACATAATGTACATTCAAAAGCATCAAGATTTGAAAAAAATCCAACACCAACACTGTGAGCACCTGATCTTTTCCACTCTGGAAGCTCGTGGTAAGTACCTTACAAAACCTACCTGGGATGTTCCTGTTTTAGAATATTCTCTAACAAAGTTGTCCCCACAGGAAATAAGGCCACAGACAATTAACTGACTATTAACTATGTAGGGATCTGAAAAGAGCATTCATATATCATGACCTAGGTGGAGATTTTAGTCAGGTACTTCATGCCACAAAAGATGTGCAGCTGAGGGGTTAAAATAACGGTGATAATTAAAATTCAGCTGCATTTCCTTATTTAGCCTATATCCACCCTGTAGGCCCAGCACAAGAGACAACTGTCAAAAGGAACAGAAAGGAAATTACATTTAAAAACAAAACACTATCTTTCACCTTCCAACCCACCTTAGATGAACTAAGCAATACCAGCACTCCTTGTTAGAGAATTAATTTCTCTGCACAAAGAAATGTCCTCCACTAAATACATCAATATGTAAAACCCCAGATGCGGTACATCTTTCTAGTCCCCGGAACATCTGGCCCAGTGCCAATGACACTAGAAACAAATTTCTGGATGTGGTTCCTGATTCAGTCTGATTTTGGGGGGTTAAGCTGAGCAAACAGAGGAAGCTATGGTCTTTTCTTTGTTTTAGGGTTAGGAGTTTTGACCCTTCAGAGCCAACCCTTCCTAAGCCAGTATGCCCAAAAGAGCATCACTGCCAGGGGTTGTTCTGGCACATGTATTTATGTCATAGCCTTTCCTAACAGGGTCAAAACCAATCAGTATCTTTCTTGTCTCAAAACTTACAAGTCAGCCCTATAGGAAAATTTTACCCATCAGAAAAAGATTACAGAATTCATGACAGATATGAGGGCTGTCCGGAAAGTATCCAGCCATTGTTAATACAACGAGAATGGTTAGCCCAACACTGATGTAACCTGGCAGCCAAGGAGAGTGTACTGGGATGCGCATGTGTGAAAATGACGACGACACTGTACTAGTCAGTGGGGTGCTAGACCCCGTGCAGTGAGCGCATGCACTGTGTGACCGTTGCATTCAAAATGACTGAGTAGGAGCAACGAATGTGCATCCAATTTTGCATTAAGCGTGAACATTCCTCTGCAGAAACCATTCGGATGATTCAGAAAGCTTTCAGGGACAATGCAATGAGTGCAGCGCAAATAAAAGTGTGGCACAAATGCTTCAAATATGGTCGAGAATCTGCTGAAAGTGATCCACGTTCTGGAAGGCCTGCAACAAGCAGAACACCTGAGAATGCTGACCATGTATGGGTTAGGTTAAGTGATGCTGGGAGAACTGTGTGAGGTCAAAGGTGCCTACTTTGAAGGGGACTGAGGTGTCATTGTCCTATGTACAATGTTTCCTGTAACTTCTTCAATAAATGTCTCTATTTTTCATATTACATGGCTGGACACTTTCCAGACAGACCTCGTATTTCCTTTATCCGTAATTTTCAAAGAACATGTCCATTTTGTAGTAAACTGATAACCTGTGTGATTATCTTTGAGCATATTTTGCTTTCCCTTTTCAGAAACAGGATTAAAAAGCTCAGTGGAGGAGAGGCCTTCTGATCATGTCCAGTTTTCTCCTCTTGCTCCCACAGGCTTCACAGGGACCATCCCTCACAGATCCTGTTGCAAGAACACAAGTGACACAGGTCCCACGATATCCATGGCTAACCTAGTCCAGGCTCAAAGGATCTTGCTCCAGAAATCATTTCCATTTCCCTAACCGCAGTGTGTTAGCTTTTCTTCGGAAGACCTGAATTAAATTCCAATTCCAGTTTTCCAAGCAGATGAAAAGATCTCTTCAGCACCATCTCCACACTTCTTTCTGGTTTTGGGGGGTTGTTTTGGTTTTTTTTTAAGTTTTCCTCTTACTCCACATACAAACTGCATTAATCCTATAAATGCTTCCAACTCTACTTCCCTCAACCTTTCGGTTGTCCTCTCTGCTCCCATTCTCTGCATCAGATTGGAGAGTGATCCCGGCACTGGTGTGGACCCTCGAGGTGCTGACACCCCCATTCTGCGTCAGGAAAGCTAACCCAGCTGTCTTAACCTCTCCTCGCATCGCCAGCACCTCAGTCATCTTTATGACTTTCTTTGGAACTCTCTCTAAAGGACCCCACATCATAGAACCTTTAGAGTTGAAAGAGCTTTTGTAAAGGTTATCTGGCCTATTACATAAGAGAAACTGACGTCTGAAAGAGGCTGCATGACACGCGGGAAGTCTCCCAGCTGACTGCCGAGGTTTAAGTAGATAGAAATCACGGGTCCCAGTTGCCATGAAAACATATTACCTCTTCCGTCCAAGCCCTACCCATATACAGGCTACCCCCGCTTTACACAGATCAGATATCGAAACGCTTCAGTTACCATCATCTAGTTAAGTAACACCCGTCCCTGAGTGAGACGACTCACAATGCAGTTCCTGGAACACAGGCACACCTCGAAGAAGTCGTTGGTTCAGTTCAAGACCACTACACCAAAGCGAATGTCACAATAAAGTGAATCACACTTTATTGAGTTTTTTTTGTTTCCAAGTGTATATAAAAGTTATGCTTACACTTACTGTAGTCTGTTAAGTCTGCAACAGCATTGTCTTAAGAAAAGTATATACCTTAATTAAAAAATACTTTATTGCTAAAAAATGCTAACGATCATCTGAGCCTTCAGTGAGTCATAATCTCTTTGCTGGGGGAGGTTCCTGCCTTGACACTGACGGTGCCAGCTGATCAGCATGGGGGTTGCTGAACGCTGGGGTGGCTGTGGCAGTTTCTTAAAACAAGACAACAATTACGTTTGGCACATTGATTCTTCCTTTCATGAAAGATTTCTCTGTAGCATGTGATGCTGTTTGATAGCATTTGACCCACAGTAGAGCTTCTTTCAAAATTGGAGTCAGTCCTCCTGCTGCTGCTTTATCAACTAAGTTTATGCAATATTCTCAATCCTGTGTTGTCATTTCAACAGTGTCCACAGCATCTTCACCAGGAGTAGATTCCATCTCAAGAAACCACTCTCTTGGCTCATCTGTGAGAAGCAACTCCTCATCTGGTCAAGTGTTATCATGAGATTGCAGCAATTCAGTCACATCTTCAGGCTCCACTTCTAATTCTAGTTCTCTTGCTCTTTCCACCACATCTGCAGTGACTTCCTTCACTGAAGTCTTGAACCCCTCAAAGTCATCTATGAGGATTGGAATCAACTTCTTCCAAAATCCTGTAAATGTTGATATTTTGACCTTTTCCCATGAATCACGAATGTTCTTAATGGCATCTAGAGTGGGGAATCCTTTCCAGAGGTTTTCAATTGATTTTGCCCAGATCCATAAGAGGAATCACTATCTATGGCAGCTATAGCCTTAGGAAATGTATTTCTGAAATAATAAGACTTGAGGGTCAAAATTTCTCCGTGATCCATGAGCTGTGTTAGCAGCATAAAAACAACATTCATCTCTTTATACATCTCCATCAAAGCTCTTGGGTGACCAGCTGCACTTTCAATGAGCAGTTATATTTTGAAAGGCATCTTTTTTTTTTTAACAGTAGGCAGAGTAAATCTAGTATAATTCTTAAGGGCTCTAGCATTTTTGGAATGGTAAGTGAGCACTGGTGTCAACTTAAAGTCACCAGCTGGATTAGTTCCTAATAAGAGTCAGGCTGTCCTTGAAGCTGTGAAGCCAGGCATTGCCTTCTATCTTTCTATGAAAGTCCTAGATGACATCTTCTTCTTCTACTAGAAGGTTGTTTTGTCTACATTGAAAAGCTGTTGTTTCGTGTAGCCATCTTTATCAATTACCTTAGCTAGATCTCCTAGATAACTTGCTGCAGCTTCTACATCAGCACTTACTGCTTCACCTTGCATTTTCACGGTATGAAGATGGCTTCTTTCCTTAAACCTCATGAACCAACCTCTGCTGGCTTCCAACTTTCTTACACACCTTCCTCACCTCTCTCAGCCTTCACAGAATTGAAGAGAGCTGGAGCCTTGCTCTGGGTTAGACTTTGGATTAAGGGAATGTTGTGGCTGGTTTGATCTTCTATCCAGACCATTCAAACTCTCTCCGTGTCAGCTTAAGGCTGTTTTGCTTCTAATTATTCATGTGTTCACTTTTTTCATGAAGTAGCCCTTTTAATTTCCTTCAAGAACTTTTCCTCTGCATTCACAACATGACTGACTGGTGCAAGAGGCCTGGCTTTCAGCCTATCTCAGCTTTCCACATGCCGTCTTCACTAAGCTTAATCATTTCTAACTTTTGACTTAAAGTGAGAGACTTGTGACTCTTCCTTTCACTTGAACACTTAGCGGCCACTGTAGGGTTATTATTAGGCCTACTTTCAATACTGCTGTGTCTCAAGGAATAGGGAAGCCCAAGGAGAGGGAAGGAGACAGGGAACCTTAGATTGGCAGAGCAGTCAGAACACAGAACTTTGATGGATGAAGTTTGCCGTCTTACACTGGCACGGTTTGTGCTGCCTCCAAACAATTACAATAGTAACATCAAAGAGCACTGATCACAGATCACCATAACAGATATAAATAATAAGTTTGAAATATTGCAAAAATTGCCAAAATATGACACAAAGACACAAAGAAAGCACATGCTATTGGAAAAATGGCCCCAATAGACTTGCTCAATGCAGGGTTGCCATAAACCTTCAATTTGTAAAAATCACAGTATCTGCGAAGCACTATAAAGCAAAGCACAATAAAAGGAGGTGTGCCTGTACATCAACTGTGAGTAAGTGCCTGAGTCCAGGCTTTGCAGCCAGCTCTTTGGCCCACAACGGATCACTATGTAAATAACAGATGGGTGTCAAGATCAGTGACCGATCAGGTGAATTTTTTCAAAGCCTGTCGGTGATAGGTCACTGCGCTGCTGTTATTCACGTACAGACAGCAAAGCGTGAGCTGTGTTGCTATCTTCCTCCCAGGTAAATGTATGCCATTTTATAAAGAAGGGTCGTCAAAAGAGGAAAGCGAACGACAAGATGCAAGTGCAGCAAAGAAACAAAAAATGATAATGCTGGAAGTGAAATTCAATTCTTTCATCAATGGAGTTATAGGAGAAACAGCTGCCCAGGGGACAGTGGCCCTGCTACTGGTGAGAGACTCCTCCTGTGCAGCTGGGGAGGCAAGTGCAGCCACAGGAAGCGGGAAGAGGTTGAGAGGAGAGGGATGACAACAGCTCAGAGGAAGAGATGCTGGGAAAAGAACGCATGTAAAAGGAGCCCTTGGAGATAGTTCACAATACTGAAGCACAGGAGATAAAATGTTGGATGCTGATGCAAGCTAAGGAAGGAGTATCGCCGCTCAAAGGCACAGGAAACTGCTCCCTCCACACTGGGAGCTGCATGGTGAGAGGGAGGCCAGCACTGTTCATGGCACTCTGGATACACAAAGGCACGTCATGCTTCAATTCTCAATGTCTCTAATGTTTACATCACAGTATCCTAAACAAATATTAGTCCTGCTGTTATTTGCCACTCCCTGTACATTGAAAATCAATAGTAAGGCAGTTATTAAAGTTTTGACAAAAAAAAATGTTTAAAGGTCAAGGGAACAATTATTTCCCCATTGACTATTAGATCACTTTGTGTGGTTTCAATTCACAGGGCCATTTTTATGATCCCATGTTACTGTGCAAAGTGAGGGCTATGAGCATTGGATATGTAGTATCACCTGTGGCATCAAAGTACAATTCTGTCCCTGTCGGGGCTAAACTAAAAACCTCCTTTTCACTGTTGGCAGACTCTAACTGGGGCTCAGCTTATGGGTAACCAGCTCCTACTGCCTCGGGGCATTAAGAGACATTTTCATATTTCTTCATTCAGAAGTAATCCCCGTCTCTTGGGGTCCCCATAGTGTGCCAGGAATTATCCTACAGGATGTCACAACAACCCCTGACGTAGGGATTAAGTGACTTGTCTGAGTAACATGGCAGAGGTGGAATCCAAAGCCAGTTCCCCAACTCCAAGCCACCCTCTCTCCAGCCTGTCCGTGTCCTCTGGTGGGAGCAATGGCGCCTCTTACTAAGGGTGGATATCCCCAAATCAGAATCTATCACAAACAGCAATGGCAAGGAATGGGGGCATCTCTGGGGAAATGTTGGCACAGGATTATTAACCAATGGTCATCAATCCAAGGCCACACTCATGCCTTCACAGAAAAGAACATGTGTATTTTACAAATCCAGAACGTAATATTCTATATTACTTAGTTCACTTTGAGTTTGTAATTGTTCATTTAAAGACAGTGGATATTCTTCTTAAAAGTAGGTCTTCAGCTGGTAAATACCACTGTGAATGCCACACCACGTGCCCTCTTAATCGACATCCTAAAAGAACATGAGGCTCTTGGGTTCTGTAGGAACCATTAGTGATGCTTTAGATTTATGAAAAAGGGAAAAATGTCTTGTTTGAATTTGGATCTGGTGTTCAAGCCTATATTTGTGAGAGGAGAGGTAAGTGCAGCTTAGGGGTAAGGGAATGACTCTGGAGCCACATCACCTGGTTCAATTATTGGCTCTACCACTTCTCACCTGTGTGACTTGAGGAGAGTTACTCGACCTCTCTGAGTCTCATTTCCTCAGCTATAGGATGGAGATATAATTACACTTACTTTATAGGGTTACGGTGAGGACTAAATGAGTTCATTTATGTGAAGCACCTAGAACAATACCTGGCACGTGTTATGCAACTATAAAATGTTAGCTATTATTACTCATGTTGTTATTGAAAAAAATAAATCTTCAAACAATATAGCCACACTATATAAAATGGAGAACAAATCTTATTACCCTTGTCATAACGACTCTCATGATTATTTCTTTTGAGTCATTTTTTAAATAAATTTTTTTGTTACTTAGTTGAAAAAAAATAAGCCAGAGTTTTTCCCTTCTCATCTTTTGCCTGATGTAGAGCCTATGATGCCCTCCGAAAATGAAACAAACTCACTTCAGAAAGGGCCTCATTCCAGACCCACGCACACGGACTGCGGGCTCCTCCCCGGCACCCGTGCTCACGTCATACATCTGCGCTTCTCCACTTCATGCCAGTCGCTCACACCGGATCTGCAGGTCTCTGCGCAGCCAGGAAGCCCCTCCGGTCCTTTGTCCTCCTTCCCCTTCACGTCTGTTTCCCTTATCTGACATTTAAAGTAGAAAAATACAGGGGATTTTTTTTAAACTGTTTCCCTTATCTGACATTTAAAGTAGAAAAATACAGGGGATTTTTTTTAAAGTCTCAATTCTTACTTAGGAGAAGTGAGCCTCACACACATCACCATTTGTTCAGGTACCTGGTAGCAGGAACACGGTACCTGGTAGCAGGAACGCGTTACCTGCTGGAAATGGTGGCAGATCGCCAGCTATCTGTAGAAAAGGATTTTCTAAGGCTGCGCAGAATAGAGATACTGCTGATGCACAAAGTGCTGCAATAACCTTAGTATCAATCTCCACTTTTCAGGGACACAGATTTTAAACATTTTATCACGTATTATCAGTTGATAGTGGCCATTGATAAACTATAAGAGACAGAATTCATGCGGAGTCAAAACTTGAAATGCTGTGTAATCCTGTCAGCCTCCCAGGTTCATGTCAATACAAGCACATAAACATGACTTACACAGCAAAGTCTGCTCTCTGCCGCCCTTCATTCTTGAGCATTTGCTCCCCCAAATTCTTTCTACCACAGCAGACATTTGCTGCATTCACTGACCTACAACTCGATCACAGCCTGTGGGTGTGAGCAAGGCTGCTTGGTGGGGGACCATACAGACTGTGAGGCTCTCTGAGGCTGGCTGGGGAAAGTCAAAAATCCACCCTGAAGCACTGAGAATACCAGCGGGCAGTCCTGCTTGGGGTCAACCTGTGCATTCCAGCCAACCACACCCAAGCTGCCCGAGAATGGGAGGGGGGGCGGCAAGCTGCATGGCTGGCTCCTTTGGCCACAGGCTGGGAACCACTTTACCTTTTCACCTATTTATTTTTTCTTCTGTAAAGAGTCAACAAATAATTAAGAATTTACTGGATAGGGCCGGGCATGGGGGTTCATGCCTGTAATCCCAGCACTCTGGGAGTCTGAGGCAGGAGGATCGCTTAAGGCCAGGAGTGCAAGAAAAGCCTGGGCAACATAGCAAGACCTTGTCTCTACAAAAAATAAAAAAAATTAGCCACGCGTGCTGGTGCGTGCCTGTAGTCCCAGCCATTTGCTTGAGTTTAGGAGTTTAAGCTTACAGTGAGCTGTGATGGTGCCACTGCACTCCACCTTGGGCAACAGAAGGAGACCCTGTCTCTAAGAAAAAGAAAAGAAAGAAAAAAAGAATTTATTGGATAGTCATACTGTATACCTATGAGCTCAGCAGTTAATAGTACAAAATTTTTTTAATGAGTTGGCAGTTAGTATGAACTTCATACACAAAAATTTGGTAACATACATAATTGGTATTCAATCATGGGTGTGTATGAGAATTAGTAAAACTTAAACCCAAATAAGAATATTTGCAATACTACCCAAAGATTTCATTTTCTTCTTTTTTTTTTTTTTAATAGAGACAGGGTCTCGCTCTGTCGCCCAGGCTGAGTGCAGTGGCATGGTCATAGCTCACTGCAGCCTCAAACTCCTGGGCTCAAACAATCTTCCCACCTCAGCCTCCCGAATGGCTGGGACTACAGGTGCACACCACCACACTTGGCTAATTTTAAAATTTTTTGTAGATATGGGGTCTCACTATGTTGCCCAGGCTTGTCTCAAACTTCCTGGGCTCAAGTGGTCCTCCCCCCTTGGCCTCCCAAAGTGCTGGAATTACGGGCGTGAGCCACCATACCCAGCCCAGATTTCACTTTCGAACCTAGATTTGTCTATTGTGGTTATCCAAAACTTCTATACTGTATACCACATTAATTTAAAGAGGTTTGAAGCCAGTGGAATAAAGAGATTTTAAGTGTCATGTTTTCTTAGGTTAGAAGTGTCAAAATCACATTTTAGCACAATTTCAAATGTTTTAAAATGTTATTTTAGTTGCTAAAAATCTTGAAATAAAGCCTCCTTTATTGCAGAATGCCTCTTGTATTTATCATGAATTAAACCAAACCAAACAAAAACCTGTTTATATCACGTGTCCCTGGTTTTCACAGAGAGGGGGACGTGAGTGTGCCTGTGAGTGTGGGGTGTCTGCATAAACACACACGCACATACACACACACACATACACACAGGCACTTCACCTTCCTCCTCTTAATCCTGACCTCTCAGGTTTCTGCGTATCAATACACACCCACCTGGCTGGCAGACCTTGCACAAAGTGCCCTTCAAGATTTAAAAAAAAAAAAAAAGCAACACAATTTGAAAGTGGACGATGACGACCCATGGAGGCCCGGAAAGAGAAAGGAAGGAGCGGAGGGTGAGACCCAGACAGACAGACAGGCTCAAGGAAGCCGCGTCCCCGGGTCTGGGCTGCGCACCCTATCGGCAGGTACTGGGCTCCTCACGGCTGCAGACTTGCTTAGCATCACAATCGGCTGTCTGCCCAGGAGGATGAGGTAATGTCTAGGTTTAATGCCAAAATCTCCCTAACTGGCAGGACACATCGGGTAAATATTTCTACTGCAGGAGACCACATTCATTTGATGCTGCTGCCAGTTTTATTACTGTTATTATGCTCATTAATATTAATACTCAGCCATAGTACCTGTTTAAGATTGAAGATGGGAAAAACAGGGTTTTTGCTGAAGTCATATCAGCAGGTGCGGGAGTAAAGGAATAAGCCCCCCATGGTGCCCCCAGCCCCAATATCCCCCTAACAATGGTGCCGCAGCACCAGCCTCCTGCAATCCCTACCAACAGCATCAGCTGCACAGAGACCCCCTGCAACCTCCTCTCCAGGTGGCTGTAAATCTGGAGCCAATCAGTGAGAATGGTTTGGGGGTGGTGGGCAGGTGGGGCTTAAAGCCCCCTTTCAAGCTACCTTAATAGTTAATATTTAGAGATGTAATAGAATTTACAGGTCAGATTGCTAATGGTTTATTCTCCCTTCTGAAAAACAATTCTAAATTTGCTATGCCATCTATTTTTGATGATCTGTTTTATGGCCTCACCAATTACAGGCACTGTGGTGCCGACACCCACCAGATCCCCTAGCTTGTTCCCTTAGTGGTCGTGTCTCTGTGGTTACTGTCAACAATCCACACTCACTTTGCAGCAGATCATCTTATAGAAGCGTTTGCAAATACGCTCAAGGCTTCTTTCCTTTCATTTAGATTTTCCCCATTGTTACTAGATGAGGCCTCTGACATAAGCTTCTATTCAGTTAAAAAGAGAGAACGTTTTTCTGGGAGTCAGAAACTGAATGTGGAAATTCACATGGGTTTCACAAGGGACTACCAACAAGGGAAGGTCACAAACTGTCACAGATTCGATCTCCTCATGCTGAGGAGTTGGGAATAATGCTGCCCTCCCACAGGCATTATTCCAGTAGGAGGCAGGAAAGCAGGATGCCAAGGTAAATTCTTCCCAAAAAGGCACTGTACAAGCAGCGCCAGTGTTGCCGACAACACAAAAGAACATCTAAGACCCAACATCATGCGACAACAAGAGGGAGACATGACCACCATCCTACATCATCTCCTCTAAAGGATGGAATTCAGGAGACAACTCCTCCACTGCACCAAATGTGGCGAAATCACTAGAAAGACACTATTCCTGTGCCCAGTGAGGGGCAGGCCAGCCCAGTTAGCTGCTAAGAGTGTCTACACAGAGATGCCACGAAGTTAGCTCAATATTTTTTTAAAAGGTCAAACAACCCTCCCTAAACAAAGAGTTTCAAGTTATTCCTAACATTTCCAAATGTCATGTCTTGGACAACATGTCTACACCAAATATGTGCTTCTAGAGAGGAGACCAAATGTCCCTGTGAGTCAGGAAGGTAATGCTTTAGAGGCAAGCAGGCAAGGAAGTGAGACAATAGTGGTGGCTGTCGTGAGGAGAGTGGAGATGTGGCTGCTTGTCCCAAGAACAGTATCGGAAGGAAAGTTGAGCACAGGAAAGGAAGGGGAGCGTGGAGACTTTCCACAGTGGGGGCAAGCATGTAGCCAAAGGATTTCTTCAACGTCCCCTTATGCCAGCACAATCACCCAACACACATCAGCCCCGGCTGACAGATAATATTTCTTCTCACTGTAGCTGTGGTTTTCAGAAGTCATTCTTTTTCCTTCCCAAAAGGGAGGGCTCTCATCATATACAAGAAAATTAAGGCTCCCCCAAATGTGTTTTGATTTGATTTGATATTATGAGATGAAAGCTGCTTATACCTTCTTACAGTGCTTAGTAAACTATTTTTGAAAAATGGTAATAATTAAGAAGGGTTAAAAATAAAAGTATAATAGTCACCCTTTTAAAAACGCCATAAGAACCCTTCTTCAAGTTGTAATAAAAAGAAGCTAAATAATATTCCCACTAGCCAAGCAGTCTAAACCGTATTTAGACTAGAGAATGAGCACTATGAGTCAGGCAGCAGACTGGATGGAAATTACTAATTAATTGAACATTATAGCTTTAGAATGCATTAACTCATCTAAAATACACGCACATTTCTTATGTTCTGCTAAACTAATACAAGCAAAATTTTTAAAGATTATTAATGGGGAGGTTCTAATCCTGATGCTGCCTGGTTCTTGTCTTCCAGCCCGCTGAGGTCCCAGGCACAGGGCTGCCAGAGACTTGCTGGGACAGACAGACATGTGAGCACATTTTATACTACGTGATTTTAATTTTGGTTTATGTTAATGCAGTGGTTTTGTGGTAACTGCCACAAACCTTGAAATCACACCCCTTCCCTCCCACCTCCCAATCCCTTTATTAACTCAAGTACAGGGGACTTTGGCTCCAACACCAGAACTGAGCGTCAAATTTCTGTGACGTGCTCCTCTCTAAAACCATGGAATGATGTGACCCAGTTCAGCACTGATTCTTGAGTCTCCCTAACTCTAAACACTCTAAATTTAACTGGATACTTCAAAAGTTGGATTTTGATCTCCTCTGTTCTTCATCTCCACAGGGGACACAGCTCAACTTCCACAGGAAAGATTTAGGTCAGATGAAAAGATGGTATTAAAATCTTCAACAAAAGATTTGTTAAGCATTAGACTGTGCTACTACTGTAGAAACCTCATCCGCTGAAAATCTTTTAATAGAACCAAGAGGGAGGTGAGGGCCCTCTGGTTCACCACAACTTCAAACAAGAGCCCACGAAAACCATTCTGGGCAGCAAGACTGGCTCATTTTTAAGGTGTGTTTCTTGCTTTTCCAGAGAAACAGATTCCATAATCTTCCTTAACAATCTCCTTCTAGTTCCTGACAGTCCTCACAACACGGGATTCATTTCTTTACGATTAACCCAAGTCTTCAAAGCTGCCACAACGCTCACTTCCTCCTGTGGACTCACTGGCACCAATGGTGCACAGCTGGTGCCTGTCCTCTGCGTAATAACTCTTCCTGTCCCTCCACACACAGCCAAACCTCCTCCAGGCAACGCAGGGAGGCCAGTGGGGTGGCAGGAGGCCACGGGAGCCAGGGTTTGTTACAGAATTTAAAAGGGACCTGGGGGGTGTAAAATTAACAGGAAAAAATTCCACAAGGAGGCTGGCAGTTGAAGGCAAAGGCAATTCGACTGAGCCAGATGAATGGAGGTCGGCAAGCTCACAGAATGCTGTGAAATAACAGCATTGTAATTGTGCTGTGGGACCCAGGTGGGGCACATAATCCCTCTGAGTTTCCATTGTCATCTCCATGCAAAATTAATAACTTAATTGCCTACAGAAGGGGGCTGGGCCCAATGACCTTTGAGGTCCTTTCTTGTTCTATAATTTGTAATTTTATTAACCTATTCATTACCAGCCCATCTTAGGTACTCTACAGGTTACTAAACCAATTCTTAGAAGCAGGTCGGGGAAGATTTAAGAATCCTTGATATATTTCTTCCCCTTTTACTAAGACACGTTATTAGTAACACCCCCTTTCAAGAACACCATCTTATACTTCAGGAAGGGGGAAAAAATATACCCTTGTATTTCCTCTAAAAGATAAATAAATGGATTCACTGCAAGTGACAGCACCAAAGCTGTTTCTCAGGCTGATGAATAGAAAACGTTTGTTGACTAAAGGCAAGCTTAGAGAAACAGATGAGATACATTTATAATTTCATTCATCAGTAGAATTTTAAGCTCTGAGATTTGTCAACTACAGAACAAAGAGATTTGGGTTTAATTCCTTTTGCAATTCTGGGTCCCCCCTACTATGTTCACCTCTGACACCAAAGCCATGAAACTGTTTCACAATGTATGAAACAAAGCCATGAGACAAAATGATTTCGGATTTTACTTTTATGATGAAACTATATTTATGGACATACATTGGAATTTTAATAGTCTTTCCTCAGAATCCCACCATATGAGCCTGTCTCAATGGTCCCATCCACTTACATTAAGAGAGAGACATTTTCTCAGAGAATGATTTACTCACTGTGAAAACATGGGGAAGTGGAAATCTTTCCTTGGTGCCAAATAAGACCTTAAGAGCCACCCTAACTGCCAAGGCAGAGCCAGTAGGTTGAATGGGGTTGGACTGTATCTGGGACTGGATATGGGCCCATTAGTTTCACTCTCACAATTGTAACAAAAGGATAAAGTGGCCTTGAAGGACAACATGTACACAGAGAAAACACCAAATTACAAATTACCATCTTTAAAGACCTGCTTAACAATCACTTAATAATCCATGGATAAAGGCTTCATCCTTGGAAAGCAATAAGGACTCCAAACTTCCTACCAGTTACGTACTTTCTTCAAGTTCCCACTATAAATGTCATTTATTTAATGCATATTTTCTATACAACAGGCAACTGTCAAAATGTATCATAAGAGAAGACATTTTACCTGTTTTATGAAAGAGTTTCAGTGGAAAAAAGCACCCACAAGCTTCAGTTCCTAAGCTCTTCACCTGAAACTGTGCTGAAATGAGTCCCATGAGTCTGTTTTTTTGTTTTAACTGAAGCAGGAGTTAGATGAAGATTTTATCTCCCCTTTCAGTGCATATATGTTTTTGTGTCAGACAAGCCAAAGGGTAACACAACTGGAAAACAGTAAATGTCAATGTTTACTCTGCGCCTTCCTTTTCCATTTTTAAACCACAATGCCTCCTCTCAGCATGAGTAATTGCAACCGTCCTGCTCCTTCTCCCCCGACGGCTCCAGCTCTTTCTGTGTCCAGGTAGTGTATGCAGTCGGCTGTCCCCCAAACATGGGAGGGATGAGGCGCCGTTGGATGGCCAGGAAGACAGCCTCCTCACCACACAGGAGAGTCGTGGCACTGTGTCCGCGGGGTCTGGGGCCATATGCCTCCGTCTTGGGCACTGCAGGGCCAAGGGGATGAGGGAGGCCCAAGACAAGGTGCGTTTCTCTTCCGGAGGACCACAGGGCCAGGGGCCAAGGATGGCATGGCTGGGCTTTCACCATCCCCTTTGCTTTTCCATGTCCCCTTTTGTCTAAAATAGCCAGGCCCAGTGGTGGATGCAGTGAAGAGCTCATGTTCTGCTCCAAGCAGGGATGGGATCTCCTGGTACAGACAGAGAAAAACATTTCATCTCTGCCCCCTCAGTTCCTTGCCTGAAGAAGAAAAGCTCTTATGTTATGAGTCAAGCAGGGTGTTCTATGCCCTAATGAAAAGATACTATTCAAATATTGGAAAATATTTCCAAAGCATTCAAAGCACTTTTCAACTGAGGATACCTTTTTTCTCAGAAACTTAGGAGCACCAAAGCCAGAACCAGAAGGGGGTGTACAGTGCAAAAGAGGAAAAATGATTTATTTGCTTTTACATAAAATATTTTTAGTGATCAATGCTTCCAAGATCTACTTTTTTGAAGGTTAATTTTCTCTCTTAATTTTTTTCTAGCCCTAAAAGCTGACTCCGTGGTCTAATAAAAATGCAAAAAGAAACTTCATGACCACATTTTTACACAGAACTACACTTTTGTGCCAAAAAATAAAAAAAGACTCATGCAATTAAAAAGGAAAACCAGGAGTGTCAGGACCAGACTTCAGATGAAGGGTGTGCACATCCTGGTATCAGTGGACTTGTATAACAGAAAATGGTTTTAAAATGGTCTGAGACAATGAAACTTCTTGGCTGTAATCAACATGTCAAGGTGTTTGGAAAGGACTGCATTTCACCATTTCACTATACTCACTTCTAAAGGAACAGCAGGAGCAGGCGAGCCATGGGGATAGAGAAAACGAGGGGGCGGGAGCACGGCTCGACCTGGCACTCCCCAGGGCACGCAGATGGCCCAGATGTTTCAGGAGTGGCTGGAGTCACGTTCCCTCTTCTGGGGAGCAGCGAGACCTGGCAGGGCATCTTCAGTCTCAGGACTTGGGGCATGCACCCAGCCCAGATGTGGACCAGGTGGGCACCATGGAGAGGGGCTCCCAGGAGGGTCAGCCTACCGGACCCAGGATCTCCCTGGAAAAGACCTAAGGGCCTGGGACACCTTCTCGAAGGCCACCCCGGTCTATGGAGACCCCACTCTGGAGTACGGTCAGACAACACCCCATGGCCATCCTGTGTCCTTTTAGTGAGGTGACCTGTCCATTGGGGCCAAGGGAGAAAGCGTTTGCAAGGAGCCACTTCCTCCCAACTGGATTACAAGAAAAGCAAATGCACAGTAGCAAACTGAGATTAGAACACAGAAGGAAGGGAGAATCCCTTTCATTATTCTAGGTAAAACAGACATTCCATGGGATTTTTACCTTTACAGCAAGGCAAAACAGAAACAAGTGCAACCCTGGGCAGCAGAGGCAACTTGGAACTAGAGGAAAACTTCTTAAAAAGACAAATTCTGTCAAGACCCAGGGAACACGGGGAAAAATCCAGATTCACTGTTCTGAAGGCCTGGGGGAGACGCCCTGCAGCAGCCCCCAGGCGGGGAAGCCCTGCAGCAGCTCCCTGCATGCACACCCCTACATTTCTCAGTCCTGACAGTGCCACTGTCTCTACCCTTCCTGACCATTGAAGGAGCAGAAACATGACCTGTTTCTGGTTAGACTTGCCCTATGAGTCTTAGAGAATGTCAAGTTGCATTTTCAATGGGGGGCAAAAACTATATGAAAGTAACACAAATTATGCCTATTATATTCATTATATGCATAAAATATACTATTTCACTGCTAGATACACTAAAGCAAGCTTAATAGCCATCCATAAATTTGATGATGGAAATACCTCTGCTTTTCCTTCAGTGATTAATGCGAGCCTCCTTGTGGGGTTCTGCAAATTCAATGATCTGATATCACCAACATGAAAAGCTTTGACCTGACATGGACAGGCCTCTACACTGTCACCTGATGGGAAAGCAGTGGATTGAGAAATAGGAGATCTATTTTCCTGGCCTCTAGTTCTGGGTCTTGTTCTTTGTAAAATGGGCATAAAACTCACCTCTGGACCACCTGACATTAGCTTTATTACTGCTTATATTCAAACATCCTTCCTGCACTCAAATGCTTCTTTTTTTTTTTCTGGAATATTACAGGGAGTACAAACGTTTTGGTTATATGGATTGCTTTTATACAGTTTAAGTCAAAGTTATAAGTACGTCCATCACCCAGAGAGTGTGCATTGTACCCATTAGATGTGAATTTACCCATCCCCCTCCTCTCCCCTCCCACCTGCTTGATTTCTGTTGAATTTTACTACCATATGTGCGCATGAGTGTTGATAATTTAATTCCAATTTCATGGTGAGTACATGTGGTGTTTGTTTTTCCATTCCTGTGATACTTCACTTAGAAGGATGGTCTCTGTTCCATCCAGGTTGTTACAAAAGGTATTAGTTCACCATTTTTTAATGGCTGAGTAGTACTCCATGGTATATATATACACCACATTTTATTAATCCACTCATGAATTGGTGGGGACTTGGGATGTTTCCACATCTTTGCAATTGTGAATTGTGCTGCTATAAACACTCAAGTACAAGTGTCTTTTTTTATAAAATGTCTTTTTTTCCTTTGGGTAAATACCCAGTAGTGGGATTGCTGGATCAAATGGTATCTCCTTTTCTTTGAGGTATCTCCAGACTACTTTCCACAGAGGTTGTACTAGTTTGCAGTCCCACCAACAGTGTATAAGTGTTCCTTTCTCTCCACCTCCACACCAGCATCTGTTGTTTGGGGACTTTTTGATAAAAGTGATTCTCACTGGTGTTAGGTGATATCTCATTGTGGTTTTGATGTGCATTTGCCTGATGATTAGAGAAGGTGAGCATTTTTTCATATGTTTATTGGCCATTAGTGTATCTTCTTTTGAAAAGCTTCTGTTCATGTTTTTGCCCACTTTTTAATGGAGTTGTTTGATGTTTTCTTGCTGATTTGCTTGAGTTCTTGGTAGATTCTGGTTATTAGCCCTTTATCAGATATTCACCATGCAAATATTTTCTCCCACTCTGTAGGTTGTCTATTCACTCTATTGATTGTTTCCTTGGCTGTGCAGAAAATTTTTAATTTAATCATGTCCCATTTATTTATTTTTGTTGTTACAGTTATTGCCTTTGGGGTCTTCTTCATAAATTCTTTGCCTAGGCCAATATCTGTAAGAGTTTTTCCAAACTGTCCTTCTAGAATTCTCATAGTTTCATGCCTTAGGTTTAAGTCTGTTATCCATCATGAATTAATTTCTGTGAGTGGTGAGAAGTACGGATTCTGTTTCAGTCTTCTACATGTGGCTATCCAATTTTTCCAGCACCATTTATTGAATAGGTATTCTTTTCCCCATTGTATGTTTTTGTCTGCTTTGTCAAAGATCAGATGGCTATATGAGGAAAGTTTTATATCTGGGTTCTCTGCTCTGATCCATTGGTCTATGTCTCTGTTCTTGTGCCAGTACCACCCTGTTTTGGTTACTATAGCCTTGTAGTATAGCTTGAAGTCTGGTAAATTGATGCCTCCCAATTTGTTCTTATTGCTTAAGGTTGCTTTGGCTATTCAGGGTCTTTTCTGGTTCCACATGAAGCATACAATTATTTTTTCTAGATCTGCAAAAAATGACGTTGGTATTTTAATGGGCATTGCACTGAATCTGTAAGTCACTTTGGGTAGTATAGACATTTTAACAATGTTGATTCTGCCGATCCATTAGCATGATATGTTTTTCCATCTGTTTACATCCTCTGCAATTTCTTTCCTCAGTGTTTTGTAGTTCTCTCTGTAGAGGTTTTTCACCTCATTGCTTAAATATATTCCTAGGTATTTTATTTTCTTTGTTGCTATTGTAAAAGGTATTAGGTCTTCGATTTGATTCTCAATTTGGCTGTTGTTGGCATATATGAAAGCGACTGATTTGTGTACATTGATTGTGTAACCTGAGACTTTGCTGAATTTATTTATCAATTCCAGGAGTCTCTTGGTTGAATCTTTGGGGTTTTCTAGATATAAGATCATATCGTCAGCAAAGAGTGAAAGTTTGACCTCTTCTTCCCCATTTGGATACCTTGATTTCCTTCTCTTTCCTGATTGCTGTGACTAGGACTTCCATCACTATGTTGAAAGTATGGTGACAGTAGGAAACCTTGGTTCCAGTCCTAAGTGGGAATGCTTTCAATTTTTCCCCATTCAGTATGATGTTGGCTGTGGATTTGTCATATATGGCTTCTATAATATTGAGCTATGTTCTATCTATGCCTATTTTGTTAAGAGTTCTTATCATAAAGGGGTGCTGAATTTTGTCAAATGCTTTTTCTGTGTCTATCGAGAGGGTAATGTGGTCTTTGTTTTTGCTTCTATTTATGTAGTGAATCACTTTTATAAATTTGTGTATGTTGAACCATCCTTGCATCTCTGGGATGAAGCCCACTTGATCATGGTGGATTATTTTTTTGTTGTGCAGCTGAATTCAGTTTGGTAGGATTTTATTGAGAATTTTTGCATCTATATTCATATGGGATATTGGTCCGTAGTTTTCTTTTTTGTTGTGTCCTTTCCTGGCTATGGTATCAAGCCAGGATATTGGCTTTGTAGAATGAATTGGGGAGGATTCCTTCCTTCTCTATGTTATGAAATAATTTCTGTAGTATAGGTACTAGTTCTTCTTTGTAGGTCTGGTAAAATTTGGCTATGAAACCATCTGTCTGGGACTTTTTTTGTTGGGAGATTTTTATTGCTGCTTCAATTTTGTTACTTGATATTGGTCTGTTCAGGAGTTCTATTTCTTCCTGATTGAGCTTAGGGAGGTTGTGTGTTTCTAAGAATTTGTCCGTTTCCTCAGCATTTTCAAGTTTATGTGCATAGAGATTTTTATAGTATTCAGAGATCATATTTTGTATTTCTGTGTTATCAGTTGTAATATGTCCTTTTTCATTTCTGATTGAGCTTATTAGGGTCCTTTCCTTTCTGTTTCTGGTTAATATAGTCAGAGGCCTGTCAATTTTCTTCACATTTTCACAGAACCAACATTTTGTTTCATTAATCTTCTGTATAATTCTTTTGTTATTGATTTCATTTAGTTCTGCTCTGACTTAGTTATTTCTTTTCTTCTGTTTGGTTTGGGATTGGTTTGCTCTTCCTTTTCCAATTCCTTGAGACGATTCATTAGATCGCTGATTTGTGATCTTTCTGTCTTTTGGATGTAGGCATTTATGGCTATGAATTTTCCTCTTATGACTGCTTTTGCTGAATCCCACAGATTTTAGTAAGTTGTGTCCCCTTTGTCATTTAGTTCTAAGAATCTTTTGATTTCCATCTTGTGGGAAATGAATGAAAAATTTATTAAGGAAATCAAATTATTTTTAAAAAATCAAACAGAACTCCTAGAAATGAAAAATTCATTCAAGGAAATACAAAACACAGTGGAAAACCTTAAGAATAGGCTAGATCGGGCAGAAGAGAGAATCTCAGAGCTTAAAGATAACACCTTTGAGTTTAAAAAGTCAGTCAAAGAGAAAGATCTGAGAAACAAGAGGAACAAACAAAACATACAAGAAATATGGGATTATGTAAAGAGACCTAACATAAGAATCATAGGTATCCCTGAGGGTGAAGAAGAAAATACACAAGGGTTGGAAAACCTATTTGAGGGAAATTGAGGAAAATTTCCCTGGCCTTGCTAGAAATCTAGATATCCAGGCACAAGAAACTCAAAGGACCCCTGGGAGATTCATAGCAAAGAGACAATCACCACAACACATTGTCATCAGACTGGCCAAAATAAACACGAAAGAGGCCCTCCTATGGGCCATAAGGCAAAAGCATCAGGTAACTTACAAAGGAAAACCCATCAGACTAACTGCAGACTTCTCAACTGAAACCTTACAAGCCGGAAGGTACTGGGGCCCCATTCTCAGTCTTCTCAAACAGAATAATGGCCAGCCTAGAATTTTAATTCCTGCAAAACTAAGTTTCTTATATGAGGGAAAAATAAAGACTTTCTTAGACAAGCAAACACTGAGGGAATTTGTCAAGACCAGACCTGCCCTGCAGGAAGTACTCACAACTGCATTCTACATGGATCAGCACAATAGACACCCACCAGTATAAAATTACCCAAAAATAAAAGGCCAGAGCCCAGATATCACAATGGCTCAAGAGGTAAAACAAAGCAATAAAGTTCCACTCAACAGGATGAACAGAAATCCATCCCACTTACCAATTCTCTCAGTAAATGTGAGTGGCTTGAACTGCCCACTCAAGAGACATAGGCTGGCTGAATGGATAAAAAATACAAGCCAAATATCTGCTATCTCCAGGAAACACATCTAACCCACAAGGACTCATTCAGACTCAAGGTGAAGGGATGGAAAACAATATTCCACGCAAATGGATACCAAAAGAAAGCTGTGTAGCCATTCTCATATCAGATAACATAGACTTCAAATCAGCAAAAGTAAAGAAAGACAAAGATGGTCATTGTATAATGGTGAAGAAAACAATTCAACAAGACATAACAATCCTAAATATTTATGCACCTAACACAGGTGCACCCAGATTCATAAAGCAAATTGCACTTGATCTAAACAAAATGATAAACAGCAGCACCATAATAGCCAGGGAGTTCAACAACCTACTGACAGAACTGGACAGATCCTCCAAACAGAAAATAAACAAAGAAACAAGGTACTTACATAGAACTCTAGAACAAACGGGCCTAACAGACATTTACAGAACATTCTTCCCAAAAACCACTGCATATATGTTCTTCTCATCAGCTCACAGGACATTCTCTAAGATTTAACACATCCCAGGCCACAAAACATGTCTCAACAAGTTTAAAAAAACAGAAATTATACCACATGTCTTCTCAGACCACAGAGGAATAAAATTAGAAATCAATTCCCACAGAAACACTCAACTCTACGCAAAGTCATGGAAATTAAACAACCTTCTGCTATCTAGTTATTGGGTCAAGGAGAACATTAAGATGGAAATCAAATGCTTCTTTTGCTATAAAATCAAGCATTAGCATCTTCAGTATGGGTTACTGAACTACACTTCCCAATGTTACATATAATCTTTAAAGGAAACAAACACAAATTAGATTCATTGGTACCAGGTATCAATTATTTCAAACATACACAGTATTGTGAACAATAGTAAGTCACCTTTACTCTCATTCAATTTTAAATGTTGTCTGTCTTAGAGCATCTCTGTGAAAATCTCTTTGTCCTTAAGCTGGACACACACACACAGGTGCCAGTCTGTAGGCTGAGCTTGATGGGTGCTTGGTGACAGAGCCAGTGACCAGTGGCCACCACCTGATCGTGGAGAAGCAGCCAGCCAGACTTGGGTTCCAAAGGTCATCAGCTGCAGACAGAAAGCATAACTCTTGGGATGTTTCATCATCCCCATGGCCTTACAGGTAGACATTTATCACAAATTATTAACAAAACACTGTGGTACAAACACAGCACACCCCTACCCCTCATAATTAAGTACAAAGGGCTCTGCATCTCGTAGTCCACGGCCTTTTCCAGAAGGTGGTCTACAGCAGGAGGGGCCCCTCTACCAAAAAGAGGAGCAGAGACAGGCCGGCCACCCACTGCGTTAGACTAACTCCCTCTGGCAGCACAGTGATTCACTCTGTGGCTCATTTCCAACATCTGACAGATTCGGTCTAGAGACACAGAATATCGTCATTAGAGAGACGAGAACAAAAATCTAAAAGGGAGGGGGGAGTGTAGGAAACTTCAGCTCACCCAAAGAGCAATGGACTCCAAGCCTGGCACAGCCAACAGCTGGTTAACTTCTTGGTTGTGGGAAATACCAAAACCCCACTGTTTCATACTTTCTGAGGGTCTGTTTCAGTTCTAGTGGGGGAGGAAGCACGTTCCATTCACAATATTACAGCACAGAGAGGCTGGAGAAGACCCCCAGCCCCACTCCAGGTCCCTGCCCTCTCTCCCAAGGCCCCAGGGCCCTGGCATTGGGCAGACTCCCATCTGCACACACTAGTGTCCTGGGACTGCCGCAGCCTGCACAGCACCACACTGTGCAGGACGAGGGACACACTTGTCAGGGGGATGGCAGAATGTGCATTTTTTGCTTTTAATAGTCCTTTTCTTCCTTCTGGAAAACATCATTTAAAAAAAACTTCCCCTGGAAACTTCTATAAACCATAAGATGAGGTAAGGCTGAAGAGGCTTTTAAGCTATAATTTTTACATTTGTTATTGAGGTATAGTATACATATAGAAAAGCACACATATTATAACTTACAGTTTTCACAAACTGAACACATCTATGTAAATTTTTTAATTTGGACTGTGATATTTTGAAATAAAAACCTCACAAAAGGATACATAAACTGAAAAGGTGTTCAGCTTTAATGTAATTCTCTTGCTAACATTTTATAATATAGGTTGAATGTCCCTTATCTGAAATGCCTGGGATCAGAACTATTTCAGATTTCATATTATCTGCACTATACTTAAGCATCACATCTCTAATCCAAAAATCAGAAATCTGAAATGCTCCAATGAGCATTCCTTTGAGCATCATGTCAGCACTCAAAAAGCATCTGATTTTGGAACATTTTGGATTTCAGATTTTTGGATTAGGGATACTCAACCTGTAGATGTTGACAAAGTCATAAAGCTGAAGGGAATATAAAAAACTAGAGCAAGGTAGATCACAGTAAGTCACTTCGGTACGTGAGCTTTACCCTAATGGTAAGTTACTGGCCATTAGCACACAGTGGGAGCAGATGGGGTGTCCAAGACAGGAGTCTCCTGGTCTCTGAAAAATGAACCCCAGGTTTAATTCTGACCATAATGGCGGTTTAGGAAAAGCATGCACTCCCTGTGGCCAAGCCTCTTCCAAGTAGGGAAAACCTGAATTTTATTCACTTTTGTCATGAGTTATTTATAAAAGTAAAAGAGATATATGTAACTTTATTCATCTCTTAGCCATTTTCCTTCATCCCTGGCACAAAATCCCCTCCCTTCCTCTTCAATTCTAGGTTCCTGTAAGTCACTTGTTTTAGAAGCAGACACTGGGGTATTTTAATGCAGCAAAGGCCTTGGACACTAGGAACGTGGTTCTGCCCCACATGCTGGGAAAGGGCTGTGTTCCACACCTGTCTGTGTAAGGAACACTTGGCAGGGACCTCCACCCATGCTGGGCTGCTCGGGGGTGTAAGCCTCTAACTTACAAGCCATGACAAGCATTTTCCATCTGTGCATCTCCTGCTGACATGACAGGGCATCTGCGTGTGTGCTCACATGTGAGTGTGTACATGTGTGGGGTGTGTCTGCAGGATGGAAGACTGAGAACATAGCAGCCTGTTCTAGGTGATGGAAAACAGGAGGAATCTGTTACAACTAAAACTGCCTGGAAGTAACAGCAATTTGGTGTCTCCAGAGGCTCTGCCTCCTCAGGCGTGCACAGGGCTGCCTAGGACACGGGGAATGCCCAACAGTGACCATCTTGGGCTGGTTAAAAGACACAGGACGTTTGCTCCATCCCTAGTGTCAGTGTAGCTCTCACTCAGCAAACATGCTGCAGAAATGCACCTGGAAGGATGGCAGGATGGAAACAAGACAGACTTTAAGCTCCGCCACATTCCAGGGCCTATTTCAGCCTTGCTTGTCCACACCCCAGAAGGTGGGTGCAGCAGGCACAGGGGCATGCACAAGGGCGTCAGCTCTTTCCCCCAGTGGGTCCTGCCCTGCTCTCCCCAACCAGTCCAGCCCCAGCTCTGCCCTGGGGCACTCTCCTGGCCTGACAGGACCCACAGCAGGCACTTGACACCAGAGCAGGAACAAGCTAGGAGCGAGGGGCAGATGGGGAGGAGGGAGAGACCTGGGGTACCAGGCAGCCTCTGAGGCCCTGGCTGTCCTGGAAAGGGAGGAGCTTAGGTGGGCTGATGTGCTGACCCAAGGCTCAGCCTGCTGGTTTTCCAGGAGGAAGCCAGGACTATTCTCTAAAGTCCTCCTGGCCCAAAGCCCTGCACTGCTTCCCCCTTACTTGGACTGAAATTCAAATTCCTCACCCAGGACCACGAGGCCCTAACCAGGCCTCTGGCCTCCGAGCCCGGTGCTGCTCCAGGACACCGTCCATGCGGCCACCCTGCAGCCCTAGCTCTCCCTCCCCACCTGGCCCCGAATCCCCTGATGTTACATGACAGTTTGTTTATCTGCAGTCTCCAAAAAGGCAGGGGCTTTGCTTATTCGGTGTTTTATTAGCAGTGCTACAGACATCACAAGAGTCCAGTAGCACTTACTGGATGAATGAAAGAGCAAACAAACGGATTAATCGGGTAATGCAGGCAGGCAGCCCACAGACGCCCGGAACCCTGGCAGCCAGAGGGAGCGACGGGGGAGTTCTCAGCCTCCGCAGCCAGAACACGAAGCTGATGACAGGTGAAGGTGTCGGCATCTCTGTCCTCAGCAGAGGACCCTTGGCTCTTCTCTGGGCAGCCTTCCCTGCTCTTGCCCGGGGCACTGCCGGGCAGCCCGCAGCTGGAGGCCCCACGAGCAGCCTAAGCCAGGGGAAGAGGGTGGGCCCGGCAGCCGACCGCGTCCCCAGGGCAGGCAGGCGCCTCTCGCTGCTTCCTGGGCATGACGGCTACATCCCTGAAGTTTCCTGAGCTGGACTGTGGCTGGGGAATGAAAGCACATGTTGGGGACTGGAAGAGAAATGATCACCCTCACAGAAATTTCACATCAGGAACAAAGATCCCTGCTTAAGACAGAATGACAGAAATCCAGGTGCCGAAAAACATGTGAAGAGGTACTCCCGTTTTGCCACACTGTTCCCACCCACCAGCGCCCTGACGGCCTGCTGCTGCCGAGCCACGCGGAACAGGTCTCAGGACGCTGCTGGTGGAGTGCAAACGGGAGGCCCGCCCTCTCTCCCTCAATCCCACTGCCACGCGGCCCACGAGGGCGCAGCTTGGGGGCTCCGCGGCTGGTCACACTCTCAGGTACTTATTATTGTTAAGGTAAAATTCACCTTAGTATAAAGTCAACCATTTAAAGTGAATAATCCAATGGCATTTTGCATAGGTGTTTTCAGTGCCTAAAAAATTCAGTGAGCTTTTGACACAAGCTCCTTTCTGAATGTATACATCAAGTCAGCAACAAAGTTAATAATCAGACTGACAAAACTAAAAGTGTGTCCTCTCTCCTTGATGTCACTCCTCAAAAGAGGAGGCGCATGTACAAAGGCCAGGCGAGGCGCTCCCCTGCAGCCTCCCTGCAGCCTCCCTCCGCTCCTCTTCCTCCCCCAGGCTAGCCGCTGGCTTCTGGTTACACATTCTCAGAGTCCCTCCCCTAGTGGGTTTCTCCATTGCCTGTACATGTGACAGAATCCACCGGTAACCTTTCCAGATGGCTTTACATGGTAACTTGCTGTTTGTTTTCACAGTAGCCAAGCCATACAGTCCCAACTCTTTAGAGAAAGGAAATTGTTTCACTTCAGTAAGGGGAAAAGTCATAAACCAAAAATAAATATGTAGTAAAACATATTGACACAAGAAAATCATCTAAAATGTCACATATCCTAGGAACCACGTCTGCATCAAGTCCTCACTTGATGGCTCCTGAATCCCCACCTGACGAGTGTTCGGAGAGCAGAGAACACAGTGAAAACTCAGTTTCTGGTATTCTCAGTTTTGATATTTCTGGATGGTTGATGCACCCCAGAACATGGTCAATTATCCTTAATAATCCGCAGCTACCTCAGCACAGGCAGCTTCTGAATTAGTATAAGACTAAATGAGAAGACAGGAAGGGAAAAGGACCCTTTTAAAGTAATTAATTAGCAAGGCTTTTCTCCTTTGCATTTTTCAACCACGTTTGATGCTTCCTGTTCCTATTTTTTGTGATGATATTACTCATTTATCCTGGTGTCGTAACATAACAATTCAATTACACAGGACTTAGTACTCTCTGACATACAGGGAAAATTATCAAATCACTAAAACTGAAGCACCCAGGCACACCGGCAGAGAGAACATGGTGAGCAGGCAGGTGGCCCGCGGCGCTGGGTCATCGCAGTGCACCTCCGTTCTGCAAGTGCACTCAGCATAGCGGCGGCAGTCACAGCCGGCACAGGAATAGTGGGTAATCATCATGTATGTCTTCATGGGACTGACAGCTCATGTATGATCCTCATCTGCACAGCAGCATGCATCGGCCCTGCAGGGAGTCGGCTGAGCCCAGGAGCCACAGGTCACACGGACAAGCTTTTCCAGCCAGGACTGGGAGGCCAACACTGTCCCCTCAGGCCTTCCCAACTCCCAGACCCGTGTTTCTCCAGCCAAACTGCACTGCCTCGCACCAGAGGCGTCACAGGTTCAGGAGAAACTGGGCAGCTCGGAGCTGTGAACACTTACATGCCAGCACTGTGCTGCACACCCCGAGAACAAAGCAAGTCCTCCCCCAGAGGAGCTTCGGTCAGCTGGAGACAGAAGATGCAGGGACAAATGCTCAGCACGTGGAGTATTTCCATGCAGAGCTGAGTCTAGGGAGGCCAAAGGACCAGACGCTGGCAGCCAGAAAAACAAGCAGGTGGGCACACCCCCAGGACCACAAGACAGAGTCGGCCCAGCCTGAGAAACTGACCCAAGGTGCCACCACCAGCCCCTGCAGTCTGATCCATGTAAATTGGCTATAAAAGCTGTTGTTTACAAAAGCCCAAGCTCTGGCCATCCAGGAGGAAGCAAGAGGCTCCAGGCCACTCAGAGGTGCTCACCACCACAGTAAGCTCTGACACCTCCTCGAGGAAGCCCCCTGGACCCTCCCAAGCAGATTTAGACATTGGGACAAGCTATCTCATGCTGCCAAGCATGCGGCCCCACTGCAGTGATGCTCACCATCTGCTCTCACAACTCTCCACCAGCCTGTGCACTCCCTTCCTGCCTCCCCAATGCTCCCACTTGCACCAGGCAGGCTCTGCCCGGCACCTTCACCCTGGCACAGTCTGTCCCTTCTAGGTCAACAGGTGACTCCTCTGCTCCTTCAGCCCATCACATGGACATCACAGCCTCAGTGAGCCTCAGTGAGCCTCCATGACCACCCACTTAAAGCTGGAAGCCCCGACACCTCTCATCCCCTTCTCTGCTTTATTCTTCTCCAGAGCATGTATCACGTTCCAATATGCCACTCAGCCTGTTTTACTGGCGCTCTCCCTGGACGAGAGGGTAAGCCCCATGAGGGCAGGTACAGTCTGCTGTGTGCAAAGTGCCTGGCACACAGTGATGCTCAATATTTGTTGAATGATGAGTGAATGACATTTCCACCTGAGACTCCAGACAGCACTCACTTAATGTTACCGCATTAAGTGCCAACGTCCAAGTATCTCTCCAACCCACCTTTCAACTCAAAGGCAAAATCTAAAGTCCAGATTTCTCAGCTTCACAAAATTGACATGCAACTAGTTTCCTCTGCACCAGTCTCTTGATAGCTCTTTTTCTATGGAAAAGCCCACTCTCCTCCCTCTCTCTGGTCCTGTGCACTCCCTGCCCGCTTCGGCGGTCATCTCTTTAACATGTTAGCTTTCACATGGCAAAGGCTGTTTTCTGTGACACAGAACACACAGCTGTTTCAGGTAACAGATGAGGAGCTCTGAAACAGTACTTCAGAACTATTAATCTCTACTATGTGTCTTAAAATAGGTATGTATTAGGTTAAAAAATATATACATCCGGAGGTAGAGCTTGGTCCAATTGTGCACAACCATTTAAAGGTCATCCCTTATTAGCAATGCGAAATGCACTGATTCTTTTGATTTGAAAAGAAACTAAAACTAAAATTCTTAGAAAGCAACTAGAAGACCTTCAGGCTTTGCAAAGACTTTCCATTCAGTGATTTGAGAGGCAGAAGAACTGCTTATTACTTAAGAGGCAGCTTATTTTGTTTATTTGAAACTAGAGATAATAGTTCTAATTGTTTTGAAGGGCTCTAAATGGTTTTAGAACTTGGGGAGAGTAATTTGGCCTTTTGCAAATAAACAAATTTTTGAGGTGTAAGTCTGAAACATGAACCTAAGCAATTCTCCCCTCCCTCAATTTCCCACCATTCCAGTTACTTGCTTTGAAAACCTCTCAATGCCCAGAGCGCCTACACAGGGTGGAGCCCTCTCCCCAGGCACTGGCATTCAACCCCTGCTCGCTGTCACTAGCCTGGACTTCTCACTCCTTGCAAAGTACCAGCCGTGAGACTTTCCATTTCTGTGCAGCCTGTTGTATCCTCTCCTCCTTCCTTCCTTTCCATAACCGGTGCCCCACCTCACCAGGCTCCTCAGGGCTCAGGCCTCAGCTTTTCTCCCCATTGAGACATGGGGTGCTGCAACTCATGCCTCGGTGCTTGCCGGGCACAAATGGGCACTCCTGCCAGGAGTCGAGGCTAATTATCGCTGCCCCACAGGAGACAGTGATGAGGCCAGGAACCCCCAGTGGGAACCTGGTCTCAGATCCCTGCAGGCACCCGGGCCTCAGCTCCCAGGAGCCTGCTCCACACCATGCAGAGGGTCGGCCTGGAGAGGCACCACCCCGTGGTCCCCACAGACGCCGTGGCCTGGCTCCCCTCAGTCTCTCTGTGCTCCTTCTCCTTTGTGCAATGTGGCACTCAATTTCTATTTTTATTTTGGAGGGGAGATGGGGAGAATTGAAGTATTCAAATATTTATAAATAGTCCCTGTCTAATTGCTCTGTTGAGTGGTGATTTTTGCCAAGCAAAATAACTTACTTACATTCCCATTGCTAACGGGGACCTATGTTTTGGGGAAGGTGGAAGGAAGGATGGTGCCTGTAAAGAACAACACAGGGTGCGGCCACAGCGGGACCTCTTGGGAGGACTGCCTGAGCCCATCTGCAGCGGGGCCTCTCTGGCCCAGGCAGAAGAACAGGGAGCAGGAGATCTGGAGACTGGGGCGCAGGGGGGCAACAGGCCCTGTGGGTAGGTGGGTTTGGCACTGGTCCCCCCTACCCCTAGATGTCCCCAGCCCTCACCACAGCCCAGGCTCCTCTTTCCTGGAACATGGCAGGGGCCGCACTGTGCCTACTGGCCTCCACCGCCCTCCTGCCCTCCCGCCTGCCCGCCGCGGCCCCTGGGCCTTCTCACTGTCCGGGCCTCACTGCAGGTCAAAACTGGACCCCCTCACTCAGGGCCCTCCCACAGTGATGGAGCTAACTAACTGTCCACCCTCCCAACAGACTTCGAGCTACACAGGACAGAAAGGGGCTGTGCCTCTAAAGGAGTGAAGGATGTGCCATCCCAAAATATGCCGGATTGGATGCTGATTGTCTTGATTTGAAAACATTGGAGAAACTGTAGTTTCAGAAAGGGGAGCTGACCAGTCCCTTCCTGCACGCAGCAAGCTGTGGAGATTCCCTGGGAGCGGTGCTGTCTCCATGCCAAGGGGAGAAAACAGCCCAGAGACTGGAATCTGGGGACTGCAATGGACCTGAATAAACACACTTAACGAGGTAACCCCCAGCTTCTGCCTGTCCTACACCCCCATATATCTCCTAGTGACTCCCCTAGAAAATTTGCTGTCCCAGCCAGATTTTCTTTGTCCTGTCATTTTTTCTCAAATTTATCAGTCTTCATCTAAAAACTATAAAAGTATGTTGCTTTGGCCACTTCTTGGGACTTGACTCTTTTGTGAAGACCCCCATGTATATATAAAACTAATAAAATGTGTATGCTTTCCTCTTATTTATCTGCCTGCTGTCCACTTGGTTTCTAGATCCAGCGGAAGAGCCTGTTGAGGGCTTAGAGGGATCTCTGGCTCCCAACACCCATCTGCATACCTGCAGAATCCTCCTACCCAGCACAGGACCCCACTTAGAGCAGGCACTTGATAAATGTTTGTTGAATGACTGAATAAATGAATAAAAGAATGATGGCATCCAGGGACAGAACAAGGCTGTCCCTGGAAGAGGTATGTGTGGTGGGGGATGGGGTGGGGGTGGGGCTGGTGGCACGAACAGTGACAACAGGGACCCAGCCCTAGGTGGCAGTCACAGCTCAAAGGCCACGAGAGCACTTCTCAGCAGACGGGGCCACTAGGCAGTGCCCTGCCACGCCACATGCTAGAGCAGCGATGCCACGGCTAGCTCAGGTGAGTGTCAAGTGGCGGCCACGTCTGCAGAAGCCCTGCCTTCTTGGCTTCTGAACCCGAATCACCCGTCTGTCCAGAGGATGCCCTTGCAGTCCAGAGTCGGGGGCAGCAAGGTGAGAGCATGGGCATAGCAGAGGGAAATGTCCTCAAGGCCCCATCCCCTAGACACCAGCCTTGCCAGCGCCCCCAGCCAGGCACCCTCGCGGGGCGGCGTGTTCACTCTCAACAGGGCAGAAGAATTCGCCCGCCTTGTAACAAGTGACAGGAGGACAGCCACACATGCTGTTCCAAACTGTTCTCAGCTTCTAGTTAAGACTGAAGCCGTTGTTCAGCCCACACTGGAGTGTCTGTCTGTGGTCCTGCCACACATCTGTCCTGGGATACACACATCCACAGCTTCCATGTTAGATTTCCTGGGAAGACAATAATCATGCCAGGATGCTGAATTTTTACTTCGGTGAACATTGCATGTTTTCCTAGATGCCGACACACTAGTCAAGGTTATGGCTGACACCAGTGACAGCCAGAATGCGGGTTTCCACTGGGGTCAAGGGTGTATGTGTGGCTGCAAGTGACTCTGTTTTCTACTTCAGGTCACTTGTTTCTGACGCTTGTCATCATGACCCAAATCTAACATTAAAAGCATTTTTTCCACATTATGAGGCTCTAGTAGGATTTAAGACTATTTTTTAGAGCTGTTTTAGGTTCACAGAAAAATTGAGAGGAATGTACAGAGATTCCCCACATGTTCTCTGTCCCCCCCACGCCATGCACAGCCTCCCCAGCAGCAATATCCCCCACAGAGGGGTGCATTTGTTACAGTTGATGAATCTACATTGACACATCATCACACAAAGTCCACAGTTTACATTAGGGCTCACTCTCAGTGTTGTACACTCTATGGGTTTGAACAAATATATAATGACATTTATCCACCATTACCGTATCAGACTAGTTTCACTGCCCTAAGAATCCTCTGTGTTCCACGTATCCCTCCCTCTCTCCACCCTCTGGCAACCACTGATCTTATACTGTCTCCACAGTTTTGCCTTTTCCAGAATGTCATATGGTTGGAATCACACAGTATGTAGCTTTTCAGACTGGCTTCTTTCACTTACTAATATGCATTTAAGGTTCCTCCATGTCTTCTCATGGCTTGATAGCTCATTTCTTTTTACTGCTGAATAATATTCCATTGTCTGGATGTACTAAGGTTTATTTATCCGTTCACCTACTGAACGACATCTTGGTTGCTTCCAAGTTTGGGCAATTATAAATAAAGCTACTATAAATATCCGTGTGAAGGTTTTTGTGTAGACATAACTTTTCAACTCCTTTGGGTAAATACCAAGAAGCACAATTGCTGGATCATATGGTAAGAATATGCTTAGTTTTAAAAGAAAGTGTCAAACTGTCTTCCAAGGTGGCTGTACCACGTTGCGTTCCCACTAGCAATGAACGAGAGCTCCTGTTGTTCCACATCCACGCTAGCATTTGATGTTGCCAGTGTTCTGGATTTGGGGGCCATTCTAATAGGTATATATTGTTATCTCATAGTTTTAATTTGCATTTCCCTGATAACATATGATGTGGAGAATCTTTTCATTTGCTTATCTGCCATCTGCATATTTTCTTTGGTGAGGTGTCTGTTAAGGTCTTTGGCCCATTTTTTAATCAGGCTGGGGTTTTTTCCCTATTTTTGAGTTTTAAGAGTTCTTTGTATATTTTGGTCCTTTATCAGATATGTCTGCAAATATTTCTCCCCAGTTTGTGGCTTATCTTTTCAATAACTTGACAGTGTCTTTCTCAGAGCAGAAAATTTTAATTTTAATGAGGTCTAGTTTATCAATTATTTCTTTCATGGATTATGTCTTTGGTACTATATCTAAAAAAAGGCATGGCTAAATCCAAGGTCATCTAAGTTTTTTCCTATATTATCTTCTAAGAGTTTTATAGTTTTGTGTTTGACATTTAGGTTTGTGATCCATTTTGAGTTAATTTTTGTGAAAGAGGTAGGTCTGTGTCTAGATTCATTTTTTCAGCACGTGGATGTCCAATTGTTGTAGAACCAATTGTTGAAAAGACTATCTTTGCTCCATTGTATTGCCTTTGCTCCTTTGTCGAAGAAAAGTTGACTAAATTTATTTGGGTCTCTGGGTTCTCCGTTCTGTTCCATTGATTTATTTGTCTACTCTTCTGCCAACACCACACTGTCTTGATAACAGTAGCTTTATGGTAGGTCTTGAAGTCAGGTAGTGTCAATTCTCTGATTTTGTTTTTGTCCTTCAAAAGACCCTATTCTGTGTCTTTTGCCTCTCCATATAAACTTTAGAATCAGTTTTTCCATAGCCACAAAAAAACTTGCTGGGATTTTGATTGGGATTGCATTGAATCTATAGGTGAAGTTGGGAAGAATTGACATCTTGTCAATATTGAGTTTTACTGTCCATGAACATGGAATATCTCTCCATTTAGTTCTTTGATTACTTTCTCTTTTTGTTGAGACAGAGTCTCGCTCTGTCACCCAGGCTAGAGTGCAGTGGCATCATCACAGCTCACTGCAACCTCAAATTTCCAGTCTCAAGTGATCCTCCTGCCTAAGCCTCCTGAGTAGCTGGGACTACAGGCACATGCCACCAGGTCCAGCTAATTTTCCTATTTTTTGGTGGAGACAGGATCTCGCTATGTTGCCCAGACTGGTCTCGAATCCTGGCTTCAAGCGATCCTCCCCCCCTTGGCCTCACAAAATGCTAGGATTACAAGTGTGAGCCACTGCACCCAGCCCTGGTTCTTTGACTTCTTTCATCAGAGTTTTATAGTTTTCCTCACATAGATCTTATACATATTTTGTTAAATTTATACCTAAGCATTTAATTTTCCATGCTAAGGTAAACTGTTTGGTATTTTTAATTTTGAATTCCACTTGTTCATTGTTGACATACAGCAATGTGGAGCCAAGCTAGCACTTTAAGCAAAGAACTGACATAGCTGAATTTTGTTTTCAAATCAAAACTCTGGTTGATGGTCAGAATGGACTGAAAAAGAACAGGTGCTAGGGGAGATGGAGGGGGGGGACACCAATCAGAAACTCTGGCCATCTAGGGCAGCACATCTCAAACATAGACACGTATACTCCTCACCTAGTGACTGTGTTAAAGCGCAAACAATGCCACAGTAGGTCAGGGCAGAGTCCAAGATTCAGCATTTCCAACAAGCCGCTGGGTGATGCCAATGATGCGGTTCTCAGACAATGCTGAGTCAGCAGGGACTGGGGAAGACAGGATGAGGCTCCGAGCTCAGGCAGAGACAGTGGGGGAGACAGGTTCTAGAGACAGATTTATTTGTCTTGTCTCTCTTGTTCCCCCTGCACTGGATCAGAAGTAGGTCCAGGGCAGGAAGGGAGGGATTGAAGGAGTCAGTGTGAGCGAATGGAGAGAGAGAGAGTGTGCCTTTGGTACCTTCAGTTGATCTGAGATGTGTCATCAGAGCCAGGGACCAAGGAAAAGTGCTGGTTTCCCCTAATCAATGGGCTGTGCCTGATGAATTTGTCCTGCACTCTGGTCCTTGGCTATACCAACCTGAAGAATGTGCTTGGTTGCCCATCGGGCATGTGTCAGGTGCCTCTTCTGCACCTCTTTTCTCCTTCCCAAGTGTGCACATAGCTCATCAAAAGGAGCAAGGGATTGGGGTCACCTAAGTACCTGCACATCCTGTGGGATCTTCATTTTGCTTTCTAGACTGCAGTTTTCTCAGCTATGAAAAGAGAGGGCTGGACTAGAAGATGCCTATGGTCGTCTTTCCCCAGCCCCACCACCTGAGCTCTCCCCTCAGTCTTTGAAAGCCCTCCCTTTGCCCCCAGAGACAGAACTCCCAACCATTCTACCTGCCCAAAGTCGGGCCCTCCTCCTGGACTTCTGCGACTACTGACACGAAACGCACTACAAGTATTTCACAAAACGAAGGCAGTCAGGGAGCCTCTTCTAGAATGTTTCTGCCATTGTTTCCAGCTGGTCGTCAAGTCCGGGGGGTGGGCGCGGAGGAGGTGCTGCTGGCTGCCCTCTCTGGCAAGCATCTATGGCCCACGCGGGCCTCCTGCCTAGCTCCTCTGACCACGGGTCTCCCCAGCACACACCCGTTCCTGGGGAGCCTGGGGCCATGCTTCACTCCAACTGCAGAGCGGAGTCTAACTCCACAGCTGTCTTGCTAGAGGGCAGAGTGAGGCATCAAAGAAGTGAGAGCACAATCGGGGTTTCTCACTCCTAGTCCTCCTCCTACTTTCCACCTCAGAAAAATCCCACCAAAATTACCTCAGTCTCCTAAAAAGCCTTGTCCATTGTGGGGTCAAATTCAAATATGTTTGTAAAAACTTCCTGAAGTCAAGATCAGAGATTTTTCATAGGATGGCTAATTTTCTGGGAGTGAATTTACACCTGTGCCTGTTGACTGTTTTTATGATGGTATTCATCTTCTCCTCGCTGATCTGTAATGCATCCAGATGTAATATATATGGTAACCAAAAAAAAACTGATTGAAGTAAATTTCTCGAGACATCAAAAAGGATAAGACTAAAAATAAAGTTAGTTAGTAGACAACTTCTTCAGATACAAGGCATAATGTGTTCTAATTTAAATATTATTCACATCACTCCATTCCCTTGTCCAAGCAAACATCTGCTGGGGACCATACCTCGGGCAGGCACAATCATCGCCAGGTGTCAAGCAGGTAAGGTCAGCGACTGAAATAGGCTGAGTGTGAGGGAGCAGCACGGCGGTCCTTACCAGGGCCTCTGCACGGAGGAGACAGAGAGGGCCATGGGACCAGGAGACACACGGCACAGCCGCCACTCAATCCCGGCCAAAGACCACTGCAGAGCAGGCCCACTGCTACTGCATCTTCCTGCTTTTCAAGAGAAATATGACTGGATTTTTAACATGAAGTCTCCTAATTTATTTTTAATGCTAGCAATTTATTCATAATTTTAAAAATACCAAGGACATAATTTTTAAAATACTGGTGCATAACACCAAGCCAAACATGTGTCTGGACCAGATGTGGCCCATGATGGCTAATTTTCGAACTCTCATACAAAGCAAAGCCCCTTCCCAAGGAATTTATAGCCCATCAAGCCTTCCTCATGCCCCAGAGCAAGTTTTAACTCTCTTACAGATTTAAAGATCCTTTAGTCTGCTCCCCTGGATTAATCCTAATTTATATCTTAGATTTCCCCAACAAACACTCCATCCTGGTCAGATTGCTCTCCTGTACATCCATGAGAACATCATTTGCATGTCCACCTCTCCCTTCCACTACAATGTCCTTTCTCCTCCCTTCTGAACATGAGGTACAATCACATCCCACCTTTATACACCATGTTCCTTGACTCCTTTGGTGACTGTGTCTTTTATTATCTGTACCACACAATTTAGCATGTAGTCATATACTGCTGCTTACTGTAAGCTAATTGTTTCCTATGTATTCACAATATTTCTGATGAGGCTGTGAGTTCTGAAGGGAAGGGGCCAGGTCTTGTTGGCTATTTGTAAGATCTCATGTGTTTTAAGGAGGGTAACGGGAGTCCACATGGACCGTAAGACACAAAGGCACCTGGGACACGGGCCACGAGGCACACTACATTCGTTAATATAAAACACAATAGCCACTGCTAACTGGACATTCCTTATACTGGGAGGGAGAAGAGTTGCCCGGCCTAAATTAAAAAGATATAGTTAAGAAAGTGCCAAGCACAGAACTGAAAACAGCAAACCAGCGTTCCCATCCTTTAAATTCCTCAGTCTGCTTTATTTCCCTCTGCAGTCAACATTTGACAGGTCTAAAACTTACTTGGGGGTTTCCCTACCAAACCCAGGGCAGGCAGTCTCAGGCCCAGACTGCAGTTTCTGGGAGGCCATAGCATTTGTCTCTGATCCATGAACCACCTTATGCCCAGGCCAAACAGGACCCACACTCTTGCCAAACAATGATCTGACTCCCAGAGGAACCCTCAACCAACACCCCACCTGGAGTCCTGGGCTGTACATTTTCCTGGGTCAACCTGAGTCCTCTGTAACCACCACCAGAAAACCCTGAGATACACATATCCATCCCAACCTCAGGAATCAAATACCCACTACATTTTTTATCTGTCTGGCTATGACACGACATTTATTCAGAAACCCCTGGACTGTGGGATAAGTGCCCACAACAAGCAAAGGGGGCAGCTGGAGATGGGGTGATGACCCCAAGGTTGTGCCCTTCCTTCTCCCGGCAGGAACTCCGTCTGGGCAAGAGGAAGACATTTTTAATATCTCTGTTTTGAAACGAACACAACTCACCTGGTCTACAATCTTGAGGCTGTAATTAGGTCTGCTTTTCCTGTGAACCGTATTCTGACGTGCTGGCAGGCGGGGGTGGGGGCTTTCACTGTATTCCCATAAAGTATTTTCATTTCAGTTGAGAAGCTTAATTAATGTTGACTTCTACAAATAAATGCTGTTCAGAGAATGATAATGACATACTGAGATTATGAGTAAAATAAAAATTAACACTATCTCTGAAAGTCTGTAAATGACAGGCAGACATATACACGCCCACAAAGTCTTCTCTACATAGTACCAAAGAAAAAGAGATGCATTTTTGCTCAAATGTGCCCATTGTGAACTATAAAACCTGCTCTTTGTCATCCATTTAAAATAAAAATGTAGTTATGTTTGTGGAGCAAGATTATCCATGAGATAATATAAAATTCTGCAGTGCATTAACCAGGGACCTATGTGATTCATAGATAAAATCACTTTATTGCACTTGAACTTAAGCTGTCTCCCCATGACCTTTCTGCCCACATTAAGGCCTGGTAAGTGTGAATTAAGATAAGAAGACAGAGAGGACGGGGCAGGAGCATGGACAGGACAAAGCACCTGTCAGGTGGGTTTTGCATTAGCCGGAGGATGCCCAGTGCTCATTCTTGGCTCACAGCCACAGCAGGGTCAGCTCCTGCAGACTCCACAGAGTGGCTCTTTTGTTCATATTCTAATGTGCTCTTCGGCACAGAACAGAAGCTACACTGTTATGCCGGAACATTTCATGAACCTTAGGCCTTTTATCTGAAACTGAAGCCAAAATGACTTCTTTTACCCACTGGCATGCGGGCCAGCCCCTTCCAGTGCCTGAATGAGGAGGAAGGCCGAGCTGCCCACGGGCAGGTGCCAGTGAGAGCCCCGGCACCAGGGTCGCAGGGGCAGAGGGCTGAGTCCAGAAGGCAGCTCTTCCCGAGATCCCAGCGTGGGAGCCAGCTCTGCCTGGGACCTCCATAGCCACGTGCTGCTGGGTGGCCCACAGCAGGGTCTCCCACTTCCACCTTGTGTCCTAGTGGGTGGCTGGCAGGTGGGCGGCTTCCACTGCAGTGGTTAAGATGAATTTACCCAAAGTAAACCCTTCTGCCTAAAACCAAGAATCCGGTTTCTCTGCCCAGAAGGTCATAATCAGGGTTTTTATGATGTGAGTTTCCTTCTTTCTCCTCATGACTTTCTGTCATGAGATGCCTGTCTTCTCTTAGAACAATTAGGTATAAATTATTCAGTAACTTTTTTTCTATAGTACCAAAGACTCTATACAAGCCTGCAAGAAACAAACAAAACAAACAATACTGTTCTTTAAGAAAAATGTGGCATCACCAGTGAGTGACCAGCACGAAACTGGGGAGAATCCAGCCCAGCAGAACCCGGGGCGTTCCCGGCACAGCTGAGGCATGCAGTTCTGTCTGTACAGTCCCCTTCTCCCTGCCTCCCCCGCTGCTGCCTCCAAGGCCACCACTCCATCAAGCTCCCAGTGCCCCAGAGCTCTCCCTGCTCCAGGCCAGTGGTTCTCAAAGTGTGGTCTGTGGACCAGCAATACCAGCATCCCCCTCTGCAAACTTGTAAGAAATGCAAACTCTTGGAATGCCCCAGACCTTCCAAATCTCAGAAGATAGTATGATTTGATGCACAAGATGTTGGTGCACCACTATCTGGGCCTTTTCCTCCCTCCTCCTCCCCCATAAAAAGGAAAAGCACACTACACTCCTTCCGAGTGGTGATGACCAAGCTTACCCGAGACGCTGTGCTATGCGCGTCATATCACTATCTCATTCCCTGTCCCTACACAGCAGGTGCACGAGACAGTAGAGTAATGGCATGATCAGTGCCCACTGCTGTTGTCATCTGTACACAGCCTTACCCAGACCAAGGTCATGGGTCTCATCCCCATGGGCACTTGTTCATGCTGGGCTACCCTGAGGCTGCACAGGGCAGTCCCCAGGCTAAGAAAGACACTGGTCTCTCAGAGGAGCAGCAGACTTGGGCCCAGTCAGACCCAGCCAGTCGGAGAGCCCAGAGAGTAGAGATAAGGAGGTGTAAGAGCCATTACTGGTTAAGTATTCCATCTCCCAGCCCACATTCCTATGGCTTCTCTATTGTCAAAGCATGTTCTTTAAAAGCAATACTGCACAGAATAACAATAGCATTGACAGATTTAAGACTGGGATTTTGACTATCTGAGAGTGATCTATTTCCTAATTCATTCAACAAATATTTCCGGAGCTTATACTCTAGGCAGCCAGGCAGGGTGCAAGATGACTTCGTGCACACCTCATGGAGCTCACGCCCGGTGTTCCAGGACGTTTGCTGCTCTGCTGTGGCAAAAATGTGAATTATGCCCCATGAGGACTGTGCCCAAGCACTGGGATGGTGAGGATGCCAGCTGAAGGATGGGAATCTGTATCTCAACCTGACAGTTTTATTTGCTAACCATCCTTATATACATTGGCCAAGTGCTGAAAACTTCATTTCTTCATGAAATATGACCCTTAGTGAGAGATTAAAATACATAGGAAACTCTTTTTTCCTCTGTGAAAATGTGATTCTGGTGAAAGCCAGGACACTTTACGAACAATTCTGCAGCCTCATATTTGGAGATTTGCGAAGGTCTTCAGGTGTACCCCTGTGGATGTCAAGGGTTTTTCAAGTGTTACTTTCCATGATATACAGCCATATCAGGAAGTTTATTATACAAGCTCCTCTGATCCCCAGATCTGTGGGACCTAAGTCCAGAAAAGGAGAAATAAAACTCAACATTGTTAATGCCAATCCAAATAATTCCCCTATTTTTTCTAGTTTTTTTATTGCAGTAAAACATATATAACAAATTTTGCAATTTTAACCATTTTAAGTGTACAATTCAGTGGCATTAATTATGCTCACATTGTTGGGCAATAATCACCACTATTGGTTTCCAAATCTCTTTCATCACTTGGAACTGAAACTCTGTAACCATCAAGCCTTTAAATCCCCTTCCCCCACCCCCCCCAGCTCCTGACAACCTCTGATCTCCTTCGTGTCTCTATGAATTTGCCTCTTCTAGACATTTCATATAAGTGGAATCATATGATATTTGTCTTTTTGCCACTGGCTGCTTTCACTTAGCAAAATGTTTTCCAAGGTTCATTCATGTTGTAGCATGTGTAAGAACTTCATTCCTTTCTATGGCTGAACAATATTTCAGTGTATGGATATACTGCATTATTGACCTATTCATCAGTTAATAGACATTTAGGCTATTTCTATCCTTTGGCTATTGTGAATAATGCTGTAATAAACACTGGTGTACAAATATCTTTCCAGTCCCTGTTTTCAATTTTTTGGGGTACATACCTAGGAGTAGAATTGCTGGGTCATATGGTAATTCTATGTTTAGCTTTTTGAGGAACCACCAAACTGTTTTCCACATTAGCTGCACCATTTTATATTCCCACCAGCAATAAAAAAGGGTTCCCATTTCTCCATATCCTTGCCAATGCTTGTTATTTTCCAACTTTTTTATTTAGGGCCTCTAGTAGGTATAAAGTGGTATCTCATTGTGGTTTTGATGTGCATTTCCCAAATGACAAAGGATATTGGGTATCCTTCCATATGTTCTTTGGCCATTTCCATATCTTCTCTGAAGTAATATCTAGTCAAGTCCTTTGCTCATTTTTGAATTGGGTTGTCTTTTTGTTGTTGAGTTTTAATAGTCTTTATACTTTCTGGAAGTAGTTTTAGTAGACTCTATATTTTATCAGATAAATGATTTGCAAATATTTTCTCCCATTATGTCTCTTTACTTTCTCAATAATGTCTTTGGATGCACAAAAGTTTTTAATTTTGATGAAGTCAAATTTATCTTTTTTTTTTTCTTTTGCTGCTCATACTTTTGGTGTCACATCTAAGAATCCACTGCCGGATCCAAAGTCACGAAAACTTAGCCCCATGTTTTCTCCTAAGAGTTTCATGAATTTAGCTCTTCTATTTAAGTCACGGATCCATTTGAAGTTAATTTTTGTATGTGATGTGAGATAGGGGTCCAACTTCATTCTTTTGATGTGGAAATCCAGTGTCCCAGCAACATTTGTTGAAAAGACTATTCTTTCCCATTGAATGGACTTGGCACCCTTATCAAAAATCAGTTGCCCATAGATGTATGAGTATATATTTTTGGACTCTCAGTTCTATTCCATTGGTCTACACATCTATCCTTATGCCCATTCCACACTGTTTTGATTACTGTACCTTGGTAAATTTTGGATTTGGGAGGTGTGAGTCCTCTTTGTTCTTTTTCAAGATTGTTGTGGCTGTTTGGAGTACCTTGCAATTCCATATGAATTTGAGGATCAGCTTCTGCATTTTTGCAAAAAAAAAAAAAAAGGCTGTTGGGATTTTGATAGAGATTGCTTTAGGTAGTATTGACATCTTAGCAATAGTTAAGTCTTCCTACTCACGAATATGAAATGTCTTTTCATTTATTTAACTAGGTCTTCTCTAATTTCTTTCAGCAATATTTTGTATTTTTAGTGTACAAGTTTTTCCTCCTTGGTTATATTTGTTCCTAGGTATTTTATTCTTCTAGATGCTATTTTAAATGGAACAACTTTCTTAATTTCTTTCCCCCTCCATTGTTCATATTAATGTCTATTCAAGTCCCTTGCTCACTTTTGAATTGGGTTGTCTTTTTGCTGCACATGCATTAAAAACAAACTTGAATTTTCTGTGCCCATCCAGTCCCCAGCAATTCTGCTGAATTCCTTATTAGCTCTTGTAGCTCTTGTAGAGTGTTCGAGATTGAGATTTTCTGTACATAAGATCATGTTACTGCAAATAGGGATAGTTTTCTTTCTTTCTTTGCAATTTGAATGCCTTTTATTTCTTTTTCTTGTCTAGTTGCTCTGGCTAGAACTTCCAATACAATGTTGAATAGCAATGGTGAAACTGGGTATTCTTGTCTTCTTCCTGATCTTAGGGTGAAATCTTTCAGTCTTGCTCCATTGAGTATGGTATTAGCTATAGGTTTTTCATAAATGCCCTGTATAGACTGAATGCCTGTGTTCCCCCAAAATTCATATGTTGAAACCTAATCCCGAATGTGAGGGTATTGGGAAGTGGAGTCTTTGGCAGGAGATTAGGTCATTAGGACAGAGCCCTCATGAATGGGATTAGTGCCCTTATAAAAGAGACCCCAGAGAGCTAGCTAGCCCCCCTACCATGTGAAGAGACAGCAAGATGGTGTCTTCCATGAGCCAGGAAACAGGTACTCACTAGACAACGAATCTGGCAGTACCTTGAACTCAGGTTTCCCAGCCTCCAGAACTATGAGAAATAAATTTCTGTTGTTTATAAGCCACCTATTCTATCATATTTTGTTATAGCAGCCTGGATGAACTAAGACATGCCCTTTATCTTGTCGAGGAAGTTCCCCTTCTATTTCTAGTTTTTTGTGTGTTTTTATCATGAAAGAATGCTGGATTTTGTCACATGCCTTTTTTGTGTCTATTGAGATGACCACGGGTTTTTTTCCTCTGTTCTTTTAATGTGGTGTATTACATTGTTTGATTTGCTTATGTTCAACCACAATTCCATTATTTTTAGAAAGACAATTGCAAAATATGTATTACTACACAAACACTATGCTCTGAGCATCATTTTAATGATTAGTTCATTATTTCATTCAACATATATTTATTTTGCTCCCAGGCATCATTCTAAGTACTGAAGGCACGCCACGAACCACACAGTCAGTGATCACTACCCTCCGGGAATAATATTCTGGGAGGAAGATGGACAATAAGTGAGAGAGGTAAAATATAGAGTATGTTATTATAATCAGTGATAAGTGATAAGGAAAATAATAAAGCAAGAAAGGGGGGCAGAGAGCATGAAGGGGCTGAGATTCTAGATAGAGAGGCCTATCTATGATAACTTGTAGCAAGACAGTTTACTCTCATGTCCATAATTCAGCAATGCTTTAGAAGTAGAGAAAAACACTTTTAGTAAAGAGGTAGAAATTGCCTAAACGGAGGTAGTGTCTTTCCCACAATAATCCTCTGCCAAAGCTACAAGCCTCACCAAGAAATCCCACTTCCTTTTGGTCCTGTGTCCTCCACCAACATATGTGACCCTGACGCCAAATTTAGTGTGGTTTGTAGGTGTTGTGAGCCAATGAGGGCATAAATAGGACCAAACACTGCCCTCCTGAACCGGGGCAAGGTCGCAGGCACCATCAAACAATGCATGAGTAGTCCTCATTAATTTTGATAGCTGAAAACACTCAGGAATGTGCATTTGCCCATAACTCCCATTGGCTGATTTCCTGATATTGTATGATGCTTTAAGAAGTCATAAAAGGTTAAATTGTCTTTTTATTTCTGACACCAACAAACAAACAGAATTTGAATGTATTCATCTGACCTTCAGAAGAAATGAAAAACGCAGCCTGAGCACAAAATGTAGGCTTGCTCTCTGAGGACTGGCTTCAGCATGTGGGCAACACTGAGTGCAGCCCCACCATATCACAGGAATACAAAGAAATACATCCAGATTTATTTAAACCAGATATGATGTGGGTTAAATATGACATAATTTAAACTACAAAATACCAATATACTTATTAATAGCTATGCAGATTTTAACAGGGAGCTCCCCCAGAAGCCCCCCTTGCTGCTGTGCCTGGGAGGCCAAAGCTGCCCTCCCTTCAGCCCCGGCCCCTACTCCCCCACCCCCCAGCTCCGTGGCTGCAGACAGGAAGCGCTGTGTGAGCAACAGGAAACCTGCGCCTCCTCAGCTTGTGCACCGGCCAACCAATTAGCATGTCACCATGAGGGGCAGATGCACATGAATATGGAGCACAGAGCCTCATTTTTCTGTTCAGTCTGTCAAGCCATGAATTCACTAATCCAGTTTTGTCCTAGAACCTTGGGGGTGGGGGTGGGGACTGAGGGAGGGAGGGTTTTAAAAGCCTCATCTACAGGGATGTGGCACTCAAAACTGACAAGCTCTGTTAGTCCCAAAGGGTATTTCTGTGAGCAACTGGCTCCTTCTTTCTCTATCCAGGTGCACTTCCTGGTGGAAGGTTCTAGATACACAGTGATCTCTCAAATTACTCCCTGTGGCAGACAGTGCAAATGTTATGTCTGTCAGTCACTTGCATAAACAAAAGGGATGACTTGATGTAAGATTTTGAGCCTAAAAGGCAACAGGTATAATCATACACTTATCAAACCAAAACACTGAAATGGGATTACTGGTTGACATGAGCTCAGATAAAGGTAGGGTAAGGAAAATATGCAGTGTCCAACTGTATTTATCAGATTTAGAGCAATTTCTATAGAAAATTACTATTCTTTTCCTCAACACCAGTTTAAAGCAATGTAAACACATCCTTAATGCTACTGTGCCCAAATATTTCTCTCCTGAGCTATTAGCCATAGTTTCATTTTATAAAAACCATAATAGAAAATGTGGCCAAACAGATAGACGGAGTGTTTCCAGCAATATGGAGAAACAGTTGTGTTTATGCAGAGATTAGTCTTTCAAATTGAGAGACCTCCAAAGCTCCATTTGTACTTGAAAGGCTTGTCTTTTTGTTACCCAGTAAATAGCTCGTTCATATTCTACAAAGAAAACCCTCTAAATTGGGAGAAATAGCCATATTTAACATTAGGTAGAGAAATGGGGCTGAAAGCGAGAAAAGAAGTCTCTTTCCCCCAGTTTCTTGGACTAGATTAAAGCTTTCCTTTATAATTTAAAATAGCCTCTGTTTTCTCCACATATAAGAGGCAGAAATTTCATGAAAGGCTAAGAAGTACTATCCATAAATGCAGAAATTATGCCAGAGAACAAGTTAAGAAACACATTTTTACAAGAAATCTTGGGTCGTTTTCTCTTTCCTGCAGTACATATTTCTTAGCTGCTCCACTCCCCAGAGGTGGAGGGTGGTTGTGAAGATGGTCCTCACACCAAGGCCATCCTTCCCGGAGTCCAGGAGTGCCCATGTGACATCCTGGGACAACTGAAATGTAACTTGCCATTAATTACTCAGAATTAGAAGTAACATCAGAATTGTATGAATGGGATATACACTATATGATGCAAATTAAAGCTACTGAAAGGCATGATGTATTCTTTACCATCTCAAAAAAATGACAATTTAGGAGCTAAAAATATGTGTTAACAACTGTTTCTAAGGCTGTTTGAGCATAAAAATACCAGAATGGAGCTACAAAGTTAATGGGCAACCAAGGGAACACATCCTGTCCCCTGCATCAGGCATGTGCCGGTGGATGCTCACAGGCTGTGCTCTTCCAAACCCCAGGCTCAGGGTCTGGGGGTGCCAACAGCTAGGACACGGGGCGGCAGGCAGGCAGCATGCCCCCTGAGGGGACAGCAGGAACAGGAAGGAGGCAAAGAGCTGGGAAGGCTGAGAGGTGGTGGTCACCTGCCCCAGAGGTCAATCTTTAGGAGTCCAGAGGTGACATGGCCACACCCAGGAAGAAGCCCATTCACAAGGTGGCCCTCCCCAAGTGCACTCACACATCATGCTTGATTCTAGAAACCCTGTGTGGCATCTTCAGGGAATGACCGATGGTTTCACAGAGATTCTGAGTCCCAGGTCCCTACAGTAGCACAAGGAGCACAAATGTTCCACTTCCCTTGAGGGCCATCCATGGGCACTGCCCCAGTGGTCCAGACCCGCCTGTCAGCTCCCCCTTGAGAGCCCCGCCAAGGTTGCCACAGCAAGGCCACTGGAGTGTGCTGTCTTCCGTGAGCAGCTCCTTGAGAGAGCAAGATTATACCCATCGAGTGGCCAGCAGCTGCTCTCTACTGGGACGTGGAACCCCTCTGGCTCCATCCAGATGGGGCCTTGCTCGGGGTCTTGCCTTTCTGGGCCACGTCCTGGTTCTCCCTGCTGCGCCCATGGCAGCCACCACAACCCAGCCCACCCTGGCCTTCTGGACCATCTCCCTTCTGTGCCAACATACTTCTTCCTTGCAGGCTTTTCAAGCCTTGGAATAGAGGAATTTTATATCAGTTAAGTGAAGACAACAAATCCTAATTATATAGCTCCCAGATTTATGTTTTATAATCATTAAAATCTGTTCCAAGATCTAACTGCTTATTGGACACAGCACTCCTTACACCAAACCTGGCACCTCACCCTGGAAACCAGCCTGTTCCCTGGGGGCCTGGTCTGGAGAATCACATCACTGTGCACCTGGCTCCCAGCCCCCACAGCTCCCCTGTCCAGTGGTCACCCGGTGGTACTGAAGCTCTGAGCAGGTCTGCACTCACCCCTGACGGTGGCATCCTTTTGTCCAGTGTCACCACAGCTGACGGTGAGGATTCCACAAGCGTCAGTCATGGCTCTGTTGCTGTTTGGCTGTCACGGCGCCTGAAGCCAGCCCACTGTGGCTGCTGTAGACGCAGCCCCAGCCCATTCATCCCACCAAACAGTTGGCCCTGAACTACTTCTTCAGTGCCATTTCCGTTCTGATGAGAATCCTCCACTCCCTGCAGTCAGGCCAGTGTCCCTGTCCCCCAGGTGTTCCTCACTCTCCTTTGCCTTTCTTTACCACTCCTTGGGGCCCACATGACTCCCCAAACCCCACGTATTCCCCAAGGCTGCCTGTCCTCCCCGAGCCCTCGCTGCACAGAGCCCACATCTTCTGACTTTCTGCAGTAGCCCGGCATTCGTGGACATACTCATCCCTCCTTGCAACAGACATCTGTGGGGACCAGGCAAGTCAGCCTCTGCTCCTGCAGGGCTCAGAGGTGGTGCACCAGCCTGTGCCAGCACAGCCAGGTGGGCACCACACCCACCGTGACGGATGAGGACGTCGGCGCAACGGAGGCCGAGGAGGGCTCAAGCCACGCATGGGCAGCCACGGCAGGCTGAACCAGGGCAGTGCTGCCTGCTACCAGGGTGCACAGCCCAGCAGGTTGAGCCATTCGGTGTGGGAAGAAAAGATGAGAATGATTTTACTTTTATCTCATTCTTTGGTAAAATCTATAATTTTGTGTTTAACTCATAAAAATTTATAATAGCACATGTATATAACTTTAAGTTAATTACATACATATATAATGGGGATCATCTCCCAACTCTTTTACCAAGAGGGGGTCCACAGTCCAAAAACTGAGAAGGTGTGAGTTCTCCACCTCATAGTCCTCATCGCTGACTCTTCTTTTTTGTTTCCTCTCAATAGCAGTGTCTCCTCATAAGACACACGGAATTTTCTTATTTTTTTCTTTACTCAGTACTAAATCTCTTAGAAAATACAAAAGAAAAAGGACACATGGCACTGGTCACATGATATGAGTCCACTGTAATGGACTGCTCTAAAACTATCAATTTAGGAGAATAACGTTAGTTAACTACCATTCTCAAATACACTCTCCTCTTCTTATATGCCATATCCTGCAAAGTACCACCCTGGTGTTTCTCTTCCAAAGGAAGCTGAGAAACTGTGCAGTGAAATGACAATGCCCATGCATGGGGACGCAGGAGATGATGGCTCTAGCTCCAGCTCTTGGTCACTAGCTGTGTGACACTAGCCTTGTGACAGAGGTGGACTGAGGGTGTGACCCTGGGCAGAAACTTAGGGAATGCTCACCCTAAGTTCATTCACCTCTAAAACACAGAGGCTGGGCTAAAATTTACCGACTTGCAGCTCATGTAAAGGTCCTACAAATGTGCCTCATAAAGTGCAAATAGTGTCTGAGAAAATGTAGAACTGGAAAGGTTTTTCTTCTTTTTATTTAAACAATATATTTTTATATGCAAGACCATAGGTATCAGTTTCCTACTGCTGCTCTAACAAATTACCACAAACTTAGTGGCTTAAAACATAAATTTATTACCTTACAACTCTGGAGTTCAGGCGTCTGTAATGAGTCTCACTGGGCTAAACTCCCTCCCGGAACTCCAGGAGAGAATGTTTCTTTGCCTTTTCCATGTTCTAGAAGCTGCCCACATTCCTTGCTTTGTGGCCTCTTCCTCATCTTCAATGCCAGCAAGGGCAGGTTGAGTCCTTTTCACACCACATCTCCTTGATCCTTCTGCTGTGGTCACTTCTCCCTCTGGACCACAGCTGAGAAAGGTCTCCCCTTTAAAGGACTCATGTATTTGGGTCTGGCTGGATAGTCCAGAATAATTTCTGCATCTCAAGGTCCTTAACCTTAACCACATCTGTAAAGTCCCTTTCGCTAGGTAAGGTAACATATTCACAGGTTCCAGGATGAGGACGTGGACACCTTTTGGGGGCCCATTTTTCTGCCTCCTACACCTTTTGTGCAATTAGACAAAACAAACAAATAAAGCAATGCAGTGAATGTTTCAGACTACATACAGAACTGCTCGCGTGGCTATGTGTCTAATTTTCACCTGGACACATGCTCCAACTTGGCTCCTGCTCACAAGTCTGGTCAGGTAGGAAGCCCAGGGTGATGTCTTTACAGGCAAATGAGACACGCATTAGAAATACTCATTCTCCTTCCTCAGACACAGAAGTGAAGTTAAACCCATATCACATGCTAACAAACAGCACTTCCAATGTAAGGCACAGCTTTCCTTCTCAGCTGCTAAATTCATTCTGCATGAATGGCATTTTCAATCCCTCATCATGCAAAGTTAGCACAACTATGTAGATTTGTTCCACTGTTCCTGCCTGAGAACTGGCCCCCACGCTCCTCCCTCGTGCTCCCTGCACCTAGGACCTGCGTGTTCTGTGAGCTGCAGTCTTGGTCCAGTTGGGAGACTTGCCACTGCTACGCTTTTCAACAAGAAATAAATGGATCTACATCTCTCACCATTAGAAGAGCAAAGAAATCATTAGAACATGTACTAACTACAAAAGCCACAGTGGGTGCTGGAATACACTGTTTTCAAAAACCGTTCCTGGATCTGTTCATTCCATTGACAAATACTGATCAAGTAATGGTCACATTCACAGCACTGTGGAGGGCAGAAGGCTCCTGCCTTCAGGGAGCTATAACCAGGAAAGACAATGGAGTGAGCGATGCAACAAGCACCTGCCAAGGACAGGGTGGGCCTCCCGGGGCAAGGCCGAGCAAGCTGTTCTAACAGCAGAGGCACTGGGGGCTGGCAGGGAGGGAGGCCCTGGTGCTGGACCCTGATGAGATGGGGATCTTGGGAGATGCAAGGGAAGGGAAAGGAGCAGCAGAAGGAATTTCAGACAGCACTGTAAGCCACAGAACTCAGAAGAAACCATGTGCCTCCAAGGAAAAATAAGTGTCATAGTTTTGCTGACCTACAATTTATTAAGATTCTATAGCTTGAGACTGGGGTCCAGACCTACATAGACAGCATAAATTGGTTTGTATCTGCAAATATAATACTGTTTTCCCATTTCTATTTATAGGGAACACTTTTTTTTAAAGTAAAATTAAAGGACTGGTGGCTCATGCCTGTAATCCCAGCACTTTGGGAGGCTGAGGTGGGAGGATCCCTTGAGGCTAGGTGTTCAGCCCAGACTGGGCAACATAGCAAGACCCCATCTCTACAAAAAATAAAATGAAAAAAATTAGCCAGGCGCAGTGGCATGCGCCTATAGTCCCAGCTACTCAGGAGGCGAGGCAGAAGGATCGCCTGAGCCCAGGAGTTCGAGTTTACAGTAAGCTATGATCATGCCACTGCACTCCAGCCTGGATGACAGAGCCAGATGCTGTCTCTGAAAAAAAAGAAAAGTAAAATTATAATAAATATATGTGTATCTCATGGATTTATATGTATGTGTGCATGTACACACATACATACACAAACATATATATTATAAATGTTATGTCAAAATCAACGTGCATTGAGTGTCTACTACATGGTAAGTTTTGTCCTGGACAAAGAGGGTCCAAAAATGAATAAAGCATAGACCTCCCCCTCCCCCGGAGGGATTTACTCATAATCTAGTAGGAGAGAAGTAATTAAACAAATAATTAAAATCTAAGATGATATGATTACAGGAATCCATGGGTGATACAAGAGCACAATGGAAAGAGACAGAAAAGGAAACTGACGCGCCGAGAACCTACAGTGGCCCAGATACCATGGTGGCCGCTTCACTGGCCTTCTCAGTGGGGCTTCTCACCCAGAGGTGCTGGAGAAACCCTGGGGCAGACACAGGACAGGTGAGAGGAAGCAGGCAGTGCACCCCAGCGGGAAGGAGCGCCCTGCAGACAGTGTGCTCAGAGGAAGGCTGGCCACGAGTGGCGTGAGTTCCACCCATCTCTAATGCACACCAGCCCCATACTCCCCACCTCAGTCTGTCCTTTTGGTAATTATTTCTTCTCTCCCAAAACCAGACCAGCTGGCACATTTTCCACCTGGAACTTTGCTCTGTTTCCTGCGTAGGAGTCCATGACAAGACCTCCCTTAGTTCTCAGAAGATGTTGGCACATTCGATCCCTGTCACACTGGGTGTGAGAGGGCAGGTGTTCCTCAAGAGACTAGGCAGGTCGTCCACAGGGAAATCACAGCGATCCTACTTTGGAAGCAGGGGCTCTCAGTAAAAAATAGACTGATAAATAGGCTTATTTTTAAAATGTTTGCTTTCTTCATAATCTTAAAAATCTGTAACTGTAATTCATCAGCCACTCGTCTCAGCCCCACCGATATCTGTTCCAATGCACACTGAATCATGGGTCTGGGGCTGACTGCAGATGAAGGGGAGGTGGGCAGCCAAGCCCTGGGCACCTTCCCAGGGTGTGCAGGGGAGGAGGCTCTGCCCCATCTCAGAGGGGTCACGACTCTGCCCCCTCCTCTTGCCGTGAGCATGTGTTTCAAGTGGCTGAGCCCAAGTCCTCCAGAGAGAGCGGGGAGGACACACCCTCCGAGAGCCCTGGGCTGTGGGGTGATGCTGGGCTGCTCCTGTGCCTCTCTGCCCATTTGGTCAGGAGCAGGTGCCACCACAGGCTCAGCCTCTTCTTCCCACGCTGCCCAGGGCCATTTTGGGACCTTCATGGGCCTCACAGACACCACATCAAACCCAAGAAAAAGCACCCCCATCCCACGTGACACAATAAATTGCAGTTGACTATTTGGCATACCGTCACGCTTTGCTGACATTTAATTAAATGTGTCATTTCAAGTTGGCAGATTTCTCTTCCTATCTTGGAGGCAGTATGGTATTTTTCAGGTCTCCAATATTTGCATAGGCCCTCAAAAAGTCTGGAAACCCCAGCCTTACTGCCTAAGTGCCCACTGGGTAAGCACAGCTTGAGCAAAACCCCTGGTCCCAGTGCCAGGACACATGCGTTCCTCTGCCAAGCTTCTCCCAGCCCCTCCCAGGCAGCACCCACCCCCTCCCCGGCTCCAGCTTTGGATGCGTACAGGGACCCAGCATTGGTATACTTCACTTCTTTTGGAGGGACACCATTTGGACCAGCCGGCACAGCGATTGCTGCACGTGCAATGTTGCATTCACCCACTCAACACAGGCCGACTGAGCACCTACCAGGTTCCACGCCCCACTCCTGCCACAGGTGATCATCACAGTGCACATCCGAGTGTGGTACTTGATGAATGGATGAGTGCATAAGTGACCATGGCTGTTCCTGAAGGCTCAGGGTGGTACAATCTCCAAAAGTAACATAAAACATCCAACACAACAGTGTCTGTCGCAGGAACACAGTGCCTCCCTGCTCTCCGGCACCTTCTGTATCCAGCCAGCCCCTTTCCCACCTCACCTGTGTCCACTGCCTGGACCCACTGCCTGATCTGGGCCAGGCATTTCCGGCTGCACCCTCTCTGCAAAGACAGGCGCCCTTCAGTGTGGACTCATGCCACCCACCCTATAGCAGCAGACAGCACCTGGCTGTCTTGTCTACGCACTCAGTGTGTATTTCATCTGACTAGTTTCTGCAGAGTGAGAGCAAGCAGATAAGGAAGTGGTGTGCCTTGGTACTAAGAAGAGCAAAGATGATTAAGAGAATGGAATTGTGTGTCACGATGGGCCAGGAAGCAACTGGAAGGCAAAACAGCAAGTCAGAAAGTCAAAATTCCATATTACTTATAATTTAATATAATGCACTTATATCATCCTCTAAATTTGGTATACTGGAATTCTTTTACACATCCATGCAACACATTTGGAACCCTTTCTAGTGCTCAGAAACTCCACCTAGATAATCATCAACCACAAACAGGATAAAATCTACTCTGTTTTAATCAAACAACTGCATTCTGCCATCATCACTAACACTTCTCCCCCACTCGAAGAAGGGGCTCGCTTGCACACTCTAATAGTCAGACTGAAAGGGGTTCTTATATCATCATGGCCCCAGAAAGGCAGCATGCCTTATCATGCAGGCAGGATGTCCCTTTTGGAGAGCAACACTGCAATAAACAAAAACCATCACGAAACTCTAGGTCTGAGCAGCGCAGCCTCCCGCCCTGTCCCCACTCAGCAGCCGCACCGGAATGAACATCTGCAGCCCCAATGCGGCACCCATTAGTTCCCACAGCCTGTTAGCATATTTTAATGCTGCGATCACAGCTTTCTATTTCTATCAAGGTGCTACGAGGTGCCAGACTCTGGATTCACACACTGCGTCATTACTGTCCCTGGAGAACAGATTACACAGCAATCTTGGGGACAGGATTGCAAGGTGTTGAGAGAGGGTAACAGCACAAAAGGCAGATGGAGCCCCCGGCACCCTGCAAAGGACGAAGGGGCATGGCACGGGAGGCTCTCACTTCAGCGGGCACTGGTAGACACTCTGTGCCCCGATGGACACCTCTCTCAAAAACCTGAAAATAATCACATTATTTACAAAGAAACACCTCTCTTGGCTAAATGCTGCAACCAATATTTATCTCATTAAAGTCAATAACAGAAGTAAAGTCACTGATTCAGAATGCTTTTTTTGACTCCAGAGATCAAAACTGCCTTCCTTGCCAGCAGGCTGAGAAACCCAGGCCCAAGGTGTTAATGAATCAAGGTCACCACAGAGTAGCGGAGCTGCTGACTCTATATTGTAACTCGTTCTTGTGACACAAGGAATGCATAAATAAATCCACTGCCACCCACGAGACAAACAAGCTTCAGTGCTGGGCCTCCAAGGAAAGCATTACTAAGGGTCCCACTCCTTCTGAGCCTCACATCTCAAGTTCACACATGGCACTAGCCTCCTGATTTCCAAATGCATGCACGTGCACACACACCCACAAACACACCAGAGGCAACGCAAAACAAAGTCCACCATCACTGGTTTTCAAAGTGCAAAAGGGCTAGATCCTGCATCTCTCTTCAAGTATGACTTCTGCTGTTATTCCATTGTTCTATCCACGCATGACAAAAATCCCATGACCTACATGCTACTCCCATAGACACCCCCTTGGTGCTCACCTCCCTGACCAGAGCACAGGACCTCAGGAAGTAGCCCATTGCTGCGCCCTTCCACCCCAGGTCGTTTGCATGTGGGAACAGGTACCCCACAGTCCCGGACTCCTCCAGAGGTTCTCACTGTGCGTCAGGCCCACTCCCGGCCGTAGGCTGAGGGATTGGACTCGCTGCTCTGACTTCCCTGACTGTAAGGCAGAGACCGTTGAGTTCTTATCCACCTGCTTGTTGTGACAATTAAATGAGATGAATCAGGTAAAGCGTTTAGCACTCAATAAATACCAGACCTCAGAGAACTGTTGAGAGATTAGTTCAATCATGTAAAAAGCTCTTTGGAAAGTTGCAAAGTACAACCAAGATGTTGACTGTTACAACTGTATATCCTCCTTGTGTTGGTATTGTCTCAACTCCAGGCTGACTCAGGCAGAGGCTTCAACTGCACTTTCCTGTGAAGCTCTTTCCCACACGGCAGTGGGACTCCCCCCTCCTCCTCTTCCTCAGCTCAGAGAGTATCTCCACCTGCACACCAGTCCCTGCCCTCCAGGTCCCTTCTCCATGTGAGATCCAACCCCTCAGAGACTTGCTCACCCACCACCTGCACCCCTGCACCTGCCCACCTTGCCCAGCCCCCACACACCTCGCCCAGCCCGTACCTCTCACATATTCAACACTCAGAAAAATACCCTCCATGAAATATGCCCAAAGAAAGCATGTTTTGCTACTATTTAGAGTACCACTTTCTGCAAGTAACTACCCGAAACATGTTTTCTCTATAACATTCTCCAGCCTCCTGTCCAGACATTACCTTCAACAACTATTTCTCTTTCAACAACTTCTGAAACTAATCAGTCCTGAAATCTTGTTTTTTCAAGAGAAGCTAACTGCACTGGCCACCAGTTCCTGTCCTTTTTTACTAAAATCTCATAAGGTGAGACCAGACACTGAAGCAGGACAGCGAGGGGAGGCCCCGAAGGGCTGAGCAGGACACGCTGCAGGTCTGTGAGAGTGAGGACATGCCAGGCTTTCAAGGCCAGACTGCCATTTAAAACTTTGGTTTCACGCCATCCCCTCTCTCCCAGGAACTGACAACACTCAACATGTCTATCTTCAAAGCATCCGTAAGAGGAAGAAGGGGTCTCTCTGAGGGGTGCATTGCCCTTGGCGGCCAGTCCATGGAAATCACATGGTCGCAGACACAGACTCCCATCAAGTGGTGGAAGGTCCACCACCTGCCCCCATGGTAGCAAGAGCGGCCGGGCCCCAGGCTGTAAGCGAGGCTGCCAGCAGGCATGAGCCACACTGCCTTGTCACACCTTGCCAGGAACCACACCTGGCCTCTCCCTCAAGATCTAAGGATAAAAGGGTCAGAAGTGTAGCTCAGGTTCCTTTTTCTCCGAGTTTTTATAATAAAACAAATAATAGACACCCAGAACCCTCCACTAAGGATAAAGAGCAAGCCAGAGGGGCAATGCGCACAGTGACGATGACCACAGCCTACACCTGGGCTCACGGGCCCTTCCAGAACAAGTATGTGCCCACACCAGGGCAAGGCCTTTCTCAAAGAGGTGGGACGGTTTATGCCCCAAGTGTAACATCCTGATGGGGACAGAAGGCAGAGGTCTTAGGGACAAAAGATGCCCTTCTGAAAGATGCTGAACCTTCTGGACAGCCAGGGTGGTACTTCTGGGAAGAGCAGAGGAACAAGGACAGACCCACCCCTGCTTGTTTCTGCGAGCTCCGGGGACACAGATTTCTTCCTTTCCTCTCCAGTGAGTGTCTACTTTAAGAATATGTTTTATGTTTGATTTCTCTTTTCTTTCTGGGAAGGAAGAAGCAAAAAACATCTTTTCCCTCTGCTGTTAGCTCTGGGGACATAACAAGAATGGATGAAGGACTAAAAAAATGATTACAGCCAAACTTAAGTTCTCGGGTTTTTTCCATGTTAAAAGCCGACATGACTGGAAGTCCCAGCGCAGATGGTTCATTCAGAAGCGCAACCCCAGGGGGTCACCCCACCTCTGCACTACATGACGCATCACTCTGCAGCTTTGAGTTTCAGCTTTGTGGTTGCGATTACGCAGAGGCAGTCCCTTTCAAGCTTTACTGTATATATCCTTTTGGATAATTTTTTTAAAACAAATATATGACTAATGGCCATCAAGCCAAGCCATGAAGCACTTCCCAGCCTAACTGCAAGCATGCTGCACCACGTCCGTCTTGGCGGTGGCTCCCCGGCCTCCACCCCACGGTTTCATCCTGACGGCAACATCTCTTCCCCGACCACCGCCACATTTAGATTCAGAGTGTTCCTGAGTAGAAACTCACCATTGACGTTATGTAAACTCCATTCCTGGCACCCAGAAAATAATTAGCAAAACAAGCCTCATAACTGTCCATGTAACTCAAGCACAGCCAGGCAGGGTGTGGATGAGAATTTTACTTAATTTCCTACAGCGCCAGGGGCAGAGCTGCCCATGATGGGACCCTACTTTGGAAAGTTCTCAAAGATTCAGAAGAAGAGAAAGCAATCCAAAGGACTCTCTAAAACCCTTCCAAATTACGAGGCTAAACCTAGAAAATGAACAGTCAGGACTGACTGTTTCCATGAGCACAGTGCTGGGTCTGTCAATACACACAATGTCCGCAGCTGCCCCCACAGGCTGCCGGGCCCGTGCTCCAGATTTAACAACACAAGGGGACCTCCTCCATTTCCCCGCCGCTGCCCTCTGGCCTGAGGCCCAGGTCTGAGCTATACCATTCTGCATTCTGTGCAGGAGTACGGTTTAAATCAATAGTGTTATCATACTATGACTGTCCTTTCACACTCTCCCTAAAGCCTAATAATGTCAAGTTTGCACTAAAATTGATCAGTAACAGAGGACCTCGTCTCTTAACCCCCCACCCACCCTCCCCACCCACCCGAAGCCTCCCCAGAGAAGCAGGACCACGTTGATTTCTATCTGATTACAGGAGAGCTTGCCCTGACTTTCCCCAGTTACTTAAGCTGGCGTCTCATTGCGTGTCCTCAGAGACCAGGGCTCCGCTCAGGCAGAGAGCGTCTAGACGGTATTCATGACCCATCTGTCTGGCATGGCCCAGTGGATGGCAAACTCTATTAGAACTGAAACCATTTTCCCCTCCTCCTCCCAGCTCTCTTTCCCTTTGCGAAGCAGGAATCTGACACTGAAAATTACTATCATTGTTGCAATGCTCAAAATAGCACCGCCAGACTTTCATTAACATCCACGCTAGACTACTAAATATTTAAAGAAGTGGATAAATTTCATCTGAAGTGGGACAGCCCCACACACATGAAAGCAGCAACAGAATCGAAATGTAAATCTAAGAGGTTGTTTTTATCCGAGTAAATTTAGTGTCACAGCAGGAGGAAACGGTGCCTAAGGTTTATTAAAACTTTCCCTCCCATTTGTTCTCTGCCTTTGTTTATTTGAAAAGGCAAAATTACCGTTTAAGACCCTACAAGATTTTAATTGATCAGAAAACCATCTTGAAGAAGCAAAGGCCGCCAACAGAAGGGGCGGCATGGGGTGGGGTGAGGCTGCCAGCCCCACCACCTGCTCACCCACAAACCATGTAGGTGGGAGCCTGCAGGTTCCCAAGCCCAGAGAGATGCACATCCTCCTCCTCACCTTGTTTTATTTTTTTTGTTTGTTTTATTTTTTATTTCAGAATACTACAGGGATACAAACACTTTGGTTACATGCATTTCCTATGCACTGCCCGAGTCAGAGCTACAATCGTGAACATCCCCCAAACGGTGCACCATGCACCCATTTGGTGTGAGTTTTTCCATCCCCTCCACCCCCCTCCCACCTGCCCAACCCCTGATGAATATTATTTCCATGTGTGCACATAAGTATTGATCAGTTAGTACCAATTTGAGGTGAGTACCAATGGCGCTTGTTTTTCCATTCTTGTGATACTTCACTTCAAAGAATGGGCTCTAGCTCCATCCACCTCACTTGTTTTAAATTCCAGCTTGGATAATTTTTGCGTAAGTCAATAATTGTTTTGCCATGGATTCCTTCTTCAAGTTGAAAAAGGAGGTGGGGGAGCCCTGTCAAAAGAACACACACTGCTCTGCAAAACAGCTTGATTCACTGAACGTGGGCTCCACCACTGGCCTTGACCAAGGTAAGCCAGAATTAAGCCTGTGGAAGCTTCAGAACCCCCCCTCACCCCTGCCACATTCTTCAACACCACAACAGGAAGAGTCTGTCCCATGGCCCTGCAGTCGCACCATGGAGAGTCTAGTCTCCTGAGTGTGTGAGGGCCCGGAGGCACCAGCCCCAACCCTCCTCGGGCACCACTGCAGAAGCCTGGAGGGGCCACAGCACTCGGGCCAGAGCCAGAGGGAGATGAGGGCTCTGGGGCTAAAGGCCCGTGTCAGCCTGTGGTGGGCTCTTAGTGCTCACAGAAGGTGCAGGGGGGAGAGTAATGGCAGAAATAGAGTTGCCCCCCCACCCCCATGCTGGAGCCACACTGTCCCTCACCTCCATAAGGCAGCTGTCATCACACCCATCCTCCTGATGGGGAGAGCGAGACAGAGAGGGGGCTGACTTCCCCCACATCACACGATTCGTCCGTGTACAGGCATCATGGAAGAAGGGGCAGCTTATCAATTAGCAGAGGAAATGCCAAAGAACTCGACAAAATCAATGATCCCTGGCACACTGGGGTTGCTAGGTTAATTTTTTTGTAATCTATTTGAAAATCCAGCATGAAACCCAGATTATCACCACCTACGTATGAATTTAAAACGGTCATGTAAGCGATTGCTCTTGGAGTGCTCACCTCTGTGGCCCTTCATTCACAACAGTAGATTGTCTGTGTGGTTCCCACCCCCCGAACTCTACAAATACTTCCAGAACTGATGAATAAATCCCTATCTTACTAGAAAAATACAATGGGAGGGGAAAAGAGCCAAAAGGAGAAACCACAGCCAGAGCTCCATATCCCAGCAGCAGCGAGCTCCGGCTGTGTGACTCTGAACGAATCACCTGCCTCCCTGAGCACTGGGTTCCTAGAAACAAACCATCCTAGGATGGTCTGAGAGATGAACGAGACAATGTGTGTAAACAGCTGGCACTCACCAAATGGCAGCTCCCTTCCTACCTCATTCCCACCCCCAGGAAGCCACAGACATTCAGATAAATAATGTTTACTGAGTATTTACTGTGTGCCAGGCACAGTTCTAGCTGCTTTACCTGCACCATTTCGGTAAATCCTCAGAACCACCCTGAGGGAGATATCACTAACGTCTTCTGCATCTCATAAATGAGAAAAGCAAGGTGCAGAGAGGCTCAGAAACTTGCCTAAAGACACAGGCAGGGAGTGGTGGCCCCAGGACTGGAGCTGAGGACCAGACATTCTATGCTGTAGGTGAAATGAGCCTGGGAACCTCATGGCGGTTTGTAACATTGTGTATCACATATGTGCACAGGAAAGCATGTTCTCCACCAGCAACGTGAGGCCTGGGGCGGGAGGGGGGCACAGACAAAAACAGGCGCCTGCGCTGGCAGGACTAGTCAGGTAACAGCTAAACACCCACACACACCCACACACCTGCACACACACTCCACCATGGCACACTCACCCACACAGACTCTCACACTCATACTCACGCACACACACCACACACGCTTGCACACACACAGTCATTCACACACCCCTCACACACAAACTTGTGCACACACACTGTTGTGCATACACATTTACACATGTACTTGTGCACACACCATACAGGCTCACACCCCACAGGTGCTTGCACACACATTCATCACACACACAAACTTGTACGCACACCTGTGCACACACTCACACTCACACACATACTTGTGCACACACACCAGACTCTCATACACACCTCACACACACTTGTGCACACACACTCTCACACATTTACTTGTGCATAAACATACCACAAAGACTCTCACACATCACACACACACTTGCACACACACTCATTTACACAAACAATTGTGCACACACTCACATTTACACACACACTCATGCACACACATACCACACACAGACTCACACACACTCTCGTACTTCTTTAGGGCCCAGCAAAAAGCATTTCACATTTCTTCTGGGCTTGGCATGAACACGTCGTGTGAATACTCGGAGGCCAGGGTGTCTCTCGATGGTTGCTCTATCGGGATATCTCAACCAGCTAGTAAGCACAGTACCAGTCTATCACATTATTGTCCCAGAGTACACTTATACTTTGGCTGGTTTGGGTGTTTATGGTAACCACATACACGCTGTAAGGACAGCTCGGGGGTCTCTCTCTTTGTCCTACCATGCAGGCCGCCAGGATCGTGTAGATATTTCCAGTCCCCGGTTAAACTAGCAGGGTAGGAGGCCATGCAGATAAAAGCTGTTTTCATCATCTGGCCAGACTAGAGTTTTCTAAAATCATAACATTCATCCCTATACTCAGCACACATTCCCAGGACGGTGTCCCGTGTGCTGTGTGTACCAGGTGCTGTGGGAGGCATGAAGGCCACAGCAGAGACCGTGTAGGATGGTTCATCTGAAGGCCATGCTTATAGATGCTAGGAAGTGGTGGAGGAAGGACAAATCGTCTTCAATAAATACTTTTCAAGTGTCCACTATGTACAGTTGACCCTTAAACAACATGGGGTCTGGGGGCACTGACCCCCTCCATAGTCGAAAATCTGCATATAATTTTGACTCCTCCATAACTTAACTACAATAGCCTACTATTGACCAGAAGCCTTACCGATAACATAAACAGTCAATTAACACATATTTTGTATGTAATATGCATTATATACTGTATCCTTACAACAAAGTGAGCTAGAGAAAGAAACTATTATTAAGAAAATCACAAGGAAGAGAAGATATATTTACTATTAATTAAGTGGAAGTGAATCTTCATAATGGTCTTCATCCTCATCATCTTCACGGTGAGAAGGCTGAGGGGGAGGAGGAGGAGGAGAAGTTGGTCTTGCTGTCTCAGGGATGGCAGAGGACACACGTAAGTGGACCTGTGCAGTTCAAACCCGTGCTGTCCAAGGGCCAACTGCACAGGCAGTGCTCTGCTGGGGTGTGAGGACTTGCAAAGATGTGAGCATGGCCCCTGCCTTCAAGGAGCTTCACACCCAATGGGAACTGCACTCGGACACACATGACCATCAGACAGAACAGACAACGCCCTGCGAGGGGCACAAAGTGCTGCAGGGCTCCAAACATGAGCTTTGGCTTCTGGTCACAGAGTGAGGTCAGCAAGGGCGACCAATGCCATGTAACTGGTGGGTGGTCAGAACACCGGCTAAGACAGAAAGAACCAAAGGAGGGGCTGGCCTGGGGTGGAGGGAGAAATCATCAGCTCAGCGTTGACTCCAGGTTTGAGGGGCCTGACCAAGGCCTCACACGCAACTGGATTGCTGGGGTGGTGGTGACACTGTGTCGGGGGTGGAGGGGCCCAGGTCAAGATTGACCCTGGAGGGCAGAGGAGCCAGAGAGAAGGAGGAGATGAACCCCCCAGAGACCCACAGACCCCCCGATCCGAGGAGACAGAGCGCCTGCAGCAGGGGCAACCACACTCACCAGCTGTGGAGCAAGGACTAGGAAAGGAGTGAGGAAAGAGCCCCGGTTCTGGCAGTGAGCAGGTGCCCGGCGGTGGTTGGGAGGGACAGGGATGGGGCTGGAGCTGGAGGGCTGTAGTGTGCAGGCTGGCGGGGCAGAGGTGGGGGGCGGAGGGGGTCTAACCGGGAGACTAGAAGGTTCACAGGGGTGCTGGGACCACGACACACAAAGGCGGGAGGAGTGGCCTGGACACTGCAGGGTGGGTCTGAGGGCAAGGGCACGGCTCAGACGCAGGGCACAGGAAGCCACAGGCAGGCAGGCAAGGGCAAGGGGCAGGAGGGCTGAGAGGACAAGAGGACAGGGAGATTCGGTCAGATGCAGCCAGCGGAAGCCGGGGGTGCTGCGCGAGCGCTCAGCCCCCACTCACCTGGAGCTTAGCCCGTTTGGCATTAAACAAGTCACTGGCAATCCCAAACTCTTGGATGAGACCTGGGAGTTAGTTACTCAAGGGGAGCAGAGGGGGCTTCTAAAAATGTTAAGTGTATGTATCCAACATGTTTTACTTCATCAATTCATAATAACACACAGAGAAAATCTCACTGGTTACCTCTGAAGAGCGATAGGGAAACCTCATTCTTGAGTTAATGGATCCGATATGATATATACTTCAGGGTAACCAAATAGTGGACAGGGAGTTTCTCTTTACAGAAGTATCCCAACTAATCAATGGGGAAAAGGACAGAATTGGGCTGTGATTATTTTGCAGCTCTAACGACTGAGGGTATCACACAAGAGCAACAGCCAGACGCGGTAGGTCCCAACAGGAGATGGCTGCACCTAGGATGTAGCTTTTCCACCACACACACATCCACACCTGAGTGTCTCCAGACCTGGATCTACCCACCAAGGGCAAGAATCATAAGGGACAAAGAGCACACTCAGCGATGCCACAGAAAGCAGTCCGCAAAATCCAGAGTACAGAAACCCTACAGAACAAGCCATCCAGACCCTGCCATCAAAAATCACGGAAAGGAGGAGAAGGGGGAGGCACCAGGCAAAAAAGGAAGAAGAGGGAGTGTGTGGGAGGGAGGGGGATGGGGAGAGACAGATACGGAGGGAGAACCCAGAGGGCCAAACCACAGTGCCTGGAGCTTATTTGGGTCCTGGTTCAAACAAACTGTAAACAGAACAAATCAAAACACACATTTATAAGACAACTGGAAAAATATGAACTCTGAAAGAACAGTTGATGAATATTCTCTAATACAGAAAATTATTGTTAAAATTGACTGAAATAATTACAGAAAAAAAAAATAGAGGGCTGGCATTCGGGAGCACTGGTCGAGGACAGATTTTCTATATGGTTACGAGCCTGGTCCCCAAATCCTCAGTAAACAAACTATAATCCTTGGGGGGTGAGAAGTTGCCGGCCAAAGGTGGAATGGAGGGCAGTTATAGCTTCATGCCTACAGATGCCTGATGCCTGGACCCAGGTGACAAGTAGGGGCCAGTCCCTGTAGGGAAAACAATGATGAAAGTGGGAAGGGCTGCTTTGGGAAGGTGGACAAGCAGCACAAGCTCTAATGTGTTGGACTTTATCTCATTTGGCTGTTATTACTATAAATGGCATGGGGGGAAGTTTCCTTCTGAAAGTCCTGAAGTTAAAATCCTGGCTTCATCGGGTATACACTTTATCAGTCTCAGTTCATCTGATTTGGGGATTCAGCAGCCCCCAGCAGAGAGAGAAGCAGCTTCCCCTCCAATAGGAATGGGGGCTGCTCCGCCCCCTCCCCCCAACCCCAATCAGATCCTCTCTTAACTGGAAATTCCACTGAAGCTGAAAGCAAAAAGTTGTTCCCACTGACGGCTGGCTTCTTCTCAACTTTGGGCTTACTCCTAAGGTCCAGTGCACAAATTCCTCAGCAGCGATGGCTGTAGGAAGGTCTGTTCTTGCCAAGACTTTAAGAGTGCATGGCTCTTTCCAAACTGCATAGACTACTCAATTATTTCTTCTGGGAAGTCAAAGGAACACTGCTGTCCCCCACCAAGATGTGGCCAAAGAGCTTAGAAAATGCAGCGCAACAGGACATGCTTGACTGGGCAGGAATGGGCCGCCTGGGCAGAGGTGGAGCCTTACAAACTGGCTTCTCTCTCTGGCTCAACCTGCTTTCCCAGCCCTATCTCATGCCACCCGAGCCCCAGCCTCCTGTCCCAGACGGTGCCACCTTCACTGCCAACCCAGGCTCATGCTTGTCTAGGCCCTGGCACTCGGTCCTCTCCTCTCATATCCAGCATGCCTCCTCCAGGAAGCCACCATGACTACTAGTCCAACCAGAGTGAATCTCTCTGAACCACTGAACCACTGAACCACCCCTGAATCACTCAGCTCTCACTCCCTGTGCTCCCACCTTGATAGCAGGATCTGTGTTTTTCTTCATTTCTCCTGGTACAATGCCTGGTACAATGACCAAAGAAGCCTCTTAGTAAATAATTTTATTTGTATAAAGAATTATTTTATCTGTATAAATAATAGATAATTTTATTTGTGTAATTTGTATGTTTAGTGCTTAGGAGTACAATGTTTTGACAGAGCAGGCAGAGAAACGATGTGACAAAAGCTGGCAACTTAGACTGACAATATATTCCCTCTTCCATAGAAAGATGCATCCAGTGAAACCCTTTCTTTGTGAGATAATCAACACCAGCCTCGCCTTCCACATTCGTGAAAAACCCTTTGGGTCTCCCAGCAAAATAAATTAACTTCAGTCGATGGATAACTTGACCATGGTTAGCAGAGTGGAGAGGTAGATGAAACCAAATGTGCCTCGGTCTAGCTTCCAAAAACATTTTCTGAAGAGAAAAGCTACTTAGAGCTATTGTAAGGGCTCCTGTTATCATTAGTATTGCTGACTTTACAAATAACAGCAATGTTTTCTTGCAAAATTCTTGCTAAACTTTGGCAAATATCAAACGGGAGAAAGAGATGGCCAAGTCATCTCAGGCATGGTGCACACCCAAAGCCAATGACACGGACAGAAACCTGATTCTAGCTCATCTGGAAACTCAGAAGATTCCACCTTGCTTCAGCCTAAGTGCACTCAAATATCAGAATGTTGATTACTTCCTCCAGGTGGGAACAAAGTATTGTAGATCAAATATGCCCATCCCGTTCTTAAACAGGAGCTAGAATGAGGTGCTATTTGTTTTTCTGGAGTGTAGCTTGTTATAGGCAAGAATTCCTATATACTGTGATTTCTTCAAGGTGGGGAGGAAGGGGACCCTATTACCAGAGTTGGCACTTTGTGAAAGGCACATTGTCCGTCTGCTGCAGGAAACACACTGGTAGATGATCCAATAAAAAGTGTGTTGTCCATTGGAACCCACTTACACGTGGAGAGTCTCCAAGGCTGGTCACACAGCTATTAACAGGAAGTAAAATATCCCTTGTTTACTCTGTATTCTTGCCCAACAGGATACAGGCAAGAGAACACATATTCATTCAATATTCAATCACCCTCCGGGCTTCATCCCTCGTGAAGCTATGTGCCTAACAAAAGTGAGCTGCAACAAAGGGCAGGGAAGCTACCACCTTTCCCAGAAGTTCCTGACCACAGAAAACAGACCAGCTAAAACCAACTCAGAGTGAGTGTCCCCACATGACACCTTTGTGGCTCCCTCCGATGCCTGTGGAGAAGCGGGCGGCAGCATGGGGCAGCCACGAGCGGGGTCACCACAGACACATGCAGCTGGAATGCCCCCCAGGGAGCCTCCCCAGGGACAGAACAGGCGAGAAACACCCAGAATCTCCGTGCAAACTCACTTTTGGACACCCGGAAATTCCTGTTCGATATGAAGAGTGGCCCCAATGTTAAAGTCGGAGAATACAAAGTCATGGTGACCCACCTCCCCGAGAAACAGCCAAGCAGAGAGTGGACGTGACAACGACCACGATGCAATGATGCAGACTGTGCTTCTCATGAGTGTCATTTCATTTAAATCGTGCCCACTGCACAGAGAGACTCATCACTTCCCAAAGCCAGGACTTGAGCCCAGGTCACCCTGAAGCCACAGCCACCACTTGCCCTTTGTCATCCAGGGCAAACAGCTCTCCAGTCTTCACAGAGGAGAGCACGTCACAAACGACCTTCCATTTCATCTATAAAGACACAAGTTCTAGCTATATCTGAACAGTACAGGCCAAGAAGCTGCCAACAGACCTTGAAATTCCTCCATGGGGCACAAATGAGCCGTTTACGGATGTAACTGCTTCCCCTGGCTTCCAAGCAGAATTGAAGTGCTCACATTTTTTAAAATGAGTGGAAAAGGCATCTGGAAATAGGCCTTAAAAATCAGGAAAGAACACTGACAAGAAAGGAGACAGGAGGGGAAGGGACTAGCATGGAAGGGAAGAGGGTTGAAAACAAGGAGGAATTCTGGAAACATGCAGCACGTGTGTGGAGTGCCCGGGGCAGAGGCCAGAGTGGGGTCTGCCTGCTTTTCATGCACAGCACACAAATCCAGCCAAGGTACCACACATGGCCACGACATTCTCTCCACAGTTCCTGTGTGTTTGTTGTTGCTCAGTCTAGAGAGAACAGAGTAAGCAGCTGCCTTTACATTGCATTTCTCCTTCTAAGAGCCCTGGCTTGAGTCCAGCTAACCTACACCGAGTGCTTAGCACTTGGAAGATTCTGTTGTATGTGCTCTACGTCCCATGTAATGCTCAGACAACCATTCTTATGTCCCCCTATGTAGATGAGGGCAGAGAGGCACACAAGGTAACATGACTTGCCCACCTGCCGTGCAAGTGCCAGGCCCAGCACCCCAACCCAGCAGTCTGGCCTGGAGCAAGCACATCCTCACTCACGGGTCACCTTATTGTTTTCCGTGGGGCTCCTGAACATTTCCCCAGGAAAGGCAGGCAAGAGGGGGCCTGCGTGCTGCTGGCCCATGGGGTGGTGCCCCCACTCCCAGCCCCCACATGCCCCACAGCCCTCCTCCCTCTGCCCCTATCTTGTTCCTGTGCATTCAGTAGGATACACAGAGTGAGTGTGTCCAGGCCATCTAGGACCTGGGGAGACCCATGGCACAAAACACGACCAGAGGAAAACTCGGACCAAGTGCCAAGAAAGCACACACCCAACCCTAACCTCTGAGAACTCTCCACAAAGTGTAGAGATGGGTGAAGAACACTCAATCTAAGAAAATGCAAACTGACACAACAGAAAAACTTGAGGAAAACTATTTGTATTATTAGACTCTTTGATTTAGAAAGCACAATTAGAAGATTCAAAATTCACAGGAGCATAGTCATTTTTATATTGAGGCATACATAGCTTGCCCCCAATATAAAAATACAGTAGGAATACAGAAAACGGTTTTTGAATATCCCCTCCCATTTTCACTGGTATTTATGTAGTCTAATTTCCATAACAAAAGTTTTAAAATCTGTATCACATAAAACTCCTTAAAATAATGTCAGTAAAGCTGGGGAGAGAAGCTGAATATATCATGAAGTGATCTCAGTAAGGAGGCCCCTGAAGAGGGTCTGCACATTCTTCCCAAGGTATGCAGCTGGGACAAGATCCTCACCCTCAACCCACTCCTCGTAGCCCAGGGAAACACAGAAAACAATAAACCAGTTGCCCTGAGAGAGGTTCAGCAGGGTTTCAAAGCTGCCTTCTTTCTCCTTCCTTGTCAGAAAAACCATGAAATCATCAAAAATCACTCCAGTTGTTTTCCACCCAGTGTCTAATAGAAAACACATGATCAGAACCTTTAAAAGTCCCATCTAAATTTTTCTTTCTTATTTTAATTATATGATTAACTAGGGACCCTCCACATATCTTTGCTCACTTAAAATTACTTCTGAAGAGACAACACTGGTGTGAAGAATACTAAACCAATACATGATTTCTTGGAATCCAGTCAGTGCTTCTCAGATAAGTGACAAAAACCTATTTCGAAACACAGTGCCACTGACCATCTCGGAGGACAGAATGAATTTCCCACTTTTAGACATGCCATCTCTCTATCCTAAAAGAAGAAAACATTTCCTTTGTGACAATTCAAATCTCTCTCCTTCCTTAACCACAAAACAACATCTTTCCCACTCCCAATGATCCCACCTCCTCATCATTCCAAAACCACATCAGACAGGCGCCGCCAGGGTGCAAAGAGGGACTTACAGTTGAAGATGCCTGGAGGAGGGTGCTCAGTCACCAGGAGACAGTTCTCTTCATCACTGTTGTCCCCACAGTCGTTCTGTTGGTTACAGACCAGCGAACCAAGATACAAGCATTTACCGCTGGTGCAGGTGAATTTGCACTCTGAAAAGTACAATATAAAGCATGGAGCAGTCAATGCCAGCTTGGTGCTCTTTAGTTGCTATGTCGTTGGTTTTTCCTTCCCCCATTTACATGCCATGGTGGTTTGGGAACTCAGACTACCTGGAGATCCCAGGAATCTAAACTCAGAGAAGGGCCATCTGGGCAAGGACCTTCCTTCTTTGAGATGCACAAGGTGTTGCCCTCCTGCACTCAGCAGGGGTGCCCGGAGGCCTGCCACACACTACTCACCCTGTGGCACTGCCCACACATGAGTAACACACATGCTGTCTTTCTTCCCACCACCTGCCCTGACAAAATCACAGCTGTGAGGCTCCATTATTCTGCTTGGAAGCATCCTTGGCAGTTCTCCGCACCTCCAGGAATGGTGGAGCCTGTGCAGCCAGCACAGGCAGGAGCTCCAGCATGACAAAAAGAGGCCCCTACATTTTATTTCTAACTTGCCACTGTCTTACAGTGAAACTCAGGGCAGAATTTTTAACCTCTCTGGTGTTCATTCATCTCATGCCTAAGAAAAACCAGGCTTAATACAAGGCAGGGGTAGCACTGATTTTGTAATTTAAAACATGTAAAATATTTAGCTCTCTGCTAGAGGACCACGTTGGTGAATTATAAAAGTAGGACAGAACCCATACCCAAATCCCTGTAGGCCACACTGAACACAGGACCCCCGAAATTTCAAATCAATACTTGAAAATGGAATTCACTTTTATAGGGATTTAAAATAAATTTGCAAACACAACACATTATTATCAACTTAAGCAATTAAGGATAAAGGAAATTATACAATTACATACACTTGAGCACATAAAGGTCCACGTACACCTTACAATGACTATCGTTTTGCATTCTGACTGTGAGTGTTTCCCTAGAAGAACCCATGGAAGCTGGCGAGATTCACACAGTGCAGTCCACGCGGGACAAGGCTGGCAGAAAGAGCATCGGGAAGAGTCCCAGGTCCCCACTGCTGCTGACCACCACAGCCTCTTCCTTTCTCCAGGCCTCAGTTTTGTCTGTCTGGAATAAGGGCAAGACACCTGGATCAAGTCCACAGCCCTTTCAAATCTAATATTCCATTGTTCAAATAAAAGACTGGGCCTCAGCACGCAGGCCTCTTCCAGCTATGCTAACCGCGCAGGGGCCAACTGCAGCCCACGAAGGGAATAACCCCTTACCTGTTGTAAAGAGACAGAACTTAAGTCATCAAAGTATTTCTGTGAACCCATATGAAAAGGGTATTATAATCCTCCATTTGCCCACATTCTCCTAAAAGAGTACAGAAAAAGAAACCAGCCACGCTGCTGACCTAGTTTAGAATAACACGTGAACACAGCCAAATGCACGCCCACGAGCTCCTCGCTGGCAGCACCATCCCAGTTAGGGAATCTGTGTGCCGAGCATGACTGGCCATGTGGTGGAGGCGCTGTGGCAGCCACACTCGCTCTCTCCCTAAGGTGGAAAGATTAAAATCCAGCTGTTTTGAAATCACATTTATGAAGTGGACTTTTTTTAACTTAATGGAAAAAAGGGATGTCAAGGAAAAAATTTATCTTCCTTTCCAAAAGAAATATTGGACTTTGGATTAATACTAAACATGAAAAGGACATTAAGCAAAAACAGGTACTTTTGGTGCTATTGAAATGGTGGTTGGAAAAAAAAGGGAATACTAACCTGAATTGAATCAAACTCTAACTAAAAAATTAACCATTGCTGTGGTTTGAAAGGATCTGATGTTAGACTACCACATTCAAATACATGTGGAACTTTAAACCAGAGGGCAAATAAAACCACATCCACACTTTACTGGTTTTAACTTGTTCAAGGGAGATGCAACATATTTGCAAGGAAATGAATTATGTGATTCATTCATTCATATAACCAATACTTTAGCCCCTTCTATATTATGTGCTAGGTACTAAGATATGGAAATACAGAAGTGAAAGAGCTAGCCCTCTTCAAAGAGCTTACAATGTGAATTTTTTAAAAATGTGAGTAGTGGCTAATTTGCCAACTTCTGCAAAGGGCACGTATCTTGCTGCTTTATGTCCTTCAAACCCAGAGCTCGGCCCAAGCTGTAACAAGCACTCGGTGAATCACGTATTTGTTGAATAAATGAACAATCTAATCTGAGCCTCCTGAGAACCCTGTGAAATAATCAGGGCAGATGATATGATTTCCATTTTGCTCCATTTTGCCCCATCCCACCATGCTGCCTTAGTTTCCAAATCTGCTTTCATTCATGCATGTATTGGGCATGCCCACATGCATAACAAAGTCTCAAAATCACTGTTTTCTTAAGTAGGCTTATCACTCAGCAAACACCAACGAGGCTGTGCTACTGATTTGCTTAGAAAGCTCTTACTTCTTAGATAATGGAAATATCAACATCAAATTCATAAAAACTAAATCTTCTCAACAGTGAGCCATTAGCCCCACATCAGACTAAAGGTCTTTCCATTACATGGGCACTTGAATCAGAATGACTGGATTGAGAATTTCAATTTACTGGCTTCTTGATGTGATACAGAAAATACTAGAAAATTGCTATAATGTTATTAAGTGTTAAAGATTAATTCTAAAGCTGAAATAAAACTGCCGACCAGAGCCAAACATCTTTCCAAGTGAACAAAACTGGTGTTGATACAGGCAGGCTTCCAACTTGATCCCAACTCACCCTCGAAGGCCATTTCCACTACACTTTGCAATCCGAAAGTCCAATGCATTCGTATCTTCTAATAACTAGGTTACTGTGATATTTCAAACAAATTAATAAGCCTAGAGGAAAGGCTCTCGTCTTGCAATCACCTGGGCATCTTTCAGCACTCCTGATGCCGGGTCCCCAGCAGGGATCCACTCTCTGTGGCTTGAGGCCACCTGTATGGCGGGGGTTTCCTGTGCCCCCCAGAAGGCTTCTGATGGGCGGCCCTGATGGAGAACCACTGCCACTGAGAAGGGGATGACTCACTTTGAGTAGGCCCCCTCTTTAGTTAGTAGTATTTTATGGGAATGTTAAGTTGGCACTTGCTAATTCATAAAAAAGAAAACTAAAATATAATCTCTTAAAATAGGCAGGTATTTGGATAATTCCCGGCTACAGGGTGCAGTCGCTACAGCTGTGTTCTGTCAACAGGCTATTTCAGAAAGTTTGGAACCAATGTAGTTTTGACCCCTAAACTACATTTTGACACACCAGAACTTCCAGGAAAAGTCCTCAGTGGAGTAGAAATCAAGTCAGAGAAAGACAATAGAAGAATTTTAAAAATAGGTTTTCTTATAATATGTTGTCCATTCTTTGCAGAAGTTGCATATTTTTGCCAAGCCAGAAGTTGGGGGAAATCGAGGATTGTTAAACATTGGAAACATACATACATTGGAATGGAATACAGAATGAACAACTCAGGAACCAGTGTTTCCTTCAGGAGCTACAGATTTATTAAAACCACTTGTAATACTTACATAATTCCTCTACTTTAAAAAAAAAAAAGTTAGGACTTTTTAGTGAAGAAAATGGCATTGCTTTTGCCATAATTCCCCATTTGATTTCTCATGGAAAACTGCCACAATCAATAGTAGATTTTAGAATCACTGTATACGTCTAGTAATAATAAAATTGTCTCCAAATTTGGGTGGTCTTTAGCTTCTCTACATTTCTACATAAAGCTTCCGATGGATTTTTTTGTGTATTGGAATTATCCTAGATTCATAAAATTTTAATGCTAAGAGGGACCCAGAGGCACGCTGGCCCAGCCCCTCATCCCACAGGTGAGGACATAGAGGAAAACCCTGGCTTACCCAAAGCTGGAGAACACACTTCCTGTAGCAGAACACAAAACCTGAGGTTTCCATCAAACTGAGAAAAAACCATTTTGTCCTGAAGGTCATCCTAATTATTTACAAACTAATATCAACCAGCTGGGCTATTCCATGTGAGATAGGAGAAAGTTAAAGAACAATTAAGAGGAAGAGAATTCCTAATATTTTGTTACCTTTGAAAAAACAAGGAATTTTAAGAGTTCTGAAATCATGAAAGAAATAGAATATCCTAGGGTTCTCTGTGAATTCCAAACTTATACACACAAAAAAGCTATATTTAAAAAAATGTTAAGGACTTGAAGAGCTTAACAACTTGAATATTCTAATCCTAAATTCGGATAGGATTCAAAGATAAATGCTCAATATTGACTTCCAGGAGAACAAATTAGCCTCGCAGAGACTAAATTTAATCCACTTGGTAGAGTCAACATTCTATTAGTTAAAAGGCAATTGTTCTCAATTTTTCCTACACTTTTTTAAAGCCTTAGTTTTCACAGATACCATCTCACTCGAAAAATAAGGACCTATATACAACTGCATCTCAGCTGTAAAATCAGCCTTTTTTGTGAATTGGCAAAGTAGCCTACACTAGTTATTCCTGTTAAAATTCACACAGCAACACTGACTCATTTAGTTCACAGTTCTATCATTCACGGACCTGAAACTGAGAGTGATTCTGGCTCCACATTTCTGGCATTAAAGTCTAGAGCTTGCTCTCAGTTATGGGGACCTTTTCAAAGTTCTTACATTGTGAACAACAAAGAAGTCAAACTTAGCCATTAGTAAAGTATTAAGTAAAGAATTAATCAGTTTATAAAATTAGTATAAATAATTTTACCATAATCAATGTAAGTTTACATTTCCTAAAATAGAGATGACAACAATATTTTTATTGATTTATATATACACTGCCTATTCCCCTGCAAGGTGTAAGATTTCCTATAATAAAAGTAAAATTCAATGAAGATGGAAAACAATGAGTAAAAGACAAAAAAAACATGCACCAAGAAATGTAGGGAAAGGAGGAGAAAACAGATCAAGGAGAGCTCTAGGACCTGGTCACCACACTGAATTCCAGGCAAGCAGCTGCCTCTGCCAGGAGGACATCAAAGGCACACACTTGTAAGCCCTGCTGGTGCGCGGCTGCAGGCATGCCAATTAATCAGACTTTCGCCTGCTTCTAAAACTTAAAGGGATCTGTCTCTCTTTTTATTAATGGTACTGTTCTACCAAGTGGAGGTTATCTTAGATACCAATGTTATCAAAAAGGGGAAAAGGACTCTCCATACTATTTCATATCAGCCTTCAAGGAGGTTGGAATATCGGAGTTGTTTCTATAAAGGAAACCAAAAACAGCATCCAGAAAGTAGTGATTTAGCTAATTATGAAAATAAAGCTTTGAGAATCTTCAGAAATGAGAAGTTGACCCTGAGAACAATTCTTTTTTTTTTTTGTTGCCCCAGGTAGAGTGTAGTGGAGTCATCATAGCTCACTGCAACATCAAACTCTTGGGCTCAAGCGATCCTCCTGCCTCAGCCTCCCAAGTACCTGGGGCTACAGGCACACGCCACCATGCCCGGCAAATTTGTCTATTTTTAGTAGAGATGGGGTCTCGCTCTTGCTCAGGCTGGTCTCGAACTCCCGAGCTCAAGCGATCCTCTGCTTCAGCCTCCCAGAGGACTGGGATTACAGGCGTGAGCCTCCGCGCCCAGCCCCTGAGGGCAATTCTTCTTAAAGGTCAGCGTTTGACAGCCTGTGAATGCCGTAAGGATGATATGGGTACATACTCTCCCGTGAAATTTCTCAACCCAAGGTGCACGTGTTTACTAACCTGTAAGAACACTTCACATCCAGCACGTTACCAACACCAATGTCTCTGGAAACCCGAGAGAGCAGATGAGCAGAAGCTGCTCACACCTCCCCTGGTGTCACACGGCCACCTACACGTTCCACCAGAACACAGTGTAAAGGTGCCAGCCTCACTGATGACACTCTGACCTCACTCAGAGATGGGCCAATGTTCCTGCTCATAAATTTGGAACAAAGGGGAATTTAATTTGAAGGTTTATATTCTGTGTAATGAATTAAGTTACCCTACAAGCATTTAATGAAAGTCCTATTTCTAGTGGTACTGCTGAAACCATCTGTCCTTCAGAAAGATGAATACGACATGGTAAAAGGAGATTTGCCCATGTAATAAGATTAACATAGAAGAGCCTCTCATCAAAGAGAGTCATAAAAATTTTTTTAAAACTCAATCTATTTTATGATATGGCTTATCACTCCCATTATGGTGCTGAAAAGATTATTTTAATGTGTCTCAAATTCTATGAGAACTGTAAATGAAAAGTGCACAAAGTACTCCTCAGGCTTTAGCTTCCAGTCCTACAATTACCCAACCCTCCATCAAAACACCATCAGGCATTTTAAAAGTCAGTAAAAGTCCTTTAGGGCTTGAAATGGCAGATAACAGTATTTCTTTTCTGTGTTTAAAACCAATGACTGAATGCATTTGTTTCTGTGGTTTTCTGTATATAACACGTGAGGAGGTATTCTTACTAACTTCTTACTTTGAACAGCACTGAAAGTAAGTAGGTAAGAACCACCTTTAAAATTCATTGAGGAACAGAAAAGGTGTATCAGTGTATGCAACGTGCAGGGGAAAGTGGTTTGCAAGCATATGACCCATATGTCAGCAGAGGCTGTCTCTGGATATTGAAGTCATTGACAACTTTTAAGTTTCCTGTGAATTTTTAGTGTGACTTTATGATCAGGGAAAATAAAAACCCTATTTTAAAGGAGACAATCTCTGTGAAAACCAAATGTTTACAGAATTCTAAATCCATCAAAATCAGAATTTTAAAGGCACTAATAAAGTACCTAATTCTCTATGGTATCACATAAACAGAAATCCCGACACACAGCTCCCACCCTGCAGAGACAAATACCATCTCAGTTACATCTCGTTTCATTTCAAGAAGCTGAGCACCTGCCATGGGTGGAGGCTGGGTAGGGACCCTGCTTGGCAGGGACACTGCCTGGGTTGCAGGGGGCAGGTCGTCGAGAGGGTCCAAGCGCCCTGCAGAGCCTGCAGCCACTGGCCAAGTGCAGCTTCCACTCAGTGAGACCAGAGGCATCAAAGGATTTTGAGCTCAAGGACAGATACGTTGACATTTAAAAAAATATATTTTATTGCAGTACAATGTGTGTGTATATGTGTGTGTATCAGAAAAGTCCAGCTCATTGGGTCTATGCAAACAAAAAACACCTGTGTAACCAGCACCCTGATCAAGATACAGAAAGGCACAAAAGGTTGCTCCTGGGTATTCTAACTTGCATTTTCCAGGACCTTACTGTCTGCGATGTGGCAAACGGACTTTGGAAGGCCCGGCATCCCGTCATGAAGAGTCTCGTATGCCTTCCTGAGGACTGTTACAGGTTTTAGATAAATGTACTTGAATGTAACGGGAACCCAACTGTACTGAGCATTTAGTATACGCTAACCTTGCATAACCCTGTCAAGATTTTGCTCCACTGAGAAAGCAGCACACATTATGAAACCCAACCAGAGCTCTAAGTCATCCGCTGACAGATGTCCTCCCACACGCATCTGAGGTGTGCGGGTGGCATTCATCCCCAGGCATGGCAAAGGCTGGGCCATGAGGCTCTTCCCCTCTGGCAGCCAGTCGTTCACCCATGCATTCACCCATCAAGAGGCCTGTGCCACTCTGGGCATGGGGCATGGCCATAGGCCACTCTCCTGAGACTCAGGAAACTGCTTCTCTCCAGCTCTTACACTAAATATTTTGTTTATCCTGAGGCAAGAATCTTCACCTCTAGATTCCTTATTGGTCAAATGAGGGGCCTGGATTAAACCAGCAGTTTAATCTTTGCTCTGAACAACGTGGGTGTTCCCCTTGGGGCCTCCGGGTCTTTGCCTGGGACAGGGCGGGGTCAGCGAGGGCTGGGACAGGTGGCTCAGGTGCGCACACAGGTAAGGCTTTCCTGAAAATTTCTTTTGAGAAAGGCACGCCTAGCTAAAAGGTCTGAAAGTCTTTTTACATTCTTACATTCTAGAAATCTCACATTCTCAAAGTCCTTTCAGTTCTTACAATCCATGATTCTATAAAATTTTAAGAAAGGAATTTTAAAGAATGAAATCCCACTTTAGCCCTTTGGTAGTTTTTAAAATCGATTCCCGAATTCTGGATATTTTGAACCATTCTGATTATATCAACAACTTCTCCATGAGGTCCTTCGTATCAGCACACAAACATGCTATAACTCCCCATCTTAAAAAAATGCTCTGGGCCCCATTCCCCATTTCTCTGCTCCACAGTTTAATGCTGCAAATGAATTATCTGTACCCACTGTCACTATTCCTGATTCTCCCCTAAACAAATCCCAGCCAGGCATCCCAGGGCTGCCCCAAGCTGCCCGTCCCTGTCCCCAGTGGCCTCCCTGTTGTATCTCAGGCCTCGTCTCACTATATGGCAGTGACACAGCTGATCCCTCCACACGGGGAGCCGTGTCCTCCATGTGTCCAGGCACATGCCACACTGCGTCCTCCCTCTGGCGCCTCCTCTCCCCCCACCACCTGCACGCGCCTCTCCGCAGTTCTGCCCACGCCCTTGTGATCTCAAGCAGGTCACTGACTCCATGCTAACAACTCCCACGTTTAAACCCGACCTCTCCCTGGACTCCAGATCCTTTGTCACCTGTTCAGCATCTCCCTGAGGAATGTCTAACAGACATCTCAACTTACCACATCCAGAACTGAATGCCTCATTTTCCCATCCAAACATGCGTCACCGCTAGCTCCTCTATCTTAGAAACGTCATCTGAGACACAGGAGTCCCTGGGTCATCCTTAGCCCTTTCCTTTCCCTTACACCCCAATTCATTAGAAAACTCTGTCAGCTCCACCTTCAAAACACGTCCAGAAACCAGCCCCCTCTCAACACCTCGCTGCAGTCACCCTGGCTAATGTGCAGCCCCTTTCTCCTAGGCGACCTCATCTTCTCCCCATGTCCTTCCACCTTGGTCCAGTCACAAGAGAGGTCTCTCCTCTGCTCAGAACTCTCCAGTGGCTTTCACCATACTCAGAGGGAAACCCAATGTTCTTATAATGAACTCGACATGACCCTCCAAGATCCGGTCCCCTGGTCGGCTCTCAGAGCCCTGCCCTCCCTCCTGTGGTCAGCCCCGGGCACCCGGCCTCCCCGCTGCTCCTGCACACTTGGGCTCACCGTGTGCTGCCCCCAGCCGGAGCTTTCCCGGGCCCCTGCTCAGCTGCCCTGGTGCTCGTCAGGCCTTCACTCCAATGCCGCATCTCTGGGGTTCCTCTCTGACTGCCCTCCCCATCACCCCCAGACTCCTGGCCCTTCCTCTCTTGCGTTATTTTTCTCCACTACTCTTATTTCCATCTAATATTATATTTTATTACATGCATAATGCTTCTTGTCTTTTTTCTCCATTAGAACGTAACCTGTAGGAGGGCAGGGATTTTTGTCTGCCTGGTTTTACTGATCAATCCCCAGAGTCTGGAATGTGCCCTGGTATACAGTCAGTCAGCAATCAATAAATACTTGTTAAAGAAATCAATGACCAGAAGTAAAAGCCTGTTGGGAGGTTCTTACAGGAACCACAATTAACTACTGGTGATCCTTTGAGTGAAGAAAATTTTCTCTAGCTGAGCAAATAGCCTCAGAAATGTATATATATGGAAAGTGAGGTAGGAAGGAGACAAAAAAACATGGAAACAAAAACATACTATCAGCAGTCATGCAAGTTTTTTTAAGGCAAAGTGTAAGTTAAAATTGTTGGCCAAATAGTTTTCCTAATTACCTGTGGTCTTCATCCGTGGAATCGTTCTCTCTATCCTCAAGGTCATAAATAGCGAGGCTTTTTCCACCTGTCCCTTCCCAGTCACCTGGCATAAGTCCTGAACCACAGTGTTCTCTCTCATGTGGCACTCATGTGTTTGGAGAGAAAATCCATGGTCTGGCTAGAGCGCTGGACGGTAGATTCTGGAAGCAGCCAGCTGCCTGCCTCGCAGCCTCCAGCACCCTGAGAACCGGGTGTGGATGCGAGTTCTGCCTCATTCCCGAACATCTGCAGACCAGCCGGAGCCAGGAGAGGGCAGGGCTCTGCAGTGCGGCTGCCCGCAGCCTCGGCCTCAGGTTGATCGCTGCTTGTCATTTTTTCCCATTTGGATATAAACTGCCTCACTTTCTCATCTGGAGCCTCCCATGGCGTCTGCCTGGGATCCTCCAACTTTCACCCACCTTTTACAAAATTTGAAAACTTCTGTCTTCTGACACTTCCACAAAATCTCGAAAACTTCTACCTTCTGAAACCTCCACAAAATCAAATCTCAATGACCTCAAAGTGCCACAGGGCACCAGCTACATTAAGACCTGTGTTTCCTGTACCCTTCAGCCAACCCACACTGGAATTCTGAGGTGGCATCTTTATACTTTTGTAATAGATAGTAGGATGTTCTGCTTCAGGAGAGCTGCCCTTGCCCCAAACAAGGAAGGTTTGTCAGTGAACTAAACTGTCTCTTCGTCTCCAGATGGAGACCTTCAGGTACTCAAAAGAATGGTCTTTGGTTTCCATAACTAATGAATTCGAGGCCAGGGACTGAGGTGGGTGGAAGGCCATGGCCACACACTCCCTCACGTGCCAAACCCACGTGGTTCTCAGCAGGAGGCTGCGCCGGGCAGGGAGGCAGAGGCCTCTAGCCCTGCACTCCAGTTCCATCCAGAGTCAATGCTTTATTGGGAAAAACTACCTATTTCTGACAACCTATGCCAGGTTAGAACCCCAGGATCCACAAAGACAAAATATTTTTTGTCCTAAACTTGCCCATTTCAGTCCTTTCATAAAAACTTCTTCATAGCACCAAGGGCCAATTAAGGACTTCCTGAACCCCTTTGCCTGTCTCCCCAGTAACCAAAAACAGAGTATTTCTAGCAAACTTTAGAGACTTCAAAACAATTTGATTTATAACCAGGACCAGGGTCTTAAAACCCATCCTCCTCATGGAACACTGATTGATAAGGTCTTTACCTTCCAAAATGAAAAACAAACGTGTCTTTCTGTTCAGTTCCTTCCCAAGGGCACAGCCAGTCAGGAGCTTGTCCCCTGTGTGTGGTGGGACCTGCTGGCCCAGCACCCTGGAGCTCTGCACACGCTGCTGCTACAGGTCATTTGTCCCCAGACCTCTTCCCCCGGGATCACTGTGCCCCACAGCCGGACCCTCGTGGAACCCTGGTCCCCCTGCCACAGGCGCAAATCACTCTCACCCTTTGCCTGGGCTTCCCTTCTGCCCCCCCACCCCCTGCCTCTGACAGACAAACCTCAAACACCATCCCTGCCCCACCCCAGGGACTTCCTAGCCACTGCTGCAGCTGGGCCCAGGTCAGCTGAACCGATAGCCACAGTGTGTCCAGGCCTTGGTCCTGGGGAAGCCCCTAGCCATCCATTCCAGGACAGAAAGGTCACCCTGTCCTCACACTCCAGCTCAACACTCCTGCCGCAGCCAGCCCACTCTGAGCAACAACAGAAGTGACTGGTCACTTCCACCTGAAATATCCATTCACACCCTTGACCATGGTTCTGAGGTTCCTCTTCAGCCTTCTCATCTCAAACGCCAATTTGTCTTATTTCTCCACATTACTGGAGGGAGTAAATACACTAATGCAGCAGTCCCCCACCTTTTGGGCACCAGGGACTGGTTTCATGGAAGTCAATTTTTCCACGGACCCAGGGTGGGGTGGGGGTGGGGGTGGGGGAGGAGGAGCTCAGTCGGTGATGCAAGCAATGGGGAGTGGCTGTAAATACAGACGAAGCTTCTTTTGTTCGCCCACCACTCACCTCCTGCTGTGTGTGCCCCCACCCACCCACCATTCCTAAATCTCTAAGTTTCATGGAAGACAATTTTTCCACAGATGGGCAGGGGGTCAGGTGGGCAGCAGAGCTCTGTGGCCCGATCCCTAACAGGCCACGGATCAGTACACGTCAGTGGACCAGGAGTTGGGGACCGTAGCATTAATGGACATAGAGTTGAGTTTTCATTGTATTTCATAGCCAATTTAGGAGAGGTTTTCTCAATACTATTTCTCTGAGAAAATTTACAAGCAGCAATACTAATGGGTGTAAAGGAGACACATATAACATTGAGTCTGAGTCCGAAAATGCACACTGACAACAAATTCAAAAGAAAATACAAGCCAGAGCAACTCCTCTTTATATTCAAGTATAAGGAAGCACCTGTTTAGAAAGGTAACCCTCTCCGGCCTCATGCCCAGGCCTATGTTCCTGGCTTAATTTTTTCCTATAGCACTTACCACCTTTGAATAAATCATATGATTAACTTTTTGTTTTATTTATTGTCTTCTTCAGTCATGTAAGTTCTCCCAAACACAGGGAATTTTCACAGTATTGTTTATTATTTCCCTGGAGCCTAGAACAGTGTCTGGCATGTAATACATTCCCAAAAACTACTTGCTGAGTGAGTGAAAATTTATTCTGTCAAGTAAACTGTTATTTCTGGATCATAAATACCACCCTCACTCCTCAACTTCAAATCTTTCAGTAGGGTCCTGACACCTCCAGGGCAGTCTACATCAGCTACGTGCAGAAGGCCTTCGAATGAGGTCCTAACCATCCTTCCAACCTCCTTCCTAGCTCTCTACACATCCCCCGGAAGCCACACTCACCTCTCAGGTACTCCATGGCTTTCCCATCACTGCACCTTTATGCACACCATTTCTCCTGCCTGGAGCAACCTGCTCCCCACTCCTTTGCCTGACAAATGCCTAGTGACCTTTTAGCAAAGAAACAAAAAAAAATTTTTAAGTGCCATGACTGTGAAGGCTTCCCCAACATCACCATCCCCACCCAGAATTAAGTGTCGCTGCTTCCACATTCCCATGGCAACGTGCGCACCCTCCAATACAGTGCTGGCCCCCTTGTAGTCATTATCAGTCTGTTTGTCTGTCTTGCCCACTGGCGAGACCTCCCGAGCCCAGAACACATCATCTTTGCATCCCCAGTATCTGGTACAGTAGGTGATGAATAACTGCTTCGATGTAAAGGGAATGAAACGCACTGGGGGAGAGAAAGAGGGAAGTCAGTGCACTTGGGGCTGAACCGTTTCATTCACTCACACCTAACTGCTATGCTTTCGCCACAGCCGACCATACAGACGTGCAAGTTCAGAGATGACGTGCTAAGAGCAGCACATGCTTATCTGTGTTACTTTAAGCTATTAAAGCTGTGTAAATCATATAAACTAGTGTATTTGCCTTCTCTCTGCACGTCTAAATTAGGAGCCAAAGAAACACTGGAAGACATTTTAATTATATATATTTTTCACAAAGAGTGAAAATTATACACAGAAATGACAACATTTCAATGAACACAGGTTTCCCATGATCAAAGGACATTGGGAAGGGACCATGTGAACAGGACTTTCTATAACTCCTCAGGTGCACGCAGAAAAATTCAAACAAGAAGTCCTCAAGGAGAAATACAGATTGGGGGGGCTGCAAGCACTCCTGGGCTCAGCCCCATAAGGCACTGAAGCAGCTCAAGTCACAGCATAATGGGAAATGTAGCAAATGCGGATTTCTTTAGTCTTCTTAAAATTAGAAACTTTTTTCCCCTAAAGGCCAAAAATTTTAAGAGTTCTATATAAGCAGTGACTCACTATGAATACCCAATATTAATGAGACAAATCAAAGGCTTCCGGACAGTAATACAGCAATGCCTATCGCAAGTTAAATTACGCCCAGCCAGACAGAACTGCTGAGATTAACTAACCTTGGAGCTTCCTGACCTCCCCAGGCTGCTGCCAAGATCTCCAGGGCCACACTCCTTCCCAATATGCTCTTTCAGCCTCTGGACGCTGGACAGCACGCTAGCAAGGTTGCTTTGCGAGCAGCTACAGCCCACAGCCCGGTACAGCAAATTAAAGAAGGAATTTGGACCTTTGCACCTAGGCAATTGTACCTAACCACACACTCACAAAAGGCTGGCACATGGCTTGCTGAGAGGGAAGAGGAAAAACCAGATTAGGTTGCTAGAGATAAGCCAGAAAGCACAGTTTTTAATTTGTTGCTGCTGTTGTTTTTCTTAACAAATACACATTTGCAAGTGGCAACAGGTAAGGCCTTATTGGGCTAGAGAGAGACTATTTCTTTGGATCTTGGAACGGGAAGGGCCAAAACTCAGGTCACCAGCTCTCTCTCTGATGCATCTGGCCTCCCCCTGCCCCGCAGCTCCGACGTTCCACAGTGTGAGCCCCATCTGGATGGTACACTGAGCCACCTGCTCCATGATCATGAATTTTCGATGACCAAAGGAATGATAAAACGGGATGAATTATTAATAAAACTATATGCATGGGCCAAAAGTTGCAATTAACTCAGTAATACTTAGCGATAAAAGAGCAATTTGTTAATCACAACAGAAATTAACACGTTTGAAAAAGAGTTTGTCCCGGGTCAGGGAGTTTCCTGTTTAGTCTATAAGAGCATTGGGAGCCCGGGTCAGACAGTCAGTCGGAGCCACTCAGTTACCCTCCTGCCCTGGCCCTAGATCTATGGCGTCAGTGACAGGGGCGCAGTGCAAGGGTCCCGCAGGCCACTTCCCCACACTCTGCACTGTGCTCATCCTGTGGCTGCCCCGCTCTGGCGAACACCTGCATGCCTGCCTCCCTACAGCCACATGGTATCTTTTAATGCTCTAAATAGCAATTAGGAAACAAGAGGGCAGGTGGGGCAGCCCCTCGGAAGAACGTCCACAAAACGCAGGGCAGGCAGAGATGGGAGGTGCCTTCCCCCACGTGAAAGCCAGCGCTTCATCCTTGGCAACTGGGGCCACGGGACTCTATGCACTCTCCCAAAGTCGGGAAGAGGCTTGGCTTGGCTGGAACGGACAGCTGAACTCTCACTCACCCTGGGCACAAAGGCCTGCCCCGGCTTCTCTGCAGCCTTGGACATGGTACAGCATCCCGGTTCTCCAGCTCCCCCATCAGACTAACAAAAGCGAAAGCAGTCAGCTCTCCGGCCCCATCGCAGCCAGCATCAATTGCCCTTAACTTTTTCTTTCTTTATATCCCTACTGTTATTTCAAATGTTCAATCACTCATCATTCAGTCAGAAATACTGTATGCCAGGTACTGTCTTAGGGGCTCTTTTCCAAGATCTTAGATGAGGAAACTGAGGCTTAAGGAACTTAAATGAGGGCAGGTCACCTGGGGAAGGACAGAAACCTTTCTGTGCATGCTCACTCTGTGCCACTCCCCGCACTGGGCGCCCAGGCCCACACCCAGCCGTGGGGTGTGGCTGGGGTACAGGGGCAGGAAGGGGCAAGGAGCGGGGCTAGGAGCCAATGGGAGAGAGGGTGCACGGCCCCAGCAGCATCCTAAATTCCGCACACCCTCCCTGCCTACCGCTGGCTCCTACACAGCGCAGGACATGAACAATCTGGAGATAAAAGAGTCAGAATATCAAAAGTATTCCCACGTGGGCCCAGAAACAAGCGCCCATACACACCCACACACACAGCAAGGGCTCGAACTGGCACATCCTGCACATACCCCCTCTACAATGACTTCAGAAAAAAGTTAGCTTACACTCAATGCAGAAAGATATTTTCTGCTCCTTTTAAGGAGCAGTGATTATTTTGCTCAGTGCCCCTGGTGTGCTTTTCTCTGTATAACGTGAAGGAGATTTAGGGAGCTCCTACATCCCCATCACTGCAGCAGGTGCCTCCTCAGGTGAGGGCATCTTGCTGACTCAAGTTCCCACGAGGCTGCACTAGTTGCTTGTACACTGCCCCAGTTTCTTTAATGTAACTAAAGTCTCCTGCAGTGTCCAGACCATTGCAAAGTGAGGATTCCAAGGTCATCATTTCCTCTGCGAAGCTCAAGACGCAGGCGCTCAGGGCTGACCAGGGACCGCTGTGTTCTAAGGAAGCCCCGCTCGGGGGCCCCCGGCACCTGAGCGAAGTATTATCTTGGACGTCTCTAGCAGGACAAACGTCAGGGTTCAGTGCTGGGGCTCTGGAGTTGAAACCCTGATTTCACTACAAAATAAATGCTAGGCTGGGTCACATACTTAAGCTACATTTTCCTTATGTGTAAAATGGGAGCAAAATCCCTCACAGGCAGTGCAGGGAGACAGGCGCACAGAACACCCGGACTATATCTTGGCAAAGGGTGGCTCAACGGATACTAGCTGTTTTTAGTGTTGATGTCTTTTATGGGTGGTAATATTACTTTCTATGATTATTATAATTTCCTTCTTATAAATCTTACTCTTAATGCTCATCTTAGAGTGAGGTTTCAAGAGAAATACCAACAATGTAGTGTGTGGTATTCTGGACAACCTAACATGAGCAATTTTTAACTCATAATCTACTATTTATCTTCTGTTGATTATTTGTTTCTAATAAAGAAAACAATCTCTGCTTTGTCCCTTTTACACAATCTGCCACTAACCTCAAATATGCTTTCCGGAGGCTTATCTTCAATTAAGGCCCAAGTTCTTCACTTTTGTGAAGAACTGAGATGTTGAAGAGACATCCTGTGCTCTCCTAGGCTGTATCCCAAGAACCTCTGCTTTAAAGAAGGTTCTCAGTATTGTAGGTGTCATTTCTTCCCCCCATATAAACCCCAAAGTGTGGTGGCCAGTTAACAAGGGACAAACAGCTGTTTCTCCTCTGAAGGCACATGCACAATGGTACAGAGATTCCTCCCTCCAGCACAGTACTTGTGCACGTGATTTATTCATAATGCCTGCCTTTCCATGAGACCACTACACTGATGCCTGCGCACGTGGGGGCTTGAGTGAAAATGTGCACAAGAGGGTGTGTCCAGTCTTCTGCCAGCTGATAGTCAGAGATCACAGAATATGTGAGGGCTGGAAGAGACCCTACAGATTATATAAACCAACTCCCTTATTTTAGAGCTGAGAAATTGTAGGTCCAAAGAAGAAAGAAGCTATAACATGATGGCACTAGAGTCAACGGCTGGGTTCAAATACTGGTGGAACCACTTATTACCTGTGTGATCTTGGGCAAGTTAACTAACCTCCTTGCATGCCTATAAAATGCAGATAACGATAGTATCTACTCGTGCAGACATTTTAAGGATAAAATTATATAACTCATGTAAAAAACTTAAAAGACTCCCAGATAGATATTATTAATAGATCTGCAACTAAGTTTGGGCCAAACCATGATCCCAAACTTTGGCTTAATGCCTTCCAAACTAATCGCTTTCCTATTTGGATCATCATTTATATTGCATAATATGTTGTAAAATGACACAAAAATTAAACATCAATGAATATATATCTGTGTTGTACCTGTCCATGTACAGAGGTCCTTGTCCCAAAACCTATGTGGACCTCCAAATGCCTAGGTGCCATTGTAGCATTTAATGTTCCCAATAAAACGCAGCAAAGTATAACCGAAAAATTTAAGGGACTCCTTCAGATCATTAATGATTCTATAAATATACTCCTAAGGTCATTTGTAAAGCTAATAATACATTCCAACTGGAGCACTTACTGCAAGCTTTCATTGTTGGTGACAAAAGTACATGAAAAAGATTTTCGCATCACAGAATCAAGCCTCCACTGAATTCAATCATCTGTTCTTTCATTTATACAAAATTTCTATTTTCTGGTTTTGAGCCTCTAATACACAAAAGTCTAAAGGTGGCAGGGCTGGGCTGAAAGCTCCCTGAGGGTGGGAATCTGGTGTGGAGGGCTTAGTACTCCATCCTCTGGAACAATGCCTGCCCTAGGTAGGCACTCCATAAATATTTTGAATGAATGTTGACTGGATAAATAAATGCTTCTGAAACTAAACTACTGGCTGGTAAGAAGTGCCAGCCAACCATAGCTCAAAATGTTTGTTCATCAGCTGTTGTTCAAAAAATGGTTTATGTGTCTCAACATACAATCTACCAAAGCACAGGTTGTTTGAAAGTTGAACATATTAAACATGAGGGCTTGTCTATGGCAATAGTGGCTGCAAGGGAATAAAGCCATGAGGCTGGAGAGACAGGAGACACAAGAATGGGATGCAGGGCAGCAAGAGGAGATGCAGTTTTAAGGGCCCAGCAGGCAAGAAGAATGATCTGGCTCAGGCTAGAGCCAATGGCACAAATCTCCACATCTCAGGGGCAAGGCCGACAGCAGCACAAGGACTTTGGGTCCCTGGAATCACGGGAGGCTCCCAAAAAAGACAGCACCAAGCTGGCCCTGAAGGCAAGTGCCCAGGCAGGGGCTGCAGTCCAGGTGCAGACCCTGTGCCCAAGGAGCAGGGGAGCACAAGGGAGCCTGGTCCAGGTACCACGAGTGTCCCCCACAGCCAGGGCCAGGCTGGGAGGTAGAAGACAGCCTCACTGGGGAAGAGACTATGGAGGGGAGAAGAACCAGCCTGGGGGCCCCAGAGGTCAAGGTGGGGAGCAGGAGTTCCAGGATAAGTGTGCCCATACTTCTGAATGTCCTGGAAGCCAAGCCTCCAGCACCACTGACACCTCAAACAAGAGGCAAGACCCAGAACTGAGTAAGCCCTTAATGCCCAGATCCTCTCTTCCTCAGTGGTTGGGTGTTATCTATCAATAAAGACCTGTAGCTCAGTGGTTGCCAGGACTTGGCTTATTGCAAAATATACAGCAAAAAGTTAAATAAAAGGAAATGTGCATGGGCGCACACACACACAAATTTACCTACAATCAATTAATTGAGCAAAAAGGAATACTGACATCTCCAGGCCATTTTAATAGAGGCATGATTATGTGGTATGAAATGCATCAAGCCACAAAATCATTATACTATTTGCAAATAGTATAAAACCCAAAAAGAGATGGGTTTTGATCATCACACGAAAGTGGAACAAATCATGTAGTTTTCCTTAACACCTTACTTTTGCACTGAATCTTTATACAAAGCTTGTGAATTGTGGCAAGTAACTGTGAAAGACAAGAAATCAATTTATACAAACACATTTCTTAAAATATTTTTTCTAACTTTCAGATCTTGGCCAGATCTTGGCCTGGTCTACCCTTAGTACAACTGAGATGTGAATTATAGACTCTCAAGCTACACGCCATTCCCCATTCTGAATTATCTGCCTTTATTTTTCTAATGTAACAATTGTTTTCCAAGGCAGGGTAGTGCAGTGGTTACAAGTGGACATTGCTACAAGGTTGTCTGGATTTTGAAGCAAGGCTTTACTACTTACTGGCTGTGCAACCCTGAGCAAGTCACTTAACCTCTCTGTGCTTCAGTTCACTTAGCTATAAAAAGGAGACAGAAATACTACCTACCTCATAAGGTTGCTATGAAAATTAATTGAAATAATATAAATAGAAAGCACTATGAATAGTGTGGTGTAGAGACTATTATGTAAGTGTATGCTATGATTATTAATGATACCTTCTACTATAACAAATTTGGTTTTCCCCTTTATTAAGAGTTTTGTAAAGGAATTGACTTTTTGTTGCTCATATCTTTTTCCTCCATAGCATACAGTATAGCTTTTTCTCTTTGCCGTAGCAAATAACATTTCTGTAAATAGCAAATAAATTCTGCTGAACAAATGAGTGAATGAATAGCTATACAACTACACACAGGCACAAATATTTTAAGGTGCCAACATCGTACCAAGAAACACAGACATCAGAAGTAGACACAGACCTTTCCCTAAGCTATAGTCATACAATTAAAGCAGTGGTTCTTTGATGAGGTCTGTTTCCATTATTTGTGTGTACAGCAGGGATCGGATAACAAATCTTCCTGACCTCACATATAAAATAAAGTAATGGACCCATGAGTGAAGCTGGAACCACAAACCACTAAAAACAAAGTTCCTGTTATTGTTGGAAAGGGAACCTGGAAACAAAAAGCAAGATTTCAAAAGGTGATGGTGTGGGGATAACCCCACTCATCCAACTGGAAAGAAAGCCAAGACTGCGCAGAGGTGCGGGGCTGCCCAAGCTCTGGCCGGTGGACAGGTTCACATGCACAGCTGCACACAGGGCTGACATGCATGATCCCACCACAACTGCACAATGAACCCACGAAAGGTATCACTGGGCACGAATGGGCCCACTTCACCAAAGGGAAACAAAGGGAAACAGGGTGACAACTCACCACAGCTCAGGACAGTCCCTGCCCCAGACTCATGCCCAGGGCTTCGGACTCCAGATTCCAGTATCAGCTCTGCTGAAAGCTTGGTGGTGTGGCCTAAAACTCTCGGGACCTTGGTTGCCATATCTGGAAAAAACTGAAGAAACTAAACTAGAAGCTTTTTGAAGATCTTCCTAGCATTAAACTAACTTTAAAGTGCTACCAGCATCCTGAATGTCCTGCCTTTGCCCGGCTGGGAGAGCACAGTGCCCCACACTGGCTCCCAGGCCCTGCCTCCCAGGCCCTTCTGTGTCTCTCCCCTTCGTCCTTCCTTCAGTCCAGCAGCTTCCAGCAGCATCATCAAGACCCCACCAGCCCCATCTCTTTACTGAAGACCTGGCTGACACTGAGTTCAGCCTATGACCTGCGGGTCACTGAATGACTGGCGCCACTGGACAGCCGACATCAGAGCTCCCCATGGGGGCAAAGCACCGTGGAGATGATGACAGGGAAAATCACAGCCCTGGCCCCTCAGCCCGAGGCCGGGAAGGTCGGGACTGAAATACAGCTTCACAAAGTACCCGCCGGGGTGGGGGAACGAGGGGCACCCCCTCCAGGCAGCTGGGCCTGCCCACCCACCCGGTTAGCTGATGGGCAGCAAACCAGGCAGCCACGGCCCTGGCTCCAGGCCACGGCCTTGGAGAACCCGACCCAGTGGGAAAGATGGATGCAGCAGACCACGAGGGCTTGCGAGGGCTTATCCTGGTGGGTGAGGTCTGTGCTCTGGTAACCTGGGGTTGCTGCACACAGACTTGACGCATTAACCCTCAGGGCTGTTTCAAAAACCACTGGGCTCCCTCAAGTACACCTCGCAACCCCTGGGGATGCGAGCAGCTCCCACAGACAGTCCTGACCACGAAGAGGACACGTCTGCCATGCAGCCAGACTGCCCCAGTCGGAAAGCACACAAGCCCCAGCTGCCCTGGATTGGCCTGGGGGCCTCCATGGCCCCGAGAAGAGCCGCATCAGCCTGTGCCTCCCGTGTGCTGCAGAGACGCACACGGACAAACCCCATCTGCTGGCAAGGACAGTTAACTGAAGAAAGGTCATTCCTCTAATCTATCACCCATCTTACTAACAAATGCAAATGACAGACCTTTCTCAGCTCATAAGAGATTGTGTATTTTGGAAATCTGAATAATCTCTTAACTGAAGAGGAAATAATATTTTGAGAGGAGTAGGCCAGCATCTCTGGGACTCGGGCTCGATGTGCTACAGCAGAGACCTCCACGCAAGAGACGCCCCTGCACACCTGTCTCAGTCAGACCACAGGCAAATTCCCATTACCCATGGTCAGGGGTGAAAACAGAAGTAAGGGTGATCCCCCAAAGAACCCTTACACAGGCTTTGCAATGACTTTTTGTGCTTCTCTTTGCATGAAGATGTGTCTGCTATCCCAGGAGTTTACTGTATGGTGAATAGTGGCGCCATCCTCAGAAGGTCTACACTGTCCCAGAGTCGTGCAGGCTTCCCTGAGCTGAAGATAGAAGGCAGGGCAGGGGTCTGAGAGCCAGCCTCCTGCTTTACCTTCCCTGTCCCAAGGAGATAACGGGGCCTTTTGGTTTAATGGACCTCCTGCTGGGCTGCAGCAAACATAGAAATGCAAAAGTGAGAAAGAAATGGCAAATTCTATCAATGGGGGGACTTTATCATATTCTCCAGTTAATTATAAAATTAGGAAATTGAAACATGATTCCCCTTGGTAAAATTCAAATTCTACAGTGAGGCATCAAATCCACTCCAGGATCTGAGTCCTGCCTGCCCTCTGGCCTCTAAGTAACAATGACAACAGTGATGTTGACTGCACAAGAGGGTACTTAACTGTATATGCACTGGCCCATTTAATCCAGTGAGGTAGGTTCAATAACCCCATCCTACAAGGCTGAAACAGGCTCCAAGAGGTCACATGACTTGCCCAAAACAAGGAAGCCAAGGAATAGTGGAGAAGACTGTCTCGGGTGTGCTTAGCTCCAAGGCCCACCTGTCTATCCCTTCAGCCAGGAGTCCTGCTTTCTTCGGAGAGCAGGCACCCCGGCTTGTTCATCTCCGTATTTCTTTTCTGCCTGGCACGAGGTGGGCCTCCAGCAGGGATCTGTAGGACTAAGGGTAGCTGACCACAGAGTTTATCTCTGGTTTGAGAAAATATGTCCAGTGTACAAGGCAGCACTGTCCCCTTATTTAATTACCACAAACAAGGAAACCTTGGATGTATCTAGAAATGCTGACACTCTTATAACTATTTTTTTCCCAGTGATTTTTTTTCATGTGCCAACCATATTCTTTCATAGAAAGAAGATATAAAATTTCTTAGAAAAACTTAACTAAATGATGCAAATGATTACACAGCAACCTCTGGGGCTCGGTGAACACTGGCTACCCACTTGTTGGTTGACTGAATAGCTGAACAGAATTCCCAAATCTCTAGAGATGTAATTTCTGTACTCAATCAGAGACTCTATCCCTTTTCCCAAATCACGTTCTACCATGATATTTTCTGTCAAAGATATCGTTCTTGGGAAATTACTAAGCGTCTGGTTATAGACCTGAGGCCTCAATGGATCACACTAGAGACAGGGTTAAAGGGAACACTTTCAGGTGACAAAGAACTCAATGCACACTTAAAAATACTGTGGTACAAACTCCTGCAGACGCTTTCATTTGCTTTGTCCAAATTTTCTATCAGCTTAAACACAAAATAGCTGGAATTAACAAATACTCAATCAACTGCATGTCAGTGAGCAGTGAACATTTTACAATTCTTTTTTCTTGCCCAACATTGAAACTCCTTCCTTCCTTACCTGATAGGTCCTGTGGGAAGTGGAGCTCCTCTGCAACAGAAAATGCAAAGACAAATATGGCACTGGGTTCCAGCCTCACTTGCAGCCAGGCAAAGTCACAGGATCCAAGCTCCACATGAAGCACCATCCTGGACTTGACCTGGCACTCGGGACGTGAGGTGACAGCAGGGCTGCAGGGGACCCCTTCCCGTGGGTGGTGGCTGTGGCTTGTGCAAAGCATCCTGACGGATGCACAGGCTCGCTATGATTCTGCCATGCCACCCTCACTATGCACCAGAAGGAAGCAGCACACCCAGGGGGTTAGAAGGAAAGGGATCAATGACAGTTGGTTCACAGATAAATACATATTTGCTGGGAGCAAAGTGATCGGCCACAAGATCACGTGCAAATCAGTCCACTAAGAACTCAGCTCCTCTGTTCATTTACAGTGCACCTACTAGCTGCCAGTGCTGTTCTACACACTAGGACAACAAAAACAAGGAAGACAAAATCCGTGCCCCCAAAGAGCTCATAATCTAGAAATGTTACTGGGTAAATAAATCCTTTTCTCATAGCCATAATTACATAGCTAGTTCAGCCCACGTGCCCTGCTAGAATGGAGGCCCGTAAAGTCAGAGACCCTGTCTGTCCCTTCACTGCTGTCTCTCCAGTTCCTCAGGTGCCCAGCCCATTAGAGGCACTCATCAATCTCTTAGGAATGGATGAGAACGAGTGAATGAATTTTAGTCATTCAAATAGAAAGACCATGGTGAATATCATAATAGAGAAATATTTACTGACCTGAGTCCTAAAGATGAGCAGGAATTTTTCAGAAAGAGAAGAAAGGTAAGGATACTTAAAGAGCAGAAAATAACAGAGCAGAGGCTAGGTGTAAAGGATATGCCATGCTCTGGGAAAAGCAGGCAGTATGATGGGGCCAGAATGGAAGGTATATATGAAGAAGTGGCAGACAAGCAGTAACTGAGGTAAAGTCATATCAGTGATCCGACTACTGTCAAAGAGTTGGGGAATTGCTCTGAGCAAACACTGACTTAATAAGTCAGTGCAGACTACTGGGTGTAGGGTCCCTTAATGGCAGTTTTGACAAAAATATCCTATTCTCTGGCTTACAATAATAAATGAAATACCTGCTCCTTTGTATGAAACCAGTGTGTCTTCAAGAGCTCCCCTATTAAAAAAAAAATCAAAGTATTTTACCTGGAACTAGTAACATATTAGTCTAATAGCAAATGCTTTCTTCAAGCATTTATTGAGCTCTTATAGTTTGCACTTTGCCATAGCAAAACTACAAGGGCACTAAAAAAGATGATTCTGCCCTTGAGGACTCTGTCTAGATTTGCTCATAATAACCAACTGCCATATTCTACAGTGGCCATGAGAATGTGCCCCATAGACCTCAATTCAACTAGAGGGGCAGCTACTGTACTCCACAAAACCCATCCCTGAATTATGTGCAAAATCTCCATTCCCCACTAGCAAAAAGTCATCCACCAAAATCAAGCTAGCCTTTTAGGAACAGAACTTTCCATTTCGCCAAAAAATAAATTATCAGTTTTACGAATTTTTCTAGGCAACCAACCTGTTCGGTCTTACCTCATAGATTGCTAGCCTAATTACAAGACAGATCTGAGGAATGAGGAAAAGCTGTATAAACAGTTTATTTCAAAGTCCAATGTAAACCATTATCTGTAATTCTGGACTCCCTCTATGCTAAGTTTCCATCCATTAATACAGATCAAGCCTGACTATGTAAACAATAGCAAAATTTAATGTCAATTAAAAAATCTATATGCCCATAATCCATAATGGGATTTTGTAGACTTCTTACTATCAGATAATTTTAGATTTATGAAAGAGTTACAAAATCACTGGAGTTCCTGTATACCCTTAACCCACTTCCCCAAGTGTTATCACCTGACAGCTACTGTACAATTATCAAGACTAAGAAGTTAACACTGGCATACTACTACTACCTAAACTACAGGTGTTATTTGGACCTTGCCAGTTTTTCTGAATAATGCCCCTTTTCTGTTCTAGGACCCAGTGCATGAGCCCACACTGCCTTCCACTGTCCTATCTCCTTAGTTTCCCTGTGCAGTGACACATCCACAGCTGCTCCTTGTCTTTCAGGACCTGGATTCTTGAAAAGTGTTGGTCTGGTGTTTTACAGAATGTCCTTCAATTTGGGTTGTGTGGTGTTTTATCATGAAATAGATGATGTATTACCAGGAGGTGACACGCCCTTCTGAGTGCATCACATCCAAGGGTACAAAGCATGGGTGTGTCTGTTGCTGCTGAGGATGACCCTGAACACACAGGGTCTGCTGGTTTCCTTCACTGTGAAGTGACTATTTCTTTTTATAATTAACAAACATTTATATTTGGGAAGACATTTTGAGAGTATTAAAATATCCTGTTTCTCCTTAACTTTCACCGATTTTAGCACCCATTAATAGATCTTACCTATAGCAATTATTATGATGTTCTAATGGTGATTTTCTATTTTCCTCAATTCTTCTACCTGTATTAACTGGAATTCTTCTGTAAGGAAGTTTTCCTTTCTCCTCCACCATAATGATTTTTATTCTTGTGAACAGCCCAAGCTGTCCATAATCCAAGAATCAAATAGTCCACTAAGAACTAGTCTAGAGAATGTTCATGTTGTAGTATATAATGCAAAACTGGCACACACTCTAGAATTAAATGATAAAATATAGTTTGCAGGTAGAGACTTTTAAGAATGTAAGTTCCACATAAGATGTAACGGGTTAACAGTTTGACCTATCAGTAGCTTAATGTCGTCCTGTATGTGTTAGCCATAAATAAGAGGCAAGGGTGTTTAATAATCTATAGGCAGGGTAACCACAAACGATACAGTGAAGAATCATCTGCAGTAAAGGGCAGATCCCTAGAGGGCAATTTAGTGTCTTACACAGTAACCCCAGGGGAACCCCACAAAGCTTCCCCTTCCCTGGGAGGATAGGCAAGGTCCCCTCGCCCCCCGGCCCGCCCCACTCATTCACTCACTGCCACAAGGCACAGTCTCATCTGGGTCAGGAAGGCAGCCCAGTTACATCCCCAGTGAACAAAAACAGTGTGACTATTTCAAGAAACAAAGGTAGAGTGAAAACAGGCAGGGTCCAGCTCACCACGGACAACCTCTTTGGGGCTGGGTGTGGCCTGCAGCTCCCTGAACTCTCAGTGGGATGCCCCAGAGGGCTTCGCTCTCCACAGAGCCAGGTGCAATGACCACTTTCAGTACAGTAGTTTGAAGGTGGTTTCCATTGCTTAAAATAAGTAAGCCACAGTCACAGTACAGAATTTATAAAACCTTGACAAACTTTAAAATCAAAAGAAGGAAGAAAAAGAGGAAAGGAAAAGAAAAGGAAAAGGAAAGGTTGAGGGAGGAAGAAAAGGCCCCGGGCCCCGGCCAGAGGTGCCGTCGGGGTCAGGACCTGCCGGCACTGCCCCCCTGCAGCCCACATCTCACCGCTGTGCCATCTCTCCAAAGTGCCGAATCTAACTGGACCTAAGGTGACAGTGTGTAAGACGCTATTTTACGTGCGAACAAAAAAGAAAAGATAACACACAATTGTAATTGTAAGGCCTGATCGATTGTAAGTCACACCCCAGTTCTGAAGATGTGGAAACGGGGAGGCAGTTATGCTTCAAAATTGCCAAATTATAGGTTCTCAAAGACTCCATGTTGTTAAACATGCTTTCCCAGCATCACTTTCAATATAAGGTATATTTTTATACACACTGCCCAATTGCCTTCAGTTCACTCTCTCACTTATTTAACCAACATTCACTGAGCCCCTACTTTGAGGGGTGTGGTGAAGTTCTTAGAGCAATTAGCACAGTGGGACTGAATCCCTGCCCTCAGCAACATGTGGGCAGGGACACTAGTAAAAGAAACACACAAATGTATCATGAAAAACTATGGTGAGGGGTGTGAAGGAAAGACCCCAAGGTGCAGACAGGCAGGCCCACTGCCCTGTCAACACACAGCTACCTTCCTGGCCAGCTGGCCCGGGCACTCCTATGGATCGGCTGGGCAGTGGTGCTCTGAGCTCTGAACAGCCCTCTCCACCAAAGGGGGTCAAAACCTTGAACAGGCTGCATTGGTACAGCTCCCACCGGGTGTTAGTACCTTCAGGCAGCCTTGGTACAAATTAGAAAAATCAATTAATATATGTAAGTGATCTGAGGGGCGATATCTTATCTTGTTCATCTTTGCATCCAATCACAGCGTTAAGGCAATGCCTCAGACTGTGGGTTTTATAGCACTGGGTAAAACTTACTCAAGATAATTGCATCACCCTAAACTAATCCATTGTTATGATGAGGGAAAATTACATTTTCTTCCAAGCTAGATTATTTGCATGTCTCTAATAATAAACGAATCTCGAGCAGCTCTGGGAAGCGCCCCACTTACCCTGCAGCAACACACAACAACATGTGCATTTACAGCAGAGTGGAGGTGGGGGGCCTCCCCCCTGGCCCTCCCCTCTCGCACGTATCCTCAGGTCACCCGAGACACCCTGCAAAGGACAAGCCATCAGAAGACAAGCTTAAACCCACACCACCATGTGCCTCGGTCGTTATTCTGTTCTTCAGCATGTCAGACCGTGTTAAATTTATGGGGACACACTAAAGGGCAGAGGCCAACAGTCCTGGACTTAAACATTAATAAACAGTCACTTTATTTTATTGCTGAATCAGTGTCTGCTCTCCACAGGTCATGGACTCAAATCACCTCCACTCGCCACACTGCCCGATCCTTAACACCCTGACAGCCGTATTTCTGCTCAGGGACAGGCAGCCCCTGGAGGACACACACTCCATCCTGGAAGCACGTGGAGGCCCCCAGTCCTCTCAGCGGGCGCAGCAGGGGACCACTGAGCTGAAGTCCCACGGGCAGGTGAGAGCGAGACACAGCCAGCTGAGTCAGCCCAGACACCATGAGAAGCTGTGTGCTGCACTTGCAGGAAGGTCCCAGGGGCCTGCCCCACCCCGCTCCAGGATCCCACTCAGAGGCAGGCAGAACGATTAAACGTGTGAGAATTCTGGAGCAGGCACCAATGGCACCCAGAGGACAGGTGTCTTCCTTGATGTATCATCTCACCATGGTTCTGGAGGATGCCAGACACTCTATCTCCTCTGGACAGAGAAAACGCCCAGGTAGCATTGGTCACATCACTTCTCGATAAACACGAGTCCCCAGCTTCTCTGTTTACAGGTCACTGTCCTTTCCAGGAAGCCAAGCAACTTGCAAAAACCAGCCCTTGGTACCTCAGCACCACTTTCCCAATCCAGATGCAGGACTGTTACCAGCCGGAAGGTGTCAAGGTCACTCAGGGATTGGAAATTCTCCAGGTGTCATCAGCCAAGAGAGCTGGTGAGTGAGAACGCAGGACGGTGTAACCTGGAGGTCCCAGGCACACCGTGCATGAGCAGGTGGCTGGTACGGGTGCCCGGCTCTGTTAGACCACAGAATGAAACATGCTGCAAAGCTAGAGGTGATTTTCTCAGCCATAAAGAAAAGTGAAATTGGCATTTTAGAAGTTGCACAGTAACAATTGCCATGAAACCTTTACTGAGTCTAAGGGACTGAGGGAGGAACTGTCTCCCACAATGAGGTCAACCATCTGCTTCAGAGGCCAGAGAGTGAGATGCCAACAGGAGCGGGTCCGGGAGGCCCCGGCACTCACTCACATGCCCCACGTCCATGCAGGCAGGGTGCAGCATGTGTAGGGACCTGTCCACGGAGAAACACATCAAAATTTTTCTCATTCAGAATAACGTTAGTGCCCATGGTACTGACTTAAGAGACAGAAAAAAGACTTGTGGCAGAGATCAAATTACTGTGACAGCACCATATTTAAAGAGGTGGCAGTGAGCTTCCAGGTTTTGTCCTCCATCCTGAACATGGCATTCTAAGAAGATCACAAACAGTAGGTTAAGGGCATGGGTACAATGTCAGATAACCTGGGTACAAATTCCAACTCTGCCACCCCCAAGCTATGCTGCGTTGTTTCTTTAAGCCTCAGTTTTTCTGTATAAAATGGATTTAGTATCTACTTCTTAGAGTTGTGAAGATTAAACAAGATACTATGTATGAAGGGCTTAGTACAGTCCCTGACCCATGGCACATAAATAATTAAATGGTAGCTAATAATATTGTACTTGTTCATTGTTATTATCACCTGTTCATTAAAAAAACAATTTGAAGCTTTGGTTAGGCCACCCATGACCTTTCCCAGGGGTTCCCACTGCATCAGGGAATCCACAGGGTCCCCGGGGGCCACTTAGGCATGTCGACATTTATATCATTACCTCTTCTTTGGGTTTTGTCATACTGCATTTTTCTTTCATTACTTACACAACCTTCATAGATTTGTGATTTCAGATCTTCGCATGTGTTTCTGAAATACCACAGACAACTAGATATTAAAATAGGTCCTGAATTTGTACAATTACTTTTAAAGAATTTTAACATACACTTAAAATAACAACATACTTGTTTGGGGGAAAATCTTGCTTAGCAGCAGTTCACATGAAAATGAGGCATTTGTACTTTCTGTAAACTGCGTGTGGACCTAAGCTCCATGCAGGTGGGCCGTGTCCGCTGGCTCATGCTGGGATGAGCACAGCGCCAGCCCAGAAGAAGTGCTCTGAGAGTCAGCTGTGTCAATATGGGAAGGTTTCCAAAGATTCCTATAATCTCAGGCTGTGTTGGAAAAGCACAGAGACGGTCTGAGGTCACTATCACTGCACTCCACCCTGTCAGACATCTGGACTCCAGAGTACCCTGGGCATGTTTGGACACCCTTTTAGGGGCAGTAGAGACAATATGAATACAGTGCAATGGAACAGCAAAGCTCCCAAAGGAAATGGTGGCCTGTGACATGGCACACACCCCTGACCAGAGCAGTCAAATTCAGGGTGTGACACACCTCAAAGATGCTCAAGAAAGGATCCTAGTCTCCAAGGCACCTCTCAATGCTATAGCACATTAATCTAGAAATAGCAGAATTAGAAATTATCGGCCTGTTATTAACATATACTTGGAAGGAGAAGTAAAAGTCATTTCCCAGGCCATACTAGCCATGGGGGGAGCGGTGTTGGGAATCAGAGATCGACAGCTCTGCCTCCCTCAGCTCAGGGGTCAGCTGGTTTCAATGCAGACATGCCCTCCCTGTCTGTGTCTGTGTGCTTCCCTGGGGCAGGGCGCATCTGCATGGTCTCCTTCTCCTGCACCCACACATCCTTCTGCCAGCCCCTGCCACTATCCAATGACCCTGGGCTTTGCAGACAACAGAAAAGAACTGCTTTAAGGTCACAGACTCCCCATGCCCCCTTTTATTTTAGAGGTAAAATATATTAGGACCAATTTGAATTCTGTTTGTTTACACCCTGGGTCCTATAAAGGCACAGGGTCCTGTGAGGTTTTCTGCAAAGAAGAACAGACATCACCTGTTGAAAGACAACTAACTAACGTCATAACACAGGGCGAGAAAATCATCAAATTATACATTTGCCATCAGGAGGGGTCTCAGAGACCACCTTAATTCCCGATTTCACAGAGAAACTGAGTCCCAGAGAGGTGAAGTAGCTCACCTAAGGTCACACAACCACACAGTGGAAAAACTACCAACACACACTCACTGTTGTTTATTCCTGAATTGGATGGACGGAGTTTTAGTATCCATTCTCAGATGTACTCTTTTAATAATATAATAACACCATAAAGCAATAATGACTCTTAGTCCCAGTATATTAAACTATACTAGACACGTGCAACCGACTTTTTCTACCACAAAAGAACAGTTACTACTAACCCATTATTTTTATAAAACATTTTCATTTTTACTTTAAGAAAGAAAATTTGGAAGATACAGATAAGCAAGTACAAGAAAGTAAAAATCACCTCTAATGCCACTGGAGTAGCTACTATTAACATTTTGGTACATATCCATCTACTAAGTCTTTATTCTCTTGAGTATTAAAAAAAAATCATCCTCTTCATGTTATTTTATGACCTATTTTTTTCATTTAAAAATATATTATAAGCATTTCTCCAGGACAGGAAATACTCTTCTCCAACATGATTTTAATAGCTAAGTGGCATTTCATCATAAGGATGTGCTATTATCATTTAACCATGTGATCTGGGGACTGGTTCGCCATATTTTAATACTGCTATCTTTGTAAGTTTTGGTTGTGTCAGCCAGCGAGTGAGCAACCCCGTCCAATCTCCTGTCATCTGCAAATCTGATCAGCATGTTTTTCATCACCTTCACCCAAGTTCTCAATAAAAGCCTTGAGATGCAGCCATTAGAGATTTCCTTCCTGGTTAACATTTATCTATTTATTTATCCATCCACCAACATCCTTTGAGTTTGCCAATTCGGAATTCAAATGATGGAAGAGTCCCCAAATCATCACAAATATTGAGTGTTTCATTCATTCAATATACGTTTACTAATTGCTGTCTATATAAACAGCACTGACCTAGGAGCTATAAAAAAGTCTGCAAAATGTTAGAAATACTTCTATAAATGAGAATATTTATGACTCTTGGTCACAATAATAGACCCAGATTTGGCATCCAAAAAGTTGCAATGTTTTTCACTTAAAAATCTAGGAGACATTCGAAATTTTTCATAAATCTCTTTTTAACTAAAAAAAAAAAAAATCCCTGCAGTGCGGAAAACATGTTTTGGTAACATATCTAGATATAAAAATTGTCTCAGTTATTGGAGAAAAAAATTCTATAATTCAAGATTTAACTATTGGGCAACTATTAAAGCTAAGGAATAAATTTCTGAAAATGGGACATTTATAATAAAAGTGTGAATTCAGGTCACAGTAGCAGGGTCCCATAACCAAAGCAGCAGCTTTGGTTTTGAAGAAAGGGTAACAGGCTCTATCTGACTTCTGCACAGCAACAAGGAAACTCATGAGGGTACAAGCAAAAAGGAATCCAGGGCTGATCCCCCAAGAGAAGGTTGGAAAAGAAGGGAAAGCATGTTTTTGGTTCTTATCTTTTTAAAAGGCCGTATTTAATGCTGAACATGTCATGAAAAGTGCATCAGATGTTCTCATTTGAAGTGAGAAGAGACAAAGTATGGCAAGATTAAAAACTGATTTGGCAAAGTGCTGCTGCTGACTCGCATGGTTATGTCATTCTGCAGTTGTCCTGGATAAGGAGGAACCACCTTGGAAACTGTGCTTGTGAAGTAGGTCCACAAACCTAAGGGAAGTGTGGCGGTAAGTTCCAGCGGGCCCTGGTGGTGCTCGTACCTGCCAGAGGGTGGCATTTTAAAGGGGTGCACACTGAAAAAGATCCTGGTGCTGCATGAGGTTGGTCCAGCTTAGAAGAAGAGAACCAGGGCTGAAAGCAGACCCCTTTCTGTACACGTCTGGCCCCAGATGACTGCAGCCTGCGTCTGGGGCCAGAGACTGAGCAAAACATCACCATTTCCTTCCTGCCCCTGGAATCTGCTGAAGAGAGGCACAGGCTCTCCCAGGCCTAAGGAGCACATGGCGTGGTGCACCCTCTGCCCTGTCGCAAGGCCACTGCCCTTCCTGGGCCTCAGTGACTAACAGCAAGAGTCTGCTCAGCCCCTCAGCTGTTTCTCTCATACCTGCACCAACACGTTTGGGCCATGGACTTACAAAGTGCCAGAAAATACAGAAACTGAAGTGATTTTGGAGATATAAGCCCTTCTAACAGACTCAGCATTGGGGAAATGGACAATTTTTTTAAAAAGCAATGACTTTTTAAAAGGCAATTTAAATATGTTAAATATATAGCAAACGGCAATAGCTAAATTTACAAAGACTTACCCAGATTCTCCCTCCCTTTGGAGAGAACAAAATCATAGTGACTGCCCACTTGCCCACCCACTCCTGGGCATGTGACCATCAGGTGGCTGTCATACTGTTCCTCGGACACCAGCTCTGCCCAAGCCAAGCCCTCCGCACTGGCCACCCTCTCCCTCCCCAGCCCTTTGAGAGGCCACAGTTGACTGTCCCGTCAGTAACAGCCACCCCCATCGTTCTGTCAGCTCCTTCCCATGCTTGGTTTCTGTAAGAAACGACTGCCATCTGAAATGGCATGTGTGTTCGCTCCTTCATTATATGTCTCCCCGGCCACGTTACGGTCCATGAACTCGGGGTCTGTCTCTATCTTGCTCACCCCTATATCCCCAATACCTCCTACAATGCCTGGCATATAGTAAGTGCCCAATAAATACATGTGAAATATGTAAATCTAGGAGTGGGCCCCATGCAGCTCACCACATGGATCCACAAATGAATCATGTTCATGCTCCCATCATCCCTATGCCAAGAACAAGGCTTCCTTCAGGTCAAAGCGTTTCCAGAGAATATGTAAGAGAAGAAAGATTTGCTCCCACATAGGCTCTCAATCCCAACCGGCTTCACATATACGTGTGGACACAGCTGGGCCTGTTATTACCCTGTGTCCCTTCCAACCCTGGGCTCCAACCATAAATGCTCTTTTCACCAGCTTGGAGTGTCTCCTTCCCATTAGCACATTTCCAAGAGCTGCCTGCTCACCTGTGGATGGGCTACACAAACAGAGGGGTCCACCTGGTGCCAACAAGTCTGGGCCCCACACCCAGTACCCGGGCCACAGCTCCACAGGGGTGGGCCTGCCCTCACCCCTGGACTCTGACCCAAGCCCAAATTCCTGCCAGGCACAGAAATCCCTTCAGGCCTCCAGGATCTTAAAGGGACCTAGGGAGGTATATAAAACACCCCACGGCACTTTCTTTACATGCAGAAATAAAATCACCACATCTTGCATGTTTCCCTCTCTCTCTTTTTAATCCCCAAGCTAAAGAATAACCTAATTGTACAAACATACATGACATGGATGTGCTGCCCCAAAGAAGCCTGCCATTCAAGTAAACTAATGGAGCATCTTATTAAATGAAATGTTTTCCTGTTTTGTAAGTGATTTCCCAGCCCAGCCCAGCGCCTGGCATAAAATTCAGAGTCAGTAAGAGAAGCAATGTCGATGGGCTGTGCACGCCCAGGAATGTTTTTCTTTGCATAAAGCAAGACAACATGGGAAGAATAACAGATAAAATACAGAATCTGAACTGCTTAGCAACTGTACGTTCAAATTCTATTTCTGCTTTGTTATAAAATGTAGCAAAAAAACGACAAATATGCAATAAAGAGTCTCACTGAGGGGGAGAATCAATCTTCACGGAACGCATTCAGAACAACTCATCACGGGGGGGACATCAAGTTCAGCTTATGAGGAGTATACATGCATCGGAGGCTTGTTTTGTTGTTGTTTAACAAGTGAACTAGAAAAGCAAATGTTCACACCATGAATTCCAATAATGTTGTCACCTACCCTCAGGAGCAATTCTCCCAGAATGTCCTCAGATCCCTTTGGCAAATGTGACACCACATGTGGATCTGCAGACAGTGGGCCGAGGTTTTCAAGGGCAGCAAATATTCAACTGGGGGCCAAGTTCTGTCAATAGGTGAGTCAATGGCAAGCAGTTGCTTGTTGCCATAAAGTCGTGTTTTGAGTAGCAGCGGCACTCCTAAAATAACAATAACTACCTATTTCGTGTTCACTGTGTGTCCAGCATGGTTCTAAGTGCTTTACCTGCATGAGGTCATGCATTTTCCCCAATCTCCCTGCAAGTCCATCCTGTTACCATTACTCCTGTGTTGCAGATGAGGAGAGTGAGGCACAGAGAGGGTAGGCTGCTCACCCTGTGGCACACAGCCAGGAACTGAGCCCAGGCGCATCGCTGTCCCATCTCCAGAGCAAAATATACATAGCGTCTTAAGAGATGGTCTCTTCTTAGACACCACTGATCTGGACATCAAAGTTTTAGACGGCTCTTGGAAAGGTGTCATGAATGGGACATGCATGATTGCTGGGGGTGGTGAGAAGAGCTCTTTACTCCACAGGGGAAGCCAAGCTCCTGGTGAGAGGGAGACCCCTTAGAAGAATCCAGCCCCAGCACAGTGGTGGGCACAAGTACACAGTGACAGCATCGATGGTCTGTCCTCACGGTCTCGTGAGGATGGAAAGGGCCAACCTTGCAGGTAGATGAGGAACACAAAGCAAGTACAAAGCTGCTCCCTTAGCCCCATGGCCTGAACTCCAGGCCCCATGCCATCACATTGCTCAGTTCCTACTAGTGACAATTACCACAAAGTCTTCTCTTAAAATACAACCACCCTAGAGTAGCCCCCTCAACATCAGGCCACATCGCTGCAGGCTGAGCAAGTGGCAGAAAGGCAGGGCCTGGCCTTGCCGAGCGGGACCCACATGTCCAGGCCAGCAGCCCCCCAATATATCTCCTATCACATCCTGCAGCAGCCCCTAGCACATCCCCCAGCACGTCCCCCAGCACCTCCCAGCAGGCTGCCTGTCCTCCCAGTGAGCACCAAACCAGCATCAAGGGAGCACCAGCTCCCCAGCTCATCAAGTTGTTAGCAGGAGGGGGCACCCATCTCCTCCCAAACCTGCACTCGGGCCAAATCGAGCCCCTTACAGCTCCCACTGTCACCCCTCCTTCCTGCCCATCATCTTCCCATCAAGACCCCACTCAAACCTGAGCTCTTCTGATAAGCCCAACAGTATCGGTTTATTTGTCTTCTTTTCAAAAACTGTTTTGTTTTTATGCACCATTTTAACCATTTTCAGGTGTGCAGTTCTGCACATTAGGCACACACACTGCTGTGCAGCCCTCAACACCGTGGTGCATTTTTGCTTTTACTCCCAAGCTTTCTAAACGCAGAATGACATGAAAACTGGCAAGGTCATGCTAAGGGGTAGACGCATAATCTATATTTTCCAAGTTAGAACACAGACAATACTATCAAATGCTTAATATTCGAGTTCAGTTTGGAGCTTCAACCTCCTGCCCCTCTCTCCACACATCCCTCACAGCCCATTTCTCTCTGGTCTCCCTGATGGGCAGCACCGGGGACCAGTGCTTCACCCACCCAGCGACAACACCCTCTGGCCCGCACAGCCTCAAGCTGGGCCCCTCCGCGCCTGTGCTGTCCCTGGCCCATGCCCACCCCCCAGGGCGTCTCGATGATCTCGTGAAACCACACACGTGAAAGCACTTGCCACACAGACAATCAATCTTCACTCCTTATGTCGGCTCTGTAAAATAGCTCACGCTGAAATCAATGGTAGCATAATTCCAAAAGGGCAAGGAAAACACCCCGAATTTTCTGAAATTTTATCACAAAGGAAAAAATAAGTATAGATGATAGACCAGCCTGGTTTCCCATCCCACTCCTGAAAGGAAGGAGCTCCAAGCCGTTGCAGGGCCATGGCTGTCCCCCTGCGTCAGGCCTGCAGGGTCCTGTGGCTTTCCAGTGGATCCCCCTGCACGGGTCCTGTTGGCCCAGAGCCACACAGACGAGGTGATGAGAAGCAGACAGTGGGATCCTGAAGCACTGATCTCGGTGTGATTTTCCTAAGAGGTCAGGCAAACCCCACAGCAGCCAAGGCTGGTCTCTGCGGCAGGGCCAGCACACCCCACACGTGCCTGGGGGGACAGCATTCCCCATGTGAAGATGAGCATACTGCCATCTCCCTAGCAACTGGAATATGGCTTCTTTAAAGGAATTCCTTGAAATACAATACAGCACCCAAAACCCTTATTAATGTATTTTCTTCCGGACAATCTGTAAAGCTGTACAGTCAGCCCTCCATGTCCACAGGTTCCACATGGGTAGATTCAGCCAATCTCAGATGAAAAACATTTTTTTAAAAACCCAATAAAAATAACAATACAACTATTAAAACTAATACAAATTAAAAAACACTACAGTGTAACAATTATTTATACAGTATTTACATTGTATTTGGTATTATAAGTAATCTAGAGATGGTTTAACATACGCAGGAGGATGTGCACAGGTTATAAGCAACTACTACTCCATTTTATACAAGGGACTTGAGTAACTGTGGAGTTTGATCTCCATGGGGGTCCTGGAACCAATCCTCCATGGACACCAAGAGCCAACTCTACCATCTAACAGAGCATAGAACTGAATGTCCAGCTTTGATGCTAGGGCATCCTTATTATTTTCTGTTCTTTTATTATTGTTATTGTTATCCTTAACAAATACTGAACCAAGGGATGTCTTCCTTACACCACTCTGGAAGTATTCTACAAGTGCCAAAGTTAACTGAGAGGAAAAAATGTCCACACTCCCATATTCAAAGCTGTTGGTTAAAATTTTTAAATGGAACCATAAACCACCACCCAGATGTTAAATTTGTTTATTTTTGTACCTCATTTCTTGGTTTTCCCATTTAAACACAGTGTCTTGAAATAAGCAAACAGAGATCCATGACTCAACCCTGAGCCAAGTCTGATGACCCTTGACCTCTGATGACTGCACAGGGCGCTGGAAGAGAGACCATCACCTGAGCACCAGCAGGGAGGGGGACCCCAGCAGAGATGGAGACCCTATCTGATGGGACATTAACGACCGAGAGCAGAAGCCATGTGCCAGGGATTCCCGCAAGCAGAGTGCCAGGGTTTGAACAAAAGTCTTCAACCTCTTCAGCCCAAGTCAGCACGTGATGCCACCTGTGCTGCGGCAGCTAACAGTGCAGATCATGATGACACTCAGACTCTGAGCTCCTGGGACACAAGTATGACGAGCTCCTATTACATATCTGCTAAATAAACCCCTGGTTTCTCTGAGGCCTTTATGTATAGCATTGGGGCTCAGAAAACAGTACCCCAAAATGAAACCCTCAGAAGCAAACGTTTTTCTCTGAACTTCTCCTGCCCTCCTGCCTCTCAGCCCCATTTTCCTCTGAGGCTGGCTATAGAAACCAGAATCCCTCTTCTGCAAGGCAGGTCATAAAGGCCAGAACCTCTTCTCCTGAAAGCCAGCCATGAAATCTAAAATCACTCTGTGTAAAAACTGGCCTAAAGAAATTATCTGACCTCCCTTGTTTGACTGTATGTCATGAGACCCCCACTCTAGTGAGGGTCCTGCCCCACACCCAGAAGAAGGAACACATGCTCAGAGAGGCCCTGACAAATCTAGACAGACAGGCCTTGCTGGGTTCCCCACTCAGTCTGCTAGCATTAGATCATACCCTTTTTGTCCAATCATATTTCTACATGGCTGTCCACGGCATAACGATGGACAATTTCCCCTGTATCTCTGGGTCTTCATTCTGAAGGCTCCTGTGTATATATGTTAAATAAATTTGTATGTCTTCTCTCCTATTAATCAATCTGCGAACTTTTTGGGGGCCAGAGCTTTGGTCCCTACTGTAGTCAGCTTTGTGAAGATGGTGAAGGAAGAAGGGGAAGAACATGGATTGAGCACCAGGCTCTGTGTCTGGCACTCTACAGATGTTATTTCACTTAGTCCTCAGACAAACCCTAGTAAGTAGTCATTAACTCTATCTTGGTGTGGTGACAAGTGTGCCTCAGAGAGGCCAGGTGATTCGCCAGCATCCCAGAGCAGGAACAGAGGACAGCCAGGCCCTCCCTGGCCTGGGCTCGTCCTGCAACAGGGAGCACAACACAATCCAGTGTGAAGGATTCCAGAAACATCCACACACTAACGCAGCGACAGTCTGGGAACCAAGAAATAAAGTACAAAGCCCACATGTTGATGTGCTCGCCTGCTTTCTGCACAAGTCTGATTTCTCCAGAGCTAAAAGGCTCCGTTTCAGGGGTAACTGTAACACCCAAGTTTCAGAAGTATAATGGACAGAAGCCAACATTTTCAAAGAACTAATGAGATGTGCAGGTTGTTTTGATCCTGGATAGTCAGTGACAGAGAACTCATCTTAGACCAACGCTGCCACTCAGCTGATGGTAAAGCCCACATCCAACCCAGTCTGCACTGCCATACTGTAACACCCAGCGGCGGCAGCCGTCACCACGGACCCCTCTCTGTGGATGCTCCAATCATAAAAAAAAGAGCTGGGAAACGGAAGGTTTCAGCAAAACAAACTCATCTGTCAGATTAAGTTTAATTGGATGTCTCTGACTTTATAATCTTATATTTAATTTCTTTCAATGTTTTAGCTATTTAAGAGCTATAAAAACAAGATGTTTGTAAGTATCTTTATGTTGTACATACATAAGTAACCTTAAAATAAATATAATTTCAGGCAACAATGAAATGATTCCTCATCCTTATTTAAAACGGGTATGTACACTCTCAGGCACGAGGCCACTACAATGCCTCCAAAAAGGAAGATAATCATATGTGGCACAATAGGAAAACCCTGGAAACAATGTAGAATGGCTCACAGGAAAGAAAATGGAGATGAATTTGGGGCTTACTGGAATAACAACATAAACTACCTATCATTACACATAGAAATAACGTTATTAATTAAGATAAGGTTTACAACTGAGGATGAGATGCTGGGCTAAACAGCACAATGTAAAAACCAAACACACACACCACTGTCAGTTCTGATGACTCTCTTACCAAATCTAACATCTCTCAAGCAAGAACATTAAAGATTTTACAAAAAGTCATGACCAATCATTTCTACATCTGTGAAACTGCTGGTAGGAAGACTGTCTAGGCTTCTCCCATGCTCGTCACAGAAGAGTCCACGGGCCCAAGGAAGATCCTGAAGACAAGAGAGGAGAGTAGAAGGAGAGACTCTAGGAGGGATGAAAAACCATCAGCAACAGCACCGACATTAAAACATGCAGAACTATTTGGGGAATGGGAATTGGCTGCCTTGTCTGGAACTCTGGTGACAGCAAGAGAACAAAGGAAAACAACCTCAGGGGCCTTGAATTTCAGGCTGGGGAGTCTGCACTCTTTCTCGGAAGCAAGACAAAGCCATGGAAGGTTTTGGGGTAAGGGAAACTTATAATTAAAGTTGTACTTTAAAAAATATTGGCAGGGCTGGGTGTGGTGGCTTGCATTTATAATCCCAGCACTTTGGGAGGCCAAGGTGAGAGGATCCCTTGAGGACAGGAGTTCGAGGCCAGCCTAGGCAACATAGTGAGACCCCTTCTCTATAAAAAAATACAAAAATTAGCTGGGCACGGTGGCACGTGCCTGTAGTCCCACTTACTCAGGAGGCTGAGGCAGGAGGATCACCTGAATCTAGGAGTTTGAGGTTGCAGTGAGCTGTGATGAGGCCACCGCACTCTAGCCTGAGTGACAGAGCAAGACTCTGTCTCAAAAAACAAAAAAAAAAAAATATATATATATATATAGATGGAACTAAAGAGGGGAGAGAATGGAGGCAGGAAGAGAGTCTCATGACGTTCTTTTCATCTACAGCACTTTTCATACACCAGGCAAGAGCTCCATAAATATTTCTACTACAAGCAGCCCCACTGGGGACAGCTGTACTGGTGCAGCCAAGACGGGCACATGGAAGCTGCAGATGGGAGAAAGCAGCACCGCAGACGCACCTTCTCCAGCACACCTGCCGTGGGGAGCTATCCCTATGTGCTGTTCTTTTGAAAAACTCTTCAAGGTCTTGTCATTTAGAAAACACTGCCCACTGCCTGCCCGACGATGGGTAACACACAGAAGGTCTGCATGGTGGGAGGGGTCGTCCAGTGCTGTGCCTGAACACAGGGAGCCCGGCCACACCTCAGTGAGACCATACCCCACTCAGGGCCCACAGGAGAACCAGGCATCCCAACTACTCAGCTTAACTGATTCTTCCTTTTTGGTCATTAGTGGCTGGGAAAACCTGGTCACCAACATCCATAAGGTAGGTCTCTTTCAGATACCTGAAGGCTATTAAACCAACCCTCATCCTTCTCCTTTATGACTGAAATAACCTTAATTTATTTAACAATTAGATGTGATTATCCTTTTTACAACAAAGACTCGCCATAAATTCTACAGGAATTTGTTTCACTCACCTAGTTATCCCAGGTTAAATCTCTTTTCTAACACTGAATGATTTAAAGAGCCTAAGAAAATTAATTGTGCAAAATCTTTGTAGTATCTATGGGTGGCAGCGGGGGGTAGGGAGGAAGGAGAATCTCAAACCAGCAACTTCTTTAGGAAGTGTGTGTGACAACTCAGGCAGAATGCTTTCCAAGTCAGTGTGGAGTACAATAAACCTTGGCAAAATCTCCACTGCTACCAGGACATTTGGGATGGGGACTGACTGGCCCAGCCAAGGATTCCAGTTTCCCTCTGCCCAGAGGCACCGGGGCTTTGCTTTTAGACAGAGCCAGAGTTTTATCCTTTGGGAGCCTATTCATCTGCAACACTGCCTCAATGACTGACAGCCGGGCAGAAAGACTTCCTGGAAGGACAAGAACAGTAAACGTAGGAGACTTGAGTTTTTACTTGCCTAAATGTAATATTAGGATGGTTGACACAACACATACTACTCAAGCAGTCTTTACAACAGTGCATTGCAAAGAGCTTCACAAATATGCACTGCACCGCAAGTAAGGCCCGCTCTATCTCACACCTGAGTGGTGGAGAACCAACCACTAAACACAGCCACTGTGAACAGGCAACTGGCAACTGAAATAAACCGATTAACTGATTTCAGCGTAGTCTCGAAAGTTAGGATCAACCAATCCCTTTGGAAATTCAATCATAAGCCTTAATAAAGTCCACATCTTTGGACTCAATAATTCTTTCTTTTGGAGTGTATCCTAAGGAAATAATCAAATATACAGAAGAGTTCTTATGCACAAAGATGTTCATGTAAGCATTATTCACAAGGGTAAAAACTGTACTATCTGGGGAGTGGGAGAGGGGTAAAAACTTAAAAGGTATCCGTGTAACAAAAACATTTGTACCCCCTTAATATTTTGAAATTAAAAAAAAAACTGCACTATCCCACAGTAGGAACACAATTTTAAAATTCAAATACATGTACATAAAAAATATTATGCAGCAATTTAAAATCATGTATAAGGAAAATGCTCATAATGGAATGTTAAAAGGGAATGATCAGGTTATAATATTGAATGTATATTATGAACATAGTTCTGTAAAAAGAAATTTGCACAGGGAAAAAAGACTGAAAGGATGTAAGTCAAAATGTTACCAGCAGAAAGCTTCTTATGGCAAGAACAGGTATGAGCAATTATTTTTCTTCTATTGACTTTTCTGTGCTTTCCAAATTTTCTTACAGATGTTACTTGTAAAAGGAAAAAATTTTTTTGTTATAAAATAGTATCTACATGACTAAAATCATTTCTAAATTATATGTGCTGAGAAAATTAAAAACATGTTATCAATTCCCGTGTACAAGGGTTAGCCTAAGAAAATCACAATCAGGAAGTGAAATCTGCAGTATGTATCTCTGTGGGTGTGCCCACATTCACCCAGGAAGAGCGGACTTGTCACCACACAGGAGTGCCAGCGTGGCCTGGGGGGCAGGGGCCCTCCGAGCTTCCACTATCCGCATGGTAATTTCACATACTCCAAACACAGCTCCACAAGTCTCCCAGCCCTTCCCTGAAGCCACACTGCAGCCCCTACGGGCCTAAACCCTTCCTAAGCAGGAATTCTGAGCCTCCACCCCTCAGGAGAAGTGGAACATAAACTACAAAGTGCCAAGTTTCTTTTAGCAGAGGTATGGGTTAACTGCACAGTGGCTTTTGCCTTGCCCTAAAACAAGATTGAAAGCCAAGGAGAAATGCCTCAATGCCTGTCACCACTTAGGATATCTAAGGCAAGATGCCTTTCCATGAGCCCAGAGAATCAGCAAAAGCACCGTATCCTCAATTCTGGGAACTAAGACGTGAACATCTCTCCTTACCCTGGAATAAGACAAGACTAAAATCATAAACCTTAAGAAGAGCAAACCAACTAAGGGGGTGGGCACCCACCTCCTGCTCACCTCCTTCTAGGACGACAGCTTCATGCACTGCTTGGGCAAGGAGACAGTGTCAGCCCTTCTATCCCACATCACAGGTCACGCTCACAAACCATGTGGGCCAACAAAGAACAGACAAAGAATAAAAACAATGAGGCCAAGTCTACAGGGAACCACCTCAAGAGAAGGCCAAGAACTCACATGTCCTGTATTTTACCACTGGTTACCTCCTAGAGAGAGATGGGGAAGCTTAAAGACTACCATCCTGCAGGTATATCCAGCTGTGATAAATACAACCCAACACATGGCAGCTTCCTTAGAAGGGGCAGATTAGTTCACTCGATCCTCCCCGATGAAGGAATGGCACACATCAGGTTCTTTTTTGGAGAGTTGACTCTCCCAATCCACACCCAGCCTCTCTGTGCCCACTAATCTCTGCACGGTGCCAGCTCTCAGTGCCTTCCAGACCTTAATGTGCACCGAGCACCTGGGATTTCATTAGGATGAAGGCCATGATTTAGCAGGTCTAGGGGATGCCAAGGCCAATTAAATCCCAGCCTCTGAGGGTGAGACCCAGGCAGCAGGAAAGCTCCCTAGTGAGCCCAGAGTGCAGCCGAGGCCACACAGCACTAGATTAGGAAAGGCCACTGGCACCTGCCAACGCCTGGCTACACCAAGTGTGCTCCGTGTTGAGCAACACCAGCATAACAGCATGGGCCTCAGCGTCATCGTGAGGGTGACAGAAGAAATGAAGGTAAGGCACAAGACACCCAGCAGTTCTCTAGAACGTCAGCCACTGTGGTTATTGTACTACTGCTGCTGGTAGGGCTGTTATTCAGGGAGGCTGATACAACTGGGTAGAGGCCAACTTGTTTGTTTTTTGAGACAGGGTCTCACTCTGTCACCCAGGCTGGAGTGCAGTGGCATATCATAGCTCACTGTAATCTCAAACTCCCGGGCTCAAGTGATCCTCCTGCCTCAGCCTCCCAAGTAGCTGGGACTATAGGAGCGTGCCACCACGCCCATCTGATTTTTCTATTTTTGGTAGAGATGGAGTCTTGCTCTTGGTCAACCTGGTCTCGAACTCCTGGCCTCAAGCGATCCTCCCGCCTTGGCCTCCCAGAGTGCTAGGATTACAGGTGCACACCACCACACCTGGCTATTTTTTTTTCTTTTTTTGGACAGACAAGGTCTCATTATGTTGCCCAGGCTGCTCTCAAACTCCTGGGCTCAAGTGATCCTCCCACCTTGGCCTCCTGAAGTGCTGAAATTATAGGCCACCACAACCAGCCTTTAAAGAGGCCAAATTGTAAGGAAATAGATTCCTGAGAAAACTAAATGTGAGCTTAAAGAGAAGACTTTTAAATGTCCTCACCACAAAGAAATGATAAACATTTGAGGTGATCATTCCACAATGTATACATGTATCAAAACATCGAAACATTGCACCCCACAAATATATACAATTATTATTTGTCAATTAAAAATAATACTTTAAAAATGTGAGTTGGGAGGAGCTATGAGAGGGTGGCCATGAGCAAGTTGGGAGAAAGGTGACACAGGCCCTAGGCCCAGCCCGTGACAGGCTGCAGAAATAAACTCCATAATAGCTGCCATCTACTTGGGCTTAATATGCTCGAGGCACCATCCTACCTATCAAGAATTCCCCAGGCAGAAAGGAACCTAGAGATTCTGATTACTCCAAACAGAGCCCTGGGCTTCCTTTCCCTTGGGCAGAGGAGCTGCGAGCGCCCCGGCCTGGTAAAGATGATGTGGCTGTCTTGGTGTGAGCCACGGCTGGCCATGCCAGGTGCAGGAGGGCAAGGAGACGGTACTGGAACACTGGCCTCTGTCTGGTGCCCCTGCCACCTCCACCCTGCAGCCCAGGTCCCTCTGGAGGGCTGACTGCCCAAGAGAGAGTGTGGCATGGCAGGAGTCTCAGGAGTCAGGCAGGGAGGAGGTGATGACTGCAGGGGCCTTTCACCCACTGGGCAGACAATGACACAGCCGGGGAGGCACCTACCTGGGGGCTGGGCTGGGCTGAATTCCGACCCTGTGCTGTTCTTCTTCCAGTTCTTTTTGTTCTACCCTCACTTCCTTTTCTTTTCCTGTTCTCTCTTCCTCTCAGAACTGCTTTTAGGAGTTTCTTTACATGCACCTCCTAGACGCCTCTCCTCCCCTCCTGGGGTGTGGGGACAGGGAGGCTGAGTACACACCTGGCCACTTCACAAGTGCTTCTGTGGCCACCCTCGGTCTGGGAGTGGAGGGGACATTGCACAAAGAAGCAGCTCCTGGGACCCAAACAGCGGAAGTGTACACAGCAAGGGATGACAAGAAGGCAGGGTTTTCAGACAGAAGTCTAAAGATGGTTCTAGAGAACTAGACTTTGTGCGTGCTCCTCCGAGTCTACATATAAATGCTGCTGGGCTCGTCTTCAGCAGCCGTGACCTTCCAGCACTGCCCTGCACGGAAGCGCCATCACAGACGCGGGTGCTGAGAGGTCTCAGGTCACCACAGGTGCACGGCGAGGACAGGGTGGCCAGGCTCAGGCCCTGGCAACCTGGCTCCACGTGGCAAGACTCCACGTGCTAGACTCCATGCCAGGAACACCATGAGGACTCGAAGGCGCCAGGCTGTGCTCCACGGCCCACGTCCTTCCTCAGAGCCACAGGGTGGGAGGTTCCGTGACCCTCTTCACATACAAATGAGCAAAGGGAAACGAAAAGGGGTTCAAGGACTTGTCTAGGAGCTGAGAACTAGTCCAAGGAGAGGGTCGACTGCAATTCAAGCCTGGGGGGCTCTCGAGCCTGAGCCCCGACCCCTCTCTCCAGGCAGCCCAACAGCCAATCTGCTCCCTCCACAAAATCTGAAGAGCTGCAAATGTTCAGGACTCACAGGGCCAGAGAATGTGGTCACTTCTTGTGACTATTTCTACCATCGTTCCTTTTAAGTAAAAAAACAAAAACTGGAAAAAAAAACCTTTTTTTATGTAGAAACGTTTTCCCTGGATTCTGTGCAGTGCCTAAACTTCACAGCACCCAGTCTGTAAACAGGCAGCCAGAGGCCCAGGAGGATTAAGTGGCTTCCTGGGATGTTAAGTGAATCAGACAAAGAGCCAGGATCCAAAATCAAAGGCCCCTGTGTCTCCGGCCACGGCTCTGGGCACCAGCCAGACTGAGGCGGTCTCTTCTAAACGTGCGAACTGGCAGCCGGGCAAACCGACGGCGACGTCCAGCTCCTCCGCCTGCTCCCTGAAAGTGAGTTCACTCACGGTGCCCCACACGCTTGCACACGAATAAATCCGAGGAAGTAAACCAAGCATGGGGAGGAGGAGCACTCATCAGCAGTTAGTGTTGGCCCTAGGAGGGTCTTCCCCATTCTGCAAAAAGACCAAAACACACCCCCTACACTCTCTGCAAGTGACAGATTTCCTTAGAGAACAGGGACTAGGAGGAACCCTACAAACACTTCATGATATTGTGCGTATCCTATCATTCAACAAAAGCATTACCAAAAATGGCAAACACACGTTCAAATTCCTATTTAGAGAAGGAAAACGCACTATTATCTTGTCAAAATCAGTGGCCATGGCAGAGAGACCTTGACTCTGCGCGGCCTCCACCTCACGACTGAGCATGTACAGCCGTCCCCCGCGCTGTCGGGGTTTTACATCCCCACCCGCGCGAGCCACGCCTGGGCCTCACCTGTGAAAGCATGCGTGGCCTGGAAGCCAGCTTCCTGCATGCTGCTGCCGACAGGCCCGCGCCGACTCGAGCTGCGCTGTCCGCCGTCCGAGGAAACGCGGGCGGCTCAGGTCACTTCCATCGTGGCCGGCCCGGGCATCGCGCGCCCTGCGCCCCGGGCGCTCAGCCGTCCCGCCAGGGCGCCGAGGCCATGCGCGCGCGTCCGCCCCGCCCGCGCCGCGGCCCGCGCGCTCCAGGGCCGGCGTGTCCGGCCCGGCTCCCTGCGCGCCGCGTCTGCAAGTGAAGAGAGAGACATCACTTGCCTAGTGACCGCGCAACACCAAAACCCGTGGCCCGCAGAGGCCCAAAAGAAAGGGCCGCCGCAGCATGCCCACGGCCCCACGCGGGCATCGGGAGCGCACCCACCGCGCCCTGGACACCGCAGTGGGTCATCCCGCCCACCGGGACGTCCCCCCAGAGCGTCCACCGCCGCTCGTACGCGGCTACTCCAGGGAGCAGACCCAGACGAAGAAACCCGTTTCCCGAGCCCATCCCCGAAGTGGCCGAAGTGGGGTCTGCCGGGAGTTGGAGCTATGCTTGGCCACCAGACTCTAGCCTGGGCCGCGCAGCGAGACCCTGTCTCTACAAAAAAGAAAACAAAACAAAAGAAGTGGTGTGTGCAGTGCGTCCGCACTCCAGGAAGGGAACTCAGACTCCACTGGTGCAGTTTTAAGAAGTAGATTCTTAAGGGAAAGCAAAGGCCCACGTTAATCTTTTAGTGAGAATGGGAAGGAAAAGCAAATTTAATCTATAAACTTCCCCATATATTACAAAATTATAACAGCATTTTACAAAACTCCTTTCAGATATTTTAATGTTGTTGTGTTGTACATAAAGCAACGCTGACAAGAATGTTAGAAGCCCAAAGGACCAGACTTTTAAAACAGAATCCTGAATATCAATCTCCAATACTGGGGACAAGAAACCTTTTTCCCATCATCACTTCATCCTAATCAATTTATAACCAATTTTTAGAAAAGGTAAATTTATTCCTCTTGTTCACCATCAAACTAAAGAAAAGAAAAGAACTTAAGAGAACAGAACACAGACCAGAAATGAACCCTTATGTTAACAACCTCACGTAGCTATAAGTGTAAATATTAGGCAGTAAAGTAAAACATCACTGATACAGACCAGTTATAAGGACTACCTTATAAACTAATGAAGTACTTTAATAATGCTAAGAAATTCAATTGTATTACCCTCTTGTGTCCACAGTAACAATCTCAGTTAATAAGGTACAGCCCAGTAGGAGTCCTTAAGTTTAATAAATAGGTAAAATTTTGTTTTAATTTTAAAACTCAATTATTTATGTAAATGGTGGCTTTGAACAAAGTACTTGAAAATGTGAGAAAACATTTCTTTTCTTCTCTGATTTTAAACACTCCACCTAAAAATGACCAATACACATAGTACCAGCACCCCCAGGGCCTAAAGTAAACCAATCTAGTGCACTACAGTCATCAACTTCAGGCAATGGAGTTCACCTGCTGGATGAAAACAAAAGCCCATCTGGCCGAAAACCTTGATTTTTCTCTACTCTTTCCTATGATGCTTTCAGTGCCCAGATATGCTAGACTTTATTTGTTCTCTTTCTCTGAACTCAGAAAGAAAACTGAACCATGATGAGACTTTTGTTGTAGTTGTTCTATTGTGGTGTTTTTGTTTCATTTTGTTTCACTGCAGAAGTTATGTGACCTCACGTTTTAAAAAATCAAGTTATCAAGGAAACAATAAAGTGAAGAGACAATTGGGAGAAAATATCTGCAAATACATCTGACAAGGGGCTAATATCCAAAATATATAAGGAACTTAAACAACTCAATAGCAAGAAAACAACCTGATTTAAAAACGGGCAAAGGATCTGAACAGACATTTCTCAAAAGAAGATGTGAATGGCAGACATATATATGAAAAAATGTTCAACATCTCTAATCATCAGGGAAATGCAAATTAAAACCACAATAGATATCACCTCACACCTGTTAGAATGGCTATTATCAAAAAGACAGAAGATAAGAAATGTTGGAGAAGATGTGGAGAAAAGGGAACCCTTGTACACTGTTGGTGGGAATGTAAATTAGTACAGCCATTATGGAAAATGGTATCTAGGTTCCTCAAAAAGCTAAAAATGGAATTACCATATGATTTAGCAATCCTACTTCTGAGTATAAATCCAAAGGAATTGAAACTGGTATGTTGAAGAGCTAACTGTACTCCCATGTTCATTGCAGCACTATTCACAATAGCCAAGGTATGGACTCAACCTAAGTGTCCATCCATGGATAAATGGATAATGAAAATGTGGTACATATATACAATGGAATACTACACAGCCTTTAAAAAGGAGGAAATTCTATCATAGATGAACCTGGAAGACATTAGGCTAAGTGAAATAAGCCAGGCACAGAAAGACCAATACTGTATGACCTCACTTACATATGTGGAATCTGAAAGAGTCGATCTCATAGAAAAGTAGAGAGGAGATTACCAGAGGATGGGAGGGGAGGAGGTTTGGGAAAAGGGAAAATATCGATCAAAGTGTACAAAGTTTCAGTTAGACTGGCAGAATGGTTTTAGTGATCTACTGCACTACATGGTGACCACAGTTAATAATAATGTATATTTCAAAATTGCTACAAGAATGTATTTTAAATGTTCTCACCACACACAAAAAATGATAAGTTGGTGAGGTAATAGATATGTTAATTAGTTTGGTTGAATCTTTCCACCATGCATACACATATCAAAATATCACATTGTACCCCATATATATATATGCAACTACTATTTGTCAAAAAAATTTTTTTTAAATAAAGTTCTCATATATCCCACATTTCAAATGGCTATGGAAAACATTGAGGCCAATGTGGACACAAATAGAAGAAATAACCACATTCCAAGTTTTCTTCTACTGGCTTTATCACCCCCACTAATTCTTGCCCTGACTGAAGAAGTAAAAGAAACTGTGGGGACAGGTGTGCAGCAGCTCTTCTTGAGGTCTGAGGCATGGTCCCCACCAGGACTATTAGGGCATACTGCATGGGGTTCCCAACAAAGGCAGGAGAGACACAATTGTTATCTAATCAATGGACAGCGTGCATATTCCCACATACACTCTGAGTCTCCTCATATGCAATTTTCAAGTTAAAATGAAATGTTTTCTTCCTAACTGCTAAGAACACAGATAAGATAGATACCCTTTGTAGAAATACACAACAAAGAGGTGCAGCATCCCAAAACCTGCAGTCTTTGTTCTGCTCAGTGAGGGACCCCAACCATCCAGGAAGGCTGGAACAAGCAGTGCTCAGTAAGCAAGTGTCAGCTGACAGGCTGGGCAGAGGTGGGTGTTGGGTCCCAGAGAAAACTCCGCCAGCCAGCCCATCAGCAAAGGGGCTGTTCTCAACAGGACATCTGTTTTCACTGTTCAGGAACCAACCAGCAATCAGCATGGCCATGCTAGATATCCATGGGGCAAGCATTTGGAAATTTAAAAGGTAGAGAAGCTGAACAAATGGAATTGTCTGCAGGTCCTTCCTATCTTCTGCTGTCCTGCTTCTTGCCCATGAGGTGCCACTCAGCCTCCCAGTCTCAGTTCACACAACCCTCCTCAGAGATGCTTCCTTGACAGTCCCCAGCTGAAGTCCAGAGCCTGCTACACAGCCTCGCAGCATCTGGTCAGCCTCCCAGGACCAACCACAGCTGCGCGTCCACACGGGAGTCCTGACAGCATCACACCCATCTCTCCCACAAGCACCATGATGGCAAAGACAGTGACCGGCCAGGCCTCCTGTCTCCTTGGCACCCAAGACACTGCCGGGGCCCGGCAGGCACTCGGGGAATATGTGTTTACTGAACGAATGGATGAGGGGATGAAGGCAGTTGAGCTAAGCTTCCCTTAGTGCTATACCCAGCACAAAACCAGAGGGGTGCATAGAGAAGGGCTTAACAAACACCTACAAAACAAACCCGCCCTGGCCCATGACTGACAAGTGGCACTTCCCAGGGGGAGTTGCTATTCCTCAGCTCTGCTTAGCTCGGGACTCTCTGCTTGGCAGAGGTTTTCGCACCACCCCACAGTCGACATGAGACAGTGATTACAGGTGGTGATCCTGTGGCACTCACACTTCCCAGAATGTCCTATCCAGGACAGGTCTTGAGAAGTCATTGACTTAAATTCCCTCAAACTACAGAGAGAAAGCTCTACCCCACAGAGGTGAAATAACTAGGCGCCAGCAACTAGCGTGCAGGGGAGCCAAGATTTACGCTGGGACTCTCCCCCAGCCCCAGTTCTTCCCACACTGCTTCTGAGCCTCAGGTAGCTCCCTAAACCTAAATGACCTAAATCAAGGGAAAAAGAAGAGAGGAATAATAAAGAGAGAAGGAGGTAATTTCCCCAGGACACAAGGTCACATTTAAGAGCCCCCCCTCTGCAGCAAGCACACTGCCATCATTCTGTCTCACACACACGCACACGCACATGCACACACACAGACGTTCTATTTATACTGGAAAGATGGGCAGGACTGACCAGGAAATAAATTAATTCACTATTGCACTTGAAAGATGTCATTAAGTCCCTCCCATAACAGAGCAACAGTTACTAAGGAAATAGAGCACGTCAAATGGAAAAACACCCCCACAGGAAGGGACATTCTTAAACACATGAACACTCACAAATCTAACCAAGTAAGCTGTAGAATATGCTTTACCTCACCACTTGTTCACAAAAACTTATATGAAACGCAGTTCCCCTCAGAATCGTTCAGGGATGAAAACTTAACTGCATTCATATGACAGCTTTCACAAAAAGACACTGTAAAAACAGACACATGCAATTCAGGAAACATGAGGGTCACATTCTGGGCACAGAAGCCAAACCTAACAGAGAAGTGAAACCACTTTTCCTCTAAAATCAAGCAACATTAAAAAAAAATTGTAGTGCATAAAGAATCAGCGCTGCCATTTCATTTTTTATTTCCTCTTGCTGTGGACAGACTGTTTCCCTGGCGGAATGGCGGTTGCCTAGGTGATGGCTAGACTGAGCAGCGACGGCTCCGGGCCATGCTGGCACCCAGAGCTGAGGCCAGGCCTGCGGTGACCGCCTCTCGCTTCTGCACTCACCGGAAAAGTTCCAGGTAGAAAGGAACACTGACAAATGAAGAGACCGTTCTAAACCTTGGCAAATTGAGGCCTTGCTGCAAGTTTCAAAAATAAAAATCAACACGTTTGAGAGTTGTACTGCACCACTTACCACAACATCTCAACCTACTGGCTGGTTCATGCAAGTGCAAAGTGGCAAAGGACTTCCAGGAAGACACGTGTGAGAAAAAGTGGGAAAAGGAAATCTGAGGAGCTATTTCTGACTTGAGCAGGAACCACGTGTCACCTGGAGAGATGTCACACTTCTCCACAGGAGTGCCTCTCCCCTCCGGATAGTTTAGACCTTGGCAAGGGCCAGGAGGTCTCAAGATTTCTTAACAGTAAAAAAAGAGGCCCTACAGGAAAAACACAGCCTCTCCAGGCGGCTGTGGGCAGAGAGCCAGGCGGGGCTCCACCAGCTTCTGGTCCCCTTGAGGAGGTGAAACTCGAGGTCCCTTCCAATCCGGATATTCCCCTGTGGCTATGTCTCTGGCCGACGAAGAAAGGACAAATGTGCATGAAAACGATACAGGACACAAGAACAGAAAATCTGGACAGAAGCACATCTGAGAATGGGTCAGAGAAACGGGCTGCCCAAAACCAGGGGAGACTGAGCAGGACTGTTACAAAGTCTTCACGCCACATTTCCTCTCTGTGATTTAGGGTGTAAGATAATGTGTGGCTTCTGTAACACAAGCTCCAAGCCACCCTAACCCTGGGCAGCTCCGTGGGCTCTGGTTACCTCTGAAGTGTAAGGCAGGGCCTCTTTAGGTCACTGATTCAGGAAGCCGAGCACAAAATCCAAAACATGCGATTCAAAGACACAAGCCGCAAACAGGAAAAGCAGCAATTGTATAAAACATCCTTTAAATGTCACCTTGGCAAATAGGACACTTGATAAAGCCTGAAAGACCTACAGTCTGAGGCTCTACTCAAACTGAGGTGGAAAAAGTTTGCCCCAAAATAAATAGGATAACCGTCCTTAACGAGTGAGTAAGTTTACAATTATCAACTCATATAATCTGGGATGGAGGAAGCCATAGGAGCCATCTGCCCGACTCTTTCATTCTATGGGGGAGAAGACCTGGAGGCTCAGGGAGGAGAGGGAACAGCCAAAGGTGAGTGGAGTGAGGGAATCAGATCCAAGCCCAAACTCCAAATCCCACTGTCCACACACATCAGCCAAAAGAAGCGGCTGGCTCTGAGAGGGAGGGCCTGCAAAGCCCAGGAAGGCAGCATGAACACCTGTGCCAGCCTGTGCACTGGGAATCAGGGAATATTGAGACGATTCCCATCTTCCAGAGCCCACGCCGGGCCACGCCCACACCACCAACAGGCACAAGAGAAAAGGAAAGGCAGGGCTCTGCACGGAGGCTGATGACCCCCACATGAACATGCACTCAAAGGTCACCCGACCTGGTCTGAGCACAGCACTAACACTCGCCTGTGGCCACCAGCTGAGCAGAGGGTGACAACTGGGACTGTTACAGCAGCAGTTGTGAATGGGAGTGACACGTCACAGCCAGGTGCAAAGGGCAGAGGCTGGCCGGGCAGAGGGCTGGGCTCTGAGATGCTGCACACCCCTGGTTCCCCCCACTCTAGCTTCTTCAGATAAAATCAGCTTAAAATGGGTATGACAGACAGACAAGAAGGGGTCACACGGGCGCTAGCAAGTTGAGCAGAAGGCGGGGGTGTCTCACTCTTTGATGGGAGGAGAAGAGAACAGGAACTAACAAGTTGTTTGCACAAGACAGTTTTGTCCCCCTGCCGAGCCACTCCATGCTGTCAGCTCATGGCAGGTGTCCATGTGACACCTGTGCAGCCCTGGGTCTTCCCTGATCTCTGGCCTGCAGGACACCACGAAAGCTGCATCTCCTCATTCAGTCTTTCAACAGCTATTTGTGGTCATCACTCTGGCCAGGCACGATATTAGGTCCGGAGGGGCCTGTATTCTGGCATCTCATCTGTCTCTGGAGGTGCTTCTGGACAACATTTCCTGACTGTCCTCAGCATTGACCATGGGGACTGGAATATAGCTGGTATCCCATAAATGCTGGTTGTACTGCACTGAATCATATCTGAGCCTCAGCAGGGTCGCCTCCTTTTCAATATACTGCCTCTGTCCTGCACCAGCTGCACAAAGGACCAGGGTGCCACACATGGAGGCTGCTGGCTGGGGCTGGGAGCCTGGAGGGTACCCCCGCAGGAAATCCTGCTAGGAGCTTGCTGCACAGGCAGTGCCCAGCCTACACCATCTCAAACATGCTCAAATGAGAGCTTCATACACAAATGGGCCTGAGGACCAAAGTCCAGACTCTGCCCACCTTGGGTTTGCCTCATTCTAGGCTATGTGTGACTTGGGCAGTTACTTAACCCTCCTGAGCCTCAGTTTCCTCGGCTATAAGACAGAAGTCATGATAGCACCTGCCCTATAGAGTTACCGTGCACATAATGAGCAAATGCATACAAAACACTGGGATCTAATAACTGCTAAAGAAATTACGGTTGCTATCACAACTTGCCTCCACAGGCGACTGATAAAATCATGTCTCTGAGAATCTGCCCTGACCCAAGCCTCTTCCGGTTCTCATCTGACCTAATGGGATACAACGTGGTATTTATCTCATAGTTCCTCAGTTGCTTTGTCTTGATTTTTTTTTAAAGTTCTCAAGAGATAAAAATCAAAGCTCAAAATCATTCCATGTCAGCTAAAATTAACAACAGAGAGAAAAAAACAGGGGAAAGGATACAAAATTAGAGAAAATGTGTGGGTGAGGTTTTTGGAATGAAATGTGGTAGAACAGCCAAAGAGAAAAAAGTGACAGAAAAGAAACTTGCCTTTAAAAGGAAAAAGACAGGGTCTCCTGATACTCACTTGTGGGTTTTTTTTCATGTTTTCATACTGAAATATCAAATTTAAAAAGCAGCAATAGAAAGGAAAAGGTAAATTTAACCAAGGTTTTACATCTCCTTGTCGGAAAATAATCATGCAGGTCCCGTCTGCCATTCTCCTGTCCTGGTTGGTTTGTTCCCTTTGTAAAGTGCTGACTTTTTAAGTCCTCACATGCACTTCTCAGGCTTTCAAAAGGCCCCAGGAATGAGACTCTGCACAGAGAGGAAATCACCCCCTGCCGAGGACCTCAGCACTCGGCCCCCTCTGCACAGCAGCAGGTGCCAGAGCAGAACTGCCAACACTTCAAAGCTAATAAAAATTGATCAACAATAAAACAGCCAACGTTCCCTACAGAAATGAGTGATCTGCATCATCTCAGCCGCCTGCATTCACAAAGCTCTCCCACATGTTCTGGGTTCACATTTGCCTCCTAAAGCACACAGGGAAGCCTCGACTTTCCTTAAGTAGTTCTGTCTTGTTTGCTCACATTCATTTTCTGAGAAGTATAGTCCTTAGGAAGAAGAAAAACTTTCCACTTTATAATTTTTCATAACTCAATATCCAGTTTGAGATGGGGGGTGGTGGATAGAAATACTCCAGTAATATTTTTCTTTGATACTTCCAAGGAAAAGTCTGTGTTGTCTGGGGCGGGCGTGGGAGGTGGGAGAAGGCCAACGGTCTGCAGGGATACCCGGGCCTGCGAGGCTCTGCCCTGCGCCGGGGAGGCCGTTGTTCCATGTAATTTAATGTTGGTGCAACTGTGGGATCCACATGCACTCACACAGCTCTCAAGGCTGGTTAGCAGTTTGCCCTCTGGCAAAAGAAAGACTTTTTCCTGCCTGAATACACCCACTAAGACAAAATTTAGGATAAGTCCCTTCACCTCTGGAGGGAGGAAGCAGTTACGACTGCCTGCAGAGCAGACACATACAGACCCATACCACATCCTCTTAGCACTTACTAAACCTCCATTCAACCACTCCACTGTTTCTCTTATTTAAGGGAACCAGAAGAAGAAATAATATGCAACTAATCACACACCATCCTAGGAAAACCATGGGTTCTACAACCACGTTGGAGAAGCCATAAGTTCTCATACAAGAGCTAAAACATAATCTCCAGCCAGCCTTCCGAGAACGACCTGGAATTCAACCCGCAGAGCCGTCATTTGAGGCATACCAAATTATATAAACAGAAGTCGCCTGGCCCAGTCAGTTAGTGTGGGGGGAACAACTGAATCTGATCACAGAAATCCAAGGAGGTGAATGTTTCCACAGATGTCTGAAGGACATAACACAAAATGGTACTGTCTGAGGTTGGCCTGGGAGCTGATGTCACCGGCAGCAAGTGGGCCCAAGAGTGTGACAAACAAGCCTCGGTGGTAGCTACACACAATAACGGAAGCTCCATCTGCAAGAGGAGGTCTGCACACACCAAGCCTTTTGACAAGCAGTCCTGACTCCATATATCTTGGGGAAACACTGACAGCATTCCCTGCCTTCCTGGAAGGCTGGACCAGACAGGGCGGTGAAAGTGCATCTTTCCTGAGGAGCAGCTGCCGTGGAGGGCAGAGGACCTGAGGGAGGCTGCCTGCTCTGTAACTGGGGGGCCACACAAACCCCACTGCTGTTGTGTTCTGGAGGCCTCCGGCCAAGCAGAAACGTTCATTAGACCAATTTCCACTGCCTTGGTAACAAGGCCTACATGCGTGCTCTTGTGCAGGGAAAGTAAACAAGGGTTATTCATGGGGAAATCGCCCCAAACAGGCACTGTGTGTCCCGCCAAGTGGCCTGGGCAGTGGTGGAGGAGAGATGATCCTCCTGTAAGGCAGAACTGGCCCCTCTAGCACCCGTGTGGTCAGATCAGCCTCTTGCAGCACCTGAGGCCACGTGTTTGAGGGGCTTTAGAGGTGCTTACCGGCCGCTCCAGGAGCTATCTCATTCTGAACAGTGTACTCCCCCTGGCAGAAGAGGTCACCACAAATACTTGATGCTGAGTGGATCTGTCTTATCCACCAAAAGATCCAGGCAAGAGAACTCCTGGATGCCACCAAAGGAAACCACAGGGCTCCAGCAGCAAGGCAAAATTTTAACCACCAAATTTGGAACCTGGCATCGCTGTTCATGGTAGCTGCATAGGGTAATGAGAGACCTTTCATGGTCTAAGCATACCACAGACCTCACCAACCTGACAGGAGACTTCCTCTGCATTTAAAATCATGTCTTCTTTTCATTTTTTCTTTTTCCCCTCCCAAATTCTAGCACTCATTTATTCCCTTCCCCTCTGGAGTCAACAAGCTGACTAATTCTAACCACTGCTCTGCTGTGGAGACCTCAGCACACCCCTTCAGACAGAGGCCAGGCCCCAGACCCAGAGGACAGGCGGGAGGCTGTCGGGGACCTTCCCACAAGGGACAGCAGCCTCATCCTGGTCCCCTCCTCCCACAACCTGATGAAGGAAAAGCAGTTCCCTCAAAAGTGAGAATGGAGACGATTTCGTTCCTTCCGGGAAAGTAAGCTGTTGCTGCTTTTCACCAGGATGCTCTCTCTAGGCGAGGCCAGTATTCCCCGAATATGCCAAGTACTCCATGCAATCACCAAAACTAGTCTGTCCATTGTGACTTAGAAACTACATATACTGATGAATACATTTGAAATATGGAAAAAAAGGTAAGTAAATACCCAAGGCCAAGGCTGAAGAGCAAGGAGTTGGCCAGTTGGAGGGAATGATGAAGACAGGGGCTCGGGGTGGGTTGCTGACGGGGCTCCCGCCATGCGACAGGCCACTACCATCATGGACTCCAAGGTCCCCCTCGGCCCCGGCAGTCCCTCGCTTCACAGAGGCGCTGTGCTCGGAAGGCAGGCCTGGCTCAGGGCCACGCAGACTGGGGCATAACACCAACTCCACTGGGCAGTTCACCGGCCCTTCTCTGCACATGACATGACCTCTCTGAGCCTCACTCTCTTCCTCTCTAAAATAGGGCATTAGTATCACTGTAAGGCAGTGGGAACCACCAAATGAGAAAACACACAAAAGGCACGTGCATGCCCCACAACTACCAACAGGCCCTTCAGAAACGTTAAGGCTTTGCCCTTCCTGTGGAATGACACTGCCTGTAGTCATCAGGCCCTCAGGAGCGCCGCGTGGGATGTGCAGTCAGCCAGGTGGCAAGAGGGGAGACAGGAGAAGGGTGCTGTTCTTTGCACAAGGAGAGAGGAAAGGAAAAACAGAGCATGGTGATCAGTCCCAATGAACTCCACTCAAAAAGTTCAATCTAGAGCTGGCTTAGATTAGAATTTAATATTTTCATATTCAAATAATTACTTAAGGAGGTCAGCATCAGGGGGGTTTTCTTTTCCCTCACTCCCGACCCAATCCTCCCTGTCTACCTCGGGCAGCCACCCTGCCCTGCTCACCTGGCCCCTCTCACCTACAGGGTCCTCATTTGCACCCCGAGACAGAGAGCCAGAGCGACTGACTGCACCCTGAAGAACCACAGGAATTCCCCCCATCAGAGAAGTCACTCCCATTGAAATGACTCATTGCCTCACTTACTTTGAATAAAAACATGTTATTATGTTCAGTAAAACCATACAAGAAATAATAGCTAAAGACGGCATTTAAATAACTTATACCAACACCTAAAAATGGCTTCCTGGAGGAAAAGGGAATTATTGGCATCTTCAAGGATGTTTTAAGACCTCCTCCTTTCCTGCCAGCCTCCCCTGCAGCCAAGCGGTGGCCGAGTTCAGAGCTGCAGGGACCCCCGGTCTTGAGGCAAATGTGCACAGAGCGGGGCGGGTTTTCAGTGGGCATGGAGGCTGCCATCGAAATCTAAAAGCAGTCTAGCTGCTCCACCACCATCCCCTTCCCTTCCCGTTCCCATGGAAACAGACCTCAGATCGCCAAAAACAGGGTAAAGATAGCACCGTGCCCAGTTTCCCCTGCAATCTGTTTCCATGGGAACGGGAAGGGAAGGAGTGGAGGCTGGGCAGCTAGACTGCCTGCAGACCTTCGCGAGGGGCCTAGGGCCTGCAGGGCCCCTGGGCTCTTCAGGAAGGAAATGTCCACTCAGGGAAAGTGAGGCTCACAGAAGCTGAACTATGTCACCAAAGCCAGCTGCAGACTCACACACCCAGCAGGTGATTCACCTTCTCAGCCAACCAGGGATGGTCCATTTAAGAGCAGTGGGTCCCACACCTGGCTGGGCAGCAGAGCCACCCCAGACCTACCGAGTCATACCTCAAGGGGCTGGGGCCAGGACGTCACAGTGTTTCATAAGCGCCAAGGGGGTTCTGATACACAGCCATTCAGGGAAGCTGAAGATCTAGACCAGGGCTCCCCCAAGTCTAGGGTGCATGTGAATTCTATGGGGACCTTGGTGAACTGCAGAGTTGGGTCAGCAGGCCTGGGGCAGGGCCTGAGATTCTGCATTTCCAAGCAGCTCCCAGGGGATGCTGATGCTGCTAGTCCTTGGACCACTTCTGAATAGCGAGATTCTAGACTTCAGTGGGTTTGGGTCTAGAATCCTCTCCACACAACAACAGTGGAGACCACAGCCATTCCTGCAGTGGCCGCCTGCCCCACCTGCAGCCGCAGCCCACACCCAGCCCAGGTCTCTGACAGAGATGTGCCCTGTGCTGAGGAGGATTCAGTTGTGCTTCCATCACACTCCCCTACCCGTTTTCTCTGCTCCCAGAGATAACCCTGCGTGGGTCAGAGGGTAAGAGAACAGTCAAAATTCATTTATAATTATCAGGCAAACATGATTTTCTTCTCCAAATCTGATTTCTCTCAGAAAGGTAAAAGCAAACGCCACATGGTTGAGGATCAAACTAGTGGTGGAAAATGTGTGAAATATTTAGGAAATATTTATAAATATAGACATATTATCAAAGAAGAATGGAATAGTCCACATGCCATTTTAAAAGAAATGAGAGAGAATTTTGGAAAACTCTGAAATTTTATTTATTTATTATTTAAAAACCTCAAGTAGGCTTAAAATCCATACTCTAAATGAAAATGTACAGGGTAAAAGCAGACTCCACATTTCAACTAGCAGAATGCAGAATAATATAAAAGTAACATTTATTTCTATACTGAACCACAAAATAGTTTTAAACCACATAAAATGTCAGCATAGTATTCAAAAGCAACTTACTGATTTTCTATTTTAAGAAATATCTATTTAGCTTAAATATAGAAAGGGAGCTATTTCAGTTTGTTTCATTGAATATACTTTATTCTGCCTTCAAAAAGCATACATTATTAATCTTTGAAAACTAAAATATGAGCAAAGATTTAAACTACAAATCATTGAATTATGTTACAAGCTTACTTGAAAAATAATCTTCTGATTCTAAAAGTGTAGAAGAGGAAAAATCAATTATTTGATTAGTCAGCACACAGCAAAGATAGCTCAGTGTTCTGCACGTCTGAACTGCAGAGCTAAGAAAACATCAAATACAGCTGTGACGACATTCACTCACTGAAGCGAAATACCATACAGATATTATACATGTGTGTAATGTCACACACAAACTTAAAAAAGCCATGAGTTAGGGTTGAGACCCTGTTGCTTTTTAGGTTCCCGAAGCACATGAAGCCAGAGTGCTACAACTCCTGAGATGAGAAAATGAAACCAAAACAAGGGATTTCTGCATTTGCTTAAAAGACAAACACACACATAAAATAACAAATTAAACAGTTGTGGTAGAGGATGCCAAAGGAGTGTGAGCTGTGAGTGTGAGCTTTTAAGATCCCTTACAAATGATACGAGTAATTGAGAATAAGTGTAGAGACGTGCTTGCACCCAGCTCCACTGAAATCTGTCAGTCTGAGAGACCCCAGCCAGAAACTCAGTTGTTGATATTTATTGCGTACATGTGTTTATTTTGTGTTTACATGAAAAAGTAACCAGAGCACAGTCAGCAAACTTCCTACGAAGGGCCAGATGACAAACAGCTTTGTACAAGACCACGCAGTCTCTGTCCCTACCCTCAACTCTGCCGTGACTGCACTCAAGCAGCTGTCACAAGCAACACCCAAATGCACAGGTGTGGCCACGTTCCAATAAAACTTTATTTATACAAACCAGCTCCGGCCAGGATGTGGCCGGTGAACCATAATGTGCCAATCACCAGATATATGACACTCCTTATTTTCGGGGAAATGTCTCACTCAACTTCCATTCTACTGCTTCAGGGAAGGGAGGGGAAAGCTCTGCAGGGTCTGCTCGTCTCCATTTCTCAGTCACTCCTGAGGAACCCCTGGACTCTCCACACCCCAAACCTTCTAGCATTTCCCAGCACACGGATACCAGCTCCGCACAGCTGCTGCTAGTAACATACCACAAGTACATGCGTGTGCTGCCTGCGTTCTGTGTTTCTTGCGTTTCTCTTGTCTCCTTCAGCTTACCTAACGGTCCCAGAGGCAAGACTGTTTTACTTGCATTTCACCCTAGAAGGTTAGTGTTCAGCACAAGATGCTGCTGACAAACAAATCCTCCATTCCTCCCAAAAGATATATAAAAATATAGCTAAACAAGGGAAATACAATTTGTTATGTCTACCTCCAAAGCAACTGCGGCAGAGAGAAAAATCTCCAGTCTACCCTACAAAGACCAAGTGCATAATGAACACATTCACTAGAACTTCCTGAGGGCAGAGAATCAGGTGGTGTTCCCAGCAACTACACGTGGCGATTCTTACTGAATACAACAAGATATAAAAGTGTGATGAGTTGTACAGCAAACTAAACTAATTTTTTACATTGTAACAGAATCAGGGAATTTTACAATTAAAATTCCTTTTAGACATCGTTCACTTTAACTCACTGTCCCATGTAATTAGAAATCTCATTTAGAAATACCTCTAGAAGTTATGCAGAGCTGGGTCAAGAACACAGTGTAAAAAATTGGGGTAAATCTAATACTCTTTTAAACATGATATAGAAATTCCAGCCATTGTAAGAAATCCTATAATGAATCTTCCCTCATAAATAAAAACACGTGGCTGGATGCGGTGGCTCACGCCTGTAATCCTAACACTCTAGGAGGCCGAAGCGAGAGGATCACTTGAGGTCAGGAGTTCAAGACCAGCCTGAGCAAGAGCGAGATACTGTCTCTATAAAAAATAGAAAAATTAGCGGGGCATCATGCCACGTGCCTGTAGTCCCAGCAACTCGGGAGGCTGAGGCAGGAGGATCACTTGAGCCCAGGAGTGTGAGGTTGCAGTGAGCTATGATGACCCCACTGCACTAGCTGGGGCAACAGAGTGACACCCTGTCACAAACAAACAAATAAATAAATAACATGCATTAGTAAAAAGATGTTTGTTCCTTAATTTAGCAGTTCCTTGACATGCTCAGTCTCCCCAGTGGAAGATGCAGCAGTAACTCCGTACAGTGTTTACACAGGAGAGCACGACAGTTCACAGTGACTCGGCACAGATAACCTGAAGCATGTGGCTTGGGGTCTGGCAGCAGCAGGGTGAGGAACACTGCACCTCCTGGGGCAGCCCCCCACCTTCAAGGTGATGGCAGCAGCGCAACATCATCCCCACCTCAGCCACCCTTTGTAGACCTGGCTCCTCAATCCTAGTCTCTGCGTGAACGGTGCCTGTGACACCCCTGCATGAGAGCAGCACTGGCAGCAACCCCAAGCCGCCCATTGCGGAGGAATGTGACTTCCTGCAGCCTCCTCACCCACTGAAACCCATTTCTCAGAGAGCACAATCTCCCAGGAGCCACCAGCTTAGTCCGAAAGCCTTGGCAGGCTTTCCTGGAGAACAAAGGGAGGGATCAAGAAACATGGAGGGGACACTGCCTACATCCAAAGACAGCGTAAGGCCTGACATCACAGAAAATGGTAGACCCCACGGAGCATTTCAAGCGATTTCTTTTGGCCACTCTGGCAGAGCAGGAAATGGAAAGAGCATAATTTTTTTATTACACTATGTGGGGTATATGTGAAGTACCTGACATAGAGCAGGTGCTCAGCAGTATTGTCACCACACTGAGCATAAGCACAATGGGTCAGTAAGGACATCAACACAGTCAGCTCAGATAAATATAGGCAAAGGGAAAACCAGTTTTAAAATAACATATTCACACCGGGCTTGATGATAGTGTCCGCCTGAGTCCCTGGGATGCATGACCTGGTCGCACACCCTCCCTTGGCCTTTCCCCCTCTGTGTCTACCCCACACAAGGATGGAGACACTGGCCACATCTCTGTACCCAGGACGCTGTCCTACAGAACAATGCTTTTCAAACTGCAGATTGTAACCCATTAGTGGGCTGTGAAATTTAAGTAGGGCGTCATTACCAATATGCATCAGGGAGTAAGGGTGAATACTGTCTCCAGAGACTTCTGTACAGTGATGCACGCACATGCACTGGCATGTCCATGAGAGGTCACAATGTACTACTTCTTTCTTACTGTGAATCATGGTCGTGATATAAAATCCATTTCTTACTGAGAAATACTATGCCATGGACACAGTTCCCTGTGCGAAGGGCCACTTGCAATCAGGAATTCAATTAGTGCACTGGCTGAGTATTAAAAATGCCCATGCACTAACTATTCCACACTAATGGAGACGTATTCTAGGGGCAAGAGCTCAAAAACTCCCCAGAGCCTCCCGCAGTTCCCTGCCGCAGGACCACTCCTGGGTGGCAGGCCTGGCCAGGCTGCAGAGCTGGGCTGGATTACCTTTCCAGTCACCTCTGATCTGTGAACAGCCATCTGACTGTGCAGGCGCACTCAGGGTTTACTGTCATGGAAGCCTGTCATCAAAAGCAAAGACACTTGAGTGAAGCACATTCACCTGAAAAACATGAAGCTTATTGTCGGCACTTACTGAGAGGGAATCAGAGCATTTAGCGAGGGTGCAGTGGCACAGAAGCTCTTCCCTAAAGTGCAAATCTGCTCAGGTTGCTTTTCTGCTTAAAAGTTCTCAATGTCTCCCCAGGGCACCGAGGTTGCAGTGCAAAATCAGGAGCACCCGTGGCCTCCCACAGTCCCGCTGCTGCCCCTACAGCTCGTGGGGCCCCACAGCCAGCCCAGGCCCCGGCCTGGGGCTCCCACCACACACACCTTGGCACCTCAGCATGTTTTTCTCTTCTGTCTCCACCAGGCTGGGGAGCTCCTGCAGGGCAGGAAATGCATTTCATTCCTGCACCTCCAGCACCAAATGCAGGCACTCCACACATGCTTACTGAATGAAAAAAGACAACACTCCCCTCAGAAGGAGAGTGAGTGGTGACCGTCCTCAGTTCCCATGTCCCCTGCCTGTGTGTGCCTGGCCTCAGCCCTCCTGTTCTCAACCTGGACGTCAGCTCGCTGCTGACGCACACACACTGAGCCCATAGCATCTGCATTCTTCTCCATTCTCCCTCCACCCCACTGGGGCAGAAAGTCTCAACACTGACCAGCAGGGCGAGGAGGGGGGAGGTCAGACAGCTCAGAGGAATAGATTCACCATTTGAGGACCATCACAAATCACAGGCAGACACATCTTTTTGACACAGAAACCAAGTTATGCACGCATGATATATATTATGTTATATATCACATGTTATGCATTTTATATATGCATATAGAATATAATGCATGTGCACATACGCTATAGATATATATAAAATATACATATCAATAAAGACAAATTAAGCCAAGGTATTGGAGGAAAGTCACACATACTAGGTTCACCTCAACAAGATGACAAATCACCCCCAAAGTCCCAATAACTGACCCTGTGAAGTTCTAACAAACACTGGAAACAGCAGCTATTTTAAGTAACAAACCCATCACTGAAAAAGCCCGGCGCCTGTGTCTGTAGCGCACCCAGAGCACTCCCTCCAGGACAGCCTGCCACCCCGAGACCCCTCCTCCGCAGTCCTGCTTATCCGCCTCAGGGGCCTTTGGCAGGAAGGCCAGGTGGGCCTGTTTTGAAGGAATTAGGTGGGACTTAAGGGCAGGAGCGCCTGGCTCAGAGCATTCTCTCGAGGGTAAATCTGTCTTCCCAGCCCAGGCCCACAGGGAAAACCCTGCCTGCTTCTCCCCCTGGATCAGGGAGTGTTACTTCCCACCTCAGGAGACAAGGAGTGGGAGCTGCCCGGTGGTGGTACTGACTAACACCTGGCACAGGTAAGAACTCAACAGCGTTTCTAACTCACTGTGTAAGCCTGTTAGAGCCTGGAACCAACGCTCCTGCTGCAGCAGATTTGCCCTGGAGATTCGGAGCATTTTGGAAATCTTATTAACCCTCTCTGCTTTCACAAACCACAGTAACTCAGATGAAAAGACAGAGGGGGCTGCCAAGGATGGCCCGTGGCTACCTACTCTTCTTGCACCCTGGCAGCAAGTCAGGAGGGCCAAGGGTGTCTCCAGGACCCCTGCCCCTGCCTGCCCTTCACCCTGACATCCCAGCCCCACTCCTATCCGGCCACACCTGGTTTCCTGAAAGACACCTGGTTTCCTGCCATAGTTGTTGTCTAAGCAACCTCTCTGTTCCTCCCCCCGCACCGCCATGTGGGTGAGGACAGGGCACCCATCCTGCCCCTGCTGTCCCCAGGCCCTGCCACCACGGCCTCCTGAAGCACAGTACTTCAAACACACCCTTCATCCTGTAGACAAGACACTGGGGTCACACCATCACACTCTGATGGGAATTTCAAATAGCATTTCAAAATAATAATTGATACGTGCATGTATTTCTCTACACTGCAACATTGTCTCACATCTATTACAAGGCTGGTCTTTCCCCATAGTCAAGTGTTATAATTTTACCCACCTCTCCTTTACAGACAGGTACGACTGGAGCCAGAGAGGCTAAAGGCTTTGATCAGGTCTGCGAGTTAGACTGTGGGAACTGTGATTCGGAGTGTCTCTTCCCACCTGGAAGCCAGCCTCTCTGTAGGGCACACGTGGCTTCTACAGCACACTCGCCAGGAAAAGGGCCTTGTCTGCCTGGGGGGCCAGCCAGGGCAATGCCCAGATCTACCCAGAAGCTGTGCAGTTAGACCCAGCACTACAGTAACAAACAATAAACAAGAATAAACCAAACAAAGAAGACCAGTTTGTCCTCCTACTCCTCCCAACTCAAATAGCTCAGAAAGGGTGAAAACATAAATAGGATTAAAAACTGTGAAAGAAGGAAAAAAAAGTCCCGGGCTTTGCTAAACAAACAAATTCAGGTGAAAAGTTATAAGGAGAGAGTGCCTGGCTGGTTAGGAGCAGGACGGCTGAGTTCATGGTGGCCTGGGCCCTGCCACCCTCCCCGTGACCCCGGATAACTGGGCCAGCTTCCCCGGCTCCAGTGTCCTCAGGTAACAAGTGACACGGCACTCGAAGCCTGGCAGAGCATGTGACAGAAGAAATCGTTATCAGTAGTCTAGACAAAGTCCAAGCAGACCCTTGGCCACGTGCACCTTTCGAAAATAAGGTGTTCCTGAACAACCTGGTTCCAAAAACCCACAAGAAAAGTGCCTGAGAGACGACCTCTGGAGCACGTGGCATAGAACAGGCTCTCGCCGCGGGACAGACAGGCCGGCAAAATCAGAGCTGCTTTGGGTGGGAAAGCTGCTGTATGCCTATGTGTTTAATATTTGCTGTTTAAATATGATTTTTAAAGTTAAGCTCTGGTGTTGGCTAGGCCATCAGCAACTGCAGCTCTGTAGACAGAAGTGGCCACAGCTGCGATGGGCCGACGGGCCAGGGCAGCACAGACCTCATGTGGCCGCCGTGCTCCGCCCCACCCCGCTCTCCTCTGGCACCACCTCCCCAGGGCCCTCCCAACGTCTGTTCTTCCTCTCTCTTCTCGTTCCTTCTTCCTCCTGGCTCATCCCCTAAAAGCACGGGTGTCCCCAAGTCTGGGATCAGCCTCTCGTCAGCTCCCTCTAGAAAGTCACCTTCACAACCATCTATGCCCTGATGACGCCCAATCTGTCACTCAGGCTCAGGAATGTCCCCTGAGCTCAAAATCTTTCTTTTCCAGCCACCTCCTAGAAAGTGTCATTTGCAAATCCCCCAAATATACTCAATTCTAAGGCATCAAAAATAGATCTTTCCTCCCAAGTCTGTTCCTTCTCTCTTTATACCACTTGCCTCAGTGGGTGCAGCATCCAGGCCTCCTCACCCCCTCTTCCTGCCACCGAGCCCTTCAGCCCCTCAGTCCACTCTCTTCAGCTGCCATAGCCATTCCCCGAAGTGCCCCTCTGCACAGGGCTCCCCTCCCGGACGGACTCTTGGACGGGTGCTGCCTGTGGTGCAGTGAGTGATTCCTGAGTGTACTGGCGGGGCCTCTCCAGCCTAGTCCGCCCTCTGCCCAGCCACCTCCCAAGCCCGCCAGGCTCCTTCCTGCCCCACGGAATGACCCACACGGGTCTGTGCTGAGCCCCTGGCCCCCTTTCCTGCCTGCTGGTCCTGCGTGTGCTGCACAGCGGGCCCTCCTCTGCCTCCTACGCCCCTGGACACACAGCTCCCTCCCCTGCCACAGGCCACTGGTCTCCCCACAACACAGCAGCTCCCAGACTCTGTGTAGATCAAAATCATCTGGGGAGTTTATTTAAGACTAAGATGCCACAGGCTGTGACTCAGTGGGGCTGGAGGGGCTGTAACGCCTTCCTTCCCACATCAGGAGGCCCCTCCTATGGACGGCAAACAGTACCCTTCGACGCGGCTCCAGTGGTTAGAAAGAACTACGACCAGCAAGTGAAAAATATGGGAAGACAGGCTTCCACCCACTGACAAAAAACACGCCAATATTTATTTGGTTCCTTAATAATTAAGAACCATGCAAGACTGAAACGGGCTGCCTCACGAGGCTGGCAGCACCCATCTCTGCGGGTTGTTGGAGAAAGGCTGAATGGCCGCATGTCGGGGTACTGAAGAATTCAGCCATTGGACAGGACTGCAGCAGATAACCAAGGACTTCTACCCCTGAATGATTTTACAAAAATATTAATTATGTATGGGTTAACCCTGCCACATCTCACTCAGAGCCCTGCAGCAACAGTGACCTCGGGGACACACCCTACAAAGACAAATGGTTCTCTCTGATACCAACCATAAGGATCATCCCAGACCCGTATTCCCACAGAAGCATCCTGCAGATACGGGGCCAGGAGCTGAGGCCAGCAGTCATCAATTCTGCCTCAAAAATGGCACTTGAATCCCGAGTATTCTTGCTACTAGAAGCAAGAAGCTCTGAAGTTGTTTTTTTTTTTATTTGAGAGTTGATGAGACCAAAGATAGATAGAATTCAGATGATAAAGATCAAACAACCCTCATTTACTCAGAAAGTTCTTTTTTCTGTTGAAGTTTTCAATATCAAATAAATATATTCCTGACCCTGATCTCTACGAGGTCATATCTTACAATGGTCACTCCAGAGGTAAAGAAAGATCAGTCTTCAAAAGATGAACTATTTCATTCTAGCTGAATATCCAACAAGCCTGAGTTTTCCAGAGAAAAACCTGTGACTCATCCCATTAACTCTCTTTAGGGAAGCAATATGAGGGAACCACACTCTGGGTTATCCCTCCTATCGAGCAGTAACCAGCATCTCTTCCAGAATATTCCTTGGCTGTAAGAGAAACACACAATTTACTGTGAGTTCAGAACTTACAGAAACAGATATTTACTTTGAATTTCAAATAATCAATGTATCCTTATGGTCAAACCCTGAATAAATCCCAGCTAGGGAATCCCTGTTACTTTGAGACAGGCAGCCCTTTGAATGAAAGTACACCAATCTCGTGGGCTTTTACAGGAAGTACATTTGGTATCAAATCAATTTACTCTTACAACATTCCCCACATCAAGACACAAACTGGGTGTTGTCAGGAAAGGAAACTGTCAAGGGAGGAGACAGCAAGGGCTGTCTTCCAAGTGACACTGTCAGGTTTCTTTATGCACAAAAGGTAGAGAAGTCTCTTTACAATGGATTTCACCACTCTCACAGAGCACTACAAATATTGACAATTATCATTTCAATAACAGCCTGACTTTCTGCCAGACTCAGCTGCCTCGTTTCCATCAGATGGCATTAATGAAGACATGAGGGAAAACAAGCTTCCCAGGTATCTGCAAGAAGGCAGCACCTAGACTTAGTTAATGGACTTTCTATTTTAGTCACTCTGCAGAACCAACTCTCGAAGTAAAAAGCAAAAGATTGATGCTGAAAGCGCCGAGGGTGCGGCTGTGCAAGACTCCTTTGCAAGGACAGACACCTGCTCTCCTCTCCAGGGACAGAGTGAACAAAGCGATGCCAATGCATTTCCCAATGACTACACCTGTCCACCTTCATCTTTCCCTGCCTCTCCCCTTGGCTCCCACCGTCTGCACCACACCACGAGCAGCTTGTCTACTTACTTGTACTCAGCAGCACCTGCGTTATTCACTAACTGCTTTCAATGTGTGTCTTGTCTCCCCATACACTGTACGTTGCTTGTGGACAAGGGTGCCGTCCTATGTGGCCTGTGGACAAGGGTGCTTTGCATCCACTCCCCATAGCACTACCCACACTTCAAACACACAACTGGTACCCCATCAAATACTTAGTTTAACACTTCCTGCCTGCTGGGTTGCTGGCTTGCTGGCTTCCTTCCTTCCTTCCTCAGTGAGGAGTTACTGAAAGACTTCTGCACCTATAATACTCTTCAAAGCATCACCATCTTTAGGCATGCAGGAAATAGAGAACAAAGTGCATCCACTGAGGATTTTAAAATCTAGTTGCTACTTGTATGACTTGTGCCCCTGCACAAAAATATCAAATAATACCGGTCATTAAAGAACATTTTTAAAAAAGCAATAATGTTCACTGTGGAAAAGAATGGAAAATATATATAAGTAATTTTTTAAATTAATACTTATAACCCCACCACCAGAGTTAACCAGTATTAACATCCTAGCATGTATCCCTCAGAGCAGATGATTATACATATGTATTTTTCACAAAAAATAGTATCATATTACAGATACTATTATATAATGTTTTCATTTAATATATATTAAAACTCATTCTACACTAATTATACTTATTCTTCAGAAGAGAACATTTATATGACCTTGGTACACCTGAGACCAATCTTTTAAAGTGCACATTCACATCCACTGATGACAAGATCATGTCTAGTAGAGATGGCAGCAAAGAACATGAACAGCACATAGAATTATTTAGAGACTTTTAATATTTACAGGCATTGGAGAAAGTAAAGTGTCAAGTTATAGTATGATTCCACCTAAAAGGGTGCTCCAGTGCTGCTAATTTGACAATTAAAATGTTTCATATTTTTAAAAATGAGACTATAATGAAAAAGACTTAAGGTATCTCTAAGACCACAACCAATATTTATTTTAATTTTTATTACAGTAGTGCGCCTGACACTACATATTTTATCATGGAAATGAGAACTAGCATTATCATTGTCAGCTGTCAAAATTGTTCCTGAAAGCCAAGGTCACAAGCCAACACCAATCCAAAGACAATGTGATAGTTAAAAATGCAAAACTGTCCTCAGAGCTGACTCCTAGACTCCTCTGACATGAGGCATAACAGGTTTTGCTCTGTTTAGACAAAGCTCTTCTTGGCACTGGAATAATTGAAACACACACATGCACTTGAGAAGTCTGCATTTTAATTTCCACTGTCATTTCCTCTGGTGCAGTCCTAAAGACTTTCATTAAGGGAAGCAACTTGAAGCCTGCCCACCTGACCACCTCTGTTCTCCGGTCTTGTCATTCTCAAGCCTTTGCTGCCAGTTGGCATGTTTATGATTAACCTGAAAACTACAGAGCATAGAACAATTAGTTTTTCCCAAAAGATGAGTCAGACTCTTGTATCTCAAGCAAAAATAGTAGTTTTCCAATTTAGCTCCTCTGTAAAAAAAAAAGTAGGCAACAAGCTCATATTCAGTGATCCACCTCCTTCTCATGTCATTTTCATAATCAGAGTTGGAAGGAACCTTCCTGCCCATAACACACATACTCTCACTCAAGAATAATTTATGAAGTTTATCATCTTTGCATTCCCTTTCTCATTTCTATTAAATTGGTTTCCATATCGTTAGATCTATCAAACTGTTTTCAACTACTTTTATTTTTTGAATTATCTATTTGTTTTATTCACTTTGTCTTCTAAGAAATGTTTATGTTTCTATTGAGGTCCCGTTAGAAACGTGGATGCATACCTGAAACCAGGGGGTCGAGATCCAAGGTCACCTGGCTGTACCCTGGCCACACTAGTTGGCTCTGTGATTCCTAAATAGCTGCTCCAGATCACACTGTGGTCTCCTCTCTCTAAGTCCCCTCTAACTATTGATCTTGTTGGCATACTCCAAAGCTCCGTGTACAGGGTCTATTTGGACTGCAAAGACTTTGAATGATAAGGTCACAGAACAGTAAACTGATACAATTGTACGAAAGTACAGACTTGACTCCCATACAAATAAACCAAGAAACGTTCCAGTACAAACTGTGAGACTATCAGAACAATCCTACATAAACTAGCACAACACACAACTAGCTTTAAAAGAAAACTAGGTATACACGACCAAGGAACAATGACAACTTCAAAAGACGGCCTCTCTTCTCTCACATCTCTGTTCACATTATATTCCAAACATGTGCCTTTGCCCATATACCTCAGCAGGTAACAATTACAAGTTTATGCTCCCATTGAATCAACACACAGTCAAGACTTGCCCCCTACATCAAACCTCGTTGCAGACAGAAATTGGAGAACGCAGCCTCACTCTGCTGTGAGCCTGTTCTGGCTGGCTGGGGGCCCACCCCACCAAGGACAGCAGGCAGAGTGCTGCTGACATCACGCTGGGAGAGAGAGGCCCTTAATGGGAAACACCCAACTCGTTATTTCTCATCCTTTAAACTGTGGTAACAGTCCCTTATCAGCTGTCAGCACAGTGTTACCTCCAGCACTAGCACCTGACATGGATGGGGGCAGCAGTGATGTCACGAAGACCTCCCACAAGATGACACGCACTAGTGAAAGAACCCACACGGAGAAGCCCAGAAAGGCGATGTCCTCATCTTCTGGCAGATGGGACAATACAAATCTGCCAGGGCCATGGTGAAATTGGCTGTCCCATCTAGGGAGTTGTACTTAGAGCCTGGAAACATCACCATAAGTGAGGTGTGACAAGAACTCAGAACTTTGGAAGGAAAGATGTCTACACTCTGCTTCAAACCCAGTCTCTCTCCCTTACTGGAAATTGCTGACAGGAAAGTCGGTACTTGAGTATATTAAAGTCAAAGGAGGAGCGAGAAGCTGCACATAAGCACACTTGGATGAATGAGGGAGAGGCCCCAGGCCCTTGGCTCTTTGATCAGAGGCTGCTTGGTGCTCAGATGTCACATGTGCTACCGACCCCTCTCCCTCCTACTACCAGCTGATGCCCAGAACACACATACAACACCCAAATATAAGGCAACTCTTAATGCAAAAATTGGTGGAGTTTTTATACTCAGTTCCTACCAGCTGCCTCCTCCTCTAGGGCAAAAGAGGATCTGTGGGGAGACCAAAGAGGAGAAAAGGGGGCAGAGCAGAACACAAAAATACCAGAGGCCAGGCCTCGTGACATGTGCCTGTTGTCCCAGCTACGCAGAAGGCTGAGGCGGGAGGATCGCTTGAGCCCAGGAGTTGGAGCCTGAAGTGAGCTGTGATGATGCCGCTGCACCCCAGCTGGGGTGACAGCAAAACCCCGCCTCCTGGGCCAGGAAGGGACACCTCCCTGTCAGCTCTTGCTTGCACAGTGAAAAAGCAGTGCATCCCAGTCACCCTCCTTGCTCAGCCTCCACTCCAGTGAGCAACCTGTGTAAAAAGGCACCCATTTGCTCCGTATCTCAGTGGCCTGTTTTGCCCTTTGAAAAATGACATTAGAGACTTTCTTTTAAATCAAATTATCTTTGCAAACAAATGTAAATGGCCAGTACATCTGAAGGCAGAAATTGGAAAATCCACTTTATATTTACTTATGCTCTTTGCATGACTATTCACGGTTATTATGGATAACCTGGAAATTCCATGAATTAAAAATTCAGGAAATTTTTGTCATATGGACTTTTTAAAGTACTGATATCTGTAATGGAGGCACAAGGTCTAAGCAGACAAAATGTACAATAGCATTGAGAGCAAAAACTAACAGGATCTTCACTGATAAATACTGCTGCACATCTTCGCTGGGTACAGCATGCTGTTGCATATCTCATCACTTGTATTATTTACCTTGCTGCAGCCCCAATTAGATTACAAACTCCCTGAGGGCAGAGAGCCTGTTTTTCACAGAAGAAAAGCTCTACCGAATAATTTATGCTCAGTCTAACTCTTAAAATAAACTTCTTTCCAAAGTGACTCAGAGATGTGATTTTTTTTCTCCACTGATAATGAGAGAAGTAACTAGCAGGAAAGCCCAGAGCCCGGGTCCTGGGTGAGGTGAGCTTGACAGAGATCCCGGGTGGCCAAGCCAGTCCAGCACTGGGAGAGACACTGTTCTCCAAGACTTCACATCTTTTCATTCTGTGGACCCCCCACAGCTCACATTCTCTGCGCTCCATCAGAAACTGAAAACACCTTAGTCAATGTTGATTTCAAAAGGCAAAGACAGCCAGAAATAAAATTAATCAATTTCCAACTGTGCCTTAGCCATATGCCTGTTGGTTGGAAGGAAATCTTTGAAACACACATGCCAAGCACAGTGTCATCTGGGGGTGAAGCAGGTTGGAGGAATCAGTACCCTCTGCAGTTGTTGCACTTGGCCTGTATCAAGACTTGCTTAATGTAGGTGTCACTACATTACTACTACAGGTGGACAATGTCAACTGTTAGAAACTACCTTCCAACAACGGTCTGGGATTTTGCTCCCTGTACCGTGCACCCATAGGCCCCAGACAGATCATCCCAAGCTATGTTAAAACCTCACTCCTTCCTCCACGGTAAGGCCACTCCACTTATTTGAAGGCCTTTGTCTTACAACTATGGAGTCCTCTCTGTCCTGGAGCTCCTCAACTGCTTCTTGTGTGACAGGGTGTCCGGATTCTTGGCCACCATAGTCCCTGCATCTCAGCCACCTCTGGTGTGTCAGTGCCCGTCCTTGAACACAACACCTGAACCTGAACACAGATTGGTCTGACCACAGAGGGATTCTAGGACATAATCACAAGCACTGCTCAAGACTCCCGTCTTCTATGGACGCAACCTGAAAATCCAGTGGTTTGTTTTCAGCTATATTCTTGGTGTACCTCACAGTTTTTGTTTTGTTGTGTTTTGTTTCACTACTAATCCTTTTTCCCCATCCAGAGTCTTTCTCACTTTCCCATCCTAAAATTACATAACTGAGTTTCTGAACCAAAATTTTCACCCTCGTTAAATTTCATTATATTTGTGTTAACTGATTTTTCTAGCCTCCTAATACCTTTCTGAATTATAATTTTTGTTAATATATTTATTGTTTCTAGCTGGAAATATAAGGCATCCTTCTAAACATCATTTACTGAAAAACTTCAAAGAGGACAGCGTTAGAATCTCTCTTCCTCTGCAATAAACTGTTTTCAGTAATCATAATTGGTAGTGGTAGTATTAGTATTTTTCTTCTAACCCTGTTATACATGTAAAATGGGATAAATCAAATAAGTAATAATGAAATATTCTAACCATCATCTTCTGTGTCCTTGAAAACTAGGATTCTCAGTGTAGATGGAAGTAGATAAATGTAATATAGAAAAGGTTAGGTAAAAACCCAGCAATCCTTGACTTGAATTGGATATATCAACAGGGATTCACAAAATCTTTTATTTTGTGAGAATGTAGGTATATATGCCTGGCTCTGTCCACTGAAGAAGCCTAAGAACAATAACCTTGTACCAGTGAACACCCCTAGTACTCAGACTATGCTCCTGAAATACAATTTCTTGTTAAAAGAAACCAGAGCTTCTTGAGAAAATGGCTGATTCCAGGTCTGGTGCAAAAAATATACAAGATGATATTTGTATACCAGATAGCAAGGAAACTGTCAAAGACTATTAGGGTCAGGTCAAAAGGACCCTGGGAGAGGTTTTCATTGGTCAAGGATGGGACAATTTGAACTTCAGTAATAATAATAATAATTATAATGGACTGAAACACATCAAATATGTTAAAACCCATGAGTTCATAATTATATATAATTTTAGAGATGGGGTCTTGCCCTGTCACCAGGTTGGAGTGCCATGGCACTATCATAGCTCACTGTGGCCTCCAACTCCTGGGCTCAAGCGATCATCCTGCCTCAGCCTCCCAAAGTGCTAGGATTATAGACATGAGCCACTGTACCCAGCCTCATAATTATATTTTAAAAATTAATCAGTCATCTTTTGGAGATGATAAGGAAAAGTGGTAACTAAAAAGAACTTCAAGCATTTATATGAGCCATACCACTGAGTAACCAAATGGTAGAGGAAGGGACGCACGTCCTTATAAAAATCTGCCAGTTAATAAGTAAAAACAAAATAAGAGAATTACAATACGGCCATTTTATAGCCCCCCAATGAACTAATGCAGCTAGGAAGATAACATTCAAAGAAGTATGGACTAACATACACTATATGCCTGATGATGGAAAATACAACACCTCTTCCAGACTTGCCCAAGAGACCAAATTCTGATTAAGCTTCTGAATACAGCTATCAATTTACAGGGAGTACAGAGGCCAGAGAAACATGCTGAACTGTGCCATGAGTATGCAGTCAGCAAAATCCACAGTGAAGGAAACTCTACAGGGCTCAGTCCCCAACTCCTGGGCCATGGACCAGTACCAATCCGTGGCCTGTTAGGAACTGGGCCGCACAGCAGGAGGTGAGTGGTGGGCAAGCCAGCGAAGCTTCATCTGTATTTACAGCCATTCCCCATCGCTGGCATCACCACCTGAGCTCCGCCTCCCGTCAGACCAGCAGGGTCATTAGATTCTCACAGGAGCACAAAACCCTACCATAAACTGCACATGAGAGGGATCTAGGTTGCGGCTCCTTACGAGAATCTAATGCCTGATGATCTGAGGTGGAGCTGAGGCAGTGATGAGGTAGTGTTGAGGCAGTGATGAGGCAGTGGGGAACAGCTGCAAATACAGATTATCATTAGCAGAGAGGTTTGACTGCACAATAAATGTAATGTGCTTGAATCATCCCGAAACCATCCTCCCCGCCCCCCAGGTCCATGGAAAAATTGTCTTCCAGGAAACCGGTCCCTGGTGCCAGAAGGTCGGGAGCTGCTGCTGTTGGACCAGAATCTTTAACAAATAAGTTTCAAGGAAAAGAAAGGGATAGGAGGAGAACCTCAAAATCAAAGGAAACTTAAAAGACATCAAGTTTTTTAAATTGGGGAAGATTAAGCCAAGATCAGACTTGAAAATGTCAGGAAGTCATTATAAAAGTTGAAGCAGAGGTTACTTTTGGAGCAGGGAGGGAGGAGCAGGATGTGACAGGAAAAGGGGCCCGCACGGGGCCTCCTGGGGTCAGGGGCAAACTTCTAGTTCCTGACTTGGGTGATGGTTCTGGGACAACTCCCTTAGAATATTTCACTAAAGTATACATTTGTTTCCTATGTTTTCTATGATTCTGTATCTGTGTTTTATTTTAAAATAAAAAGTTTAAAGTTCTAATTAGACAGGGAAGTTTTTTTTTTAATTTTAAATGTCTATCCTACCTTTTTCTTCTTTCCTCACCCCTGCATCTTCTCAATTTGACTTATGATGAAATAGATATTAAAAGTAAATAGTAAGAGAGTTTTTCTCAATCAGATAAGCTACACTAACCTCAATGCACTTACAGCATCTGTGCCATTTGCAAGCTTGGTGTGGTGGCAGTGCACCCACCCCGGGAGCTGTGGGTTCTGGCTGCCAAAGGCTCCCCCGCCCCACCACGAAGACTGCCCTTGGCTGAACGGGGCCCTTGCCACAGAGGTCATACCCAGTGGCCCACCCCAACCCCAGCACTCTCAGAAGGCAGCAGCCAGAAGTGACTGATCCTGGGGACTCCTCAAAGTGAGACCAAATCCAGGAGCAATTTGTGTTCCAGAGTCCCCATGGGATGTCTGCAGCGAGACACTGGCTGTGCCCACGTCCTTGCATAAGCTCCTTCCTCCACTGCCCAAGCCTGCACTCCTCAGTCCCCTGCTCCCTAGAATATGTCCCCAGTGAACCAATGCGACCACATTGCTATCTCAGGCTCCACTTCTAGAAAACTCAGCCTGAGACTCTTAGAAATGAAAAATCACTTTTGTAGTGACTAAAGTGATTTCAGCATAACTGAAGTGCATTATCGGCAGGTAGCACAGGTCTTAGAATAACTAGACATATGCCCTTCTAGAAACATTACATGCCATTAGCATGTCCCAAAATATTTTATTACTTTATGCAGATGAGCCACATAGATCTAAATCCTTCCTTCATCAATTCTTCAAGTCTTCCTAAGTTTTAAGTACTTCCAGGGCATCAAAGTTTCACTCCAAGTTTAAAGGAATAGGTCAAGGTCTGACTCAATGATGCAAAAAATATCTTCACAATGTAGACCAAAGTGGAGCAGCCACCTCGTGTGACAGGTCCTCTGCAACTGTGTGCCAAGCATCTTCACCACACTGTGACAGTCTAACCGCGTCAATCAGGTCGTGTCAAACAGGCACGGACATGGGGTGGAAAAAAGTACCTCCTTCCACTCACTTCCCTTTCAGGCATCCTATTAAATCAAACTGGAACCTTCTGCATGCTGACAGCAGGTTCCAGAGCAGAACTTCCACGAAGATGGACAGGGGTGACACAGGAGACAGCCTCAGGGCACAAGGTCCGCTCTGAGCTGCCAAAGGCCTCAGTGAAAGTCTACAGTGTACCCACCTTTACCTAAGAACACACATCCTGACCCAGTGCTGACCACACTGCACACAGAGGGTGACAATGGCAAATCTCTGTAAAATGATTTTAGAATATATTTTAAAAGAAAGTGTGTTTTAGCTCCATTTATGGATTCTGGGTTCAGAACAGCAGCTGAACAATCTCTGAATCACACAACCAGAGGTTCAGCTGGTCACTTACCCATCCCCTGCCTTCAGGTAGGATGGTGTCTCAGTCACCTCAGGCCCTGCTGTGGTTTCACAGAGCTGTGCATCAGTTCAGACTGCCTCTAGTTCTCTGCATCTTTCCATCAAACAAATGATGGCATTTCTAAATCACAGTAGCCTATGTCAAAAGTAAAGAATGTGCAAGAGAATACACCCAACAGCAGTGAAAGAACATTCCCCATTTATGTCCATTCCATGCTGTTTGCCCAAAAACCATACCACTTCTAAGAGCAAATTCCATTTTCATGAATAAAAAGTTGTGTTGCAACTATATTAGCACAACGAGAACTTCAATGTGAGAAATTTTAGCATAAAAAATTAATAATTTATTATTGTATTTTCCAAAGCAGGTGAAGAAATTAAACTCCAAACATTTTTAATCCTTTGAGTTAAAGCACTGCTGTACTAACTAGGCAAAAAAGAATATTATCTGGAGGGGTAACACCAGCCAGAGGGCAGATGGGAGGCTCCAGGACCTCAATCACCCACAGACACATTAGAAAACAACTGGAGACTGGCTACATTCACTTTATAAAACACCTCGAAAACAAAGTTCTACAGCAGCGAAGCAAATGTCCAATCAAGGAGCCACATCCAGAACGTAGGTGATCCATGGCATTTCTATGCATCCTTCTCCCACCACGGCCCCAGTTCCCAGCTCCCTCCCTCTGGAGGGAGCAGAGCTGACCTAATTCGCAACATATCAATCTGTCTGAGGACTGCTTGAGGACTGGTCTCTGTGTTGCCCAACATGGAGCTCAGACAGCAAAAGGAATCACAGCTCAGATCCCAGGCTAGGGAGAGCCCCAGGAAGCAGGAAGCAGCAGTGAACAGAAAGACTACAGAACCACAAACGCCCGGGGCAAGACATTCCCAGCAGAGGAATACAATAGAGTACTAAGGCCCACAAGCCAAGATGAGATTATTAGGGAAATTAAGAAAATTAAAAGCTGCCACGTATAGAGGGAATTGAAAAAGCATACACACAGGCCCAGCAAGACCTCAAGCCTTCACAGTGGCTGATCCCAAAGCCCAGCTAATTAGTGACGATCTTCCCCAACACACTCTAAAAAGACAAGGAGAAGTGGTTATTCTTTTCAAATGCCTCATTTTCAACAAAAAAGCACATAAGCAACAAAAAATGGCATACAAAACAAAACAAAACAGAACAGGAAAACATGGCCCATTCAAATGAAGAAAATAAAGTGGTGGAAACTGTCCCTGAAGAAAAACAGGCATCGAATGTACTAGACAAAGACTTCACAACGTGGGTCTTAAATATCCTCAAAGAGCTAAAGGAAAACATGGACTAAGAACCAAAGAAAATCAGGAAAATGATCTATCAACAAAATGAGAATATCAACAAAGAGATAAAAATTATACAATGGAACCAAAACAGAAATTCTGGAGCTGAAAAATGCAATAACTGAAAAATTGAAAAATTCGACTATCTCTTGAAAACTATACTAGAGGGATTCAAGGGCAGATTCAAACAAGTAAAAGAGAGAATCAGAGAATCTAAACACAGGTCATTTAGATTATTGAGTCTGATAACCCAGAATAAGTGCCTGAGGCAAAGATCTCAATCAGTGGAGGTTTATTAAACCAAAGTTGAGGACACGCCTGGGAAAAACACAAACCACAGAGAAATCTTTGGCTGTTTTTCTGAAGTGGGATTTGGGAATTCAGATTTGAAAGGGGATGGGGCATACAGAAAGAAACAAAGAGGAGGGAGCTGGGTAGTGAGACAAAATGGTTACATTCTTATGAGACCCAGGAAATCTGTATTTTACATAAAATAAGCCGAATGTTAGAACAGAAGAAGGGAATGAGGGAGGCATCAATTATGCAGATGCCCCTGGGTAGGTGGAAGAGTGTTTGATCTTGTTCTCTGTCCTGCACCTGGGAAGATAAACCTGTAATCAACATTATTAGTGTGGAATCTAACAGACCTTAGTTTTAGGAGCTAGACTTAGCCTGCAGACCTAGTTACAATTTACATGTCCTTGTTTACGGGAAGGCAGAAAAGAATTTCCTTATGACTGATCTGTAGGGGCAGTCCCCCTCCTAGGTACCTGAGGCCTTTTATCTTTCTGTGGGGATCTGCCTGGTGCATAAGGTTATTCATTTGGAAGGGGGTGTTGCATGACTCAGTCTCCTTCCCTTTTGCATAAGGAGTTGGGGGGGTCCTGAGGTCCTGAGGTTTTTATTTTCCTTTACAAGTCTGAGAAGCAAAAAGAAAAAAGAATTAAGAAAAGTGAACAGAGCCTAAGGGACTTATGGGCACCATCAAGTGAACCAATATACACATGGGAGTTCCAGAAGAAGGGAGAAAGAGGAAGATATTATTTGAAGAAATAATAGCCAAAGATTTTCCAAATTTGAGAAAATACATAAATCTACAAATCCAAAAAGTTCAACAAACTCAAAGTAGGCTAAACCCAAAGAGACCCACAGCAAGACACATTATAATCAAACTATTGAAAGACAGAATCCTGAAAGCATCGAAAGAAGTGGCTTGTCACATACAAGAGATATTGAATAAGAGTATCAGCGGTTGTCCAGCAGAAACCAGGCAGGCCAAGGCAACTCGATGATACATGTAAAGTGCTGAAAGGGAAAAAACTGTCAACCAATAATTCTATACCTGGCAAAACTACCAGTAAAAATAAGGGACAAATTAAGACATTCTCACAGAAACAAAAGCTGAGAGAGTTCCTCACCACTAGATCTGCCCCCACAAGAAATGCTAAAGGGTGTGTTTCAAGTTGAAATGAAAAGACACTAGACAGTAATTTGAAGCCACGTGGAAACAGAAAGTCTCCAGCAAAGGTAAGTACATGGACAAAGATAAAAACCAGTGTTGTTATAATTTTGGTCTGTAACCCCACTTTTTATTCTTCTAAAGGACTTAAAAGACAAATGCATGAAAATAATTATAAATGTATGTTAATGGGTACACAATATACAAAGACGTAATCTGTGACAATAATAACATATAGCAGGGGGTGGAGCTGTAAAGGAGTAGAGTTTTTAAATGCAATTGATGTTAAATTGATATCAATTTAAAATCTATTGTTATAACTTTAGGATATAATGTGTAATCCTCAAGTTAACCACAAAAAAAAAAAAATATAGAATATACACAAAGGTAAGAGAAGGGAATCAAAACATGTCATTACAAAAAACAAATCAACACAAAGAAAGTAATGGAGGATATAAGGGGAAAAAGCTATAAGACAAACAGAAAACAGCTAATATGATGATAAAAATAAGTCCTTACCTATTAATATTTATACTAAATATAGAGAGATTACTAACTCCCTAATCAAAGTCACAGATTGATAGAATATAATAAAAAAACAGATCCAACTATATTTTGTCTATAGGAGACTAACTTTGGATCTAAGGACATATGTAGGTTAAAAGTGAAAGGATGGAAAAAGATATTCCATACAAATAGTAATGAAAAGAAAGCTATACTGGTGGCTATACTAATATCAGACAAAACAGATATTAAGTCAAAAATCATTACAAGTAACAAAAAAGAATATTAGATATTGATAAATGAGTCAATACAACAAGAAGTTATAACAATTATAAACATATATAGACCAAATATGAGAGGTCAAAAATATAAAAAGGTATATGGACAGAACTTGAAGAGAAATTAGCTCTACAATGACAGTAGAAGACTTCAATACCTCATTTTCAATAATGGATTCAAACTAGACAGAAGATCAAATAGAAGACTTGAACTACACTATAGACCAATTATACCCTATTAAACAACAGCTGTGCAGAACAGACATTTTTATCAAGAGCACATGGAACATCTTCCAGGATAAGCCATTTGTTAGGCCACAGAACAAGTCTTAGTAAATTAAAAAGACTGAAGTAATACAAAGTGATCTGTCCAATCACAATCTTGTTCGTTGCTGGTGGAATGTTAAATGGTGCAGCCACCGTGGAAGACAGTATGATGGTTCCTCAAAAATCTAAGCATAGAATTACCATATGTTCCAGCAATTCCACTTTTGGGTCTATACTCACAAGAATCGAAAGGAGGGACTCAAACAGGTATGTGTACATCAATGTTCACAGCAGTATTATTCACAGTAGCCAAAAGGTGAAAACAACTTGAGTGTTCATCAATGGATGAATTGATAAACAAAATGTGGTATATACAAAATGGAATATTGTTCAGGTTTAAAAAGGAAGAAAATTCTGACACATGCTACAACATGGATGAACCTTGAAGACATTATGCTTAGTAAAACAAGCCAGTCACCAAAGGACAAACAGTGTATGATTCCACTTACAAGGTACCTACAGTAGTCAAATGCATAGAGACAGAAAGTGGAATGGTGGTTGCCAGGGCCTGGGGAGGGGGAGAAACCAGGGCTTAAGAGTTTAGTGAGTACAGAGTTTCAGTTTGGGAAGATGAAAAGAGTTCTGGGGACGGAGGGTGGTGATGGTTGCACAATAATGTAAATGTACTTAATGTCACAAAGCTGTACACTTAAAAACTGTTAAAATTGTAAAGTTTAATGGTATGTATATTTTACCACAAGAAGAAAAAAACATTAACAATGGCTACCTCTAGGAAGTAAGATTGAGCAATTTTTATTTCCTTTTTAAAATTAATTCTTTCTCTTTTCAAAATGTTCTTCATAATCTTTTATTACCCTCTCTACAACAAAAGAAAAACCCTTTTTATTTTATTACTTTAAAAAAGAATATCAGCATTACACTGCGGTAGTGTGCTATTCTGACTATATAAAGTTTTATTAATGTTTTTATGCTAACTCTTTACCTTTACATATGAAAAGGACACAACACTTAAGAAATAGATATACCACAAAAGGAAAACAGATTTAAAGAGATATGTGTTCACTATATAACACATTAACTTTTGAAAAGCCGTGATTTTAACCAGTGAATGCCATTCTCAAGCAACAATGGAACACAGTCCCTAAAATGTGAGAAATAAAACTACCAAATACCTTCGTTTCCCTACCAAAATGTGTTGCCACTTTGCTCAAATTCCATTTCACAGATATAAATTAAGCATAAAGAAAAATGTAAACCATTTTATGAATTTAAAAACAAAATTTTTTTCCCTCCTCCCACCCCCAAACAGGAAAAAAAAAAAACAAAAACTTCCCATAGACTCACCGCTGTCCTTGTCAGAGAAGACAGTCCACGGAAACCATCACTTTAAAACACTGTCATTTTCTCTCTCTCTCTCCTCTCCACCCTGAGTCACCTCCCACAAATCTACTCAACTAAAAACAAACAAACAAACAAAACCCACACACACAAGCCTGAGTTTGTGTGCAGGACTCATATGTTCAAACAACTACATTTGACCCTGCAATGGTCTTAAGTGCTAGCAAATGAGTTTTATTTTTTCATATAGAGGACAAGCGCCAATAACTTTTGGAAACTAAACTGTGTCCTTCACAGAAATGCAAAGAAGGAGAACATGGCACAGTTCAATTCTATTTTCACCAGAACCTTATCTTTACAGAGTAAACATGTGTGCGACAGTAACCTTTACACTCTCAGAAACATTCACAAACAGATCCACCAACGCTGCGTTCAAGGAGGGCACCGCCATGGTCAGGGCCGAGGCTCCCCGTCAGAGTCAACAGCAGCAGGTACTGTTTTTACGTCTCTCTGTTTCAGGAAGCTCAACCACTACAAACTTGGGAAAACAGAGAGGATAAGAAAAGAAATCTGATTTGACCCACTCGTCCCTCACCCCCACAGAGCATCTGACTGGAGCACCCCTTACCAGCAGTCCCCAACATTTTTGGCACCAGGGACCATTTTCATGGAAGACAATTTTTCCATGGATCAGAGGGGGGTGGGGGTGGGGCATTGGTTTCAGGACAATTCAAGTGCATTACATTTATTGTGCATTTTATTTCTATTATTATTACATTGTAATATATAGTGAAATAATTATGCAACTCACCATAGGTTGGGGACCCCTGCCTTAAACAAAACAAAGGGAGAGCATACTTTAGTGGTCACCATTCTAAAAAGGAGCAATCAAAGAAGAAAAGAGCCAAAAATGGCTGGTGACGTCAAACAACAACTACACTCAGAGGAGCTGCGAGAGAGAGAAGAGATGAGAACACAGAGCCTTGTCCACCTACAGACCCCTCCTTGGGTCCCAGAAGAAAGGAAAGAATGGGAGGAGGGAAATAGGGGTGGAGGGAGGGGGGAGGGGGAACTTGGGGCTGTAGATGGTCAAGAAGTTATCGTTCCACTAATTGAAGGTTCAAAAACTTTCTATGACCGTAAGTTGCCACTTAGATACTTCTACCTCTGTAACAAATATCCAACAAGACTAAAGTGGCTTTGACTACATAACTGCTCTCTACTGTGACTGTATCTCCAGTACTGAAGAAACACCATGGCACAGTGAAAGAGCATGAGCTTTTAAACTCAGTTTTTAATCTCTACTCTGCCTTTCACTGAGTAACAGTGATCAAGTTATTTAACTTTTGTGAAACTACTTTCCTTATCTGCAAAAATGGACACAGAGAACTTTTTCCTTCTCCTCTGGATGTCAAACAAAAGCTAAAAGACAATGAAAAAAGTTTCATGGAATTTTCAAACTCCATTTTCCATGGAACTAGGAGACAGATACAATCTACAGAATCAAAATGCCTATAAGAACTCCAGAGAAGGCTGAGATTAGGCAGAACCTGCAAAGAGGAAAGCAGGGAAGAGAAGCACAGAGAAATGAAAGCTCTCAATCGCCACCAGCAGAAGTATCCTTGAAGGTGAAGAACATACCCTGAAGGACACAGCTTCCATGCTGGCAAAAATAAGTACAAGAACTGGTGTGAGCAGGGCCAGGGAAGAAGCCCACCAGGACCTACATTGTGTCAAAGAATCAGAAGAGACAAAACTGTCTCAAAAATCTCACAGATGAATTATTATTTGGGGGAAACAGCCCTACCTCTGACGCATCAGAGACGGAGGGAGGTTCTGGGTTGTGGAGCCTGGAAAGCAATCCCGGACACTTCTCCATTGCACAATACCTCTTGAAAAAAGCCGCTCTTGGAAAACCCAACTCACTCAATGATGAGTAATAAGAAAGGAATTGGAAAAGCAATAAAAAGTTATTCTATGAAAAAAATGTGAAAGAAAACCACAAAACTTGCCACAAGACAAAGAACACTCCCCCTAGAACATTTCTGGCGAGCAGATGAAAACTGTAACAAATATAAAAATCTCAAGGAAGAAATGATGAGAAAGAGGAAGGGATGAAATACATGCTATAAGAAATCAGAAAAGAAATTCTAGGGGAAGAAAAGTCACAAGAATGAAGATGAATTTGACATGGGCATAGGAAAGAATAGATACTGCAGAAACCAAAGGAAGGGTAGGGGATGCGCATTAGACAAGCCAAGAAAATGAAACTGAACTAAAGGAAGAGTCACAAAGGACTGGAGGGAAAACACTAGGTTTTGAAGAACAGCAAATGAGACTCAACCTGTGAGTAACTGGAATCCCTAAAAAATAAAAACAAACAATGGAATGACACAAATGTTTAAAGAAATTGTTCAAGAAAATTTTCCTGAATACAAGGAGATTTAAGTCTATATATTGAAAGGGCACCAAGGGCATCCCATGTGGCAAGAAAAACTGACCCAGAACAGTCAACAACCAGGCATATCCTAGTAAAATTGGACTTACTGAATTTGATTTTAAAGATAAGGAACAACTCCTTGGGGTAATGCTATGGTTTGGATATTTGACCCCTCCAAACCTCATGTTGAAATTTGATCTCTAATGTTGAAGGTGGGGTCCAGTAGGAGGTGTTTGGGTCATGGGGGCAGATCCCTCATGAATAGATTACTGTCCTCCCTGGGGAAAGAGGAGAGAGTTCTCGCTCTCTTAGTTCCCTCAAGAGCTGGGTGTTAAAAAGAGCCTGGCAGCTGTCCCCCTCTCTTGCTTCCTCTCTCACCATGTGATCTCTGCACGTGCCAGCTCCCCTTCACCTTCCACCACAAGTGGAAGCAGCCTGAGTCCCTCACCAGAAGTTGAGCAGATGACAGCACCATGCTTCATGTACAGCCTGAAGAACTGACTCAAATAAACCTCTTTTCTATATAAATCACCCAGCCTCAACAGAGTGTTGCTATGTTAATTCATAGCAACACTAAACGGACTATGACAGGGAGCTAAGCAAAAAGAAAAAGAAACCAAGTCATCTATAAGAGGGAAATACATTAAGTTGGCCTCATATTTCTTCACAATAATATTCTGTTTCATAAATCAGTAGAGTACTTCTCCAAGATACTTAAAATACTTAAGCAAATAAAGTGTGAACCAAAGATTTCAGACCCAGCCAGGCATTCTTTAAAGGATAAAGAGCACAGACTAGCAGTTGTGAACACAGAGGCACTCAGGGACTACTGCCCCAGGGAATCCAAGAGACAATCAGGGAAATAAGGGCAAAAGAACCAGCAACTGAATTCATTTAACTGTACAACTAAGATTAAAACAAATTTCACAATTTAGGTGATAAACCAAATCTAAATGCTACAATGTGTGACAATGTAAAGATGATGCAACCAGCGCAAACTGGGGCAGTGGGAGACAGCAGGAAAGATGGCAGGAGACAGGCCAGTGTCACCAGCTGCCTCATCCCCAGTGGCTGAGCACCAAAAGTACCATGCAAATGTGACAAACAAAGCAATATATGTATAAGCATATCTAAGAGTATGAAGACAAACACTAATAAGATGAACTGACTAAAATCAAGCAGGGGAGGCTAGAGATGGGATGAGGAGGAATAGGATGTGTACTAAACCCCTTTGTTCACAGTAGGAGCTTCCCTCTAACAAACTAGAGGAGTCAAGGTATTTCAAAAAGTTATAGTCAAAAAGGTTGCTATTAAAAAATACAAACATTGGTAAATATAAAAAAAAACCCATAAATTAAAAATAGGCCCCATAACAAGAGACTTCTTTAAAAACTATAAAACAGAAAACATAAAATAGTATGGCAGAACTCAGACAAAACATCTAAGCATAGGTAAATAATAAGACACATAATAAAAAAGACTTGAAAACTATAAAAACAGAAAACAGAAAATGTGACAAAACTTAGGTCAAACATAACTATCACATCAATAATGTAAATGAGCTAAATGTATCAATTTAAAAATTTTCAGATGAAGCCATGAAGCCAAATTCAACCCATTCTCAGAAAAGTAGAAGAGGGGAACTTCTTAAACTTTATATAGAGCATCTACAAAAAACCTACAGCTAAGAGCATAATTAAGGGTGAGAAACTGGAATCTTTCCTGCCAAGATCAGAAACAAGGCAAGGACATCTCACCCACCACTACTTTTCAAGATCATACTGTAAATCCTAGCTAATGCAATAAGACAAGAAAAGGAAATAAAGGGTACACTGACTGGGAAGGAAGAAATAAAACTGTGTTTGTTCACAGATAATAAGATTGTCTATAGAAAATCCAGAAGAACTGACAAAACTCTGGAACTAATAAGCAATTACAGCAAGGTTGTATGATACAAAGTTAATGTATAAAAGTCAATCGCTTTCCTATATATCAGCAATGAACAAGCAGAATATGAAATTAAAAACATAATACTACTTACATTAGCACCCCCAAAATGAAATACATAGGTATAAATCTAACAAAATATGTACAAGATCTATAAGAAAACTACAAAACTCTGATTAAATAAATCAAAGAAGAACTAAATAAATGGAAAGATATTCCATGCTCATGGATAGAAAGACACAGTATTTGTAGATTGTCTGAGCCATGGACACCAGCTGGGTCACCTCTAATTCAACTCAATTCTGACACTACCTACCTGGAGACAGCGTCAGATCCCACAGGTTGAGGGCTCAGTCCCCAAGACTGCCCCTCACCCCACTTCTGATGCAAACTGCAAGCCCCAGGTTGTTGTACCTGTGCTTCTAACCACTGGCTATAAACTGGGGTACCCATGACCCCTCCTTGGGTTTGATCAATTTGCCAGAGCAGCTCACAGAACTTAAGGAAACACTTACTTACCTTTACCGGTTTATTGTAAAGGATATTACAAAGGATACAGATGAAGTGATGCGTAGGGTGAGATATGGGGGAAGGGACGCAGAGCTTCCATGTCCTCTCTGGGTGCGCCGCCACGCTCTGGGAACCTCCAGGTGGTCAGCTATCCAGAAGCTCTCAGAACCCAGTCTGAGAGCTATGTAATGGAGGTGTCATTACATAGGCATGACTTACTAAACCACTGGCCACTGGTGATCAACTTAACCTTCGGCCCCTCTCCCGTCCTGGGAGTTTGGAGGTAGGGCTGGAAGTCCCAACTCTCTAATCCTGCCTTGGTCTTTCTGGTGACCAGCCCCCAACCTGAAGCTACCTAGGGCTGCCAGCCAGAAGTCCATCGTTAGCATACAAAAACACATCACCATGGAGATTCTAAGGATTTTAGAAGCTGTATACCAGGAAATGGGGTAGAAGACCAAACATATATTTTACAATATCACAGCTATTTGCAAATAATGACCGTGGGCTATAAACAACCAGATCCTATTTACAGTAGCAAAAAAACAAAAAGATTACATTTCCAGGAATAAACACCAATAAGATTTATAAAGTTTTCTTCAGAAAACTTTAAAACACAAATGATAGACACACACACATAAAAAAAAAGACTTGAACAAATGGAAAGATATACCAGGATTGCAACAGGAAGACTCAACACCAGAAGGATGCCTATTCTCCAAAATGCACACATTTATCACGATCCCAATAAAAAATACCACTTTTTAAAATTAGATAAACTTGATTCTAAAGCTATAAATGGAAAAATTAACAAAAAAGTATAACCAAGGAAATTGGAGGGGAGTGGGAAGCCATAACAGATATTAATACATGTATAAAGCCTCAAAAATTGATAGATTAATTTTTAAAATAATGATTAAAAGAATAGGGAGACAGACCAATAAATTAGAATAAATAGGAATTTAGTGTATGATAAAGGCAGCATTTCAAATCAGTGAGTAAATGATGAATAATGCAATAAATTATACTGGAATTCAGTAACTATCTGGGGGAAAAAACTGGATCAGTAATTCACACCACAGCAGGATAAATTTCAAGGATAAAAGATTCGAATGTTTTGTTTTGTTTTGCTTAAAAAACAGAAGTCCTAAAAGTTATAGAAGAACAAATAGGAGAATTCCTTTATAAGTTTGAAAGACACTCCCTAACGATAACTCTAAATCCAGAAATCACAAATGGAAAGATTGGTACAGATTGATAGATTTGACTACATGATCTACAAGATGACCAATGATCCAACAGAAAATAGGAAAAGAGTATGAACAGATAGTTCAAGAAAAGGAAATAAACATGTGGAAAGATATTCAATCTCACTTATAATAAAAAATACAAATTAAAATGACTTTATTACCTTTTTTTAACCTAGTAGATTGACAGAAATCTTATTAAAAAAAATGATAACATACTCTGTTGGCAAAGATGTGGAGAAGCAGGACTCTAGGATATTGGTGATGATTATGTGAATTGGTACAGCCAATTGGAGGAGCATTGGTAATAATTACTCAAAATTGCAAATACCCTTAACCCAGTAATTTCACTTCTGGAAACTTAAACTACAAATGCATGTGCACATTTGGGAAAATATGTGTATTTAAGGTATATATGTATATATAAGGTTATTTAACTGCAGCACCACTTGTAATACAAAATGACTAGAAACAACTCAAACATCTATTTATATGATACTGGGTAAAAATAATCTTGGTATATCCATTCAATCCAGTCAAAATTATGCAGCTGTTAAAAAAAAAAAAAAGGAGGCTGCTCTCTGTGAACTGACATGTAGGGATTTCCAAGATAAACTGTGAAATAAAGCAAGGTAGAAAACAGTGTATATAGAATCTACAATTTGGACATAAAAGGTATATAATATATTTTCATATTTGATTTTATATGCTTAAAATTTGGGGAAGTACACACAAGAAAATAATAAAAATGATTAAATATTTGGGAGTGGGAGAACCAGATGGATGGGGAACAGGAGAGGAGGGGAATTTTTCAATAAGTATCTTTTATATGATAGTGAGCCACTTGGGTAAAAGGCATATTTTAAAAATTGAAGGCAAAAATGAACACCATAACATATTCTACAGTTATTGTTAAGATCATACGAGATAGCCCTGTGCCTAATGCAAAGTAGGTGCTCAATAAACGCTAAGGTCCCCCTTATAAATGGGATAAGGACAACATCACAGAGTATCGCAGTAACAGCCTAAAGCAAGGCGGGAGACCCACCAAACGCTGGCCTCGCTCGCAACATCTGCACATCAGCACCCAAGCGAGGCCTCTGAGCAGGAGACACTCTGCTTCTCTAGGGCCCTCTTCCTTGGGTCTCTGGGCCTTTCAGATCCAGTTTCCACCATCTCCAGTTTCTCATAATTCAGTGGCCATTTCCCTTCTCTTTAAACATGAGCTCAAGTACCTCTATCCTTAAAAACAAACTTTGCTTCATCCTGCAAGGCCATCTAGTACCATTTCCATTTAACATCAGAATCTTTAATTAAGAAAAATGAAATACATGCACAATATGGAAATCTCACCACTTCCTTCCCAACTGCTCCTTCCAGCTTCCCTGAAATCTGGCTGTGATGTGAGACTTGCCTGCGCTGTCTCTTCAACAATGGCTCCGTTTGGCCACTCTGACGGTGTTTCTCAGACAGTCCTCATCCAGTTCTAACCTTTCCACGTGGTGATGCTGCTGCTCGTCCACTACTTGAAGTTTCCGCCTTCATTTCCGCAGCGCGGTGTTCCTCAGTGCCACATGCGCTTATTGTCAGTTACGGGCCAGATGCTGTGCTGGAGAGAATAACCTCACATAGCTGTGGGGAGAATTCCTGAATTAACACTTAAAAAATGCTTAGAAAAGTGGTACAATCACCATCTTTGTTGCTACCATTGTCATTTGTTCAGAAGACACTCGATAACCAAGCAGAAGCCCAGGAGATAAGGCTCTGCAGTGCTGTCCTCGGCCAGCAGTTGGAGTCAAACAGAAAAGCAATGGACCCAGGACAAGACACTGACTTCTACGAACATGTACATGAGGACGATCCCTGATAAGTAAAGAGAGAACCAGATGCCAAGGAAGTATAACTGCTGGACCAGTCTTAATTGGCCACACTCTACTGACAACAGGATGTGCCATTATCTTACAGGCACAGAGCTAAAAAGCTGCAAGTCATGCAGCCAGAACATGCTCAGAAAATAAGAATTCAACTTCAAACAACACCTGGAACTAAAGTTGGACCCCCACCATGGAACCAAAAGATCAAGACATGGCTGGAAGCTGAGCGTTGAAACACTTTCAAAAGTAAGGGGCCTGTGCTCAGTAATGTCCAATGTTAAGACCCCTTACTATACCTTACCATAATGTTCCTGTTTGAATTCCTTCCAATCAAAAGCTGCCCCGTCAGTGCTTCTGTATACCAGCCTGCTCTCCCTTACCCATAAAACTTATCCCAGACTCCAGATTGGAGAAACAGATTTGAGGTTGCCTCCTGTCTCCTTGCTGGTCAACTTGCAATAAAGCTTTTCTTTTCTCAAAACCTGGTGCCATAGTATTGGTTTCTATGCATGTCAGGCAGCGAGCCCACTGCTACTCAGTAACAAAAGTAGTTTACTGATGACATTAATAATGATAATGATAATAAGATGCCCACCTTCTACTTAAGCACCTGCTAGGTTGCACTTTGATAAGCACTTAGTCCCATTTAACCACATACAACCTTGTAAGGTATGTATTGCTATCCCTATTTTACAGATGAGGAAACTGAGGTTAGCTCCAAAGCACACAGCAGTTTCAAGATAACCAAGTACTCAACAGAGCTGAGTGCAAGAGATATCCAGTAGAACAGGCCTGCAAAGGACCTTCAGATCTGCCCACCTGGAGGTCGCTGAAGTGGAAGGGAGGTGCTCAATCACGAGCAGCACAGAAGCAGACTAAGGAGCTGGCGTCTCCAGGCCACCCAAACAGGAGGGCAGACTGGTGCGCAGGCAGGTGAAGGGAGGAGCCTGTGCTGATGTGGGTTTGTGATGGGTGGAGTTCTGATCAGAGCCCTCTGGTCTCGCTGGCCTGGTGCACTCTCCAGACCTCTCCTCTTCTTCAAGCCTTACTCTTGGGCTTCCTTGCTGGCTCAGACCTCTGCCATCGGCCTCCCCCAGATAGCCACACCCATGACTGTAAGTCTCACTTCGCAGCAGGGACTCAAGGTGCTGGGCCTTTGGCTGTGACCCAGGCCAGCCTTCCCTCCCTGCCTGAACGCCCCCCATCAGCTCACTGGAACATTCTCAGGCTGGAAGCCATCACCCAAACCCACAAACCTGCTTCTCCCCTGCCCTTCCCCATTTCTGCCACTGTTCTTTACACACAGAAGGTGCTTGATACACACTTACTAAGTAAATTACTTCAGAACCTTGTCAAAAAAATACACACTTGTACCCAAGAAGGTTAATGGAGCTAAATGTACAGAAATTATTTTCAAGATTTGGTATACTAACTCTGACGACTTTTTAAAGATCATATCCTTCCCTGAATTTGATTCTTTCCTTCTTTATTATGAATGTTCACTAAGAAAAAAATATCAATGTGAAGAGTTAATCAAATATTCCAAAATACTAACTGGAAGCCCTTATATCCTTTGTACATTTGGCAACATTCACAAGAAATCTGATCCCATATGCTGAATACTTTGTTCATCATGGACTTTTGTAACAATTTTTATTTTTTTAAATATTACATTAAAATATTATTTATCTTAATTACTGAGGGGTTTTTTGTTTGGTTTGGTTAGGTTTTTGGTGCCTCCTTAAATGTGGCACCTCACTTAGGTGAGGAACTGATTTGGGAGAGAGAAAAGAGCAAAGCACACCAAGACATTTACTCCCCATTTCCTGCTCAGGACACAAAATGAGCTAGCTGCACAGCCCTTGCATTAAATTATCATTCATTCAAAAACATCCATTCCTCTTCTATCTGCTATTCCTGCCATTTAACACAGCACAAGATCTCACTTTTAGGAGCTTATGATAAAAAAAAAGGACATCACTTGTGAAAGCAAACACACAAAGAACACGTATGCAGAAGAATAAAAACGTATAAAGACATATCTTTTAAAAGACCAATTTCTAAAGAACAAAAGCAAAGCTTTTTCTGAGAAGTGTGCAAGAAAGTGGCTTTCTTTCTACTGCTCCTCCTCCTAACTGCTTCCACTGCTGACCAAGCGTCACAATAGCAGACCTCCAAAGAGATGGAGCTACTGACTTCATAACTATCTGTGAAGAAAATGGAAACTCTGAGTCTAAGCCTTTGTGTGACACAAATTTACATAACCCATAAACCAATCTGTGACATATAAAGTTGAGTACAAAAAGAAGTGAGAAATTTGATTGGCTTAAAAAAATAATAAAAATAAAATAAAGAAGTGAGAGCCCTTTTTTAAAAAAAAAAAAACTTTTCAGAGACAAGGTCTCGATATGTTGCCCAGGCTGGTCTCAAACTCCTGACCTCAAGCGATCCTCCCACCTCGGCCTCCCAAAGCGCTGGGATTACAAGGCATAAGTCACCGCACCCGGCCACAACTAAGTTGTTTTAAAAATAAACTTCTAAATATAACTATTCTGGCTTTCAATTGCTTTCTTCACAAATAAAGATTTTAAATTTTTGTGTTTATTTAAAAATAATACCTTATTTTTGGAAGAAGAGTTCTATAAAATTGTGTGGAAAAGATTAGAAAAAAAGGGACACAAAGAAACTAATTGAGACCTGTAAGCAACCATGTAAAACTTGCAGGAGATTGACAGAGTGCAAAAGAGAATAATTAAATAGCCATAAAAGCCAAATAAACTATGACTTGAAATATTGCATGGTTACCAACTAGAAACACATGTTGCAAATGTCTGCTGCTGCATCTGCAATCACAGAGTCATAACTTTCCAAAGGAAGCTGCACAGGGAGCCTAGTACTGAACAGATTTCTGAGGTGAGAAGCAATTCCTAAGGATGTGGCCTTAGAGGTACAGGCGTAGAAAATAAACCTGGTCTGTAGTGAACAGACTGTCTGCCAACCAGGTAAGACCTGGGAAGCTGAATCTCTTGGAACCCCACAGGACACTCTGGATGGAAATTCACCACCGTCTGCTTGCTGACCTCATGAACACCTAGAGAGAGCAGGAGACAAAAGTGTGGTACAGAGAAGAAGCTGCAAAATCAAATATCTCGAATTACACTCCCCACACTGAACTCAATTTGGCTCACTAAAATAGTCCTTTTATGCCTACTTCCACTTTATTTTTTCTCCACCCACAGCCGCAGGCAAGGCTTAGTGTGTCCAGTAACCAAGAGTGGCCGCTTCCTGGAAGGTCCCATTCGGGAGGGAACCCACAACATTCCTGTTAGGCTTTGAATTCCTGGATTAAACTTGAATATGGCCTACCTGATGCTGTGGGCATTTGTAATATGTCAAAGGAAGTACTGAGGTCAGTACGCAGCTTATTCAAGGGCAGAATTGCCCTGCTTCTCACCAGGGCTTGGCTCTCCCATGCCCTGTGACCACTGGCTGAAGGATTCCTCAGGCCTTCACCAAGCTTCACTGGTGGGAATTACAGACAGATTTTTCACCTCCACATAAAGAAGAGGTTTCCAAAATTAGAGCTGTTCAGAAATAGGATTATGCTGCCTTCTTAGGTGGTGAGTTCTCTGTTCCTGGAAGAATTCAAGCAGAGTTGGGATAACCATCTGCAAAAGGAAATTCATTCATCCACATGGAACTGCACCAAGTCATTCAGGAGCAGTGTTCTCACTGCAGTCCCAGGAGGGAAGCAGCAGGTTACAGATGAGGTTAAAAAAAATTCTCTTCCCTAAAGGATGACTTTTCAATGTTTTAGTTCATTAAGCTCCCTCCTAGACGGAAGCAGCATAAAAATACGAATAGAGAAGAGGCAACAGTGTCAGCACAGGACTTCCTAGCACAATCCACCTAACAGGATTAATATGAACTTGGAGCAGGATTGGCCGGGCCGGAGATGCAGCTAAGAGACTTGAGAATGATTCTTTTTCCATCAAAGGTACAGCATCCTCTCTTGTAAACAGAAATGTATAAAACTACAGAAGAGTTTCTAAAGAGATATGTAATAAAATGCATTATCTCATCACAAAGCTGAAATCTCAGGATCACATCGGAAGTAGCTATGATTCCTGCAACAATGTGGACACCATTGTTTCCAAGTCATAATGAAGATGTTTCATGGTCAGTGAATGAGCCATACATAGTTTTTGGGTTGTGGTTTGTTTTCAACCCTTCCTCCACTTAGGGGTAGAGGTCAAGAACACTTTCATTATAAAATTATTATAAAAATAATAATAGAAGTTAGACATCATGACCCTGGGTAATGTCTCATGACCTGAGCGTTGAGTCGTACAAGTCTCAGAGCTGGGAGGAGCCCTGAATATGCACTTAGAGAATCACCTCGTCTGGGGTTTCCAAAATTTCAGTCACTCCAGTGCCATCCTCATGCCTTTTGCCATAACTACAGAGCATCTGTGCTATTTACTCATCACTTTTCTATAAATCAAATCACTTTTTTGGCTGAAAATAAGTTTATTTAAAAGGATTATTTCCACCACTACCAAGAATAGAAATCCAGTATCACTGGTCATAAATTAAAAGCAAATCTAGGAAAAAAAATAAACAACAATAAGAAAGTAATCTAGTACTAACTTTTAGGGAGAAACAAATTGAACTTAAGTGTCTCAAATGCTTACTGAACGTGGCCTCCCTGCTTCCCTCCACCTCTCCAACTCCAGCTCTCTCCACCTCCCAGAGGCCGAGAAGCAGCGCAGCATGTGGGAACAAGTGCACTAGCAAACCAGACAGAAAACTCAGGTGTGACCCGAGCTCGTTCACAGCAAATGTACAACCTGGGCAAGCCATCCCCCCTCTGCGTACCTCTGTTTCCTGTTGGTGAACTAAACCGGGACTAACAACACCTCCAACACCTCCCATGGCTACCTGGTAGAACTGTTGTTCCTTAGGAGGATCCATTCATGTTTACAAACCATAAAGTCCACGTGAACAAAAGGTGCCATCACAGCGAGGAGTAGCAGTGAATTAATCAATACACATAAAGTATTTAATCAGAATAAAGGGCTTTATGAAGAATAAGAGCAGCAGCATTTTTTAAAAATTTAACTGGTGAATGACCTCACCCACTAAACAGCTTGATGCGTTGCACGTGCAGTGGGCTCTGAGTTCACGAACAATTACTTCAAGTATTGACTGCTCCGTTAATTCTTAGGCTTTCCTCATTGAAAGCCTGAAAACTCTGAGCAATAGAAGAGTCCTCCCACAACTCCAAGCCAGAGCTGGTGAATGTCAGGGCCAGGGCCAGGTTACCTAATCAATAAAGCTGCTAATTTGCAAATGAAGTGACTTCCAGGCTGCCTCCATCATTTGCATATGAGGTGAGCTCTGCAGCTGCAGTCCCCAACCCCTGGTAACAGTCACCCCTGGTAATAGTCAGCCTGTTAGGAACCTGGCTGCACAGCAGGAGATGAGCAAGTGAAGTTTCATCTCTATTTACAGCAGCTCCTCATCACCCGCATCACCGCCTGAGCTCCGCCTCCTGTCAGATCAGCAGCATTAGATTCTCATAGGAGCACAGACCCTACCGTAAACTGCGCATGCGAGGGATCTAGGTTGTGCGCTCCTTATGAGAATCTAATGGCCCCCATCCGTGGAAAAACTGTCCTCCGTGAAACTGGTCCCTGGTGCCAAAAAGGTTGGGAACTGCTGCTCTACAGGACTCAGATATGGGATTCCCAGAGAAAGAAGCCCAGAGCCAGGGGTCAGAATCATGAAAGCAAGCTCTGATGCCCCCAGAGAAGGAAGGGGGGACCACTGTCCTAGGTGGAGAGGGAACACGAGTTAGTATAAGGTAAGAGGACTTTTCTAACTTGGGTGGCAACAGCATTGCCCACATGCACCCAACGGCCCACCAGAGAGGAGCTCCAGCACCCAGGGTCCCGCCTGGGTCTGTGGCCTCCACAGCACCAGGCAACACAAATACCTGGAGAGGCCCCTTTCCATCCCACACTAGCTTTGGAATCCCTGGAGTGCCTGATATTACATTCAGAGGAGCAGTAAGTTTCCATTGTCATTCAGTGCCATTTTAAACTCAGATGAAGAGAAAAACAAGAAATTTTAGCCTTATTGATGGGTATTTATTCTAATTTTTGATGACACACTTAGGATTCACCATGAATTAAAGCTCTGAGAAATAAAAATAAAATCCTAAGCCCCCCAACCAACTGAACAGACCCCCCTCTTGGCCAAGGGGGCCTCAGAAAAACCTTAAAACTGAGTTCCTGGCCACAATGGGATGGGAGGGTGAACTCACCTCGTTACACCCCCTCCCTTATTAACCATCAGGCTTTCTTCCCCAGGGGTTAAACAGAACCAGCCCCTTTGGAAAGACCTGCTGAATCCACTCAACCGCTGAATCCACTCAACCGCATAGTGCTGCAGTTTCGGCACAACCCCGACCACGGAGTGGTTCTGACCAGTCTACAGCATCGTGTCCACCTAACATCAGAAGGTGAAGCTCCACTCAGATCATGCTAATGCTGCCATTTCCTGAACGTGGGTCCCATGAAGTAGTATGAAGCTCAATGCACATGCACATATTTCTCCTTTCATAAAGATTCATGGCTCCTCCTATAGCTTATTGAAGATGTATATTTGGCCACCCTGCTAAGCATAAATTCCTGTTCCCGTTGTCTTTCCCCGGAAGTACATGCTCTCGGCTCCTGCCCAAGGCTGTGCTTCCCAACCCATCAGAATGGCCACCCTGAAGGCTGTACCCCTTATGAGAAGTAAAGCTCTCCTATCCAAACTTATGAACCTCGTCATTCTTCAGTTCACAGCTCCATCCCTAGAAATCAGAGAGGGCCCCAGAAAGAAGGGGAAGCAGGGAGTGATACTGCCTAGAAAGTGGGGAGCTCCAGGCAGGAGCGGGGCCTCACCTCTCAGGGGCCAACTCCTGCATCACACAGCTATGCAGGAGTGTTGTGTCATGCAAATGTACTAAATCACTCAAGATAGCAGATTTGGACTCGACTACATGGTAATATAGAAAATTATATTCCAGATGATATAAAGAGAAAAATACTTAACACAATGTGAAATTCAACTGTGCACACTGATAAAGATTAAAAGAAAACATAAATTCCCCTGGTAGAAATAGCTGGTGTTGTATGTTGAAGGGTATTTTTTCTTAAATGGCTTTTATTTTTATTATACAAGTAATAAATGTTCACTAGAGAAAATACAAAAATAGAGATAAATAGAGAAGATATAATTACCGATAATCCCATCATTCAGACAGAAACATTACTTACATTTTGGTGTATTCTTCCAGACTTTTTTCTGTATGAATATAAACATACACATTTTCAGCTGCAGTGGGATCACAGTGCACATACTGTTTTATAACTTGCTTTCTTTAACTCAATAGCCTGCCTTGAACATTTGCCATGTTCAGTGAATACACCTCAACAGTATTATAAGGTCTTCCTAGTGGCACCCACAGAAAATATGCAGGTGTACTACAAATTACTCAACCAATCCCTAATTGTTGTGTAATTTATCAAAAAGATGGAGGATAACCAATTTCAAATGCTAGTTTTTTAAGTGATGGATACCTCTCAGGAAGAAATGCTATTTGTAAATCCATCAAAGTGAATTCAGACAAACATGAAACATTCTTTTATTTTGAAAAAAAAAAATCATCCAAGTAGCTGAGCAGGCAAGCATCTTGCAGCCAAGTTGCTTTTGGGGATGTGTGCATTATGCTTAGGACTCTCTACAGACTGAAACTGTCCCTGAGAGCTTAGGGTACACCTGGGGCAATTTAAGGAAGATCTCTTTATGGCTACAGACCCCGCCTTCACAGTAAATTATCTTCCTTGAGAATCTACCTTTTATCATCATGAAAAGCCTCTGTCCTGGGCAATGCTCCCTGCCTTAAAGTCTGCCCCACCTGAGACTGGTTTGCAGCTGCACCGGCTGCCTTCTGGTTGGTGTGTTGGCATGGGGTATCTTTTTCCATCCTTTTACTTTCAACCTTTCTGTATGCCTTCCTCTAGGGTATGTCTATTGTAAGCAGCAATTGTTTTATTAAACATTGTTTAACAATCTTTGTCTATTAACTGAAGTAATTAGTCTAGTTGTATTTTACATAATTATGTTTGAGTGAAAACTGACCATGTTGCTATTTGTTTCCTGTTTCTCCCACCTGTTTTGATTCTCTATCGCTCCTGTCTTACTTGCTTTTGGACTCAAGTACTTCTTACCATTTCAGTCTCCCCTCCTCTATTATTAATACTTTGCTAATTGTGCATTATTATTATTTCAGTGATTACTCTGGAGATTGTAATGTGCATCCTAACTTACTGGATTCCAACAGAAATTAGTGCTCCCACAACGTCCCTAATGACAGATGGACCTGCACTCCACTCCCCGCTTCAGCGCTGTCATTACCGTGTATTTTACTTCCACATACATATCACACCCCACAAGATGCTGCTGGCGGTGGTGGGCAGTCAATATTCACTTAGAATAGCCACATCTGGATTGCTTTTGCTGCTCCTCATTCCTTCCTACATTTCTATGTTTCCATCCAGGACCATTTCTCCTCCTGCCTGGAGAATTCCCTGAAGTATTTCTTTTACTATGGGTCTTCTGGTGACAGGTTCTCTCTGCTTCTGTTTGTCTGAAAATGTCCTTTTGTTGTTTCCATTTTCGAAAGATTTTCTCACTGGGAATAGAATTCTAGGCAGATAGTTACTTTCTTTCATCACTTTAAAGATTGTCATTTCATTGTCTTCTGAATTCTATTATTTTTGTTGAAAATCAGCTGTCAGTCTTAATAGCTGTCCCTTTAAGATAACATGTGTTTCCCCCTCTGGCTGCTGGCTGCCTAGCTATTTATTTACTTGCTCATTCATTCATTTAGAGACAGGGTCTCACTCTGTCACCCGGGCTGTAGTGCAGTGGCACCATCACAGCTCACTGCAGCCTCAAACTCCTGGGCTAGAGGAATCCTCCTGTCTCAGCCTCCCGAGTCACTGGGATTATAGGTGGTGTCAGCCACCACACTCAGCTCTAGCTCCCTTTTTTTTTTTTTTTTTAAAGACAACAGGGTCTTGCTCTGTTACCCAGGCTACTCGGGCTAGAGTGCAGCGGCGTCACCATAGCTCACTACAACCTCAACCTCCTGGACTCGAGTGATCCTCTTGCCTCAGCTTCCTAAGTAGCTGACACTACAGATGCACACCACCACACCTGGCTAATTTTTCTATTTTTTGTAGAGATGGGGGCCTCTTGTTCAGGCTGGTCTTGAATTCCTGGCCTCAAGCAATCCTCCCGCCTTGGCCTCCCAGAGTGCTGGGATTACAGGTGTGAGCCACTGCGCCCAGCCTCTAGCTGCTTTTTAACATTTTCTCTTTGTGTTCTGGTTTTTCAATAATATGCCAGAGTGTTTTTCTTTGTATTTATCATGTTTGGAGTTTGTAAAATTTCTTGAATCTCTGGCTTAATGTCTTACACAGTTTTGGATAATCCTTAGCCAGTATCACTTCAAGTATTTCTCCTGCCCCAACCCCTCCTCTCATCACCCCTCACGCGTGTGCTGGCCCTCTTACCACGTCTCGTTTGGCCCCTGTGCTCTTTTGTCCATTTTCATATTCTTTTCTCTCTCTGCTTCACTCTGGATATTACAACCTATATTGCAGAATTCACTAATTTCCTATGTCCAATCTGCTATCAAATTTATCTACTTTATTTCATTTCTTGTATTTTTCATTCCCAGAATTTCCATTTAAGTCATTTTTATACATTCCATTTTTCTTGTGAAATTTTCCATCTTGTCATCTACTGTCTTGAATATATTAATGGCCATGCTTTTTATATACATATGTAATTATTCCAATATCCGGGTCAACTGTTATTGTTTCCATTGTTGGTTTTTACCCTTTTTTTTTCCTTCTTCTTCTTTTAATCATTTGCCCCTATTTCCTGGCATACCTGTTAATTTCTCATGGAATACCAGACACTGTGTATCAAAAACTAACAAGACAATTGGAGGCTCTGGCTGATGTTATCCTTCAGAGAGAGATTTTTGGTTTCTGGCAGGCAGCCAGAACAAGGACAGATTACTGTAATCCACTCTGAATTAAGCAGACTCAAGGCTGAATTTCAGTCTTTTGTGAGGGCTATCTCATGTCAAGTTTGCTCTTGTTCCCAGGTTGAATCCAGGCCCTCACAGGAAGACCCAGTGCTTACCAAGGCTTCTCCTCAGCTGGCCCTGAACTCCAATTTTGCTTTCTCCAGATCACTGCCAGCTCAGCCCCTCAGCCTTTAACAATAGCTTTCTCTTCTCTTCTTAGCTCTGAGCTATTAACACAACAGCAAATGCCTTGCAGAAAACAGCAGTACAAACTATTGGGCTCACCTCACTATTCTGCCCTTGTCCCCAGGACCCTGGTCTCTGTGTTCACACTGTCTGTGGCTAGAACTCCAAGCTTTGTCTCTGAGCCCCATACGATTGGCACAAGCTCCATTCATGATCACAACTTTTCAGACACCACTTTCTGTTTGGTTTCTTTGCCTACCCACCCCCAACTCCTTACAAAACACTAAACACATCAAAAGGAAGAGCTTGATCAATGTGCTTCCCTTCCCCTCAGAACCCTGGCCCCTCCAGTCCTGGCCACCTTTTTTCTGTGCTTTGTCCAGCTTTTCCAGATCTTTCTGTGGGGAAATTGGTTTACAAGCTACACCACTTTCACTAAAAGCAGAAATCCTTTTATGGCAAATTGAACTACTGCTTTCATCTCTAGAGCTTCTGTTCTACCCAGACATCTTCTCTCTTCTGTTCGAAGCTGCTCTAAAAGCCATTGAAGGCACCTGGTTCAATAGCAGCTGATTTAAAAGCCCAGATACGATACGCAGCACCACAATGCTGCCCTCCCTGTACACATGCTCCCTGCCCCTGCTGCAATGCTGGGTGTTTCCTGGGCTTTGACCAACTCGGCTTTGCAGCTCACACTTCCAGATTCTTCTCCCCACGCACGGCAGGCCCAGCGGGCCCACCCCTGTGTCTTCTGGGAAGTCTTCTCGGCCCACCAGCTCCACATTCCCAGCCACTGTGCCGTGTCATCAGACCCAGCAACCCCAACACCTCACTCACCCGACAGGTCTGCCTACGCTCTCAGCCCGAGTCAAGCACAGTCCACTGCTGTGCCCCGAGCTTCTAGAACATCCTTCCTCTCTCAAGCCTGCTCTGTGAACTCTCCTTAGATCAGCATTCCCAAAGTAAACCAAGCTTCTCTCAGCGCCTAAATATCCAATCCTCCTGGAAAGTACAGCAAAATGCATTCAGTCACCTGCATCCAAACTTGCTGCTTTTCAGGTTTTCCACATGGAAATGCTCATCTCTAAGTGGCTTCCTGTGCCTGTCCCTCAGGCGTCGGAGGTACCTTGCTTCCCATCCTCCACCACTCCCCCACCAAGGAGAAGAAATACTCCAACAACTGGGGTATACAAGAAACACAAAATAATGTTAATACTTACTATAAATAATTGAAAAAGACACTAAGTTTTTCCCTCAAAAAAAATAATGCATTCCAAAGCCAAATATAAATAGTTTTGTATTATCCTCTATTATATATACTATAAAAACAAATATATTTATACTCTCTTCTGAAGAGAGCATTTTTGAACCCAGATAGTATGTGACTTCATACTTTATACAATATTCTGCATAGCTGATGCTGATTAATTAGCACCATTATCATTGAACACACAAAAATATCTTAATCCATGTATTACACAGCCACTGTATTCAAAGATTTGCCAAATTCTCCCCCATTTACATATAACAGGCAGGTTATAACATTTTCTTATAAACACACAAACTTAAACCTTATTTCCTTTGTTTTTCAAGACTAGACTTTTCCAATGTATTCCACCGGGGCTCTTCTCCTAAGCTGCTGAGAAAGCTGAGGCTGACGCAGAGAGCTCCTTAACGACAGTCCTGCCAAGCGCCATTCAGTCCTCGGTGCAACAGGAACACCCACCCTGAAGGATTTCATCCCTCAGGCCCAAGGGGCGCAGCTGGCTTTACGGCCTCAGTGCCACATAGCTGTCTGGGACAGAGGCCCTTCCCCTTCCTAGGGTGCTGGGAGGGTGTCACCACTGCCGGCAGTTCCACAGGCCACTCTGTCATGCTGCCTGCACTGGGATGGCTGCCCCATGGCTCAGAGACCCCAGAAAGGACCCAGGCATCTGCCCAAGGGTGATGCGGGCAGACTGCAGGGACAGAAGATCCAAAAGCAAGGCTGATTTTCAGGTGAGGGCCTTTCCAGGGTTGCCATATATTCAGGTAGAGTTGAAAGGAAGTAGAATAAAACAAGCTCTCTGTGGGTCTTGTTTGCATAGATTCCAGGAACTAACCTTTTCACAACCACTCTTAGGACTTCTCCCTTTCTCTAGAGTAATGCTCATGCCTCTCACTAATCTGAAGTTAAGCAGATTTAGTCCTGACTTTGCACCTGTATCTGTCCCCCTCTGTACGGGCGGGAGCCCCCATGTTGGAAAGGTGTGCACACTTAAAGGTACAGGACTGTAGAGCAATCCAAATCTGACAGCAAAGGCCCCTGACAGAGAGTACACTGTAATACACCTGCTCACTTTCCCCTGCGGGTCAGCCACAGCATGAGAGACTTAGTCAAGGGCAAGAAACTCCCGAATTTGGAAGCCTGCAAATGCCATCTTTTGGTTCAGCAAAGGTGTGCTCAGAGATGTTGCTCGTCTTTTTACTTGGAGCATGTCACTCAGTTTCTTCACCTACGAAAGTACAGTTTTGAGAACATTATCCCCAAGGCCTTGACAACTTTTGCATTCTATAAATTAGTAAACACACCTGCAGCCCTGACACCCTTGGTCCCGGAGGTCCCTTCCATGTGGCCCTTCCCAAGGCAAACAAATAATGCTTCTTGATGAATCAAGATGTAGGAAGGTATCTGGAAAGCAGAAGCCGATGGACTATATCTTAAGCCCCCCCGACAGCTCCAAGCTGAGCTGGCAGCTGCTTAAGCCCCACCTTCACGGCCACCTCATTGGATGAATGGTGCTTCCTCAACCCCAACAACAAGGCAGGGGAGAGGTCTTCGAAGGTTAGACACCACCCGCCCAGGAAGACACATGTGGCCCCAATCCTCAAGTTTGAAAAGGGTAAGGAGAAAGGGGAGCCCAAGAGAAGACGGGGGCGGGGGGGCGGTGGCAAGACGGAAGATGACAGGGAGGGCTTTTTAAACACATTTCTTGGTCCACTCTCACATAGGCCTACAGCACAGGGAAGGAGCCAAAACCGAGTATGCTTCCAAGTGCACGCTGCCCGGGGACAAGGAAAGCAGCGAAAGCAGCTGAGAGCTGAAGTGTCCGGGCTTGCTGAGGTCCCTTCACGGCCGGACGTGGTTCCCGCCTCTCCTACAGCCTTTGAGACCTGACAGGTGGAGATGGGCAAAGATGACTGTTTACGCCCCTTCAAGCAAGGACTCTTCTTCCGTGGATTCCAGGGGCGCACAAGCCCATGCTCTGTTGTTCCAGAACTGCTGCTCAGAGCCAGTGAGTAAAGACCCTCTGAGTGCACCCAGCCTGCACACCACCTAGCAGAGCGTCCACTGATCAGACCCACAGGGCAAAACCTTCCACAGGGAGTTAACTGTTTTCATGATCCTTGACCCTTGACCCTCCAAAACATGTCAGACTCACTGGCCACCCAGAGTGACCACAAGAGCAGTTCCAAAATGCACTGGGCCAATGAGGACTGTTTTCTAACTCTAGTTGATGACACTTTATTCCTTATAAAAAAAGTGATTTTTTAATATAAATTTGTAAATATAGTTAAGACACTTTTATTCCTTATACAGGCATACCTCGTTTTACCATGTTGCTTTATTGTGCTTTGCAGATATTGTGTTTTTAAAAAGTTGACGGTTTGTGGCAACCCTGCATGGAGAAAGTGTGTAAGTACCATTTTTCCAACAGCATGTGCTCACTTCATGTCTCTGTCACATTTTGATAATTCTCACAATATTTCAAATGTTTTCATTATGATTATATATGTCATGGTGATCTGTGATCAGTGACCTTTGATGTGACTATTGTAACTGTTTTGGGGTGCCACAAACTGTGTCCATATAATCAATATATGGTGAACTTAACCCATAAATGTGTGTGTTCTGACTGCTCCACCAACTGGCCCTTCTTCCTTCTCTCTCCCTCCCCTCAGGCCTCCCTACTCCCTGGAACCAGAGACACGCAAGTATTGAAATGAGGCCAAATAATAGCCCTACAATGGCCTCCAAGTGTTCAAGCAAAAGGAAGAGTCATATGTCTCTCACTTTAAATCAAAAGCTAGAAATGATTAAGCTTAGTGAGGAAGACATGCCAAAAGCTGAGAAAGGCTGAAAGCCAGGCCTCGTATGCCAGTTAGTCAACTTGTGAATACAGAGGAAAAGTTCTTAACAGTGCTACTCCAGTGAATACATAAATGATAAGAAAGCAAAACAGCCTTAATGCTGACATGGAGAAAGTTTGAGTGGTCTGGATAGAAGATCAAATCAGCCAAAACATTCCCGTTAAGCCAAGGCCTAATCCAGAGCAAGGCTCTAACTCTCTCCAATTCTGTGAAGGCTGAAAGAGGTGAGGAAGCTGCAGAAGAGAAGTTTGACTCTAGCAGAGTTTGATTCACAAAGTTTAAGGAAAAAAGTCATCTTCACACCATCACAGTGCAAGGTGAAACAGCAAGTACTGATGGAGAAGCTGCACTAAGTTATCTAGAAGATCCAGCTAAGATCATTGATGAAGGTGGCTACATTAAACAACAAATTTTCAGAGTAAACAAAACAGCTTTATATTGGAAGAAGATGCCATCTAGGAATTTCATAGCTAGAGAGGAGAAGTCAATGCCTGGCTTCAAAGTTTCAAAGGACAGGCTGACTCTATTGTCAGGAGCTAATGCAGCTGGTGACTTTCAGTTGAAGCCAATGCACATTTACCATTCCAAATATCCTAGGGCTCTTAAGAATTATGCTAAATCTACTCTGCCTGTGCTCTATAAATGGCACAACAAAGCCTGGATACAGCACATCTGTTTACAGCATGGTTTATTGAATATTTTAAGCCCACTGTTGAAATCTACTGCTCAGAAAAAAAGATTCCTTTCAAAATACAGCTCATTGACAATGCACCTGGTCACTAAGAGCTTTGATGGAGATGTACAAGGAGATGAATGTTGTTTTCATGCTGTTAACACAACACCCCTTCTGCAGTCCACAGATCAAGGAATCATTTCAACTTTCAAGTCTTATTTCAGAAACACATTTCCTAAGGTTATAGCAGCCATAGATAGTGATTCCTCTGACGGCTCTGTGCAAAGTCAATTGAAAACCTTCTGGAAAGGATTTGCCATTCCAGATGCCACTATGAATGCTCATGATTCAGGGAAGGAGCCTGAAATATCAACATTAACAGGAGTTTGGAAGAAGCTGATTCCAATTCTCATGGATGATTTTGACGGGTTCAAGACTTCAGTGGAGGAAGGAACTGCAGATGGGGTGGAAATAGCAAAACTAGAATTAGAAGTGGAGCCTGAGGATGTGAATTGCTGCAATCTCATGACCAAACTTGAAAGGATGAGGCATCGCTTCCTACAGATGAGCAAAGAAAGTTGGAATCTACTGCTGGTGAAGATGCTGTGAACATTGCTGAAATGACAACAAAGGATTTAGAATATTCCATAATCTTAGTTGATAAAGCAGTGGCAGGGTTTGAAAGGACTGACTCCAATTTTGAAAGAAGTCCCAGCGTGGGTAAAATGCTATCAAACAGCACTGCATGCTACAGAGAAATCTTTCATGAACGGAAGAGTCAATCAATGTGCCAAACCTCATTGTTGTCTTATTTTAAGAAAGTGCCGCAGCCACCCCAGCCTTCAGTGACCACCCTGATCAGTCAGCAGCCATCCACATGGAGGGAAGACCCTCCACCAGCAAAAAGATTATGACTTACTGAAGGCTCAGGTGATCATTACCCTTTTTAGCAAAAAAGTATTTTTAAATTAAGGTCAAAATAGTCTCTTTTAAAGTCTCCTTTCCAATCTACAACTTTGTGACTGAGAAATCCTTAGCTTAGGAAATATGCCAAAACCACCATAAATCATACCAACATATTTTCCCCCAATCCCCACTGATTATCAAACTCATTACCGGGATGACTTGGAGATGTTGCTTCTTCACTTGATACTAAACAATTTGAAAACATTCAAACACTGACTGCGCTAAATCTCTTCAGGCGATATCACTGAAGCATGTGCTGAAATCATTGGAAAGATGTGTTTTGGTCACATCTAATTCACAATAAAATGATAACGTTTCTCCTACTTCCACCTTTTCTGACTTCACAATGCATACATTGCAAAAAGAAACTATTCTCCTTAATTCAAATACTAAAATATCATTCAGTCAAGGAAATGAGCAGACCACCCCCTGCACATGGCTGGTTTGCAAAACTCACTGGCTGGATTTACACGAGGCACAGACACATGTTTTTTGGGTAAGGGTAGCAAAGGCAGAAGCCATCCCTGTCCTCAAAGATCTTATGACTTAGCAGAAAAAAAAAATCAACAAAGAAAATAGCTGAGTGCAAGTAAAAAGCAGTACATCAAGAGGTGCAAAATGTTCTTGTTCAAATGAAATGCACGCATAAGTGCCAAGAAGACTAACTTCGTGTTCCCAGTGTGGGGGCCGGTTGGTGGGGAAGGAAGTTCTGAAGCTCTGGGTTATGGGCTAGTGCTTTAAAAAACTGTTTACCACGAGGAAACCAGGTTCACTGCAGAGAGGAAAATGACCCAAACTTGCACTGTTTTGCAACAGGAAGAAACAGTCCAGGGCATGTCTGAATGGTTCTTGCGGTCATGTCCACTCTGCTCATCACCACAGCTGAGGTACGGGACCCTCAGTGTGCTGCACGAGAGTGGGCCTTGCACAGTCAGAGAACAGCTGACTGTGGCCTCTGCTGCGAGGCTGACCTAGGCTGGCATCCTAATCCAGGCAGGTTGTTATAGGTCACGTGCATGACACGTGCATGACACTGACTCAAACAGGTTCCCGTGCAAATAAGGACACAAAACATTTGCCAGCTTGGCCTCCCTTCTGAAGACTGGAGAGAACAGAAAACAGATGAAATGACAGACCCTTACAGTCTTCAGGCTGGGCCTCTTTAGCCCGAGATTGTCAAAACTCCTCTCCTCCACCAGCCCCACAGCCACATGGCAAGCAGCCCTGCCCCCCTGTAGCTAGCCAGGCTAGCAGAAAGAGGAAAAATGGAGAAACACACACACAAACAGTACCTTATGTTATTTTTATACCATTTTATCACCATCTTTTTAAAGTCCAGATGGGTCGGAAAACATCATATGGATGTATAGTGCACCTACGGCCAAGGAGGAGTTTTCCCAGGTGGTTTTACATCATGACCCTGTAAGGTGTCTCATTCATATAACTGTAAGAGGGAAACCACGCAGTAGTACCCTCAACCTTAACTTTTTTAATGGTGCCTTCCCATGGCTCTTTTAAGTACACACAGGTTGAGTATCCCATATCTGAAATACTTGGGACCAGAAGTGTTTTAGATCTTGAATTTTTTCAGATTTTAGAATATTTACATATTCATAATGAGATATCTTGGGGATGGGGCCCAAGCGTAAACATAAGATTCATTTATGTTTCACATACACCTTATAGACATAGCCTGAAAGTGATTTTACACAGTATTTTCAATGATTTTGTGCATAAAACAAAGTTCTGGCTGGATTTTGACTGTGACCCGGCACATGAGGTCAGGTGCAGAACTTTCCACCTGTGGTATGACGTTGGCACTCAAAAAGTTTAGATCTGGGGGCATTTCGGATTTTGGATTTTCTGATTAGGGGTGCTCATCCCATAACTATTCCTATGGATTTTTATCTTCCAGGTGAGCTGAGGGCAGCATGGATGTACAGAACCCCTCCAAGACCCAGGCCTGCGAGTACTTCCTCTACATCTGGGCTGACCACCACCTTTCCGGAGGAGCACAGCAGTGCAATCGGGAGGCATCGCCAGCTGTCACAGTGCCCACTGCCCTTCGGGTTTGAAGACCTCTATGACATCTGCCAAGAACTCTGTCATAACCAACTAGAAACATCTGGTGGTGTGGCTGACATTCTGAGGATGACACTGGAGCAGAAGTCACCTGCGCTGGCCAGTGCAAGCCATGCTGCCTCTGCTGTAAACAGTGGCAGTCCCTGGGAGTCCAATGAAAGCCAAGGCTGGAGGGACACAAGAGCTGCTTGCCAGCCCCAGCACTGCCACCAGGGCACACGGGACTCTCTCACGTGGGACAGACCACGGCAGGCACCAGGAGGCCCTGAGGGGGCTCTGTTGCCCACCTGATAAGGAATGAAGTCAGTCCCCCACCTGGTTCTTTGAGGGTGTGATGGGATTGTATTGGTGTTTGTGTCCCACCCCTTACATACCCTGACATGCAGGAAGCCCCCAGTAAACTCCAGTTGCCTCAATAGATGGATCAATGGATGACTGCATTCATTTATTTGAAACATAAAATAGGAAAGGGGCGGGTAGGTGCAGTGGCTCACACCTGTAGTCCCAGCGCTGGGGGAGGCCAAGGCAGGAGGACTGCTTGAGGCCAGGAGCTGGAGGCTGCAGTGAGCTATGATCACACCAGTGCCCTCCAGCCTGGGTGGCAGAGCAAAACCCTGTCTCTAAAAACATAAATAAAGAAAATAAAAATAAAATACCAAAGGTCATATCAATTTTTTGCCTTCCTCAATAATAGCCATAGCTTTTAATTTGTCCTTATTTTTACAATAGCCTTTCAGGGGAGGTAGTTACCACTCTCCCCATTCCTCAGAGGAGGGAAGGGAGGCTCAGTGAGTTCTGTAATTTGCCTGAGGCCACAGTAATGCTGAGGGCAGAACAGGAATTCGAACTTATGTCTCTCTGGTTCCAGAATCCGCATCTTTCCAACATACCAAATGATCTCCCCAGCAAATGTCTGACTCTGCAAAATTTCCCAAGTAAAACAGAATAAGGAAAAATAAATATGTTGATTTATGGATTAAAATACAATATTTCTTAACTATCCACTGTAAATAATATAAACCAAACATCACAAAACTGAACTGAAGGTCAAAACCCATCTGGAAGCTGCTACTCCAGATGGAAACAGTGAACAAAGCTCAGAAACCTCAGGCTCGGTGAGGAGGAACTAAGGCCAGGCCTGAGTGAGGAAGAGGGGCCCAGGGACAGGTCGGGGGTCCCAAGGCCACGCGCCAGCTTTCTCTGGTGATTCCACGCCGGTGCAGCTGCTCTCTCTGATCAGATTACATTGCCACACCTCTGAGGGCAAGGACTGTATATTTTAAAACATCTTTTCAACCACTTCTATCACCGTGCTAAACACAATTCTACGTTTTCCTTTCATCCAACTGGAAGCCCATGCAGGCCTGTATCTCCTCTCTGGGCCCTGCGATTGAGGAAGTAAAGACAGCCAGACTGCAGATCACAAATACCACCGTCCCGGCCATCCATGGAGCTCTATTATTTGTCCTGAAGCATTGTTAAGAGACTGCATACATTATCATTCTATCAACAGTTTTAAGTTCAGCGATGGAATTCTCTGGAGAAGGCAGACCCTGTGGAAGGAAGGCCGCACGGTTTTAGTCACAAAAGAAGGGCAATTTCCACCCCGCCAAGTCCACTCCTGGGTGTCCTGATAACTCCCAGGTAGGAAGTGTTGTTATAAAACTTCAAGTTTGGCAATTTGTTGAGGTAAGTCATATGGGAATTATACATCACTCCAGCAGATCCAACAAGGACAACTTGTGTGGCAGTTTATGGACGGCTCACAGGGCACACACACCCCTGAAGGGGCAGGGGCCTCCCGTGGGTCAGCCTTCCCACCCTACTGCGTCTGCGGGGGAGACACTCACGACACTGAGCAGAATGTTCACCTTCCCACCCATGGCCGAGGCTCTGAAATTGCTCTGGCAACGCTCTCCAGCACCCTCCTAATGTCCAAATCCAAGGAGCTTCATGGGGTCCCTGTCCAACTTGACCCCTCAGAAACACCTGGTGCACCGACGATACCCACCTTTCCCCCCATGATTACCAGACCCCATTCTCCTGGTCGCTCTCTGACCATCGTCCCTGACGCCCTCACGGCATCCCTTCCTCCACTGAGCCCCTAAAATCTGTTGCTGCCTAGGGCACCGTCCTCAGCAAAATTGTATCTCCTGAGTTTCATTGGCTTTACCTACACTTGCTCACCTGTGGAGAAACGATAAATGAAGAAATAGTGGGAAGAAGGGAGTGAGAGTAGGAGAAAGGAGAAGAGGATAAGCCAGAGGCTTGACCTTCTACACCCATGTAACTGGCCACTGTACGGCCAAGAATTAACTGTGTACAGAATTTAGTTTTGGTTCTTCTACGGTAGGAATTCCAGGCCTACCACTAGAAGGTCACTTTCCTTTCCTTTGCCATTGTAGTTGCTTAAAAGACATACAGCTGAAACAGCCACCTGCCAACAGACAAGTACAGCAAGACAGTGTTACTACAGCTGACAAAAATGATGCCCAGTATAAGCCGATAATAGCTCCAGTGTGGACAGGCTGAGTCCTCAACAAATCATTTTTCAGAAGGCAGGCGTAGGACCACCCAGTGCTCGTCAGTTATAAATACAGTCATCAAAGTTCCTCTCTTTGTCTCTCCTGCGTCACTTACTGTGTCCCTCTGACCCCACTCTCAGCCCACCTCCCAATCACAGAAAACACTTACTCCACAAAGACGCATCATGCATAAGATCCTATTCTAAGTGATTGAGGTCTAAACAATTAGGGGTCTGACTCACCCCTTATTTTTTCTAAGAAAAGGTTATTTCTTTTACAGTCTTCAATATCTTTAATACATGATTATTAAGATTTCTAGACAGCCCTAGGAGATGGGGTGCTGGGTCCTATGGGCCTCTCCCCACAAACCAACACCTAAGTCCTCAGTAAACTCACACACACAAAAAAAAATTCTGTAAACAAGAAATATAACAGGCTTGGCACATCTAATAATTATTTGCAAGAGAAATTGGAACCAGAATGCACAGAAAACAACCTATTTGGAATTCAATTTTCATTGACCAAGTCATCATCATCCAACTCATGAATTCCCAAGACCACCTGATGGGTGTTTGTTCCCAGTATTCTCAGGCCTCTGAAAGGACACTTAGAGCCGTCCCCACCTCCCAGCAAAGCCGAGTGTCTTCCCCAGGACAGTCCACGGCCCAGGCCAGGATGTACATGGACAGCAGGACCGAGGCACTCACAGGCCCCTGGGCCAAGGACGGGCTTCTGACAAGTCTAATCCGCCTGCACCGAGAATGTGCCCTTAGTTTTTCCTCTTTGGTGGTAATTACAATCTCTTTCCAGTTATGGAAAATTGAAAAATGTAATAAGTATATCTTATTGTTTTAAATAAAGTCAAGAAGACAGGACTGAAGCAAAGTACATGAAACAAAAAGCAAATATGATTTTAATAACCTGTGTTATTTTCGATTTTCCTTTCTCAGCTGTATTCAAAGTCTAAGAGACAGAAACCCACAGAATCTTTAAAACCAGTTAATCCTAAACAACAATTTGGTTCTACAGCCACTGCGACTCAGAATCCAGAAGCCACAAAGAAAAGATTGATAAATATGACCACATAAAATCAAAAACTTCAGTCTGGCAAAAATCAAAGTTAAAAGATAAACGCAAAAGCAAATTTAAAAGACAAATAACAAAAACTTGGAAGCAGTATTTGCAAGTTTTATCACAAAGTCCACTTCCCTAGTATTATACATAAACTGCTCCCACCAATCTTAAGAGAAAAAGTTCAACAACGCACAAACACAAATGGCCCTTACGTGAAAGATGCATAACCCCCCTCACAATAAAAGAAATGCAAATTAAAACTACATTTTTTTTACTCTTAGATTTTTTTACATTTTTTAAAATAGACTGAATTCCGTTACATGAATATATTGTACAGTGGTGGAGTCTGGGCTTTTGGTGTACCATCACCTGAGTAGTGTACACTGTACCCCATAGGTACTTTTCTCTCCCTCACCCCCACACCTCCCCTTGTGAGTCTCCAATGTCCATTACACCACTCTGTGTGTCCTCATGTAGCCATAGTTTAGCTCTCACTTATAAGTGAGAACAGGCAGCATTTATTTTTCTTAAAACTACATTTAGATACCATTCCCCAGCTATCAGGTTGGTAAAACTCCAAAAATGTGGTGCCATAGTCTACCAATGAGGCACCATCACCCATCGTTCACACAACTGCACCCGGAGTGCACAAGCACAAGCCCAGGAAGGGCCACTTGGTAACGTCATCCAGAGCTACAAGTGCTCTCGACTTGACAATCCAATTCTGGGGACTTATCCTGAAGATACACTTGCATGCGTGAGAAATGAAGTGAAGTGAAATGTGATGTTCACTGTATTTTGTTTGTAAAAGTAAAATTTGGAAATAAATGAAAGGTTCATCAGTAGAGAACTGGTTAAATAAATCATGGTTATGTCTCTTAATGGGACACCAGACAGTTGTGAGCAAAGGGGACCTGGGGGAGTGGAAAGTGAGGAAGCTCTCCGTGTGCAGATGTGGACAGACAAAAGGCACGGTGCAGGAAAATGGGCATGGCACCTTCTGGGTAAATGGGCGGTAGTGATGGTTAGTAACATAATTTCAAATTTGTTATAAATGTGTAAAGAAATTCTAGAAGGATACATAAGAAACTAACAACATGATTGCAGAGTCAGGGGGGCAGGAACAGCCAGACAGCAAGTAGACTTTTGAATGAATGTCTCTGATAACTGACTTTATTTTTGAACCATGTGACAGTATTACCTAACCAAAATAAAATAATAATCCTACGGTTGACCCTTGAACAGTGCAGGGGCTAGAGGCACCAACCCCTTATTCAGTCGAAAATCTGCATGAAACTTTCGATTCCCCAAAACTTAACTACTAATAGCCTACTGTTGACCAGAAGCCTTACCAATAACCTAAACAGTTGATTACACATATTTTGTATGTTATATGTATTATATTCTGCATTCTTACAATAAAGTAAGATAGAGAAAAGAAAATGTTACAAAGAAAATCTTAAGGAAGAGAAAATACATTTATATTCATTAAGTGGAAGTGGATCATCATAAAGGTCTCATCCTGGTCGTCTTCACACCGAGTAGGCTTTTTGTGGTATTTGTTTTCCAGGATAGAGCACTTTTGTCTGCATGAAAAACCTGTTCAGGCAGATACCCCTTCTCCTCCATGATTTTTTTAATGGCATCTCGGAACTCGTCTGCTGTCTCTTGGTTGGCAGAAGCTGCTTCTCTTGTTATCCTGACATTTTTTAAGCCAAACCTCTTTCTAAAATTATCCAACCTTCCTTTGCTTGCATTGATTTCTCCAGCTCTAGATCCTCCTCCTGCCTTTCGCTTTAAGTTGTCATGTAATGACTTCGCTTTTTCTCAAACCACTTTAAAGTCTACAGCTATGCCTTTCTTACAGCAACCCTGCACCCACACAAATGCTGCATTCAATACAAGATAAGAAGGTATTTTGCAAAAAGTGCATGGTAGCTGCAGCGAGGGATTCACAGATTTCCTTTTCTTACAATGGTCCTTACGCTGGATTCATTTATCTTGAAACGACCAACTGGCAACCGCAGCTGCAGACCTCAATCTACCAAGCAATTCAACTTTCTCGTGTCATGTCACGACTTTTCTCTGCTTCTTGGGAGCACTTCCAGAACCACGTCCAGCACACACTTCATATGGGTCCCGTGGTGTGATTCAGGGTTTACATTCTTGCACTAAACATGATGGAGAAAACACACGACCCACTAGAGATCCCTTTTTAGTGCAATGTGCAATTTACTGGAGGGACAAAATGCTCACTTGGAGATGATCCACATCACATGATGTTTTAAGCAGACACCTGCAAAACTTGAGCTCACCACAAAATTAACAGGAGGTGGCTACAAAATTATTACAGTAGTACAGTATGGACTACAGTTAATTTTATGCAATTATGATTTAATACCGCATCTTTACAGTTGTTTTAAACTTCTCTTGATTGCAAATGGTGCCATGTACAGTTTGGAAGTATGTGTACAAGTTTTGATAAATTTTAACTTTTTAATAATAGATATATGTATATTTTATGGTAGTAAATGATGAAACAGACTAGACTCTACATATATTTATGTATTCATTACATACCTAACATTTCTTAATTTTTTTTTTATATTTCTAGGCTACACAGTTAATCTGTTAGTTTTTTCAAATTGTTGCAGATCTCCAAAAAATATTCCATATATTTATTGAAAGAAAATCGTGCATAAGTGAACCTGAGCAGTTCCAGCTTACGTTGTTCAAGGGTCAACTGTAGTGGTTTTTTGGGTATGACATGACACTGCCTTTCTTACCAGACTCTCCATCAGTGCCAAGGCACAAGCATCGTCCAGCCTCCTCAGACACTCACTTCTGTCTCCTGTATCATTCACCCTTTCCCCATCCTCACAGGAGCCTTAATATCCCCTCACCGTAGGACTGAGTGTAGCAGTCCTCTATCCTCAAGTCCATCTCCATGACCAGGAGTTTCAAAAAATGGACATTTTTCTTGAATGTCATCATGTGAAACTAAAACAAACAGGACCCATTTTCCCAAATTTGCACTGGGTTAAACCTGAAAGGGCTGATGTTGCAGTGAGGCAGACTGAAGCCTGTGGGTTTAAAAAACAAGGGGCTAGTTGATCTCATTACTGGGGTGGGGGGGAGTCTGAAAAACAACCACCTTTCCTAGCCTCTCCCCCAGTGCTTCCCAGCTGTCTGCCTATGCTTTGGAAACCGCCCCTGTGTCAAAGGCCATTTGGGCCATGCCAGGCCCAGTGCAGAGATACAGACCTGACACGGGCACCAAGAGCTCCACCCAATCTCTGTGCTCTTCAACACGCAGGTGCCCCACATGCAGGTACCCCAGAGGTTCCAGCCAACTGTGAGCTCATGAGGTCTCCTTTGAAAAACCAACTCCTCCTCCTCCCCTTCCCAGCTGGTCTGCACCGCACGATCACAGCATCAGGTAGAGGAATCGCTCTCAGGCAGAGATGCTGAGAGGGGCCAGACCTCCAAGGAGATGGAAAGTCCAGCTCCTTTAGAACATTCGCCAGGACAGGCCCCGAGTATAGACACCTGGAAGCCACTGGCAGGTCCTGCCTCCCCCAGAAGAGTAGACCCTAAGGACCCTGGATCCACCCTTGCATGGTACAGAACTGTTACTCAAATCCTTCCAGCTGTTTACGTTGCCTAAAAATTTCCAGAAATGACTTCCCCTGGTGACAAGTGCACTGGTGACAACGCTTCGGGCCGTAGTTTGTGCACAACTCCTTGGCCTCATACAATTTAAACTAGTTCCTTTTTATCATCGTATCTTATGGAGTAACTAGGACCATTTTAATCACACTATTAGAGCCTAGTGCTTACCTATCTAACCCCTTCATCAACAGGCCCCTGGGACATGTATGCGCTTCCCACTGCATAAGAGAGCTCTGTTTTACTTGGGGTTTTTTAGCCTCTTTTCTCTTTTTCTTGGGGATTGAGGGGCAGGGGGTTTGAGCTAAAAAGATTTAGCTCATACATAGAATAACTCCCTTTTTCCTTCATCAAAAGCAAAGTCTTCAGAGGGCAAAGGTAATCTATTTCCCCCTCTGGACAGGAGACACCCTGGCCAGCTGGTGTCGGCACCAGCACCCCTTGTGGCTGCAGCCAGCACACGTCCTACGTGGCTGCTCTCCCCTCCTCCTGTGCCTCAACTGTTGGCAACTCTGAGGTCAGCAGAGCAGCCAGGGGCAGACGGCTCCAGGTCGCTGGAGAAATCTAGAGAATTCGTCTATTCATTAAAGACTACCCCAATAAATCCTTCTACAAAGAAGGAACCAAAACCTTTCCTTTTGGACCGTGGCCAAGTTCTCATTTTACAGTCAGCAGCACGTCCTGATGCTCTAAAACAGGAACAGTAACTGCACATTTTCCTGTTTTCCCTCTGCAGCTGGACAGCGAGCTCGGTCCCAGAGCCTCACGCCGTCCCCCTCCCCCGGTGCAAACATTTCCCTTTCACTGGGGGCAGAATAAGTTCCATGAAGGACATTCATCTGCATCTGGCCTCTATGCACATCAGCAAGTACAAAAGTAAAGATGTAAAATATCTCCCACAAAGAACACTGAAAGCTGCAAAGCCCTGTGAGTTTCCTTCATCCTGTCCCCAAATCTATCTGTTCTGAAGTGTCACTTTCCTCAGGTAGGTAGTATCAATTCCTCTTAAACCAGTTGCTTTTAACAGTTTTCCCTGAAATGAAATACCATCGTAGCAAGCTGTTACTCCCTCCACAGAGTTGCTGAAAACTGACAACTGAGCTTCAAACACCAGGTTTGGCAAACTCTGGCTACAGAAAACCATTAATCTCACGATGGCATTTTAGAGGTCTCCACAAAATTACATTTCCAAATGAAATAAATCCAGTCTCCCAAACTAGTCTGCTTGGAACAAGGAAACAAACAGCCGGAGACAGCAATGAATTACAAATGGCATGCTAATTACCAGTCTACTTCCAGAAATAGCTGAAGACTGCAGGATTTTTGTTGTTGTTGTTGTTAAAATAACTACAGCCTTTATCCTAGGGTTGGGCAAAAGCATCTGATTTATTCAAATGCTTCAGCTTCTAAACATAATCACATTTATATGTACTTATCTGGGAGGGGAATGATGGAGAGAAACTTCCGAGGGCCCCAGAGACAGCTGTGGGAGGTCAGGGAGAGCTGCCCAGCAGGGACTGGGTGCAACCCTCATCGAATGGAACAGACCCAACCTGATAGTGGGGACTCTCCTGCCTGCCTGCCTGGTGAGAAAGGATGTCCCTGCAGTTTCTTGAGCACCGTGATCACTCACTTCATGGTAGGCGAGTGACAGGCAACGGTGCCAAGACACGTTTACAGAATTTAGATTAGAAGGAACCTTCTTGCCTTCAAGAAACTTACAGTCTGCTAAAGAGAGAAATAGGAAAAAGTGCATGAGTATGACAGAAACGCAGCCACTTTGTGCCACTGTGCTTGGTTCCCTAGGACAAGGCGCCATCCCTCTGCACGTGTGAGCTCAGCTGAAGAGACAAGCCTCCCCAGGGCTCCTATTCGCACTGAGGGTGCAGGGCGTAGCCTACAGGATTTAATTTTAGAATCTGGAGTCAGAGTCCTTTCAGAGAACCATCCCCACCCCAATCCCGCCCCAAGCCCCAGCCTCCTGCCACCTCATTACCCCTCTGAATATGTCACAACTGACCTCCCATCCCCCCTCAAACTCTAGAATGTTCCAGCAGGAAGTCTCCTTCAAGGTCATCTGGTCCAGCACAAGTTCCCCTGGGTTTGAGGGAGCTGTGGGAAAACAGTGTTCTTGGCTCAAATACATTTAGGAAATTCTGGGCTCAACAACACTAAGGTTTTCTTTATTGTAGGGCTTCTCAGCATCTCTAACAAGGAGAAAGCACATTAAGACTCTCCAAGAGAGGAAGTAGTGGGCAGCACCTATAGCCCAGGCTGACCGGGACACCCTTTCCCACCTCCTGACAGCAGTGTTTGCACTGCCAGCCTCAATCTTGCTGGGCACCTACTCCAGCTGGTACTGAGGGTATAAACATGGAAGAGACACATTCCTCAAGGTGCTCACAGCTGAGAATTCAGAGACACTGAAAGGTAAGCTGCTCAAAGTCACGCAACTTGTTACCACCTGGTTTCAGAGCGTGAGCCAGCAGCCAGCTCCAGTTCCTACCTTCTTCCCGCCCACACCCTCAATTATCAGAGGTGTCCGTTCAGCCTTGGAAATGCAAGGCCTCCAGAGAGGAGTCCTCAGCAGCCTGGGCCCCTCGTTAAAATACAGCCTGACCAAATTCCCTCTGCCCACTTGGACCATGCCACTCACTGTTGGCATAACCGCGGAATTCTTCGGCACAGACACCAAGAAAGATGCTGACCTCCCTCGCCCAGCTGCTACTCGTCCTTGTCTCACAGCCGATTCTCACACGCCCACCCCAAGTAAAGGACACAGCTCCAGGTGTCTCTACGGGATAGGCCCAGGAGGAAGAGAGCAGACAATGGCGCTCAATGTGGCACTGGATGCCTCATCACAGGCCTCCCGTGGGGCAGGGGTCATGGTTGACCCCAGGGATGTCATGTCCTTGAGACAAAAGGCCATCAGGGCAGAGCTTGCCCTCTCGTTCCCAGGCCCTACAGAGGGCTGGGGTCCACCCCACCATCTGCTCTGCCTTGAGAGGGGGCCTCACGGCTGGAGTCAGGTGTGGGTGGGAGCGTGGGAAGAGAGGCTGCCTGTCCCTCTCTGCTGTGCTTTGGCAGGCCCCACCTGGGAGAAGGCACATGCTGAACCTCAAAACCACGGCTCTCCAGAGACAAGTGAGGACCGGAAGCTAAGGCCAGGAGGGTGGAATTCCTCAAGAACCAAGACTCGTCAGGCACTGGGCAGAGCCAGTGGGGCTGTGACCACCTGTTGCTAGTTCAGTCACATTCTCCTGGCTGCAGGCATCCTCTGTTCAGACACAGCCAGGAACTCAGCATCGGTGGGCAGCCTTGCAACCAGACCTTCTCCTGAGGGAAGAAGCATCCTCCACACACAAGGGCCCTAAAATACCTATCACCACCAGTGCAGACATCACCACCAGCAGCCATGTGGAAGTCACAAATCTGCTTCCTGAAATTCACCTCTAATTGCCACACCAGCCCGGTCTCCGCACTATAGACTAAAGGCTGCACCACAGAGGGCTTTAGCCTCAAACCCAGGACTGGCTCCAGAGTGCTTGAGTCCCAGCCCCACAGGTGTCGGGCCCTGTCATCTGTCCCTCGGGCTTCCCCTCCTCTGTGGAGGGGAGGGTGCCAGGTGGAGGCCAGGTGAGAAAGGAGCAAGTGCTCCAAAACCGAAACACCAAAAAAAGATTTGAAAATGCTTTTGCTTTGACATGTCAAAAAGGTGCCCCATACGTTTGAAAAGCTCCACTACTTTTATTAAAGTTTATCAACTTCCAGAGAGAGAGCCTGGCCAGCTTTAACCCACAGTCACCCACACCCCTCGCCACCACGGTGTGTGAGTGCAGCCAATTGCACAGGTTGCTCTGATCCAACACTAACCAGGGCCAGTTTATAAAAATAACCCCCCCTTTTCAAAGGAAATCAAATCCCCCCCCTTCTTTTTAACCATGAATGTCACGTAAAATGCCTACATGCCACATAAAATCACGACTCTAAGTGAAGCATTCCCTTCTCAAGTTTCGGAGGGAATGATGAAGGCATCCTGTGCATGTTTCCCCCAAAATTTCAAGAATGGAGTAATTTTGGACAAGCCCATATGGTCAGACTACACATGACTTACTGACTTCTGCTTTCCCAGAGGGTGGCAATGGGGCCCACTGATGGCCCAGAACAATCCCAAGTTGAGGCAGGACGGACTTAAACCAGACTGCAGCATCAGAGCCATACCCCGGAGCTGTTCTGATCAAAGTGCAGTTCTATCCAAGCTCTCAGGCAGGCCCCAGGCCCCTGGACACCTGCCTGGACAGAATGCTCACTTCCCACTGACAAAGGCAGGGGTCCCTGCTGCCTCTGAACCCTGCCCCCAACTCCTGCACCATCCCAACCTGGACCCAGAGCCCTGCCACTGAACAGCAGTGGGGAGGCTGCCCTTCCCAGCCACCTGGCCTCCCGATCACTGTGCCAAGCCTGTCCCCGAGTTGTCCCCCTGGGCCCAAGGCAGGCAGGGCCCATGTTCCACTCAGACTCTGACCACTGCCTGCCCCGTGAGACAGGTCCCTGCTTTCAGTCTGGTCCAAACCCCAGCCCCTGCCCATGTGGCTCATGGTCTGAACCATCAAAGAAAGACCTGTCCATCGCCTTTGACACAACAGGTGGGCCTGGCAGAGACTTTGACATTAGAGTTTAAATATGGGCACCACTATCAAGGGTCCAGATTTTGGAAATGGTGTTTGGATGACTAGAACAGGCACTCCTTTTCCGGCGGGTCCCCATGCCAGCCAGGAGCTCTGGTGAAGAGGGTTGAGTGGTTCTAGCCCCCGCAGGTGCACTACAGGGCAACAGAAAAAGGGCCACGTGACTCTCCAGGGGCAGAAAACACCAAAGGGCACGGTGTCCCTCTACCCTCAGGCACTCACAGCAAAGTCCCCTCCAAACTGCAGAAGCCCCCTGGAGCCCAGACTCATTCAGTCCTGATGCCCCCTGAACATTCTTTCAAGGCATGGCCAACAATGGGGGACAGGGTCTTCTCTTGTCGAAGAGGGTGGTAATTTCCATTCAGACCATGAAGCAAAATGAAAAGTAAATGCACAGGCAAGAACACTAAACAGTAAACAGTGCACCATGAAAGGCTGCCACAGCCAGGCACTTTGAGGAATGATATCTCCCTCAACCCCACAAGAATCCTGCTCATGTGGAAGGTGCCATCTCATTGGGCAGATGGAGAAAATGGAGTGCAGGAAGGGAAGCCACCTGCCCAAGGGCACACAGCAAGCACGAGGTAGGGCCAGAAATCAGGCCAGGGTCTGCCTGCCTCCAGAGCTCAGATGCTTTTCACACAGCTGTGTGATTATGACTTTGTAGAAAACACACATTAAAAAATTTTTGAAAGACTGAAAGGAAATGCACAGAAAGGAAATAGTGGCTGTGTGAGAACACTAAAATCATGGATGACTTTTGTGCTTTAGTTTCTCAATTTTCTTGCTTTTATTATTTTAAATTATATTAAATAATAAAATGTTGTTTATAAGCTGCATGTGTATCAGTGAAAGGGTACCTTCCACTGCTTTTATTACAGTTTCTTTAGAAAACATCATGGGGCCTGTCAGTCATCAGCTCCACTCTCCGACAGGCACGTGGAAGGGGTGCCCCGGGCCCGGACAGCAGACAGGGCCGTGCGACAGGCCCTGGACACTTCCAGCTGGAGCCTTGAATTGGGAGAAGACTTCCCAGAGCTCCCTCCCCTACTTTAGACATGTGGAGGCACATATCAGCTGGGGTCCTGGAATGACAAGGATGAGCAGAATTCCCTGTGCCAACCTGTGCCGGGCACGTAGCATTAAGAAATAAACCCTTTTTGTCGTGAGTCATTTAGATGTCATGTTGTTTCTTACTGCACCATCACCTAGTGCCTGCCATAGGCTGAGCTGTGTCCCTTACCACCAGATTCATATGTTGAAGCCCTAACCCCCGATGTGGCTGTGTTTGGAGAAAGGGCCAACTGAGGTTAAATGAGGTCACAGGGTGGGCCCTGTGGGGCTGGTGTCCTTACAGGACAAGGAAAAGACAACACAGGGTAAGATCTCCCCACCCCGAGTGTGCACAGAGAAGAGGCCATGTGAGGACCAGGGAGAAGGTGGCCGTCCACAAGCCTAGGAGAGAGGCCTCACCAGAAACCAATCCTGACAGCACCTTGATCTTAGACTTCAAGCCTCCAGATTTGAGGGAAAATAAATTTATATTGTTTAAGCCACCCAGTCTGTATTTTGTTAGGGCCAGCCCTAGAAGATTAATACATCTAAGCCTATCCTGACAGAGGACCCTAAAACATTACACAAGCTTATGCTTAAGAATTATAGCAGGCCAGGTGTGGTGGCTCACGCCTGTAATCCTAGCACTCTGGGAGGCTGAGGCAGGAAGGTCACTTGAGGTCAGGAGTTTGAGACCAGCCTGAGCAAGAGCGAAACCCCATCCCTACAAAAAATAGAAAAAATTAGCTAGGCATTGTGGGACGTGCCTGTAGTCCCAGCTACTCAGGAGGCTGAGGCACGAGGATGTCTTAAGCCCAGATGTTTGAGTTTGCAGTGAGCTATGATGACACCACTGCACCCTAGCCAGGGTGACAGAGCAAGACCCTGTCTCAAAAAAAAAAAGAATTACAGCACAGTTTGATTGGGGGTTACATCTTGCAAAGCAGAAGTAATCTACTGCTTTCTATTCCTACTACACTACAATGGGTCATGCCACCTTTCCTGTTGGCCTAAGTCCACATGGCACTTGTGAGACTGAGCTGGAGGGACACAGGGGAGACACCCAGCAGGACACAGGAGCCCTTAGCAGAAAAGGCAAAGCACTGGCTCTGCTCCTGTCTCCATACCTGGCCACCCATGCAACCCTGCGCAAGGCACTCTGCCTCTCTGGGCTTCAGGTTTTCTCTTTGTACAATGCAAAAGGGGGTATCAATGATTTTTCAGGGTATTTGGGTTCCAAAACACCAACTTCATGAATTCTACCTTTGTCAGTGCACAGTGCTCAATCTCTCACACAAAACATCAAAATTCTTTTTGCATGATCATTAAAAGCATACATATGAAAATATACATTATAGTTTGTTTCTATTGGGGAAAGACTTATAGCCTTATAGGAATATGTATAGTTAAACAACAGCAGCTATGCTACTTGTTCCAGGTATTTAAGAACATGTATTACCTGAAACAAAAACATAACGATACTTTTCCCATTTGGAAGTCACCAGACCACCACCATTGTATTTAGGTTATTAAGTATGAAATGTCCAATTTCCTTAAGTACTAAGTTTGACAGTTAATATCTGTGACATTACACTATGACACTTCTTGTTTTATTTTTATTGTAAATGTACATCCCCATTCTTTCAAACACATGTTTTGACTTGTGATTATCTTTCAAATTTTTTTAGAACAATTTTTGGACAACCATAGGTAAGTCAAAAATTGGTATTATTTTCAAATATGAGTTCCGCGATAAAACCAATACAACACAGCTCAAAATATCAATGAAGTGTTTGGAAAGGATGTGGCTAATGAACACACAGTATGTTGATGGTTTAAAAAGTTCTGTTCTGGTAATTTTAATCTTAAAAATGAGCCATGTGGACGACCTGAGACCAAGGGGGATAATGATAAACTAACAACTGTAGTGGAAGTGAATTCATCTCAACCTGTGCATAAATTAACAAGATTTGACGTTACTGTTCCAACAGTATTAGATCATTTAATACAAATCAACAAGGTAAAGAAGCTGGACAGATGGGTACTACATAAATTAAAAGTCAAAAGAAAAATCGTCTCAAAAGTTGCCTCTCTTTGCTGTCATGACATAAAGGCAAACCATTTCTACACCGTATTGTTAGGTGTGATTAAAAAATAGATTCTTTTTGACAATCACAAGTGTTTGGCACAATGACTGGATAAAGATAAAGTGCTGCAACATAATCCAAAACCAAATATTCATCAAAAAAAGCTAATGGTGTCTGTTTGGTGGTCCAGCACTGGTATTATCCACTACAGCTTCATGAAACCTGGTCAATCAATTACCGTGGATGTCTGCCGCAACCAACTGGAGGAAATGATGAGGATATTTGCGATTAAGCAGCCGAGACTGGTCAATAGAGACAGGCCAACCCTCTTGCAAGACTACACTTGACCACATGTTGTGCAAACAACGCTACTCAAACTACAGCGGCTGGACTTAGAAACTCTCTGTCATCCATCGTATTCACCAGACCTTGCACCAACTGACTACCACTTCTTCCAGGCTTTGGACCACTTCTTGCAAGGAAAAATATTCAATTCTCAACAAGCTGTGGAAAACGCCTTTCGAGATTTCATCACCACTCGCTCTCCAGACTTCTTTGCTGCTGGCATAAACAAGCTACTGTTAAGATGACAAAACTGTGTTGATAGTTTAGGTGCATACTTTGATTAATTGTACTGCTTCTTGTTTGAGATATAATAAGCTACATTTTTGATTTGAAATCAGACATTTCATATTTAATGACCTAAAATAGCTCACTTAGTATATGATGCATGACATTTCAAGTTGCCAGTTGATCCTTTAAAATTCATTCTACTTCTTCTATGGGTTTAAGCCTGTGTACAAGCTCTTTGGATCTGGGAAGCTATGTTTAATGTTATTAGTAATACCGAGTGATATGCATAACACAGCTGGGCCGACTGTGAGCAGATGGCCAGGAAGCCCAGTGCCCACACCAGCTTCCAAATGCAGGAGCCGCTGGCTTTCCCTGAGCCCAGGCGCAGTGTGACTCCACACGTGTAACTGATAAGGGGATGACTCTGCAGAAGGAACCACCCAGAAGAATCAGCTTTGAGGTCTCCCTAGTCACCAGGTCCAAGCACAGCTTTCCAGGATGTGGGCACATTATGCAAGAATATGCATGTCGGTGTGCCAAAGGCAAGCCCTTGTGGGAGGGAAAATTCCAAGCAAGAGAGAAAATATCCTCAGTTTCTACGAAGTCCAGATGCCAAGAAGGGGTCTCACTACTGCTGAAATTCTTGTTTAAGCAACTTCTCTTAGGAACAATGTTGGTTCAATTCCTCGGTCTGCAAACAAAGATTCCACGATTCATTTCTTTCAGGGCAAGAAGAGCTGACCTTTGAATCAAATGCCTGGCCCTTGTTGTGCTTGACTGCTAAGAACCATTTACACAGGTCCCTAGACCTGAGCAACAGTTCCCAATGTGCCCTTTGTTCCTGAACACTTTCTAATGACAGGATCCATTTTTATGTTCATTTGAGAGTACTGACAATCTCTCAGCCATTCCATATAGAAGCAAACTAAAAAGATAACCATTTTTTTACTGTTCTATACAATGGGCTGGCACTCGAACAGGTAGTTAGGCTGTCCTAACATCAAGTATAATGTAAAAAGTGCGCGACCAGAATTTTCCTAGCGAGTATTAAAACTCTCATTTTTAACTGGCCCCACAACATCTTCTGTCCTCCACCCACATCCACCAGTGCAGGGTCCGCTCTAGAAGGGCCCCAGCTTTAGGGAAGAGCTCACTCCACAGCCCTACCTCGGAGGAAGGCTGTGTCCTGAGGCAGGTCATGTCACCTCTCTGAAGTCCATTTTCTCACTTGTAATTGAACGGTTTTAATCATGTAAGATAGCTTTGGTCCCTTTCAGTTCTAAAGAGAAAGATATAACTTGCTCTTCTAGAATAACAGCTTTATTTTAAGCCACCACAGACCTCATCCTTTTGATGACAAAAATGTCTTGCTCTGTATTCAGGTTGAGTGATTAAGCCTTTAAATAAGAGGCTGTTTGTTGTCATCATTACTCGCGAAAGCTGTTCTGGTCAGTGCTTCCGGTGCGCTCCCAGCCCACAGGTGCTGCAAAGTGACAGCCTCCCCGGCCACCATGGGCAGAAACTACACTTAATGTGGACGGTTCTCAGCTTACTTCATAGAATTACACTTACACAGCCAGAGGTTAAAAGGAGAACCACTAGGACAAATCTGTCATTCCAACCTCAGAAATAATTTAGCATAAATTTAGAGAGAGCTTCCACTGATCCAGGACTAAAGTGCTCTGGCCCACACGAGCCTGAGGGCCTGACTCCTGTAGGGTCTCTGCAGAAGACCTGCCTAGCTTCAGACCACGCCAGTAACAAGGGATTTTCTGGAACTTAAAACAAGGTGAAAGGCAGCATTTAAAAAAAAGCTTTAATGTAAATTTTAAAGTAGCTTCAAAAGGTGACCAGTGGAGGTGACAATGATGAGGTGATACTAAAAATTCACATGCAGCATGAAAGAACGGAGAAGGAGAGGGATGTTTACCCAAGACTTCTTACTTAGGGAGGCAGCCAGACTTTTTAAAAGTAAAAAGTATTCTAAAGTTATGCACCATAGATAACTGTTCTCTCCCATTACCCCTTCTGTGGTGGCAACACAGAAGGGCTGGTGTGATGTGATATTCTTGTGCAGCTCTGACACTGCCCAGCAAGCTGGCTTGGGTGTGGCTGGCATAGATTCGCGTAACTTCTACGAGTAGGTGTTTGCTTCATGCATCGCAACTTAATTAAATGGTTTCAGTATCTGTTCAAAGATGGCAGAGGGGAAACAAAAGCCATAAAGTAATCACAGTCAAATACTACTGACTTAGAGAAAACACACAAACACATACACTCACATAGCAGATCACGACAGTCTGTCTCCATGGCTCTAGGTTCCCAGCAGCAACCTAGAAATACTGTCTCCTCTCCTCTTGCCCCACCCTCGCTAAATTAGAGGCCTCAGAAGGCGCATAAAACTGAATTATAAGGAATGCCAACCCATGCTCCAATGCTTCAAAGACTGTCAAAAACTCTGTAACTTGGCCAGGATCTCAACCAGGGATTTCAAGTTTATGTTTTCATCATGTGTCCACCTTAAAAGTTAAGATGTCACTGCATTCCTGGGACACGGGGCCGAGTTCCAGAACCAAAGCTCTCCTGCCTCAGGAGCGCCCTCTCAACAACCCCACATTGCCCTGCTCATCCTTCTGTTCCCGGGTGTTCCCCGGATTGCAAAAGTGCTAGATCTCTCTGCAACGGCCTTTGGACAAGGGGCAGCAAATGAAAGACCTTTTATCAGGACGCTGATCTCCCACCAAGTAGAAGGCCGCTTACTGCAAAATAAATCCTCCAGAAACCATGTGCTGCCCAGTCGAGTGGAGAAAGCAGAAACCAAGAAGACTCCCCTTCACCCTCGCGCTACTCAGTCAGTTGCGGGGCCCCGTCAAGCTTCAGTTTCTCCACCAGGAGGCATGATCTGTAAAGGTTTTCAACGTTTCCATTCTAAATTCCAGAGTAGAACTGGGCATGACCCCGAAAGCATCCTCTCTCCTTTCCCAAAATGTACTGGAAATGTTTCGTTTCGTAGGTTACTGTAAAGGGTAGCCCACAGCCTAAAGACTAGACAATGTCTAGAATCTTTCTAGATGCTAAAAATATCTCACAACGCAAATGCTCCTGACCTACACTCATCTCAAGCCACATGATCATCTGAATTAAGAGGGAGAAAGTGACAGGAGTAGAGTGTGAATCACAGGATCACAAATACACCCAGAGCACACCCAGAAATAACGTCCGCAGCCAACCCACAGGCAATCCATGTCACATCAAGGTGCCCCCAACGTTGCTGTTCGCCACGTGCTACTGAAGCACCACCACAATAAATGAAGAAAAAAATCAGGCCTTCAGAAACGCTCTATCATTTCCTCCATCCACCCTGCCATTCAAACAGCTGGCAAGCTCCCTGAGGCAGGGAACTTCTGAATCCCACTGCACTCCCTTGTCACCCACTTGGAATGGCACACAACAAATGCACAGAGGCTGACTACACTAAAAACACCCAATGTCTAGCACTTATTTTTGGTAGGCTAGAGGAAAATTTTTGTTTTATTGGGACATTTTCCAAAATCTCATCAGACTGGCTCAAAAGTAACCTAATCGGTGAGCCCAACAGATTTCAGGGCAGTGCTTCCCTGGTACCCAGGACACTCCCTGTGCTGTGGCATCTGCTTGAATACCCCAGCAATCTCAAGCATAAAAAGTACAATTAAAAAGAAATGTTAAAGAATGCTGGAGAAAATTATATTGGTCATGAGGTGGCATATCTTAATTCCACAGAAACACTGCTTTGTTAAAATTCAGGAGTTTGGGGGGTTTTGTTTTGTTTTGTCTTGTTTAGAGACAGGGTCTGGCTCTGTCGCCCAGGCTGGAGTGCAGTGGTACAATTATAGCTCACTGCAGCCTCCAACTCCTGGGCTCAAGTGATCCTCCTGCCTCAGCCTCCCGAGTAGCTGGGACTACAGGTGCGTGCCATCAAGCTTGGCTGACTTTTTTATTTTTATTTTTTATAGAAACCAGGTCTCACTACTCTGCCCAGTCTTATCTTGAACTCCTGGCCTCAAGCAATCCTCTAGCCTCAGACTCCCAAAGTGCTGGGATTACTGGCACATGCCACCATGGCCAGCCAAAATTCAGGAGTTTTTAAAGATAGATCACACTTACACTGAATAAGACCCTCATTGTTCCTGAGAGTCTTACAATCTTGCTGAGGTTTGGAAAACGTTGGCTGTGATCGGGACAGGCCAGTCTGCAGAGCTTACGTGGTGAGAACACAGGGCTGAGCCCGTGATGAGGTGAAGGGTGCTCCTGACACCCAGAGAGCCGGCCGGGTCCCACAGCTCCCTCTACACCCTCTGCAAGCACAGCCAAGTTATCGTGCTGTCTGTGCCTCAGCTTCCTCAACTGTACACTTCAATTTGCATAAGGCTTTTGCTAGGACCAACATTTTATGGTTCCAATCAACAATACTCAACAATTATGTACTGGATACATAAGGGAATGAGTGAGTGACTTTACAAACCAACCACTGATTTTGCCTTCTGACACCCCTCCTGGAGGCAGAGCGCTTTGCTGCTGATTATGTCATTTGTCATGTTGTTCTCTGGAGCATGACAGATTGAGCCTCAGTCTGAGAGGCGTAAAGACGTCAGCACACACAGGCTGGCTGAGGGGAAGGAGAGGTGGAGTGGATCCAGATACAACTATTCAGATATACTCACTTGAGCGGTTCCTTTGCTGTGACTCAGAGGCCCAAACCATCCAGTCTTGATAAACAGTTTGGCTTAGTTTTGTTTAGTTTTTTTATTGCCCTTAAACTGAGAAAATACCTCAGAATTCAGTTAGCCTCAGGAAATTAAAATCCTCATGTGTCACAGCAGAAGGGCTGGCTTGGGCCCCATGTGGGGCTGGCCACCTCCCAGCAAGCCAAGGTGCAGGCCCTGTTTCCTTCTCTGTGTTGCCTTTAAAAGCTGAAGGTTCCCACATCTCCTTCGGAAAAACAGCCACACCTTGTCTGCGGTTTGAGTTTTTCCCGGGTGCATCCTCAAAATCTTGGCTTAACAAACCTCCATTGATGGAGATTTTTTGCCTCAGTCACTTATTTGGGTTGACGATTATAATAATTCCCTTTCCACCTTCTTCATGGAATAGAGTGATCACCATGGAGAGAACGGTAATAGTATCTGGCCATTTATCTGATGGCTTTTAGGTCTATATGAGATTTTATAAATCCCTAAAACCTCAAATTATTAAACTAAAACTAGTTATGCAGGTACATTTTGCCTTAATCTCTACGCCACCTGTGAGATAAGGATTTTAACATTTTTCTCTGTATCAAACCAATGTCATCAGCATTTCTTTAATTGGTCTTCCATTAATTATTCTCAATTGCAGGAAGTTTACATTAATTACTAGCATTTTCTCTGAAATAAATACTCAATTACCAGATTTTAACTTGGATTAAGTCCACCCCTTATAAGTGTTTCTCTCTCCACTCACCCACACTAAGTCCTCATATAATCAGAATAGTAGAGTAATAAGAATTTGGAGGCCAGGCACAGTGGCTCACGCCTGTAATCCTAGCACTTTGGGAGGCTGAGGCTGGAGGATTGCTTGAGGCCAGGAGTTCGAGACCAGCCTGGGCAACACAGCAAGACCCCATCTCTACGAAACATTTTTTAAAAAGAAAGGAATTTGGGCACCCATCCATACCATGAGGGCAGACAGTGCAGAAGGATGAATGTGCCTGCTTGGCGGGGTTGAGCCATCACAATCAGGGCATGAGACAAGATGAGCGTGCATGGGCCAAGAGTCAATTACTTATCCAAAGAATATGCCACCCCTTCATCCACCTTCCAAAGGGAAGCACAGGGTTATTTCTCACATCTCTTTATCACATACAACCCAGGAGAAACAGAATGCAAACCCATTTTTATCTATATGACCTTTTGTCATGTAGTAATAAAGTAATATTCAGTAAAATGCATTTGTGAAGAAGGCTGATTATAAGGCCTTTGAGTGTTCCCAATTTCATTAAATATGAAATGTTCAATTTTGAATCAAAAGTGTAGTTTATTATATCTCAAACAAGAAGCAGTACAATTAATCAAAGTATGTGTCTAAACTATCAACACAGTTTTGCCATCTTAACGGTAGCTTATTTAAGCCAGCGTCAAGATGACTGGAGAGCAGTGGCATGAATCTCAAAGTATTTTCCCGCTTGTTGAGAATTGCAATTTTTCCTTGCAAGAAGTGGCCCAAAGCTGGAAGGGTAGTAATTGTGAGTGCAGGTCTGTAAATACCTAGTGATGACAGGAGTTCCGAGTCCGCTTGGTAGTTGTAGACCGTTGTTGGGGACTGTGGTCCAGTGTTGCCTGCTAGAGGACTGGCCTGTTCTATTCACAATTTCACTGCTTATCAACAAGATCCTCATCATTTCATCAATTGGTTGCAGTAATATCTGCTGTAATCGACTGACCAGGTTTCATGAAGCTGTAGTGGATATGACCAGTGCTGGACCACCCAATAACCACCATTAACTTTTTTTGATGAATATTTATTGACTGTTTTCATTCACCACTTCATCTTTACCAAACCCTTGTGCTGAACACTTGCGATTGCTCAAATAGAATCCCATTTCATCACATAACAATGTACAAATAGGTTCACCTATGTACAGGACAGCAAAAAAAAGCAAGCTTCGGACAATTTCTTTTCGACACTGTTTAATTCCACACGGTACCCTCATCCGCTTCTTTACTTGCTGATTTGTTCACATGGTCCAATATTGTTGGAATAGTAACATCAACCTTGCTGCTAATTCATGTGTAGGTTGAGATGGATTCACTTCCACTACAGCTTTCAGCTCATCATTATCCACCTTGGCCTCAGGTCACCCACGTGGCTCATTTTCAAGACTAAAACCACCAGAATGGAACTTCTCACCAATTCGACGTTACTGTGCATTCATTAGCACATCCTCCCCAACACTTTGCGACAATTTTGAGCTGTCTGTGCTGCATTGGTTCCACAATGGAACTCATATTCGAAAATAACACAAATTTTTGACTTATCCATGGTTTCACAAAAATTGCTCCCCAAAAAAAATGCAAATGATAATCACAAGCCAAAACGTGCATTTGCAAGACTGAGGATGTACCTTCACAATAAAAATAAAAGAAGAAGTGTCAAAGTAAAATGTTGGAGGTAGCAGCTGTCAAACTTAGTACTTAAGGAAATTGGACATTACATACATAATAACCTACAAAAACATCGACAGTGAAATCCTTCTAATTGCATGAGAAATGGGGTGAAATTCTTAAAAGTAATCCCAAGTAATTACAGGCAGAAGACAAGATATGACATCAGAGGACTGTGAAACCAGAGGTTCACTGGACAAATTGAACCAAATTGAAGGTTGGCTGCAATATGCACTAATTTAGGTCACTGTTTTTTGAGATGATACATACCGACATCTTAGTACCCCTCACTGTATCTTATAGTAAGATATACCAAGGTATTTGCAGACTTGACATGTTCTTTGGAGGCCTGCTCTCTTATTTGTTCTATATCATATCCTGTGGGTGATCGTGCCACATGCTGGTGACCCCAAATCTCCACCTGTAGTCATGACTTCCCCTAGCCTCAGACCGTTGTTTGGCTCATCTCTAGCCACTTCCCCACAGATGTCCTGCAGGCACGTTGAGCCATGGGGTCTCAGTCCAGACTCACTGTCCCCCCCTAAGTGAGCTCCCCTTCCTAGGCCACCTGTCGCTGCTCATACCATCTTCCCTTTACCCAAGACCAAAGCCTGGAAGTCACTCTGCAATCCCCCTCTGCCCTGCCTTCCCTCCACATTCCATCAGTCAGCACGCAGTGCCTCTGCCCCGGCCATCTTCTCTGTCCCTGCTGCTGCCTCGGGTCACACCCTGTCCCCTCTGGCCTCTTCAATGTCCTTCCTGACAGGGCTTCTCAGCTCTTGTCTCTCCCCCTCCACTTGCTCCTACCCTTGGCCACCAGACTCAACTTCCTAAGCACATATCTAATGACACCATCTTCCCTGGAAAGCCCTCAATGTCTCCCCACACCCTACAGGACCATCTATGCACAGCATTCAAATACCTTATGGTTTGGCCCCAACTTTCTTTTCCAACTTTATCTCTGCCTCTTGCCTCCCTTCCCAAGCACCCTACTACAGCAGCACTTGCTCTTCCTCTAACATGCTGTTCCCCTCCGCACACACGTTCCTCTGTGTGAGTCTCTCCCTGTGCTCAGCATGCTCTCTCCTTACTTTCACCCACCTAGAAAATGCCAGTTCATGCTTCAAGACCCACCTCAAAGGCCACCACCTTCGTGAGCACATCTACAAATCTCCCCAGGCAGGTCTTCACGGATATCTCTGCTGGGGATCCCCTCAGCATGGCGGGCTCAGCTATGGCCACGGGTATACCGTGGGTCTCCTCCAGCAGACCAGGAGCTCCCTGCGGAAGGTAGGGCCTGCTCCCCATTTGTCCTTGAGCAAAGTCCCCTGCAAAGTGCCCGGCACACAGCTGGAGCTCTGTACTTGTGTGTTAAAGATAAATTTTACCACGAAAATAAGGACTACAACAGCGGGTTGCAGTCCTTCTTATTTTCCTACTGCTCCCTCAAGCAAAAGCTTCTTTGTCTCAGTGACTTATTATAAGTAACTCCACGTACTTTAGAAAGCCAGGGTTTGCCCAAATTGAGACATCTCTATCCTCTCACAGGTGATGCTTTATTTCTCGATTTGATGCGGCACTTCAGGCATGAAAAAAAGGGAGGCCACTGGGGAGGCTCGTAAGGGTCTGAGCTGCCTCACCACGCAGAAGGCGATGCAATGATTTGATACCGTGCATTTAACACGCATATGATTGTGAGTCATTCCACTAAGAACAAGGCAGAATTCTTATCATAAATAATGTATTATTATCCTTAAAAGGTCACAGTTAAGATTTTTCCAATTTTCAGGAAAAATATGAATTTGACCAGGAAATTTCCCATTTTTCCATTTCTTCACCTTTCCTGACCATCTCTGCCATAACAGCCCTAATAACACAAGAGCAACGTGCGTGCCAATGGCTTATTTCTGGAAGTTGGTTATCTGGCCCCACCAGAAGTCTTGTCTTGAGAATAATGTCTCACCTGGAAACACGTACTGGGTGAAACACGCCACTTTTTATGCCTCTACTGATATCAATCACCTCCACCACAGAGCGCGGCCTCACTGCCACTCGGGCATTCACTTCCCTGTAGCTGGTTCACATATGCAAATCTCACCGTTTCAAGCGGATCACCTCCACACTTCAGCATGCCCTTCTTTTGGATTCCCAGTGGTGTCTAGTTGGGGAGTGTGCTTTCAAAAAGTAAGTCTCGGAAGTTTAATTTTTTTTAAAAAAATGAGGATACCCAAAAGAACTGACAGCAAAGACTCCAGGTGACATCTGGACACCCATGTTCACAGCAGCATTATTCACAGTCGCCAAAAGCTGAAAGCACCCCAAGTGTCCACCAACAAATGAATGGATAAACAAGACACAGTATATAAATACAATGGAAAATTATTCAGCCTTAAAAAGGAAGGAAATTTTGACACATGCTACAGTACGAAGGAACCTTGAGGACACTATGCTGAGTGAAATAAGCCAGTCACAAGGAGACAAGTCAGGTACCTTACGACTGTGGTTCCCAATCCCCCGGCTGCAGACTAGTACTGGTCCATAGCCTGTTAGGGACTGGGCCACAGAGCTCCGCTGCCCCCACCCCCACCCTGGTCTGTGGAAAAATTGTCTTCCATGAAACTTAGGAACCTGGGGTGGGGAGCCGCAGAGCAGGAGGTGAGCAGCACATGAGCAAGCGAGCAAAGCTGCATCTGTATTTACAGCCGCTCCCCATCGCTCACATCACTGCCTGAGCTGCCCCACAACCCCTGTCCATGGAAAAATTGTCTTCCATGAAACTGGTCCCTGGTGCCAAAAAGGTTGGGGACCACTGCCTTATGAGGTACCTAGAACAGTCAAATTCATAGAGACAGAAAACAGAACGGCGGCTGTGAGGGGCTGGAGGGGGAATGAGGAATTGGTGTTTAACGGGTACAGAGTTTCAGTTTTGCAAGATGAACAGAGTTCTGGAGATGGGTGGTGGTGATGGCTGCATGACAGTGTAAATGTACTTACTGCCACTGAACTGTACACTTAGAAGTGGTTAAAACATACTGTTTTCCATCGTGGCTGAACCATTTTACATTTCCACCAGCAATACACAGGTGTTCCAATGTCTCCATGTTATGTATATTTTACCACAATTTTTTTTAAAAAGGAGGAACAGAAAGTTCGAGAAACAATGAAAGATCAAAAAAGGTAAGCGCTTAACTATCACAATATTCACTAAGTGATGATAGGTTCTTTTCATGATGACTCAGAAGCACCATGTATCCTCCAAAGCACCAAAAAATATTTCACAAACCCACCTGGACACGTGGAACAACTTTTTCTCAAATGATTCAAGAATATCAGCACATTTTCTCATTTTTATGAAATTGGAGGGTACACAGCAATGAAGGGCGAGGTGAGGAGGCATGTGGACCACAGAAGCAGGCCCCTGCCGTGGCATTTTACCGGGTAAATGCAACTCAACCAAAGTCTAGAAATAAAGTCAAAAGCATCATCATGCTTGGAATATAACGGCACAGGTAATGTCAGCAAAATAGAATAGAACCTGCAAAGCAGGGAACAGCTTTGGAACTTTTAAAAAGCAAATGTAGACTTGGGTGACAGAGCATTTAGGACGAGTCCTCCCCACCCAAATGCCCCATCTCCGATGTCCGGTCTTTACACTCTGCTCTGGAAGACCAGGAGGAGTGGTCCTGGCTTCCTTGCTCATCCAACTACATTTGTGGACTCAAGAGAAAAACTCTGTTCCTACATGGACCACGTGGCCACATAGTGTGAGCCCTACTCCTGACCTCTCCCTCCAACATGATCGCTTGGCAGCTGCACTGCTATGCATTTGCAAATGATCTGTACACCTCTTCTGTGATCTTGCCTCCCAACCATGACTGGCCCCGTCCAAGCTACAGTGCGCTGTGAAAGCTGAGATGAAGAACATGCCTGAGGTTTCCTCCTGGGTCATCTGGACAAGCGCATGGCCTTGACTTCCCTACCACAACCCCCCTGGGTTCCAAGAAAGACATGCAGAAAAATTCGGGGGACCACACAAACCAGATCCCAGGAAAAGGAGGAGGAAGCCGTTTATTAATTGTCAGGCTGAGCCCAGCCAGACCCCAGACCCCTTGTGCACAGCAGGCACCTCTCCCCAGCACTGAGCTTGCAAAATTAACCCAGCACCGCCCGGCAGCCTTCGGCAGAAATTACACCCAACACTAAATCAAATATTATATGATGTTCAAGAAGAAAGCCTACAAAGAAAAGGCCCAGCTGACACCTGCAACAGTCCCCTCTTGTGTTGTTAAGTTACACAACTGATAACCGAATCCTCCCCCCTCCTCCGCCAGTGTCACCCTCTGCCCACTCATGACACCTCCAACCCAACCATCATTAAAATGACTTCTCTAAGTCACATGAACTGCACACCTTGTGCCTCACCGCAAAGGCTCTTAACTTTTGCTGGAGGCTAGACCATTCCTAGAACCCATCAAAGCCCTGGCATTCTCCCCTGGAACAGGCTCTATTTCAAGGAATTCACAGATGCCTCTGGTCCCCCAAGGGCTAAAAAACTGTGTCCCACTGGTCATCTCCTTCACATTTCCTTTCTGCTTTGAATTTGAGAAGAACTCAGCAACCTACCACCATTTGCAAGAATTATGTAACTAACAAATCGAAAGCAAGAATCCCTAAGGGCCCCTTTTGGAAGTGGGACCCGTGTGTCCCACTGGCATCAAGACTTCAAGAGGAGGGCATCTCACATAGGCTCAAGAGGACAGGCTGGCACGCAGCATTGAGGACACCCCTCCCCGTGACTGCCCTCACAGATGCTCCAATGTGACTTTATGGGCACTGCTGAGACTCAGTCTGTTACAACTGGCTTCAGCCGCCACAGGCCAGACATCACAAGAACCTGACCTTGGCAGACCACATTTTACACTTGAGTGCCGTTCATCCGGGTGACACTGAGTGAGGGGCAGGGAGGCAGGAAGACAGACAGTGGAGGTGCTGGGGCATGCTGCCTGGCACTGCAGAAGCCACCTCACCCTCACAGAGAGACCAAACCCATAAAGCCAAATTTTCGAGCTGCTGCTGAGAAGCCCATAAAAAGCAATGCTATTTCTAACCTCCCGCACCATGGAACACACATGCCACCAAGCAACCCAGAATCTCTGAAAGGTTTATTTTTACACTCTTTTTCCCACACCCCACACCCTAACCTCCCCCACAAAATTTTTAGGTGGAAAATTTGCTAGCCTTTTAGCAGTTTGATTACTGTGCTAGGCATCAACTGATGAAGCTGCTAGCACACCTGAGTTTTAAAGCAAATATGAAGGTGTTTTTCTGATACGATTCTGCATATCTACTGGATGAGAAAATAATATAATCTAATCATAGAAGGGCAGAATCCAACAAACAAGCTGAGAAAATTCCCCCCAAGTTCCCAGGCCACAGACAGAGTGACAGAGGTAACAAGTTCCTTTGTGCAACCTCTAAGACTGATGTCCCACCTGCGGCCTTCCTCTCTGCACCACTGGCTTTCTCTAACCCAACCTGTGACACGGGCACGAAGCATCCCTGACACCCATGCTGTGTTTCTGACTTTCTCAGTGCCACTCTTGACCCTAAAGTTGACGGATATGGGGGATGGGCAGGGGGAGCTCTGCAGACAGAGCACCTGCAGCAGGGAAAGAAGCTGGGCAGGGAGGGAGGAAGGGGGGGGGCCCGAACAGGCCTGAAGAACACAGAAGCTCTTTGGAAGCCAAAATAACCCTGACTTGTGCACATGGGATCCATCCCAGGACGCCTGGCACTGGCAGCCTTGGCGTCACTTCCTGGACAGCCACCCAGGAGGTGAGCAAAGGCTCTGACCAGCCACTGCCCAGCTTCTCACCCAGACAGGAAACCTTTGGGCAGCCTCTGCGTGAATCTAACTTTAAGGCAGAGTTTAAATCCTCCTTCAGGTCAGAGAGCCCCCAGCACAAGATGGTCATTTACATCACAGCTCCCATTGTTTTTGTTTGACCACGTTTTAAAGACTTAACCTGTTTTGTTATACAGTGCCAGAGATCACTTCATACATATATCTGGTGAAAATAAACGCGACTCGATTTAGCAGTGTGGCCAGCAGGGACTTACATTCAAAAGTAATGACTGCTTCTCCCTGCACTAGTGATCCTCTTGGATTTAACCTTAAAAAGTTTAAATTGAACACAAAGACAGGAAGTTCAAGTTAGGGGTGCCTCACCTGGGTCTAAGGCTATTTTCTAATTGCCCAGCATCTCTTCGTTTGCACCCTAGTCCTCCCCACCTCCTTTGGATCCCTCATGGGCCTTGAACCTTCCCCAGCCAGACTCAAGTCTGAGGACGTTAGGACACAGTGCCAGGAACTTGAGTGAACAACTCCAGCACCTACAGCCCCGTGGCTTTGTGCTTACCCAAGTTGGCAGCACTCCACCATGCCTGGCACGAACACGACGCCTTGTGAACTTCTGCAGCAAACATCCTTAGTCCTGAAAGAAAACAAAGCTCGGGGCCTCTGCTGCCTTCCTCCAATCCTCCCCGCTCATGGCCCCTGGGTAAGCTCTAGCATTAGGACGGAGGATAACAACCGACACTTTGCTGAGCTCCCACGGTGCACTGAATGCTGAACTAGGCATCTTCAAAATAATCTTGCCAGGTAAATATTATCCTATTTAAAGGTGAGAAAAACTGAGACTCAGAGGTGGTTAGGACTTGCCAGGGTAACAAAGTGAATACAAGTGGTCAGGCCAGACTCCAAGCCAAAGTCTATGTCTTCTGACTACCCTGACCAGTGTGATATGGCAAAGGGCATACGTCTTCATATTCACCAAAGAGGCGAAATTTAAAAACACATTTAAGAACAACCTAAACCGCACTTTAAAACCAAGTCCAAATAAATATGCCATACAGGAAGACAGGAACATCCGCAGTTAATGCAAAACCTCCTTGGGCCTTCCCAGGCAAGCAGACAGAGCTGGGAGAGGTAATGCCACCTGTCCATTTCTCAGCACTTAGGAATGTCTCACAGTCCAGCTGTGAGCTGTTTCAGGGACAAAATTTTACAAGTAACAGAGCAAATATAAATTCCAGGACAGTCAGCTGCAAAAACCTATTTTAGAGGTGTGAAAGTTCTTACACCTCACAATCTAAGTCTGTGCTTGAAAATTACCCGTGATGCACGAAGACACACGCAGTTCTGCAGAAGACAGTGATCTGTCCTTCAACCACCCTGCTATTTGGGAGCTTTGTATTTAATTTAAAATCCACATACAGTACTGCAGTCAAGAAAAAGTTTTCCATTACCAGTTTTGAAAGTTGCTTAAAACAGCTGACGAATGAGGGAACCCCATCTGATGGGGAGATCAGATATTTACATAATTTGCAAGAATTATTTCTACTTTTGCCAAAATGTTGTAAATCAAGTCTCACAGTCTTTAGGGGCATAGTCCAGTGGTGCGATCAGTTACCAAGTAAAACTCGACTTGAAGCCAGTATCAGTTTTTGGTGGGTCAATTCAATGGGGACTGTATTGGAGATGCTGAAAGAGAAACTGAACTGCACCCACATTTTCACCCACCCTGGCAGAAATGAGTTGCAGCCTCCCACTCTGAGCTGGCGGTGAGGATGTCAAATTGTGGGAAATAGTGCAAGTCATCCGCACTCGCCAAGTCAGCGAAGACAAGGCATTCTCAAGCACCGTGCTGTTCCGTCAGGTGAATCCAGGGAGTACACAGACGATGATGAGTATCTCAGCAGTCACTGAACATCCTGAGGTGCATGGCCTGGGCGCTCCCCAGGGAAGCTCACTACCCACCCTGTGGGGGCCGGTCGTATGGGCTCCACGTTTCAGATACCTGATCGTGAAATCCACTCAGGAAAGGAACACATAAGAACTGCGTTCAACTCAGCAACACAGAGGAATTGCACTTGACATTGAATCAGAACGTGGACTGTGTTATGTAATGTGTGCTTTTAGCACACACAATTTTAGGAAGGTTCCAAACTGCGAAAGGTCCATTAAATTCAAGCGTCTGTGTGCCTCAGTGAGGAAGCTCGTTAAATCCTTCCTGATTCTCCTCTAATCAGGAAGATTCTCCTTGTCTAATTCCAACAGCAACCATAAATAATAAGGCCTGGATATGCTCTGAGAGCCTCTGGGGGATCTTCATCAATTCATCTCACTTGACAAAAGTTTAGTGAACTCCTCTGACATACCAGGCACTGTTCTAGACCTGGAGAAAAAGTTAAGTGGAAGGGAGGGAGGGAGGGAGAGAGTTTGGTCCTTGCCCTAATAAAGCTTAGGTTCTAAGTAAGGGATTCACTGTCAGCAGTCAGTCACACCACCTGGCACATTAAAAATTTACAAAATTTTGCACCTTATATTTTACACAATTTCTTACAAGATTCTCATGTATTTCTTCATCTGATGTTTACTGACATCAAATGAAGCCTGACAATTAGGACAGGAATCACTAAAATCACTTAAGAGCTGATAAAACAGAGACACAGAGAGGTAAGGGACATGCCTGCAGTGGGAAGCTGAGGAGGGCAAGCTGGGGGTGGGTACCCCTGGCACTTCCAGAACTGTCCCTGACCCCCCCACCCCCACCCCCACCCAACCTGGTTCTGAATTGGGATCTAGGCCTGAGGACGTAGAAATTGACCAAAACACACGGGTGTCATCCAAACTTCTACTTCCAGACATCCCCAAGAAGAAACACACAGGTGCAGAGGACACAGGTGTGAAGCTGCCCAGCACAGCTTGTGCAGTGCCAGGCTCTGCTTCCCAGACACAGGCAGGCATCATAAATTCTGCTCACCTTTCAAACTACGTGGAAACTGACGTCAGTTCTTGAAAATGGTCCAACCAGAGGAAGAGGTGTGATGTCACAAATGCAGAGCTTGAACTGCTGGAAAGAAAAATGAAGAATTTCTGAGAGCCACATCTCAGTTTCTCCTACCGCATTGTCCCCCTCCCCATGTGCCAAAATATACTGGAGGGCTTTCACAATCAAGGGCATAAATATCGAAATGAACAAAATAGAAATATAGAGATAAGCATCACGTAACAAAGGGAAGTAAGAGAAAAGAATTACAGCAAAATCTCTGGGTGAGGTCATGATGACACTGGACAAAAGCCCTCCGTAGTTTTCAGGCAGCCACAGGGGCACTGCGCTCAAGGAGGTCTTGTCCAAAGACACAGGCAACTTCTGTGGGAGGTCACAAACAAATAACAGACAGTTGGAGTGGTGGGGTTTTTTTTTAAGTCATACACATCCCAAGTATGGCTGTGAAAAGACCATTTTCTTTCTCAACAATCCAAACTACCTTGAGATGACACGGATTCACCCAGCCATTACCTGTAAAGGAAGGCAGGCCTAGCCATACCTTTTCCCTCCCCTGAAATACACGTCTGATTTCACAACAGCAACACCCCCTGTGTCAGTGATGCTCTAGCAAGGACGATGCTGTTTGTGACTCCGTCTGCAAGGCTGTCTTTACCTGCCCTCTGTCCTGTCAGTGGTATGTCCTCCCATTTGGAGCTCCAGATTCCATCCGGTCCACACAATCTGTCACAGCATCCTTGTCCTGACTCAGTGAGCTCACACTGTGTGCATCGTGATGTGCCAGGTAGAGCGCGTGTCTCCCCAGGCGACCGCCTTGTGCCTGACCAAGGAGTGTTAGGTGAACTCAGCAAAGCTCCACCTCAGATGCCAGGAGCGCCCTCCGCACCCAGCCTGCCTGAGTGCAGGCGCCACTCCCGCCCAAGGCTGAATAAGCCGCCATCTGTCTGGCCTGCACGCTGCAGCGCACTCTTCAGGGGACGTGTCCCTCCAAGCGTGCCTGCCATATGTCACTCCCAAATGATCAGCCAACGCCAAGACATCCGGATAGAAAATGCCTACATCTCACTAGAGGACCCTGTGAGATTCCTGCAGAGATCCACCCCAAACACATGAGCCAACACCGTGCTGTTTTTATGCAACTCCTTCCTACCAATGTTGTGAACCTCCAGAGTTCCTTTCTCCTCCTGTTTCCCACCTACTGAGAGAAGAAAACGATCCACTTCTGACTTCCCAGATCTTGTTTTTATTCCTCAACTGGCACTATTCTTGTCAGTCTTTCGAGGGTTCAAATGCTCAGATTTCTTGGGAAAAGAGGTCAGTGGAATAACCAGAAATGTATCGTGATGGGCATGATTCTAAGGTGACCCCCAGTGGATCACACCCGTGTAGGATCCCCTCCCCTCAGGTGTGGATGGAACCTGTGACTCGCTCTTACCCAACAGAATATGGCAAAGGATGTCACTCCCCTATGTAGGATTCCATCCGGGAAGCTAGGGAGTGAGAGGCTCCCTCACTGGCCCTGAGAAGTGAGCAGCCACATGGTGACAGGTCTGGAAGGGGCCGCAGGGCAAGGAGCTTCAGGGGCCTCCAGGACCTGGGCTCGGCCCCCAGCCGACAGCCAGCAAGGAACGGGATGTCAGTCCTACAGTCACAAGTAAATGAATTCTGCCAACAACTTGAATGAGCCTGGGAGCAGATTCTTATCCACTCAAACCTGCAGATGAGAACACAGCCTGGCCAACACCTTGACTGCAGCCGGTGAGACTCTGAGCAGAGAACTGGCTAAGCCGTGACCAACACAGGAACCAGGGAGACTGTGGGATAACAAAGAGTGTTGTTTTAAGCCACTAAGTTTATAATAATTTGTTATGCAGCAATAGAAAACTAATGTTTAATCTAGTAACTAAATATGGGCATATATAAAATATATATGTAGATATTAAATACATACACCACTGGAACATCAGAGCAGGCTCCCTTCCTGCTTCGTCTACCAAAAGTGAAAATTCTTCTTTCCTACTCAACCATGAGCTCCCTGTGGGCAGAAACCACATCACCATCGCCCTGGCACCCCAGGGCTTTGACAGTATGTGGCACACAGGAGACCTTTAACATTTTTTAAATGAGCCAAATTAAAAGGGTTATGATTTGCCAATCTCTAGCCACTACAATAAGGCTGAGCAGCTGAATTTGTTCAAGCCTTCAAAGCAGAGCTCACAGCTTCGAAATTAATTTCAAAATAGGTGGAAGACATTTAGCCTCACGTTTTACCCCCAGATAATGAACGCACAGTTCCTCCAGTACTGATTATTTCATTTTACCTGTGAATCTTGAGTCTGTGCCTAGAAATGTGACTCAGTAGTTACTACTTTTGCCAAATATCCTTGCCACTTCTCTGGCATTTAGCTATCGAACAGTTCAAGGTTAAAAACAAAAAGTTCCCTAAGAAAAATTTTCCAAAGGAAGAATCTGTGACTTATGTCTAATTTTCCATTAGTATCAATAAATCTTTCATTCCCAACCAAATGAAAAATCCTGCATGGATCAAATGACCCAGCTCTAATTCTGAGACAAAATGTTAATCCAGTTTACTGACAATCTATTTCAAAAGTTCTTTAAGTTTGTTTTGTTTTGTTTTTTGTTTTTTAGAGGTGGAGTCTCACTATGTTGCCCAGGCTGGAGTGCCATGGCTACAGTGACTATTCACAGGTGTGATCACAGCACACAACAGCCTCGAACTCCTAGGTTCAAGCGATCCTCCAACTTCAGCCTCCCGAGTAGATGGGACCACAGGCACGTGCCACCATGCCTGGCTCTTTAAGATTTTTTATTTTTAAACTGATGATTTTTTAATTCTTTTAAGCAAGATTTTATTTAGGCTCCATTCAAAATAAAAGTTGAATGCATAAATATATCCAGTTTCTGCTAGCTTTCAGAGAAAAATTATTGTATTTATTACAAAGAATATTATGGCTAAAGCTGTATCCATTTTATATTTTGAAAGGACTGGTTTTAATAACAGGGATATTTTAAAATACTCAAATCAGTTAAATTATTTAAAAGAGTACCAAATAAAAACACTATTCATTACAGAAGCCTGTCACACTCCCCTGAAATCCATATTCAGGAACTTAGGGTGTATCTCCACTTCTTCACAAACCACTCAGTAAACGGGATCATTACCTCCAAGCCCTGTCCCCTCATGCTCAGCCTCGTAGGCAGCAGGGTTCTCACACCCAAGCCAAGGAAAACTACAAACAGCAGTTCCATGACACAAGGCAGAGAATTTCAACCAACTCGCCTCTTCTTCCCAGCACAGCCTTAGCTCCCTCAGGCCCATCTCCAGCTGTGAGAAGAGCCAGTGACCCACAGCTCCGGATCCCCAGTGCGGGGCCAGCAGGGAACGGGAGGGTCACTGCCCAACCCCTCCTCAGGCCAGACGAGAGAGAACCAGTGCAGGTCCCACCACATGGGGGGCTCAGACGCAGACCGGACACGCACCTGGCTCCTGCTCCCTCAGTTCTAGTAAATGCAAGCCTTTTCCACGACCTCGCAAAACACAACTCAACACAAAGTCCAGCGCTCAGAGAAAGAAGACTGAGCATGAACATTGTGCCTCCACAAAGGCAATCAGGCCTCTGGAAGAATGGTTCGCACAGGAGAAAGCCACAGAAGAGAATCAGCACCGCCAAGCTTCCCATACACCCACCCACTGCTGGAGGACCGAGGCATCCACACGCGGCTTCCCAAAAGTATGGCCCTGTGGGATTGGTGACCTCACCAGCCCCAAACCATCTCCTGAATGACACGATTCCTGAAATACTCTGAGCCGTGAGCCCTGGAGGCAGAGCAGGAAGGGGCAGGTGGGTGGAGTTCCTGGGAAGTGGCGGGGGTGAGGACGAGGATGCCTTTGCCCAGAACAGTTGTGGGAGCACAGAGACCGGCAAACACCAAAGGGAAGCGCGCAAGTCAGGTCTTGATCTTCACAACATTCTCTCTCCCTAAGGTAAAGGAAGAAATGTGTTCTGGACAAAGGTTAAGAGGGAAAGCTGGCCACAGGCTTCCTTCCTCTCTTGAAGCAGGCCCACCAGCTGGTGGCGGGTCCTGGGAGGGGCACTGAACACCCAGGAGTCCTGGAGACAGGAGCGGCCACTTCATGGATATCATGACATGGGGAGGAGAGAACACAGCAGCCAGTAATGCACTTTAGTGTCACAGAGAGAGACGAAGGAAAAGAAATAGAAAACAGGCATCATTCCCAAAACCAATCTTGCTTTATGCCAGTTTTTCAGAAATGCTGAAGATGGACCCAAGCCCCCACCTCCGATGTGGTAACACACCTGTGTTTCTGTGCCAGGTACAGTGTCATGACATGAAATGCATGCATGCATTCATTCACCCATCCAACCCGTATATGCCACATGATTTGATATTAATACATCTTCATGAGCTGGTCTGGCACAGCTGCCTTGCATCTCTCCTGCACAGGGCTGCACAACTTCAGAGAAAAGCGATGCCAAGGTGTGTCTTTCCTGGGGCCCAACTGCCCAGCACTGAGAATCTGTGCTCACATTGAGCTGGGCCTCGGTGAAGAGCCGGCAGCCAAGGTGGCCGCCGTCACGGAGCAGTAGGAAGCACTGCTGGCTGCTCCCACAGAGCCCAGGCCAGCTCTGTAAGGCCACCACAACCAAATGACCACACACTGGCCACAGCTCCTGCCGGCTGCATGCTGCCACCATCCTACACAGCCCCGAGTGTGACCACTTGCTTCCCAGCAAAGCCTCAGAAAGCATGTCACAGGTACCTTTCAGATTGGGAGACACACATAGAGTGGACAGCAGCAGCACCAGCCACTACCCAACTGACACTGACCCAGCCAGGAGGAGCAAAAGAGATTCAAAAGCCAGACACCATCTGTTGGTGGCCTGGCTTAGTTCAAGTTTTCTTATCCCAAATAGAAATGAAGGCTGTCTTCAAAGCAGACACAGCAGTGAACCGGTCCCATTCTGCTTGCAGGGAAGAAGGAAGGAATGGTGATGGCCCAACAAGTCACCTCTTCTGAAGCACAGAGCGCCAACCCGGGCTGTTGCTGGGGCACAGTTAAAGTGCCTGGTCTCCTCAAAGACCTGAGCCCCCAGATACCCTCTGGGGAGAGTCTACCTGGACCAAGGCAGCCCGTCCCCACCTGGCTGCCACACACACTTCCTCCCCAGCAGCCCAGGACAGGAATGTCCCCAAAGTCTGCTCTGAGCAGGGGACGGGGGGAGAGCAGTCCCCACACCAGGGCTGGTCCAGCACTTCCTGCCCTCTCCCTTCTTCAACCAAGGAGATCTTAGGGTCAAAGCAAAAGCAGTCCACCAGCCTAACGCAAAGCAACGCTCTTTTAGCTTGAGCACTTCAGGCCGCAAAGTCCAGAGGCCCCATCTCCAAAGCTTCGTAAGCGCCAGGGCCATCTGCAAGGAAGACAGGACAAGGCCACCCTCAGGTAACGCTGCTCACACTCAAGGGCTTCATTCAGCAAGGACTTGTCAGATGCTAAACGTGCCAAACACCATGTCAGATGCTGAGGACGCTGGGAAGAGGCAAAAACGGGACTCTTTAGCGTTCAGTGGTAGCTGAGGTCCTTCAGCAGACTAAGGACTCAGCACGCTCACAGCCTCCCACGGGGACTTGGAAGTGAGTGTTCTATGGGTTCGAAGGGTCCCTCTCCATCCTTTACTTACACATAGATACTGAACATTTACTGTCACAATGCCAAAGAAACAAAAGACCCTAAAGCTGCCTAAGTGAGCAGCAAAAAATCATTTAGGCTCAGAATCATTTTATCTTAGCCAAACCTCAGTGGATTCTAATTACTTAAATCTGTCAATGGTATTATATGATAGCTCTATATTAACTACAATAGTTTAAAAATCTTAACACCCTGTTTCCCAACATTTCTGAATGGCGAAACGTTTACTATTCATTAACATATAGATAGGTATTTATGTGGTGTTTGGTACACTAAGCCAATAATAAACATCTGTGCTTGGTCATTTTCCTCCATTAAACTACATGGGCTATGTCTTTTGATGTTTCCTCTGTAAGTCCCCCATGATACTAGTCATTTTGTACTTTCAAACATTTTTAATGCAGTATCTACATGTGTATATATGGACATATACACCAATACATACATATATCCACACGCGCACACTCTAGGTTGGCTATTTAAATATACAGATGCACGCACACACACATACATCTCTCACATGTATAATGTTTTTAAAGTTTTAAAAATAATACTTAACCTCACTATTTGAAATACATCCTATCTTCTCTTCTATTGCAGATCGATTTTTTAGTGCTGGTTGTGATCTACTAAAATGATTTCATAACCTACCAGTGAGTTCTGGTGTGCAGAGAACAGCAAGCTCTAGCCTACCAGTAAAACTTCCGGATGTCCTCAAGGATGATCCTTTACAGCACAGCCCTGCAAGACTCGTGAACTAACTGGAAAGCAAAGAGGAGCTAAATGTTCCCTGCTAGAGCCAAACAGAACTCGCCCCATCTGTACTGTCTGTGCATGAACTTTTCAATGAAGTCTGTGACCCAGTATTCTGAAATAACTTAATGAAAATACATTCTACTGCCTGAAGTCCCTTTGCCTTGGTTTTTGATACTTTGATAAACCTGTGTATGGTAATGCAAACAGGCTTGGCATAAGCACTGCTTTGCACTCTAGAACCCAAACGGCTTCTGACGCCGCAAGTCTGTAGCGAATTCCACGGGTGCACATTTCTAACGAGCTCTTGCAGGATGCCAGTGAGGGGGTCCAGCCACACAGTGCTAGACAGCCCGGGTGTGCCTGCAGACCAAGGGAGCCTGCCTTAACTCCCTTGTTAGTTCAGAGTCAGATGGAACAGGCCACCCACGAGGGTGGAGGGCAAGGGAACATCCAGAGAGGGAGTAGAAGATGAACCCAGGACTCTGACTTTGCAAGCAGGACCAGGCTTGGTGCAGAAACCTACAGACTGTCCAAGGATGAAAAGAGCACATCTATTTGGGAGGAACTCCTGTACTGCCAACTCAGACAGACCCACAGTGGGAGCATGTTACGTCCGACAGCTCGCCAGGGCTCCAGCAGGCTGGGAAACATGTATTGATGCTATCAGCGGAAACCATAATGCAAATGGTTTTTCCCTCCGGAAAACACTGATCATCTACCCTATTTTATTTGAAAGGACACAGATGCCCTAAATATTCCCGCATTAACTGATAATTTTAACCGAAAATAGATGCAGGCTTCTACCAACTCATTAGAGTACTATTTCAGAGCACAACATTTGATGTAAAGACTGGCATTGTCGTGCAAGCCAATTGTTTACATTCTGCTAGGAATATTTCCTAGCATTTTCTCCATGAGACCACTAAAAAATAACTATTGAAGTTGAAATCCTGCCCAGCTCTGAGGCCACTATTAACCAACTAAAGTCTGGACATGCTGTTCTACATGCTACTGAATTAATAAGAGTAAAAATAAACTTCCAGAAAAGGCAAACCTTACACTAGTACAGCCTTCTCTTATTCAAAGCCATGCAGTCTTTCCTCTTTCTTGTGGGTTTCATTAAACTAAGAAGTACAGACTAAGAAGTACACTGTAAACTGATTTGCTAGTTTCCATACTTGCTGCCAAATTTCCACTTCTGCAAAACCAATTTCAATTAAAAAAAAAAAAAGTAAAGCTAATCTTCTAATTCTTCACATGGTCTAATTTATTCAGAATGTGGGGTAAAAAGTGCTTCCCAACAAGAAATCAGTTGTTGGCAAACAATGTCAATGTTAATTTACTGTCTTCATTTTTGAAATCACTACCTTTGTCTCATAATCATTTCCTCCTCCAAGTTCTGGAAAGTTTTTAAAAGGTGGACACTGCCAAACAATGGCCTTGTTATAAGCCACAGTTTAGTTATTTTAAGGCATTTACTTTACTACCTTTTAGCTGAAGGAGTTCTCATGAAAATCCTTCCAAACCAGTAACTTTGCGAAGAATTTTTACAGGCTTACAATATAATACTGCACAGCTTCTAAACATTTTAGGGTTTTACTTTGTGCATTACTTTAGCCTTTAAGAAAGTAGAACAATCTGAAGTTAATGACATAGGTAAAAGAAAGGGGCGCCAAAAGTTATTTGCAATGACTCAGAGCAACACTGTGTTCCAGGGAAAACCAGCTAAAGGACAGGACGTGCTGTGTAAGGTGTGCTTCAGCCACAAAGGGCCACATAGAAGAGTCATTTTGAATGCATAACACTTTGCACCTGCTAACTTATTAAAAGGTCTTTCTTCCTCCATGTCTTCAGTAATAAACTCAGATGTGCATATAAAGACCAATAAGCACCATGTTTTCAGATCCTCAGATGAAATTAACTGCCCCTTAGGCAGAATCCCAGCAGCTGGAAAATTCAAATAACTGGAATTTTTGTGAGAAGCAAAATAAGGAGAATAATTACAACAGCAAGACCCTAACACTCGATGAGAATGGCCAACTTCCCAGTGACAAGGGCTGCTTACCAGGATGGAGGGAGGGAGGGGAGAAGAGTCAGGCCTAGGGGAGAGAAGGGTGCAGGAGGAACTGAGGCAAAAGAAAAGAATGCAGAGTCCAGGGCAGACTGGGAGAGGAGGCAGAGGCAGCACTGTCTGCAGCCCATCAACAGGATATGGAATACTCTGCCATGTTATAAGAAAACAAAGTCAGTCAGTATAAAACTGTGGTCTTGGCCTTAGCAGGAAAACACCTCACCATGCACATCAGGAAAAGTTTAACAAAAATTTAAAAGATTGATAAAGAATACATTAAGCTGGGTGCGGTGGCTGCCCTTGTAGTCCCAGCTACTTGGTGACTAAGGCACGAGGATCACTAGAGCCCAGGAGTTCAAGGCCAGCCTGGGCACCACAGTGAGACCCTATCTCTTAAAAAAAAAAAAAGAATGCACCTGTCTGCCCACGTTATCTTGAATCAAAGCTTGGGAAGGACAGTGAGTGACTCAATCTGTGTCAGTTCTCAAGCTGTCATCGGCACCAGGGGCCCAGAACGGCTGCTGGGCAATGCTCAGATGTGGGTGGTTTCAGTCAACCAGCCTGAGTGAGGGGCCTCCACTTCTGGCTTAAACCTCCCAGAAAAGCAAAAGATGAGAACGAACAAATGAAGTAGTGAGTTACTTGCAATGTCTGAAGTAAGGCTTGCTCATCTCAAAGTCAGAAGCAGCAGGAGCCAGATCTGAGCAACATGGACAGTGAGTCTCAAGCATGTGAACACTGCACAGGTTGTTTTTAGAAAGTGAATTATCATACACAGGTTACGCCCCTGGAAAACTTCACAATCCCAATAAAACTGTCCTCATTCTTCTCAAATTCCACCATGACATGTGACAGGTGCAAATGGTTGCTGTTTTTAAAATAAATAGGATGGACCACACTCTTCTGATAACCCCTGACACTTCAGGCCTGTGTGCACACATGGAAAACAACACATACATGCACACACGCATTCCAGTGATCAGAAGTAGAGTTTTCAAAAGTAACGCACATTTCTCTGTTAATTTAAAAGTGTATGACAAAAAAAGTGCATGACTCTATATGATTGTTTACTGGAAATGTTTCTAATGGTATTCTTTGGACTGTGCAAGTAAAAGTACATTTTGCAAATATAGGTATAACTAAAGACTGCTAAGCAGCTTGCAGTCACCTTCATAACCCAGACTGCAGTCCGAGAATACTTTTACCAGCCTCCCCCTTGCCCCTTGCCACTATTACCCTGTTCATTCCAACCAAGACCTGGGCCAGAACTAAGAAAATGATGTTAATATAAGAAGAGATTCCAGGTGAAAGTGAATCTAGCCTTCTATCAACATAAAAAATGTTCCAATCTCACTGGAACATAAAAATTGCAACTTTTAGTATTATACTTACTCAGAATTCTGTTCACTTCCACTCTACTCCGAGTCTCACCACCCTTTGAGGTTGTGACTGAAGCTATAACTAACACCCTGAAGGCAACTCCAAGGGTGGGTGGGGACAGGGCTCCAGGGATCTGTGGGAGTCTGGCTGGGATGGCAGGGCTGGGTGCTCCTTAAAGCAGTTCCCCTCTCCTCCGTGTGAAAGCTACTGCCAGCTACTGTCCAAATGTGAGAGCCACTTCAGCAGCTTGCCTTCTACCAAAGATGATCATTTTGCCAATTAAAAAAAAAAAAAAAAAACTCATTCTCAGCTGTGCCCAGTTCAAGCCCAGAACAGAGAAGGCAGCCATCAGAGAGCCCTGGAATCCTCCCACCTCTGGACACAAGGAGCACCACGCCAGGAAGAAAAGAGAAAACAAACCCTGGGTTTGGTGTCTTTCTCAGTTTGCTGTATACGCTTGTCCCCAACACTGTTCCCACCCACATCACCAGAACGAGGCATGAGGCATTGTACAGGATGAACAGAGCCTATGCCCTGCTCCAAAGGAGCCCCCGGCCTAGTCACGAACATAGGGCCAGGCAGCAGAGCAATTTATGAAGACGATTTGCAGCAAAATGGCCTTCTGTATTTCTGGGACCAAAGGGAGAATTAGTGGGGAGCCCTGAAAACAAATCCCAAATAAGCCTTTGTTGTGAAGGGCCGGGCAAGTGCTGCTCACTGTCAGAGCCACAGAACGACGACGTCAAAAGTGCTACGCGTTCTTACTAAAACGCACCTTCACTCCTGGGCACCACCTCAGCTCCTCTGAGTCAGACCTCTCCGGGTGAAGTCTAGGAATCTGCATGTTTAACAAGCTCCCCAAATAATTATTAAACATACCAACATTTGAAAAAGAAGATCTAAACCCAAATCAAACAGATCTGTGGGGGGTGAGGACACTGTGTGTTCAGGGGCTGGAGGAGAAGAGGGGCACCACCCCAGGAGGGCCTCATGGAGACAGGAGGGGCAGGGAGGAGGCTCCACTGAGGCCAGGCTCTGAGCAGCTGAGCGAGGGTCTCCAGGGCTGAAACCCAGGGCCCACCCCTGCGGGGTGTGACTTCAGCAGACCTCGACCACCTGCCAACTGAGCACTGGGGAGTCGGGGGAGCAGATGAGTGGCAAGCAGGACCCAGAGGGGAAGGACACCCCCAAATGACTGACACAGCCACCTCACCTTTCTCGGTGACTCAAGGGAGATTTAATTGCTCTAGGAAAATAAAGAGATGTGGCACATCTTGCTCCTGGGTGCCATGGAACAATTCATCCTTGTTACACATTTCAACAAATTATGGTGAGAACAGAAAAGGGCTCACCTGGGCAGGTGAGGGTTGTACTGCATGACGGACTAGGCCACACTCCAGGCAGAGGACCAGGGAGGGCGAGCTCTCTGGGGAGAAGCAGATCCTCCGGTGTCACTGGAGAAACTGTGTGAAACGGGCAGAGGGGACCTAGAGCAGGCCACACAGCAAGCCCAGCCGGGACCTCCTGAGGCCAGGCAGCGACAGGCCGGCCAGGTAGCTAAGGTGGCTCTTGGAGTGGGGTTCAGACCAGGAGTTTGAAAAGCACAGGGAAGGACATACAAGGAGGGGAGAGAGAGTGGAGGTTGCAGGCAGAGCGGTCTGCCCAGAGGCTGTTGCAGAAGTCCCAGCACAAAACGCTGAGAATGGAGCAGTCACGGTGGGGATGGGGAAAGGAGCTCATGAAAAGGCACCTAGAAGGTAAAGCGGCAGGACCTGGTGACACAGAGGATGGGTGGGGTGCAGAGTCAGAACAGTGCCCCGTTTTGGGCTTGGGCAACTCGGCTTTAAATCAGGTGAAAGAAAGGGGAGCACTTACATAATTTTACAGATTAATTTGCCAACGCCAGCCTCAGCCTTGAAACATTCCAGGCTGTTTATGAGTCAACTCAGAGTCTTGCAGATCTGAGAAGACTGTATTTGAAATGCTTTTATAAAACAGCACGGGTTGAGAAATAAATCCACGGGCTTTCTTCAGAGACATTCTTCAGCTACTCTGCTCAGCAATGCATGTCAGAAAGTTTGATCAATAGAAATCAACCCAGATTCAAACTCTTGGAAGAAGGGAAAGGCCACAGAGAAATTACTTCACACAATCCAAAGCATAGCCACTTACAGAGAAAAGTATTAAACAATACTTGACCCACTCATAACCATTACAAATGGAAAGGAAGCACAGTACAACGTCTAATATAAAACACATGTTAATAGCGTCTCTGCCAAGAATATTATTTACCTAAGTTATCAGGCTCAGGACATCTATGAAAAAAAGTCAATTCTTAATTAGCTATACTCATAAAGGGACACTGTATAATTGAATGATGGCAAATACTTCAGAAATCATTCATTTCTGACTTTATAAAATGTTGCTGTACATATGATTAAATGTGGGTGTGTCTGATGTTCTAGATCCTAACAGCAGCAAGGCCCAGTGTGAAGATGTGACTGGGGGAGCTGGGAAACCATCCAGGTCTCCGGCCCTGGCTCTGGCAGCAGTAACTGGAGCAGTCGTCTGGCAGGGCTCCGCCCCAAAGGACCCTCAATGGCCACTTTTGTCCCCTCACCAGCCCCTGGTATTTGAAACAGTGTCCAACCAACCAACAGCAACTCGGGGCCTAGAAAGGGGGTGCAGGGTGCGACCTGCACAAGCGCAGAGGGGGCCGCATCCTCCCCGACCAGTCACCACACCCTGTGCCCCATCCTCCCGGGCCATCCTGCCCCAGACACTCCCTTACGTGCTCCAGGGCTATTATGACAGTTCCCTCCAAATTCTCAAGTCAGGCTGACTGTACTTCATTAAGCAAAATCAGACTGTTAATCCAGGAGAAGCTCAAGTTCAGCTATGGCCCAACCTTGACCTTGAGAGGCAGACAGTCCTGGGCTGAGTCCCGTTCTCTGTAACCCTAACAAACACTTAGCACAGGCCAGTGCACTGTAAGTACTCTGCGTTACTGATTCTTTCGTCTTTCTAAGAGCCCTGTGAGGTGGGTGATACTACTGCCCACATGTCCCCTTCACAGATGGGGAAGATGAGGGCAGGTGGGCTGAGGGAAGCGTCCCAGGTCACAGGCCACGCAGCCAGGCCATGCTGCCCAGCGAAGGCCCAGGTGCCACAAGACTGCCCAGCCCCCTCCAAAGCCAGGTCCTACCTGAGTCCTGTGTGGCCCCGTAAGGCCCATCTCTGCCCGGCACCCTCGCTGTCCTCACCAGGCCACCATGAGGATCCACATGCTGGACAAGGGAGGGCTGGGCCTGGCATTCAGGCCCCACACACTGAGCCACTGCAGACCCTGCCCCCATGGCCTACCCCACCCCTCATTCCCTCTTTGCACTCGTGGTCCTGCTTCTGCACTCCCCACTCTCTGCTTCCTGGGCACAGCACAGGCACCACACACAGGCCTGGAACGCCACCTTTAGCCAGGTAAGTGGTAACTCTGGCATGGTCTTCAGTGTACATGAGGTCTTTACAACTCCTGAAACTCTTCCCTGAAATTTGGAACACGGCACTTTCTAACAAGGTCCAAGTCCCTAACCACAGGACTGACTGGCTGAGTGGCTCATCACCGGCCTGTGACCTACCCAGTGCTCTTTCAGGACACAGCTGGGGTCAGGGATGTACTCTACAAGCCAGGAAGGCCTGAGTTGAAAATGTAAAACCAACAGTGAGGATTCTTAGCCAAAACTAAGCCAGACTGGTACTTTTATAAGCATTTGCTGAAATCTGCTCTGTCCCAGGCAGGCTGTGTGCTAAGTCTCTTCTCAAAGTTATCTTTCTACAACAAGGAGACTCACCAGGAACCGGCAATCCAAGTCCTTGGCTCAGAAACCACATTCCTTCTTGGTAAACAAGAGGAATAAAACCCATCATCTAGCAAGTAGAAGCGAGAACCCCCTGGTCTATTTTCCACCAGTAAATGGAATGTCAGGGGCAGCACTTTGCTATTCCCTCAAGCCAGGACTAATGCGCTGCAGCCCCCATACCCGCCAGCACCCTCATCACATCCTAACACCTGCCGCACTGAGACACAGCCCAGCGCGCTGGGCCCTGGAAAGCAGTCCTACCGCCATGGTGAACACGCCCGGAGAGGAACGAGCAGGGCTGGCAATGTGCCAGGGGAGGAACCAAGACAGGAAGCTGGGCCGCCTCCTGGGGGAGAGGGTCCAGCTGGGACACCTCGGTGCCTTCAGGAAACTGGAGGCCTAAAAAGTGGAAGGACAGTGAGCCCTGCCCTGAATCAGGGCCCAGGGAGGCCATGGGGAGGCGTGTTCCAACCACGGCCAGAAGGCTTCCGGGTGGTTTCAGTGGTGATGACCCCCCTGCCCCTGGAGAGGTTCAGACCATGGCCAGAGGGCTCTGCGGTGGCCAAGCGATATAACAGTGGGGTTCAAGGATGGACCCGTCGTTAATGTCTATGAGACAGAAGGTCAAAAAACACAAGGAAACTCCTAGAAAGAGACATCTGCAAGGAGGGAAGGAAATGAAGAGAAAGAACAGCAACAACAAATGACAACGCAATCACGGGCTGAGTCAGAGAAGCACTACCCTTGAGGATCCTGCCATTTCCTACTAACTGTATGTGCCCCAGTCACCCCAAACAGGAACAAATTTTGCCAAGTTCATGTAAAACCAATACTACTCAGCTATTTGTCAAAATGGATTACAGAAAGATTTACAAAGCACTCTAATACACTTAAGTCATTTATGACAGTACACAAAAGAAAATCTTCAACAGCTTCCTGACACAAAGAAAGGCTTCAGGGATCTTGACAGGGCTACTGAAAGGCAGGGAAGGCGCTGTTTGCAGACACCAGGGACAGTCAGCCAAGAGGGAACAGGCTCCCGCGGGGTCAGAAAGAAACTCATGGCAGCACAGGGCACCTTTCCCAAGCTCTGGCACGTGGGCCACTCAACTGCCACTGAAAACCAGTAGGTCATGGCAAGGACCTTCAATACAAACCATTATATGCTCTTAGGAGATTATCTGAAAAGCAAATTACAGTGCTCTCTATTCAAGGAGAAGTAACTGAGCTGTACTGAGCACCTTCTACACTATAAAAATTTACATGTGTATTTCACTCAATGCCTCCCAAAAAATCCTGAGAGATTCTGCTACAGTCATTTTTAAGAGAGGCTTGACATTCTGCGCAGCCAAAGGTCAGAGTGCAGGTGAGCAGAGGTGCGAGAAGGGGCTTCCCCAAACCACGCTCCCCACTGAGGACCTCCACTGGGCCCAGAGCCATGCAGGTGGGGCTCACCAAGTGGGGCTCACTCAGCAAGTGTGCACCCGGTCAAGCAAAACACAGGATGGCTGTGAAGACAATGAACGTGAAAGCCCCTGAGTCTGGTGAGCAGCATGGATGTATGGATAGACGGATGGATGGACAGATGGATAGGAAAAATCAGAAAACAGGCTAAAGAAACAACTGAGAGAAAATGAATCAAAACCATATAAAAATATATGTTTTACATACATATATAAAATAGAACATTCCAAATGTTGTGGTTTCTTTTACTTAGTTCCTCTCTAAGAGCTGCAATGCGGGATGTTTTAATATTAAAACTCACTTTGCCCAAAAGTCAATTAGAAACGAGGAGGTATCCACAAACTATGCAAATTCACCTTTCATTTAGGAAGTCTCATGAACTTGTACAAGTGCTCCAGAAGTACAACAGCAGCCAAAAAGAGCGTTTGTTTCAGGAACACGCTGTCATCCTGAATTGAGCACAAGATGACAAAGTGTGAGCCTGACCTCCAGACCCTGGTCTGCCATGACACCAGGCCTGGAAGGTGGGCATGGCAACAGCACTATCCATTCTGGATTAAAATTACAAGTCACATTTATAAGGCATTTTCTGGGAAGACTTTGTTTTATAGAGGTTAAAAGGCAAGTTGTTTTGACCTAATCCTTTCTCTGCCTCATTTGAACATGTCGGTAACCTAGCTAAGGAAAGAGGAAATCTCTGTCAGGAGAGGCTGAACCACAGCCTCAGTACTAAGCTAGGAAGAAACATTGTGGCCTAAATACTGAATTAATGAACTAGAAATTCAACTGCGACTATCAATAAGGTATAATCAGATCACAAAAGCTTTTAAGGGACCAAGCAAAAGGAAAGAAGGGAAATCCTAAAAAAGAATTTAATCTTTGGTTCACCCTCAATAGATTATTCCAGTCCCTGATTTTCCTCTAGTCATTTCTAAACATTTGTTTAAAGAAATTTGATTTTTGACATCATGAAAGCAAACTTAAATAGGCAATTCAGTGACCATAAATCTTCACTAAAATCCATCTCGCTTATCTCTGGTGGGCATTTATTAGTAGATTTCCATTTTAATGCTAACAAAAACAAGATTTCATAGAATTCACTGATTAAGACAAATCAGGAGCTCAAAAAAGAAAACCCCTACACTCCCTGTCAAGCAAAATACCCTGGAAGCACAGAAGAAGAGGGTCACCTACCGAAGGTGTCTGCCTGTTGGGAACTCAGCAATTCTCAACTATTTGTCCTGCTTCAGGAAAAAATGGAGTTCTTTTCTGAATACTAAGTAAATAAATGAAAACGAAAAAGAAATAGAACCAGACATTGGAGTTCTGACATCATTTCAACCACTCTCTGGCCACTGTGTATCTTCTGTTTTTTTGGGTTTTTTTTTGAGACAGGGTCTCGTTCTGTCGTGCAGGCTGGAGTGCAGTGGCCTCATCACAGCTCACTGCAGCCTCCAACTCCTGAGCTTAAGCGATCCTCCCACCTCAGCCTCCCAAAGTGCTAGGATTATAGGTGTGAGCCACCACTCCTGGCCTATTTTCTAATCCTTACTCAGTATTACCCATCTATTAGAACTGCCACTTTAATTAAAGCAGGGTTTCTCAACCTGGGCACTGTGACATTTGGAGCTGGATAATTCTATGTGGTGGGGACTGTCCTGTGCACTGCAGGCTGTCAAGCAGCATCCCTGACCTATCCACTACATGCCAGTAGCACCTCTCACCTCCCGGTTGTGATAACCACAAACATCTCCAGACATTGTCAAATGTCCCTGGGCGGACAAATCTCCCCCAGTTGAGAACCACTGCTCTGAAGCATCCAGACCTCACTTAGTTTCTCACAATCCAAGACTGAAGGCCGCACTCTGAACCCCAGAACACCACCTTGAACACGTCTGCACAGGCACAGGGTGAAGGGGGCAGGACAGGTGGGTCAGGGAAACCCACCACTGTTTGTGGAAAAACCACCACATGTCCATGCTCTATCAACGATGAGCCACGAGCATCACCCCTGAGTCTGACCAACACCATCAAAAAACAAAAGGACCAGTACTGAATTGCCGTCTATCCCAGCCATCAAAGGGGCTAGGCCTTTACGTTGGGTTTCCAAAGGTCATTAAAAGGGAGAAAATTTTCAAAACAGAGCTTTCCATAGGAAACAAGCCATTTTCACTCTACAATTCAACTCATCAACTTAAGAGCCAGACCAGCAGCCGAACACGTGCTCAGGCCCTCGAGGGCTGCGGCGCCAGGGCTTGCACACACACCCTCCCAGGCGGTCACGGCTGCATGATTCGAAGGCAGCATGTTTTAACTAGAAATGATTTGTGGCAGCTCATAAACAGTTCTGAATACAAACCACTGTCAAAGGAGATATTAACAAATTTGCACTTTTCAAGTTCCCACACAGGCAATTTTCTCATCACTCTGACAAGAGAAATGTTTAAGGAAAAGGCAACAAACAGTTGAGATCTCTGGGCAATGTTTTCCAAATAAGTGCACCAACGTACATCAAACAGCTACTTCGTTCCAGCAATATGGATTTCCTCCCCACCTGCCCCCACACATGAACCTGCTCCACTGGGCGCCGAGACACCTGGGCTCCCCTCCATTCCCTGAACCCCCTCCTTCAACCCTTTCCTTAGGAAAGTGAGGCTCTCTCTTCCATGCCAGCAACACACACCAGCTTACTGGGGGTCTCATTTTCAAAGGGCTCTCTAAGAAAGCACCCAGAGTGCCAGATCGCTGGGACACTGCATCAACCTGTACTTGAGCCACCTGCTGGTATTCCTCGGATTTAAACCCAGCAGCCTTCATAAAATGCTGATCCCAAAGCAAGAAGGCTTCAGAAACTCTTGAAAGTGTTCTAAGGCAGTACTTCCCCAACTTTAAGGTACATGCGAATCCCCTGGAGATCTCCTTAAAAGGAGGTTTTGATGGGGCGGGGGGGAGGGGGAGTCCAAAGCTGAGACCACACTTCTAACCTGTACCCACACGGCTGACCTGTGACCCCAGGATGGGATGGTAACTCAGACAACAGAACCAGGAAAGGGGACCTAATGTAAAAGAAGAGCAATTTCTACTTCCAACATGGAGAGAGGACTCACCTCAAATATCAGGAGGATGTTTTTAGAGTAAAACAGGTTTAGATTCACCCAAACTTCATGGATCTGAGTCCTGTCAACAGATATAATCACCGTGCTAATTGTCGATATAATGATAGGGCATTAAAACCTTTTGGGCCAGGCATGGTGGTTCGTGCCTGTGGTCCCAGCTACTCAGGAGGCTGAGGCAGGAGGATCACTTCAGCCCAGGAGTTTGATGTTACAGTGAGCTATGATGACGCCACTGCACCCCAGCCCAGGCAACAGAGTGAGACTCTGTCTCAAAAAAAAAAAAAAAACACCTTGTGTGTACACAGCACCCTTTCCCCCGGGGCATCAAAGTACTTTAAATTGAATCTTTCTTGGAAGAAAACTCAGTTGGATTTCTGGACAATGATTAATACTCACATAACACTCATAATATCCTAAAATAAGTGGTACATCATTTCCTAAAAGGTTAGATAGAAACAAGATGACGATGAACAGCAGTAATAAAAGTCAGGCCAAAATAATACCAATATTAATGATAAACTGTCTCCTCACAATAAATGATCAAAGCTGTGCCTTCCCTAAACCTCCTGCCCTGATAAAATCCAACTCCAGATGCTCCAGCAGAACCTGAGATGCGCCCAATCTCCCTGAGCCCCCTTGTCCTAGCAAGTCCTCTGGCGCCTCCTCCACTGCCTGCACCCTGACCGCCCTGGGTGGTTCATCCTTGCTGAGACCACGACACCGCACAGATCCTACGGGCCCCTGCCTCTGCCCCGCCCTCCAGATCAAAACCAAGATACTGCGCTGTTCCAATCCTGGAAAGGCCCCCATTTCACCCAGAGCCCTGCAGGGCCCTGCAGGACCTCACACACACGTGCACACACTCCAACACGTGTACACACTTGGACTCCGCTCCCCTTGCTCCCTCCAGCCACAGGACCTTGAATGCTCCCGGCAAGCTCTCACCCAAGGCCTCTGCACAGAGCTCCCTTGGCCTGGAAATCTCCCCGAGTACCCATGTGGTCACTCCCTACTCAAAGGCCACCTGCCCTGACCCCTACACATCAAACTCTACCTTTTGTTGAGGGTGGAGCTTTTCCCACCTCTCCCTCTGCCTCTCACAGCACACACCTGAGCCCCAGGGAGGAGCTGGGCACAGTGTATCCAGGAGCGCTTCCCCAGGCAGCTGGGGGCATCTATCTGCAGCCCAGTGCCCGGCACACTGCAGGGGCTCCCGAAGTACCCACTGGACTAGACACCCTCGTTCTGTGTCTGCTCCTCCCTCATGCCTTCACAGCTTCAATCATCTGTGGATTCATTCAACAAACATGCCATGCCAACTGTGAGCGCCAGCCCTGCTTCTGGGCATCAGCAGCCAAGAGGGAAGGAGGCTGGCCTTAGTCTCAAGGAACTCACAATCACATCCTGACAAGCAACACATTTTCTGATGTTTCCTACTGCTATCATTTTATCTGATGACTACTTTCTCAATCTCAATGCCTTGTTAAATAAAAAGAATTGGGTTTTTCCTTTTAAATGTTTGATGTTTTTAATAGTTGTTATATGTGGGCATTTCTGTTTCTTGAGGCTCACTCTCGTTCACAGGTGGAACACAGCCAATCTGTAACAGCACATGAACAGAAAGACGATGCTGGCTCACCTGTGAGACCAAACACTGTGCCCTCTGGACCTGGAGGCACAGCCATGCCCAGGACTAGCTGAGTGACACCCCCTCCCCACACCCAGCCAAGTGCAAAGGGACCCTGTCCTCCCATCCTTACACACTCCAACGGCTCCCTGAGGCCTACGAGGCCCCACTACTCAGTATCAGAAAAGAAAACCCTCACCTGCCTGAGGGACCCTCACTCCCTCACACCCCAGCCCTGGGCCCACCAAGCTCCCTGCTGTCCCAGTTGCTTGGGTTCTTCCTGCCCAGCATGGGCTCCTCCACCATCACCGCAGAACAGCTGTTCCTGCTCAGCTCTCGGCTCTGTCACCTGCCTCCAGGAATCCCTGGCCCTCTCCTGGCCCCAGAATCTTGCTGGTGTTTATGCTTCCCAGGGCCATGTGCCACCCTCCACATCTCTCTCCAGTTGCAGGTCTGCACTTACTCATCTGAGTTTTTGATTCCTTGGCCCCCACTTCACAGCGAGCCCCGGAGAACAGGACCTCCCATGCCGCAGTGCACAGTGAACACCTGCTAGCAAGCAAGTGAGGAGGGCTCCACTGTCCTTCCTAGTGGAGACTGTTGTCACTCACCCAACAGTTTCGTGTTCAGTGACACCTGAGTGCAAAGGGCAAGTACATCCCTGTGCCCCAAGATGCTCCAATCTAGAGAGCTTGTGTTCATTTCTAAAGAAAAGTAACAAAAATATGGCAGATTCTGTTCATTATGCCTTTCAGAGAGTATCAAAAAGATTACTCTGAATTCCAGAACTTTCTTGAATACCTCCCTTTCTCCGTCCTGCCTGCTCACCTGCAGAATTCAGACACTGATGGCACTATGCCTCCCACTGCAAGTTACCCCGTCAAGGCGTGTGCTGTAACCAAGTCCGTCCTAAGAAAGAGTTACTAGCCAGCCTAATGCTAGTTTGCACTGCAGGCTTAGGAATTCCTTCAAGGATGGTGGGAAGAAAAGGACTTTTACCTGGATTCATATTACACCTCTAAAAACAAGCAGAATAAATTACACACTTCAGTAAACAGCCTAAGTACATCCACATGAAGGATGGCAGCCCCAGCAAGCCCTTCCAGCTTCCCCACCTCGACCCCATCACGCAGAGGCTCCGGGCAAGCCCAGGTCGCCAGCGTGGCAGCTCCCTGCATGTGAGCGGGCACCATGTCAGACACTCCCCCTTGCCTCCCCCTTCTCCTGTCACCCTCTCAGGTTCTGACAGCACACCAAGGCTGAGAACGGACACCACCATGGGGCTCCTCTGAGACCAGGGCCCAAGCAACGTGGTCACACATCTGGAACCCGGGCTGCAGCAGAAAATCATCCAGGCATGGGAGCAGGACAGAGACGTGGTGCCAAGAACAAGGCAGGCCTGTACCTTGGACCCTCAGGTGCCCCGATTTCCACATAAGCATGAGTATGTCTCATGCCATCTGTTCAATGAAGCCTCATGGTGCAGCCAGTGGTTTGGAAAACCAGCAAGACGCCAAGACAAAAAATAAACACAAGAAAAGCCTAAGTCTATATGGACACCACTTAGAACAGGGCCCCAGCGCTCTGCAGAGGGCTCAGAGGCAGATGTCCTTGTGCAGCAGCGGCTGTGGGTATGGGAGCGATGGCAAGGGAGCTGGTTCTGAGTATTTCATGGAAGGAGGCCTTGGGCACAACAGAAGCCAGCGGTGTCTCAGTTCCTCAATGCTGCCCTCTCATTTTTCAGGAGTCAGACCCCTTGCTGTCCACATCTACAGCCGTCACACTGTACCCAACACCGTGCTGGGGACCCACCAAGTTCTAATGGTGTGACTGCAGCACCAACCTCGTCATCAGTCTTAACCATTTTAGCTGTAATTGTAATATTATATTATGCAATGACTACTGGAAGTTTATCACTTGTGCATCACTTGTGACTACTTGAGGTCAGTCACCTGGTCAGACACGGGGCTGTGGCCCTGCACTGGGTCCCTGGCACCCATTGATGCACCTGGCAGAACGTGCACAGTAAATAACTGTTAAAGGAATGAATGTGTGCTTGCATTTGAGGTTCAGCAATGATTCGGTAAAAGCTTCATTTATGTCAAGGAGATTTCCTCTGATATGAGGAGACATTCCAATGCAGACTGCTTTTCCCTGGAGCACCTCAGTCCCTTTCAAACAATCATATTTTTTTTTCTTTGTAGAGACAGTGTCTTACTCTGTTGCCCAGGCTGGAGTGCAGTGGCATGATCATAGCTCACTGCAACCTCAAAGCCCTGGGCTCAAGTGATCCTCCCACCTCAGCCTCCTGAGAAGCTGGGACTACAGGCGTGCACTACCACACCCAACTGATTTTTCTATTTTTTGTACAGATGGGGTCTCAGTATGTTGCTCAAGCTGGTCTCGAACTCCTGGCCTCAAGTTATCCTCCTGCCTCAGCCTCCCAAAGTGCTGGGATTAGAAGTGTGAGCCACGGCACCCAGCCCAAACAATCATATTTCTATAGAACTACACAAATAACACTCCTTTCAGTTTGCTTCTTTTAGTTATCAGGATGGCGTTTCCATATAAGCCAATAGCTTGTTTTGAAGACCAGTGAGAAAAGCATCCCAGCCTCTGTCAGTAGCAGGCCACAGCCAGGACGTCTACACTTGGGTTAAGCAGTTGTTCCTCAAGATACCATCTCCTTAAATTGTACATAGGATTACACTAAATCTGCAGATTGCTTTGGGTAGTCTGGTCATTTTAACAGTATTAATTCTTCTGGTCCATGAGTATGGGATGTTTTTTCATTTGTTTGTATCCTCTTCAATTTCTTTCATTGGTGTTTTATAGTTTTCCCTGTAGAGGTCTTTCACCTCCTTGGTTAAATTTATTCCTAGGTTTGTTTTTTTTGTGTGTATAGCTATTGTAAATGGGATTGCCTTCTTGATTTCTTTTTCAGCTAGTTAGTTGTTTGTGTATAGAAACACTATTGCTTTTTGTATGCTGATTTTGTACCTGCAACTTTACTGAATTTGTTTAACAGTTCAAAGAATTTTTTGGTAGTGTCTTTAGGTTTTTCTATATATAAAATCATGTCATCTGCAAACAGGGGCAATTTGACTTCCTCCTTTCCAGTTTGGAGGCCCTTTATTTCTTTCTCCTGCCTAGTTGCTCTGGCTGGGCCTTCCAGTCCTGTGTTGATTGAGAGTGGGGAGAGTGAGCATCCTGGTCTTGTTCCAGGTCTTAGAGGAAAAGCTTTCATCTTTACCCATTTAGTATGACGTTAGCTGTGGGTTTGTCATGTATGGCCTTTATTGTGTTGAGGTACTTTCCTTCTATACCTAATTTATTGAGAGTTTTTATCATAAAGCAATGTTGAATTTTATCAAATGCTTTTTCTGCATCTACTGAGAGGATCATATGGTTTTTGTCCTTCACTCTGTTGACGTGATATATCATGTTTATTGATTTGCATAGTTGAACCATCCTTGCAGTCCTGGGATAAATCCCACTCGATCATGAAATTTGTGTATTATCTTATTGATGTGTTGTTGGGTTCAATTTGCTGGTATTTTGTTCAGGACTTTTGCCTCTATGTTCATCAGAGACACTGACCTGTAGTTTTCTTTTCTTGTTGTGTCCTTGTCTAGTTTTGGTATCAGGGTTATGCTGGCCTCACGGAATGAGTTAAGAAGATTTCCTCTGCTTCAATGTTTTAAAATAGTTTGAGAAGAACTGGTATTCTTCTCTAAAGGTCTGGTAGAATTCAGCAGCGAAACCATTGGTCCTGGACTTTTCGTGGTTGGGAAATTTTTTATTACTGATTCAAACTCATTACTTGCTATTGGTCTGTTCAGGTTTTCTATTTCTTCTTGGCTCAAAATTTTATACGTCCAGGAATTTACCCATTTTCTCTAGGTTTCTGAATTTATTGGCATATAGTTATTTATAATAGTCTCTAAAGATCCTTCATATTTCCATGGTATCCATTGTGACACCTTCTTTTTCATTTCTGATTTTATGTATTTGGGTCTTCTCTCTTTTTTTCTTAGTCTAGCTAATGGTTTGTCTATTTTGCTTATCTTTTAAAAAAACCAACTTTTTGTTTCATTGATCCATTGCATTTTTTGTCTCAATTTTGTTTATTTCTGCTATGACCTTTTTTATTCCTTTCCTCTACTAACTACAAAAATACCAATGATGTTCTTCACAGAAATAGAAAAAAAACCTAAAATTTGTATGGAACCATAAAAGACCCCAAATAGCCAAAGCAATCTGGAACAAAAAGAACAAAGCTGGAGGCATCACACTACCAGACTTCAAAATACAAGGGGTCTTCTAAAAGTTCATGGAAAATGTGTATTATGAAAAAGCTATGCATTTTTTGCATCAAAATAAATTCATACTAACTTGTTATAACATATCTGAGTAGAATCTAGTTTGAGACACTAAGAAGGATAAAACATCACTTTGAAAAGAGCCCCTATTGGAGTAACATGAATTCTCCTAAAACTGAAGCAAGAACAAACATCAAATTTATGGTGAAGGTTGGGTGGAAGAACGGTGAAATCATTGATGCTTCACAAAAAGTTTATGAGGACAGTGCCCAAAAGAAATCAGTAGTTTACAAATGGATAACTCGTTTTAAGAAGGGATGAGATGATGTTGAAGATGAAGCAAGCCCACAGCAGCAGACCATCCCCATCAATTTGTGAGGAGAAAATTCATCTTGTTCATGCCTGAATTGAAGACGACCAATGATTAACAGCAGGAACAATAGCCAACACCATAGACATCTCAATTAGTTCAGCTTACACAATTCTGACTGAAAAATTAAAGTTGATCAAACTTTCCACTCGATGCGTGCCAAAAGCATTGCACCCTGATAAGCTACAGACAAGAGCAGAGGTTTCGATGGAAATTTTAAAGAAGTGAAATCAAGATCCTAAAGCACTAGTTTGCAGTCCCACCAGCAGTGTATGAGTATTCCTGTCTCTCTGCATCCCCGCCAACATTTGTTGTTTTGGGACTTTTTGATAAAAGCCATTGTCACTGGAGTTAAGTGATACCTCATTGTGGTTTTGATTTGCATTTCCCTGATGATTAGAGATGTTGAGCATATTTTCATATGTTTCTTGGCCATTAGTCTGTCTTCTTTTGAAAAGTTTCTGTTCATGTCCTTTGCCCACTTTTTAATAGGGTTGTTTGACATATTCTTGCTGATTTTCCTGAGTTCTATATAGATTCCAGTTATCAGCCCTTTATCAGATGTATACTACGCATCTAACAAAGTAATATGGAGATACCTCAAAGAACTAAAAGTAGAACTACCATTTGATCCAGCAATCCCACTATTGAGCATCTACCCAAAGGAAAAAAAGACATTCTATAATAAAGACACCTGCACTCGAATGTTTATAGCAGCACAATTCACAATTGCAAAGATGTGGAAACAACCCAAGTGCCCATCAATCCATGAGTGGATTAACAAAATGTGGTATATGTATACCATGGAGTAGTACTCAGCCACAAAAAACAACAGTGAACTAATACCTCTTGGATTATCCTGGATGGAGCTGGAGCCCATCCTCCCAAAGGAAGTATCACAAAAATGGAAAAACAAGCACCACATGTACCCACCATAAAATTGGTACTAATTGATCAACACTTGTGTGCACATGTGGAAGTAACACTCATTGGGTGTCGTGCAGGTGGCAGGGGGGAGGAGGGGATGGTAAATTCACACCTAATGTGTGTGGTGCGCACTGTCTGTGGGAGGGGCACACTTGTAGCTCTGACTCAGGTGGTGCAAAGGCAATATATGCAACCTAAACGTTTGTACCCCTGTAATATTTTGAGATAAAAAATAAATTAATTAATAAAAACAAAAAAACAAACAAAAAAAAAGATCCTGAAGCATTTCTTTGAAGAACTGTGACAGCAGATGGAACGTGGCTTTGCCAGTACGATCCTGAAGACAGAGCACAACCACAGCAACAGCCACCGAGAGGTGGGCACGTCCAGTCACAGCAGAAGCAGACCGGCCAGGAGCAAAGCTCGTGGCAACAGTTTTTTGGGATGCTCAAGGCATTTTGTTTGTTGACTTTCTGGAGGGCCAAAGAACGATAACATCTGCTTGTTATGAGAGTGTTTTGACAAAGTTAGCTGATGCGTTAGCAGAAAAACACCCAGGGAAGCTTCACCAGAGAGTCCTTCTCTACCACAACACTCCTGCTCACTCCTCTCATCAAACAAGGCAATCTTGCAAAAGTTTCAGTGGGAAATCATTAGGCATCCAACTTATAGCCGTGATTTGGCGCCTTCAGACTTCTTTTTGTTTCCTAATCTTAAAAAATCTTTAAAGGACACCCATTTTTTTTTCAGTTAATAATGTAAAAAAGACTGCATTGACATGGTTAAATTCCCTGGACCCTCAGTTCTTTAGGGATGGACTAAATGGCTGGTATCATCACTTACAAAAGAGTCTTGAACTTAATGGGGGTTATGTTGGGAAATAAAGTTTATATTTTTTATTTTTATCTGCTGGACATAGAGAATAGAATGACAGATATCAGAAATTGGGAAGAGAGGGATGAAGAGAGATTGGTTATGGGCACAAACATATAGTTAGATAGAAGAAATAAGCTTTAATGTTTAATAGCAGACTAGGGTGACTACATTTAGCAGCAATATTATGTATATTTCAAAGTAACTAGAAAAAAGGATTTGAAATAATATCAATACATAAAAGTAATAAACATTTAAGGTGATGGATACCCCAAATACCCTGACTTAATCACTACATATTCTATGCATGTCACAAACACTCACATATACCCCATAAATTATTATATATCAATAAAAGAGAAAAAAATAAAAATTTATCTTTAAATTCCATTTTTCCACAAACTTTCTGAAGTCCCCTTGTATACTACACAAAGCTATAGCAACCAAAACCGCAGGGTACTGGCATAAAAACAGACACACAGACCAGTGGAACAGAATAGGGAACCCAGAAATTAATCCATTATCTATAGCCAATCAATTTTTGACAAAGACACCAAGAACACTCATTGGGGAACAGATAGTCTCTTCAATAAGTGGTGCTAGGAAAACTCTATATCCACATGTGGAAGAATAAAACTAGACCCCCACATCTCACCCTATATAAAAATCAACTCAAAATAGATTAAAGACCTACATGTAAGACCTGAGACTATAAAACTACTAGAAGAAAGCAAATGAAATGCTTCAGGATATTGGTCTGGGAAAACAGTTTATTAATAAGGCAACAAAAGCAAAAATAAACAAATAGAATCAACTCACGATGGGTAACAGACTTAAACCTAAGACGTGAAACCCTAAGAATTCTAGAAGAAAACATTGGAAAAACTCTTACGGACATTGGCCTAGGCAAAGAATTTATGAAGACAACCCCCAAAGCAATCACAGCAGCAACAAAAATAAATAAATGGGACCTGATCAAATTAAAACGCTTCTGCACAGCCAAGGAAACCACCACTAGAGCGAACAGACAACCTACAGAATGGGAGAAAATATTTGCATGCTACACATCTGATACAGAGCTGATAACCAGAATCTAAACAGAACTTCGGAAAATCAACAGGAAAAAATCAAACAACCCTATTAAAAAATGGGCAAAGGACATAAACAGAAACTTTTCAAAACAAGACAGAATAATGGCCAGCAAACATATAAAAAATTGCTCAACTTCTCTAATCATCAGGGAAATGCAAATCAAAACCACAATGAGATATCACTTAACTCCTGTGAGACTGGCTCATATCAAAAAGTCCCAAAACAACAAATGTTGGCAGGGATGCGGACAGACAGGAACACTCATACACTGCTGGTGGGACCGAAAACTAGTACAACCTCTATGGAAAGTAATATGGAGATACCTCAAAGAACTAAAGGTAGAACTACCATTTGATCCAGCAATCTCACTACTGGGTATTTACCCAAAGGAAAAAATTCTATATTTATTCTATAATAAAAACATCTGCACTTGAATGTTTATAGCAGCACAATTCACAATTGCAAAGATGTGGAAACAACCCAAGTGTCCATCAATACACGAGTGGGTTAATAAAATGTGGTATATGTATACCGTGGAGTATTACTCAGCAATAAAAAACAACGGTGAATTAACACATCTGGTATTATCCTGGATGGAGCTAGAGCCCATTCTTCGAAGCGAAGTATCACAAGAATGGAAAAACAAGCACCACTGGTACTCACCATCAATTTGGTACTAACTGATCAACACTTATGATACACATGGCAATAATATTCATCAGGGGGCGGGCAGGCGGGAGTGGGTTGGAGGGGATGGGAAAACTCTGGCTGAATGGGTGCAGGGCACACAGTTTGGGGGATGTCCATGATTGTAGCTCTGACATGGACAGTGTGTGGGCAATATATATAACCAAAGTGTTGTACCCCCATAATATTCTGAAATAAAAGGAAAAATAAAATAAAATAAAATAAACAAATGGGATTATATCAAACTAAAAAGCTTCTGCACAGCAAAGGAAACAATCAACAGAGTGAAAAGACAACCTACAGAATGGGAGAAAATATCTGCAAACTGTTCATCCCAAAGGGGATTAATATCCTGAATATACAAGGAACCCAAACATCCCAACAGCAAAAAAACAAACAATAAGATTTTTTTTTTAATTTCAGAATATTATGGGGGTACAACACTTTGGCTATATATATTGCCCATACACTGCCCGTGTCAGAGCTACAATCGTGGACATCCCCCAAACTGTGCTCCCCACATCCATTCAGTGAGAGTTTTCCCATCCCCTCCACCTCCCTCCCGCCTGCCCGCCCCCTGATGAATATTATTGCCATGTGTGACATAAGTGTTGATCAGTTAGTACCAATTTGATGGTGAGTACCAGTGGTGCTTGTTTTTCCATTCTTGTGACACTTCGCTTCAAAGAATAGGTTCTAGCTCCAACCAGGATAATACCAGATGTGTTAATTCACCATTGTTTTTTATTGCTGAGTAATACTCCACGGTATACATATACCACATTTTATTAATCCACTCGCGTATTGATGGGCACCTGGGTTGTTTCCACATCTTTGCAATTGTGAATTGTGCTGCTATAAACATTCGTGTGCAGATGTCTTTATTATAGAATGTCTTTTTTTCCTTTGGGTAAATATCCAGTAGTGGGATTGCTGGATCAAATGGTAATTCTACTTTAATTCTTTGAGGTATCTCCATATTACTTTCCATAGAGGTGTGTACTAATTTGCAGTCCCACCAGTAGTGTATGAGTGTTCCTATCTGTCCACATCCCACCAACATTGTGTTTGGGGATTTTTGATATGAGCCAATCTCACAGGAGTTAAGTGATATCTCATTGTGGTTTTGATTTGCATTTCACTGATGATTAGAGAATGTGAGCAATTTTTTATATGCTTGTTGGCCATTATTCTGTCTTCTTTTGAAAAGTTTCTGTTCATGTCCTTTGCCCATTTTTTAATAGGGTTGTTTGATTTTTTCTTGTTGATTTTCCTAGGTTCTGTAAAGATTCTGGTTATCAGCCCTTTATCAGATGTGTAGCATGCAAATATTTTCTCCCATTCTGTAGGCTGTCTGTTCGCTCTAGTGATAATTTCCTTGGCTGTGCAGAAGTTTTTAATTTGATCAGGTCCCGTTTATTTATTTTTCAAACAATCAGATTTTAAAACGGGCAAATGATCTGAACAGACATTTCTCAAAAGAAGACATACAATCAAGAAATACATGAAAAAATTGCTCAATGTCACTAAATATCAGAGAAACGCAAATCAAAACCACAATGAGGTATCGTCTTACCCCAGTTAGAATGGCTATTACCAAAAAGTCAAAAAATAACAAATGCTAGCAAGGATGCAGAGAAAAGGGAACTCTTACACACTGTTGATAAGAATGTAAACTAGTACAGCCACCATGGAGAACAGTATGGAGGTTCCTCAAAAAACTACAAATAGAATTACCACATGATCTTACCACCACTGGGCATTCATCCAAAGAAAAGAACTCTGTATATTAAAGGGATACTTAACACCCCCATGTTCGCTGAAGCACTATTCACAATAACCAAGATTTGGAATCAACCTCAGTGCCCATCAACAGATGAATGGATAAAGAAAATGTGGTGCATGTACACAATGGGACACTATTCGGCCATGAACACAAAGGAAATCCTGTCATGTGAGGCAGCATGGATGGAATTGAAGCTGGAGGATATTCCGTTAAGTGAAATAAGCCAGGCACAGAAAGTTAACACCACATTTCTCACTTATATGTGGAAGCTAAAAAAAAGTTGATCTCATAGATGTAAAAAATAGAATAGAGGATACTAAAGGTTGGGAAGGGCAGGGGGAAGCAGGAGATAGAGAGAAATTTGTTAAAGGATACAAAATTACAGTTAGAAAGGAAGAATGAATTCTAGTGTTCTATAGCAGCGGTCCCCAATCTTTTTGCCATCAACCTTTTTGGGACCAGCTTCAAGGAAGGCAATTTTTCCAGAGTCATTTGGGGTACAAGGGGGTAAGGAGGAGTTCAGGCGGTGATACAAGCAATGGGGAGTGGCTGTAAATATCGAGGAAGCTTTCCTTGCTCGCCCACCACTCACCTCCTGCTGTGCAGAGGTGAGTTCCTAAGTTTCATGGAAGACAATTTTTCCACAGACGGTGGGGGCGGGGGTGAAGGCAGAGCTCAGGCAGCGATGTGCAGCCCGGTTCCTAACAGGCCATGGGGCCACGGCCCAGGGGTTGGGGACCACAGTTCTACAGCACTGTAGAATGACTATAGCTAACAATAACATATAGTTTCACACAGGTAGAAACAGGATATTGAATTCTCCCAACACAAAGAAATGATAAATGTTTGAGATGACAGATATGCTAATTACCATTATCTAAACACTGCACATTATATGTATTGAAACATCACTATTTACCCCATAAATACGTACAATTATTATGTGTCAATTTAAAAAATAAAATATAATAAAAAGTAAGAGCTATTAACACCTTCGTATGAAGTAGCTGAGCAGTTAAACTCATAAACTTACTAGCAGGCCAGCAGTTCATTCAGTCAGTCAACAATCACTACCTAACACCTAGCGGGGTCATCACTGTGCTGGCACAGAGACAGAAAGCTCTGCTGGGGAAAAAAGCATGTCAAGAGCAAGGGGACTCCCTAGGCCTTGGCATCCAGGGGCGACAGAGGACCCTGTGCACCCAGAGAAAGCGGAACGTGGAAATAAGGCGGTCTTTCTCCTCTTACACATTTCGCTTTAGTCTGGTTCATACATCACACATCTCAAGAAAAGTGGGGCTATGTGGAGTTAGAGAGGTTTTCTCAACCACTGGGTCACACTGAATAATAAACCTCAACTGGAAGTCATGAATAAAGGCTCCAGAGTGAGCAAGGTTTCCAACAAATCCTATGGCATATCCCTTGCATTTGGAGCATTTTTTGGAAACTGCAGCAGGAAGCAAGAAAAAGATCAGATCCAGTTCCTATTTAATGGTGCTCACAGGAGCAACTCAAGAACATTATCAGCAAGAGACAAAGTGACAAGAGACGCTGCAGGCCTCGTGCATGGAGGGTGCTGCTGGGGGCCATAGTCACTCATCTGAGGTCACCTTTATTCACCAAGTGAGAGCGCTGCACAGGGACCACAGTTGAGGAGGGTGACTGTCAACTGGGATTCGCTACGGTGCTCTCCGTACTTTTACAAAGTTTGAAACTTTACAAACTTTTACAAAGTTTGAAACTTTACCACAATAAACAGTTAAAAATAAAATTGTTTAAAGAATAAAAAAGAGGAGTGATTAAATGCAACATGGCATCCTAGACTGGATCTAGGGACAGAAGAAGGATGTTAGTTGGTAGAAACACTAGTGAAATCCAAATCAAGCCTGTGGTTTCCCCTAGGAGGTTTGCACCAATGTCAATTCTTAGTTGTGACAAGGGTGCCACAGTGACATAAGATGTTAATATTAAGGATAGCAGGGTGCAGGGTATATAGGAACCCTCTGCACTATCTTCGCAAGTCTTCTGTGAATCTACAATTATTTTAAAACAAAGCTTTTTTAGAAAAGCTGTGGCTTAGTGATGGAAAGGGGAGGGATATCTTTTAAATATTGCAGCCACCCTGAACACAGAACCCGTAATACCTACCACCTCCTGCATCTAAAAAGCTGGCTGGGCTGGAATTTAAAAGACTGTCTTGTGAGAGTGGATATGCTTCTATTTGTGATGTGCAGAGGCCTTGAGTTGACCCAAAGTCTTCCCTGTCCTTAGCACACCATCACTGCGTCTGTGTGCAATGCATACTCATTTTCAGTTAGGAAATTTAAAAAAAAAATTTGTAGACAAAGAGGCATTACAGATTTTCAGGAACAAAATTAACCTAGTTTTTAAAAATCTCATGTCATTGATCTTGCAATCTACCTGCAAGAGGGTTTATTTAACCTGAGGTTATGAAGTGCAAACGTTCTCATCTCTAAGTGTGACTAATAGGAAGTCAGGTGTGCAGACCAGGCCTCCACACACCAGCTGAATGTCGCAACAGGAGCAGCCTCTGGCCAGGCTCACTCCCGGCTGGTCTCCGGGGCCAATGTTCCGAGACACTGACAAAAATGGGGAATTCTATCCCCGTGGATCACATTTCTCTGCAGAGCCCTGCCCACTCTCACACCGACGGCAGCCAGTGACAGCTGGCCAGCCGCCCAGCAGGGGCCATGGTGTCTGCGTTTTATACGATGGCAGTAGCCTCGGCCTGTGCACACCCATCAGCAGACGGAGGATGAGCGCCATACATCACTCCCGTCACCAATCACGCACTTTGCAGAAACCTGGCCACAGATTTCTGTGAGAGATTGAGACAAGTGGCATGTGGCAACCTGACGTGTGACCGCCTATCCCAAACTCAGGACTGCAGAAATGCACCCGAATGCATAAGCGTCACCAGGGTCCAGGCCAGCTGAGGTCCCCAGGGCTGTGCAGAGACCCTGAGGGCACAGTGCAACCTCAGCCTGGGCAAAAGCAAGCAGAGCCTGAGGTCAGTGATGGCCACAGATCACCAGAACCTAGGCAGGCTGCAATTAGCTCTGCAGTGAATGCTTTACGGTGATTTCAGACGATATGGGTTATTTGAATTTATCATTGTTCATGCACTTTAATTAGCCTCTAAAAATACAGGGACCCAACCTTCATGCCAATCTTTGTTCACACATTGAATCCATTTTTAACAATGCATTTTTAATTTGCTCTTGAGCATTACTTATACATCTGTCAGTGCCTGCCTTGTAATTTAAGGCAGATACGACTCTGTAGAAGAGTAATAATAGCTGCCATGCACTGAGCCCTGAGCCACGCTCCACATGAGACACACGTTCGGCACTTTGCATGCCATGTCCTGTGGTCCCCACTAGGCCAAAGGCAAGAACTGACAACACCGGAGAAGGAAACCAAGAGGAAGAGGGGCTGAGAGACATCTAGGCTCACACGCCAGGTGGCAGGGCAGCCAGGGCCCTCAGCTCACCTGCAGGCCAGGAGCTGTCATCCTGAGCTAGGTGATGCAGGAAACTTCCCTTCTCTCTGCCCCCTTGAACAGAAATGATGTGCTGCCTGCTGCTGTCCCCTCCACTGGAGAAACTCTGCTGTCCACATACATTCTTTAAGGATGCACGGACCACAGCAAGACAGACAGCCAGGGTCGAAGATGTGGGCCTGAGAGATAGCCCCAATCCCCCAACCCAGGTTGACCTGGGCATGCCACTTAATCTCTCTGAGCCTCAGTTTCACATTTGAAAAGTGAGGATGACAAAAACATCCAGTATAGGGCCAGGCATGGTGGCTCATACCTGTAATCCTAGCACTCCAGGAGGCCGAGGTAGGAGAATTGCTTGAGGTCAGAAGTTCAAGACCAGCCTGAGCAAGAGTGAGACCCAATCTCTACTAAAAATAGAAATAGCTGGGTATGGTGGCACATGCCTGTAGTCCCAGTTACTCGGAAGGCTGAGGCAGGAGGATTGCTTGAGCCCTGGAGTTTGAGGTTGCAGTGAGTTATGACAATGCCACTGCACTCTAGCCGGGGCAACAGAGTGAGACTCTGTCCAGCCCAAAAAAAAATCCAGTATAGCAAGCACTTGACACAGTCCTAAGTGAATATTAATTAGGTGCAGTAGTAGTTCCTGCTAGAATAAACTCAGCAAAAACTTCAGGCAGCCCCCAAAATTGACATCACTTATATCCAATGCATGAAGGAAAAACTCTCCCCTCACTTGCTTGTCTCCCCTCAAGTCTCCCCCATTATCTCTGGCACTGAACATGTTCTCAAGAACAGAGGGCTGGGATGAAACCACACATGCACTCCCAAGAGCCAGGCAACCCCCCGGCTCCACACAGTCCAGGTGCACATGGGTCCTGCAGACTTGGAACCACTCCTGCCTGTGAGCTCCACATGCACCAGTTGCCCCTGAAATCATTTCTCCACATTTCCCCAAGTGGCACTGATTCAGGCACAGCTCCCACTTAGGCAGACCCACAGCCCCCACCAAATGGACGGTACAGTCCAACAGAATGAGGTGGACAACACTGTCCTTCAAGAACCTCATGTGCATGAGCGGGAAAAAGCCAATAGAACTACAGCGTCCACGGACAGATACACACAGATAATTCATGTGCTCTTCTCTGTCTCCTCTAGAGCAGCTGACAATATTGCTAATAAGGCCTATGATACATGCTTTCTAAGTATTTATTAAATTTAACTTTAAAATGAACACCTCCACCTGTCTACAAAGACAGAAAATCCCAATCACGGGGTCAATCCAGAAGCTCTACCAGAAGCTCAGACTTCACACAGAACACTCAGACCTGCTGTGTGTGTGTGCACGTGTGTGTGTGCACCTGTGTATGCACATGTGTGTGTTGGGGAAAGGGAGAAGGAGAGACGTATTTGATGGCAACACTTACAAGCGTAAATGTCAATGACTATATTACCAACCACAGTAACCTCCGTGTGGATCAATAAATATGTTTAAAGATTTCAAAGGTTAATTAGTAATTACAATAACAAAAAGAGAGGGATAGGTAGGTAATAAAGAAAATATGGGACCTTCACCCTAACATTAATTCATGTTTGGCAATTGTGTTTAATAAGCAACAGAGAGATGGGTGGGACGGATGGATGGACGGATGGACGCTGATGTAAACTTTCAAGCACCGTCCCCATATCTTGTCTCGTCAATCCTTCTCACAGGTTGAAAGGCATTACTATGTCCACTCTACAGAAGTTAGCAATGTGCCCAAGCCTCCGAGCTGGAAGTGGCAGGGGCTGGGGATAGCTCAGGCTCTGGCCTCTGCAGACCCTGCCCCCACCCTGAGCTGCCCATGGCAAGGTGGCCTCGCCCCCTTAGAAGTCAACTTGTAAAATGCTCTCAAAGAAAACATGGCCTGATTGGAAAACTAAGATCAGCTGGGGTCAGACACAAACCCTTTAAGTACTTCCAGCATAAAAGACACTCCAATAGGGGCTGCAGAGCTGCAGGATGTGGGAACAGAGGCACCGAGGCCGCAGGCACCTGGAGTGCTGAGCACGCTGGCAGGAAAGTAGCACCAGCCCAACAGGAAGCTCACAGCTGGCCCCAGGAAGGCTAATACCCACCTGGCAGGACTCTGAATGTGCAACAGCTGGAGTTAGGTTGGAGCAATTGGGGTCAGAGCCCTGTGGAAAGCCGGACAAAGCTGTTAGATGAGATTTAAATAAACTACTTGGAAATTATTAATACTTATATTAGAGTTAAGTAAAACAACACAACTTCTGCACCTAGTTCTTATTTCTTTTTCTACATACTATACAGACTTTGTGGTATTTTAAAGGGTAAAATATTATCAATTTCTGTATAATTGTTCTAAAAACTCCATTTCTTAAGGAAAACCATTAGTAAGTGCTTGAAGGTGGCTTTTCTCTATCAAAATGAAGTCTATGAAGCTCTTGCCTGCCCTATCTTGATCAGATGCCTCTAATCCCCCAAACACACCTCCAGGCCTGAAACCAAAGCACCTGTAGGAATTACAAGACCTCTTCTGAGCACTTCCTAAAACCTTAACCCCTTAAGCATAAAAGAAACGTGAACCCCATCAAAGCAAGCAGTTGGGTGACTGGTGTTGGGGTTATTTGAAAGTTTCTGCTTGGGTAAACCGTGAAATACTGGAATCCTAAACAAATTTGTTTTGATGAACTTTCCTATTTCCCCTGCAAATAGGAGATTCTCGTAAGTCAACATGTTTGAAGCACTTCCTTGGTTTAGTAAAACTCTGTTAAACTAATTTCCTCTTTTTCCTAAAACCCCAATCTTCCATTATTATTTTAAGATTATATGTATTTTTGTAGCTGTCTTCAAATCACTTCTGGAAGGAAGTAGGGTATGCGTAAGAAACCAACAGGATGTAACTGAGTCGTCCACTTCTTCAGACCCACCCCACCTGGACCTCTGCAGCGCATCAGAGTCTCTGAGACGTGAACCCCGCAGCACTGGATACACCGACACCGCAACAGTCATCTGTACAGCCCGGCCTCCATCGAGAGTGATTATGATGTGGGCTGTGTCTCTGCACGTCCCTGGGAAAGCACATCCAGATGCACAGCCAGGAGGGGTGAGGGGCAGGGGGCAGAGGAGAGGGTTGGCCACTGAAGGAGCACCCTGCAGCACTGAGGGTGGGACAGTCACTCCTGCTCGCCCTGGTGGTCAGGAGGGAGAGGCTGGGAGGCCGCCCATCTGTCCCCCAACAGCAGCCCTCAGCTGGAAGCCTCAGGCCCTCACCTCCGCTCACTCTGCACCTGATGTCTGTCCCCAGATACGCCCTCCATCCCCCCACAATGAAGTTGACGCAACCAAGGTTTTGCTGTCTACCTCGAGGCAGGACCTCGGCTCCACCTCAATTCTCAGTATCAAAACATTTTTTTCAGAGTGGCAATGAATATTACAACTGCTGAAGCACCCTGGGAGGTCACAAACAGGACAGGGAAGCATACAGCAGGCGCTAGGACCAGTGTTGAACTTGAGACTTCTTTGGGTGCTCATAAACTAGTGCCCTATGAGGTGCCATGGGAGGTGCCCAACAAAGTCTTCCTGAAATAGGGCTAATTCCGTCTTAGGCAAAAACTGTGAGACTAGACCACAATCCATCATTACCCCCCAAAGCTGCTGCATCTCAGTGACCACTCACACAGCAGTCACTGAAGACCTACTATGCACCAGGTGCTATGGTGGGCATTTGGAATATAAAGGTGGGCAGTACAGACACTGACTGCTCAGAGTTCATGGTCTATGGGGGAGGCAGGTGCCTGTACAACCCATTAGAAAACAATGGTGTGCACACACACACATGTGCACACATACATACAAACACACATGCACATGCACAGGTGGGTGCATGCACAGGCACACACCCACATACATGTTCACACATGCTCATGCACACAGGCACACTCTGACCAAACTCTGAGGAAGCGTGGAGGCAGCAGACGGCCTCCAGCCCAGGTGCTGACACTGTCTGGGAGCACCTCAAGGGACAAGGAAGAGTGAAGCAGCACCTCCCACATCAGAGAACCCACAGGAAGGCCACGGTAGTAGCGAGGAAGGGCCCAGGGAATGGTGCGGGCAGGCAGGAGGGGAGGATGGCATGAAAGCCACTTCCACTTCCCTGCCTGCCGGCCCTGAGCCTACAGGCTCGTGACACCTGCCGAACCGGGGAGCTAAGGTTCAGCAAGTGGACCCCACAAGGTTGATGACACTTCGGGCTGCAACGTGAGTGCATCTGCGACTCTTTCCAAAGCACCCTGATCATGCCTGTGCCCATCTCCATGCTGAAATGTGTCTGGGGTGGGGGCTTTCAGAATACTCACCTACTTATTTAACTACTGAGCAATGAGTTTCTATGTCCAAGGCCATCTGAGACACAACAAAGACAAAGAAATATTTATACGCTATGAATTCCCTTCCTTGGCCAAATAGGAGCAGGGCCCCAGCGACTGGCATGGGGTGGGCTGCACTGGCCAGCACGTGCCTGGGTGTCCCAGAAGCACCCAGTCCAGCAACAGGTGAAGGCTGCTCCTGGCAGGGACAGCTACAGTCGCCACCTTTGGCTCTGTAGCCTCTCATAGCTGATGCAGCCCACGCGGCCCGGGCCACCACGGAGCACACACCACAGGCCACGGCTGGAGGCCTGCCAGACGCCACTCAGGGATCTGCTCCCCCCAGGGCCACCAAGGACAGTCAGGGTGTCTATGTCTCGTCCCCAGTCTGTGCAGTGTCCAGTGCAGGCTTTAAAAGGATAAAGAACAGAGTGAGAAAGCGCAGTTGTTCCGAGACTGTTTAAAGCCTGTCCAGTGGACGGCTGGCTGCAGCCCCCTTTAGACAACCACCACTTTCACTTGTTCTAAGACTGTGCAATCATTAATACCTGTAATTCATTCTGACTAATCAAAATTCATACTAGTTAATTCACCAGCTAATTAGAATTTAAAAGGGTGCCATAGCCATTCAGGCAGCCTCATTTAGGAGCTATTGAAACCCTTACACAAGATGTAGGTGAAAAGGGAGAGGGAGTCTCTTTAAACTTCTAAGTGGCCCCTTCACACCCTTTTGTTCCCTCAAATCCCTGAGCTCAGCAGGCTAATCCCATTGGATTAGCTGCATTAACATTGCCAGCATCCTCTCCCCAACACCAGGCCCCCCCACCCGCAAGTTCTGAGGACACAAACGTTCTACAGAATCCACACATGCAAGCAGCAGTCTACACCAACACTCCAATCAGAACCTCAGGCGCCTCTGAAGCCCCTGCGGCAGGGGTGAGGGTAGGACACAGCTCCATAACCTCACCCAGAACATAACTTTATAAATACATATTTCCACATTGAAAACACAGGCACAGACCCCATGCACGAACACCCACTGCACACAGGCCCCTCCCCAGGCACCAACTCAGTGAGTCCTGGATCCTAAAAAGTAATGAGGGTTTGGCGCAAACCTCACAGAGAGGTGAACCCAGGTTGGGGAGCTCCATGGCCCACATCCTCTCCCTGCACCATGCCACCTCTCAGGGCTGTGTGTGTACAATGCCTCATGTGCATATCTTCTGGCTTGCTCACCCTTCTCTGAAACAACTGGGCTTATCACAGAAACTCAGCACACATAGTGAGATGGAGAAAGTCTTCCTTTTGTGTGAACACTAACAGCCCAAATAAAGGCGGCTTTGGTTCTACCCAACAGTGCTTTCAGATGTCTAGAAATAATAAAAAATTGCATAGCATGAGCAATCCTCACATCCTTCCAGTTGAGCAAAGGACCTACCAAAAAGAGGTGGCACACTAAGGGGACAAGCCAGACAGCAGTACGTCTTTGAGAGGTGGCCCGCTCCATCTTACAATAAGCCATGTCCAGTCATTGAGAGTTCTGTCTCCAGTTCCTATCCTGCAAAATGACAAAGAGAAGTTCTGGATCCATCCTATGCTTAGGTGGTTCAGTGATCTGACATCCTCTAGACTTGGGAAAGGCAGAGTGTGCCCACTGTTATTAGAGTTTGCAGCTCCCCATAGTTCCTGGGCTTTTAGGTGGGTTTCCAGAGCAAGTGCTGGGTTGGTAAGGATGGCAGGGAACAGCCTCAGCCCACTGCCCACCTCCTCTGCAGGCAGCCCAAGAGCTCGCTCCCCAAGGGAGCAGACTTGTTGAACCCAAAAACCGAGAGGGGCCCAGGGAGCCACCAGGCTCTGCCCCCACCTCAGTTTAGAGACAAGATCTTAACAGTGTGTGACCTCAAACAAGCTGCTAAAATTCTCTAGGCCTCAGTTTCCCCATCTGTAAAATGGGAGTGATCATACTTCCCAGCCCCATACATGAATTAAATGGATCAAATGAAAGAATACACGGAGAGTTCTAGACAGCAATGCCACCATGAAGGGTGTTCCCAGTGGGAAAACCGAGGTCTGAGGTCTTGAGTGACCACAGTGCCCGGTACAGGGCAGTCACACAATAGTTCCACTGAGGGAACAGATCTTGAGTTGCTCGGGGGACAATGCTACTTGGAGACAGAGCTGGGAACAAGAACCTATGTTCCCTGAATGTCTTCCCCCTGCTTTTTCCAGTAAGCAGATCACCCTAGTACCATCTGGCCCTGGGGCTAGGAATGAAATTATCACCTTCATCCCGAGGCAGGAACAAACTGGTGGCTGGCGGTCACTGCCCACAAGTCCTTCGATCACAGTAGCCCTCCTTGGTATTGAGCATATGAACTGGAAGCTTTAGGTGCTAACAGCCCATCCACGGTGGCTGACGCCGCATCCTGTCAGATCACCAGAGGAAGGAAGCAGGACACAGAAGGACACCAGTGACCCTGCCAGTGCTCAGGACATGGGGGATGCACTTGGTCCTCCACATTTCAGAGCAGATGCCTGCACCACCCTGTCTGAGGTCAGAGTCACCCTTGCAAGCCAGGCAAGTGTTAACACCCCTATTCTCCAGATGAGGGAACGAGACTCAGACTGGCCTGAGACCACACCCCCAATGGAGAGCAAGAGCAGCACCAACACGGGGTGCTCTGACGGCCAGTCTGTGCCCTCCCCAGGGTGCAGATAAGGCCCCTGACTCTGCCAAGCTGGCTTCTGGGCTGAGGCAGCACCTCTACCAGGAGAGTCCCAGTGGGTAGGCCTCCAGGATATGCTAAGACCACAAACAAAGAGAAAGCCAACTGCTTTTTAAGTCACCTTGTTTCATTCTCCATTAATGTAAAACTGAACTTTGTTTGCCTCATTATGCCCCCACCTGATCCATTATGGAGCATCATAATCTCATCTCTAGGTTGAGATGGGACCACATTGGTTCTAAGCAAGTATATGGAGGGAAGGAGTCCACAGTTTCAGGGCAAAGCAAAGGGATGAAACATCACCTCTGAGGGAGATGCCAGCACTTCTGCAAAAGGAAATTAATTCCAACTGAGATCCAAAAGCATGACACCAAATACCCTGTGCAGGAAACACCTCCACTCCAACAGCAAGTCGGAGACCCTCCAAACTAACATAATAGACCCAGTCACACACGGCTAACTCCAGACACACGCAGGAATCAGAGGCTGCAGAAAGGAGTTAAAATTTTGTCTATCAGATCAAAGCTCAATGATGATTTAAGGGGAAAAAAGATGGAATAGTGATTCTATGTGTAACTGTTTCCACATCTAATGAGAAATTCTGCTCTGCGTAGGACTGCCCAGCTCAGCTCAGGGAACGACATGGTGCCAGATGGAACCACTCTCTGTAGACAGTAAACCTTGCTATCCCCATAGCAACTTCATCATGTTTCCAAAATGCTTAAAAAGACACACATCAAATTGTTTTCCACAATTTTTCAGAAAATGACTTTTTATTCCACACCCTTAGTAAATCCAGTTAACTTGGAACTTTCTCATTATAAAAACAGTAACACATGATCATTGCAGAAAATATGGAAAAGATGAAAAGACAGAATTTTTTAAACCATCTCTAGCACTACACTCAAAGACCCCTGTTTTTAATGTTCTGGTGTTTTTCCTTCCAGTCTGTTCTCCAGGTGGAGGTTCATGTGCCTGTGCCATTCCAAACAGAGATTCGCGTGGAGGCAAGGATTGGGGCTTGGCCTGTGCGAAAGACCAACCAACCTGGGGCTGGACGTGTGCTTCCCCGTGGGACAGGACCACAGATGTGTCCTCTGAGTGGGAGGGAGTTGAAATCAACTGCCTCACATGAAAGCATGGCTAGTGGCCTGATGATCTATCACACACGGCCTGAAAACCATCAGCAGAAATGAATCACTATATTACTCTTTAGAATTCGTCTTTTTCAGGTTTTGCCCCTTGTTCCAACTGGGTTTTCACAATCCTTGTGGATTTTAAATCCAAGGCAACAAAACTAAACTCAAGAAGACTAATACCAGAATAAAAGCAAAGTCAGATATCTGAAGGGTGAGTCAGACTTCCAGGTAACTGTCGAGCACTTAGTCTTCTTTGAAAAGATGGAAAAAAGATTCACAGACCATAATTTTCTCTACTTTGAACTTTTCCTGATCCCAAGAACAGAGGAAAACAGCTTAGGAGAACCAAGGTTATAATAGAGACATCATGTCTAAAGAGAAAACATATATCTATGATGATTTTCATAAAATTAATAAGTCTGATGATCTTTTACAACTTGATAAATTTGATTTAAGCATAAAATACTATCTAATTCATCCAAAATTTATTTAACCAGCAAGTTATATTTGGGACAGGAGCGAGGAAGGAGAGTTGGTCTGGTGAACAATTGCTCCCCTGGCTTCTAGTAGGTAGTTTATTTTAGGGGAAAGAGTGAAATAAGAATGTAACATGTGTGAGTAGAAACCCAGTGGCCGGGGCGGGTCGGGGCACTGGAGGAGATTGAGAAGGGTCCTCCCAGCTCATCCCTCTCGCTGCTGCTCCTGTACTTTACCCTTTCAGCAGGACCTTTCGTTCGCACTGAGGCTTGCCCTGACCCTCAGTAGCTCAGGTGAGACAGCCCCACCCACATCTGGCGCCCACCCAGGAGTCAGCAGAAAGGAGGAGCCCCCAGAGCGTCGCCCAGTGCCGCCAGTCTGTGGACCTGCCCACCATCCTCCCACGCCCATTTGTTCATGCAGCTAACAGTCCTGGCGGCTGCTGGGGCGCAGGCATCTCCCACATGAGGTGTCAGAGCAGGGACAAAAGGGCGACGGTCTGCCTCCTGGAGCTCCCTTCCCATCAGCACCTGTACAAGGGGATGCCCCAGAAAAAAACAGGCCAGAGAAGGCATCCCTGGGAGGGGATCCAGGGGCAGTCTTGGGCAGGGCAACCACGGAGGCCTGGGAGGCAAGGAGGTGGGGGGGTGAGGACCCTCAGAGGGAAGGCAGCCGGAGGGCACACAATCAGGGGTCAGGGGTCACACAGGTCACACATTGCTGGGAGAGACCAGACTGCAGGGGTGGAGAGGAAGGAGAGTTTCCGGGCAGGAGGCCGCTGCAGAGACAGGGCGGGGGGTGGGGGGATTGGCAGAAGCGCATGAGCACTGGCAGTGGTGACAGGGAAAAGGGATCAGATTTGGGACAAACTTTGAAGGCAGAAAAAACAGGATTTGTACATGGATTGGGCTAGGGAAACAAAAAAAAACAAAGAGGACTAAAGGAAGGTCCAAGACGTGTGACCTGAGTCACTGAGCAGACGGGAATACTGTTACTAAGATAGGACACTGACAGGGTGGGGGGACAGTCACGGGGATGGGGCGGGGCATGAGAGGTCACTGTTAGGCACACTGGCCCCAGGTGCCTACGAGTGCAAAGGAGCCTAGCAGCAGCAGGGACAACACCCAGGAGTCTGGGGTTCAGGGCCAAGACCCTCTATGTAAATATACAACCAATTTCAATCCCTGCAACACAATTCTGCCTCTGAGCTCCCCAGATGTGGGTACATAAAGTTCTCAGCTCAGAAACCTCCCTCTGCTGACAAATAAGGGCGAGACCCCCTTTCCTCCCAGCTTGGAGACTGGCCATGCCTTCCTGGCAGGCTGCACCACTGAGGTAGGGAGACCAAACACCCAAAGACATCTTTGCCTAGAGAAGAATGTCCCAAACAGCACCAGAGACAGTGACAAACAGGACACAGAAGCAAGTACACTTCCAGTAAGAGGACACTGGCTTCCTCAGCCAGCTTCCCAAGCAGCTCCTGTGTTCACCTGCAGGCTCTGCAAGGCACTGCCCTCTGCCAGCCCAAAGAGCAAGCCAGAAGGGTCCCTTGACATCTTGCCATATTCTCTCAACAGTAAACAAGTAAATGAATCTACTAGATCACAGTCACCACGACATTACCCAGCAGCAGAGAATATATTTGAATGGTATAGAAGACAAGTCAGCTTCCTTAGCAGCCCTTTTCTTTGCAAATGCAAAGGGCACATCGCATCAGTGGTTTCCTTCAGAGGAGACACCTTCAACAGAGGTTGGGCCTTTTTATCACAAGCTCTACCCCTAACTTGCTGTGTGTAACTACTATCAGACCCCTCTGCTGTAGTTATTTATTACTTATTGGTCATACAAAGTGATTACCAGAGGAGATCAGAAAGCACTTCATTTGCCACCTAAACTATTGAACGATTAGCTAGAGTACTAGTGATGAGGACGCTCACTCCTGTTCTCTTTGGAAACCAGGAAGGGCCACACCAGGGAAAGCTGGCAGACGGGCTTATCTCTTTTGTTATCAGCTTCGGATACAGAGCTGGGTTCACCGAAGGCGACCCAGCGATTGTCCCGGGCTCTGCTGCATCCAGCATGCACAGCTCCGACAGGCAGCTTCCAGAGCGTGTTAGTCAGAGGTAGCACCCCAGGGCTGTGGAGGAGAGACAGCAGAAAACTTCAAAGCAAGTGTGAACGGCAATGCCAGTGACTTCCACCTGGAACACAAGGAGCGGGAGAGTCAATCAGAGTCACACGTCACAGTCAGTATCTCCACCAGGACAGGATGCAGCACCCAGGTGGCACTGAACCACGGGCTGTGACACAGGGCAGCAGGCATAGCCAGACACAGGCCCGGGCAGAAAACGAAAGCTATTCTGCTAAAAGGGGACACACAGAACTGAAGTCAACCTGCATCCACAGCTGAACAAACTGCACCATGACAGAAGCCCAAACTCTGCTGAGCAAAAAGGAACACAGGCCTTGGCCAGCGGTCAGGAGCGAGCCAGGCACAGATGGACAAGGGGCCAAGCTGAGCACCCACTCCACTCCCCACAACAGGCTGAGTCTTACACGGGTCAGAATCTACAACATTTGTCTCAGACCCACCAGAGTTCCCCGGCAGACAGTCCTGTAACACCAAGTAGCTGAGAGCAGACCCCGCGTGCACCCAGCCTAAGCCACACGCTTCACGGCCGCATCAGCTTAGTCCTGCACAACCGACCAGGAGGGGGCTTCACAGGTCGCCCCTCTGGTCTCCTTGATTTAAGTATTTGCACCTCCAAATTCAATTTCTGGTGCTTTGCCATAACCTCCCAAAATGACGTGCCCTGGGTGCCTGCCCAGCCGCCAAGCCACAACGCCAGGGACCAGCAGCCTTCAGAAAACGTCCCCCTGTGTGTCTTGGACAACAGTGGAGCATCACTCTCCAATAAGGTTTTGCACATTAAAATAAAAAAAGCTCCAACCTGAATTCCACATTCAGCTAACAGTCACATCAGAGAAGAAGGAACAAATCCATTAATTACACTTCTATGTACATTTCATTAATTATTTGTTCCTTAAAGCCAAAGAACATGAAATTAGATGTTGTCTATGAAAAGCTTTAAATAGTTACACACGTTTTGTAAATAGAAGGCATTATTATTCCACTCCCATGCGAGAATGATAAACCTGGCTTCCTGGTGTGAACTGCACAGGGTATGAAATTTAAGCATTTTGTAAAACATGAACAAATATCAAGCACTGAAGAACCATGGACAAGACAGAGTCCCTGTGCAGACAATTAGATATGAAAATATATCCAAGGTGGATATTCCCACAGGCTTGTTTTTCTTCACCATTCCTGGCTGGTTGATTCAGTTTTCAGCAAAGAGCCACTCCACATCAGAACCAGACTTGTGCTGCCTTGGTCCATGGCCACAGTGCAACAAGAACAACGATGACCCCAGTGACAAGTGCAGGCGGCGGCCAATGCCCACCGCACATACCTCCACTTGCCCCACGCTCATTCCCACTCCCAGCAAGCCCTCTGCATCCCGTCATCGCCTCTCAGAATCCTGCCCACATTTCATCCGAGCCATGTGTCAATTTCCATTTCTTCTGCAAAGCCTGTCCAGACCCCTCTTGCTCTTCCCCCTCCCCCAGGGAAACCTCCCATCCCCCAGCACCACCTGCATTCTGCCTCACACACAAATACGTACATGTATATGAGCCTGAAATTTAAGACTCTGCCCATGGTGCATTAAGTCTCAGCCCAAAATCAGTGTCTTACTCCATTCATGCTGTTATAACAAAATAGGGTAATTTATAAACAGAAGAAATCTATTGCTCACAGTTCTGGAGGCTGCAAAGTCCAAGATCAAGCAGACTTGGTGTCTGGCGAGGGCCCCTTCTGCATGGATGATGTCTTCTATGTGTCCTCGCATGGCAGGAGGGGTGAACAAGCTCCCTTGAGCCTATTTTGCAAGGGCACTAATCCTATTCACAAAGGAGCAGCCTCACAGCCTAATGACCTCCTAAAGGCCCCATCTCTTAACACTATTACATTGGGGACTGAGTTTCAGCTCATGAGTTTTGCGGGCACACAAACATTCAGACCACAGCATTTGGCCTCCCCCAGAGTCTCCCTTGATTGACCAATGTAGACTGAGATGTCCCTGTCTCCTCAGTGCAGTCATTAGCCCCATGTGGTGCTCCTGTGCATATCTGTCCTCCCCCAGCTTGGAGACAGAGTGGCCTCACTCTCCTCCACATCTAGCCTTTCTTCAACAACTGCTTAAGGAGAGAATTGATTATACACCTGCTCATAAAACTGTTCTTATTTGCTAATCACTTCCCATGGGCATATTCTATCTTCTCCTTAGTCTCTAAGTCCCCAAAGGGCAGGATCTGGTCTCTGACCACACCAGCACCAGGCAGGTGCTTCACATGTACTTAAATATTTGACCTAAGAGCTGCCTTTTATTGAGCTCTCACTATAGTAGTTGGCCCTGTCCCAACGGTTTGCATATACAGCATCTTATTTAATCCTCTCAAAAACCTAAGAGGTGGGCAAATGGTTATTTTGGAGAAGGGCAAACTGAGGCATAGAGAGGCAGTGACCTGCCCAAGGTCACCTCCGAGGGCCCCAGCAGGACAGGAGCCCAGGAGGGACAGCTAGGAGTGGCAGACCCTAGAAACCCGACATGGCAAAACCCCACGGGAAAGCAGGACACAACCCATCTGACACTGCTTCCTTGGTGGGTCTAGTGGGGACAGCTGCCTCCATGCAGATGGCAGAACAGGAGCCACTCCCTTAAGCACATAAAATGTGCCCCGATTTTAAAAATCCAGTATATGAATGATGTTATAACAGTCAAAGGGTGAGGCTTCACATTACAGAGCAGTGCACTAAAGAGTTCCAGTAAATAACAAATGGTAAGTGTTTTAAGGGTACAAGATTTATCTTAACAGCCAAAGTAACAGAAAAACAAACGTTCAACCAAACCAACCAACTGCCAGCACTCCCTCCACCCTTGAGGTCATGCATGCATCATGTCCAAAAGGCCCCATCCCTGCTAGGAAAGTACTCAGGCTTTTTATCACTGTGCTGCAGGAGCAAGCCGAACAGCATGGTCAAATCAAACCAGAGTCTGTCAGCCCCGCACGCATCAGCCGGCACTCAAAGTACCCCAAGTAAATGTCCCAGCACCCTATACAGTAACATAAGAGCATGCAACTGCCCCCCAGCAACCGCCACTACCAAACTGTGGCCTCACTGCAGGAAATGGAGGACCGCCACGGACCGCCACAGAGGCATGCTCCCCAGCAGACACCAAGGGGCATGTTGGCCAGACCACTGGGGTGGCCACCACCCCATTAGCAGTCCTCAGCACACACCATCTCCAGGGCCTCAGCACCGTCCGCACCACCAGCCACTAGTGAGGGCAAGTGTGCACCCGACAGTGGGCCGGGCAGAGCTGGGAAGAGTCCGGCCTGCGTCTCAAGCCCAGGGAGATGGGGCAGAGCGTCTCCTGGAGTCAAGCGCCACCCCAGCTGGGCTTCTGCCATCTGCACCTGCAGTGCCTGGGCTCTCTCCCCTGAGTGCCTCCTTGAAGGCTTTGGCACAGAACAGAGAATTGTGCCTGCTGGGTCCTGTGGTCCCCATTCGCTGTAGACCAGATGATGCCAGGCAAAGATGCACCCAGCACACACCCATAGAGCACACCTGCACAGTGCACAGGGAAGCCCCTCACCCACTGAGTGCAGGTGCCTGAGAACAGAACCATGTGGATCGTGACCAGCCCTGACAGCACTGCACTTCTGCTCCTTCCATGAGTGCTACAAACTGTCTCTACTCTAGCTGTTCCCAACCTCTCAACAGAGGTTCGTAACAGCCCATTAAAATGATTTGCCATTTCTCTCAAGCTTTAGGGGCAAGGAGCTTAGGAGATCGGGCACTTAATGATAGTTGCATGCAACTCTGCAAGGGCTGAGCCTTGGCAGGAAGCAGAAAACCATAGCACGTTCCCAGAGGGGAGACAGTGAGGTCCCTCAGCAGAGGGCATGAACATGAAGTGTGGTGCACCAGCCATCAAGGGAAGTGATCACAGGGTACACTGTATGTCCATGTCCTTGGGGGCAAGACCAACAATGAGTCAGAGCTCAAAAAGGGGTCATTCAACATAAAGAGCAGAGACTGAGCAAGACATGACAGGGTGGCCTCAACAGCCAGTGGTGGGGCCCACACCCTTCCCAGGCCCCATCCCCCCTTGTGAGTCAGGCACACCCCACGGAGGGAGGGTTGGGGGAGTCAGAGAGGACCAGGTGCAGTGTGTGCCATGAAATCCCACATTTTTAACAATATCATTAGACTGTTTGTTGCCCTTAACCTACCTGAGTAGAATTTAACTCAAATTTAAAACAACACGAAGGTCTTACCCCTCCTGATGAGATCCACTAACATCGCTGCGTCTGCCCATAACAAAATCCCAGAAACAGCAAAACTCTCTTCACCTGTGACCCAGATGATACAAACACAGATTTTTATAATAAAAAGATGGGAAGGGAAATTTAAACATCATATTGTTTACTGCCAAATTTGCAAAGATTTTTTTATAATAACATTTGGCATTGACAAGGGTGCAGTCACCCTCGTGTCTATGGGAGTGTGAACTGCAAGTGGGTTTCAAGGACCCATGCAGAAGAAATGTCTGGCAACAACACTTCTGCTGCTTGTTGCTCTGCCTTTCTTTCAAGGAACTCAAGGTACAATGTGGACAAAGACAAGGCTGCTGAGGGCCCAAGTCCCAATACTGAGGCTCCTGCTACAGGCAAGACAGGTAGTGAGCAGAGATCCAGACCCAGGGTAGGGAAGGGAGGTAGGGCCACTGGGGGAGGCAGAAAGGAAGGCGCCCTGGGCTTGCCGGCTGGATCCAGTCCCACTGGGACTTCACGGGGACAAGGAGAGAAGTGTCCCCAGCTGGGGAGTGGTCCCAAATGAAGAATTTCTGAGCTGGGTGCTGCCTCCTGTGGGTCCAGAGTCAGCGCCCCAACCATGGAGCTAGACTGACCTACTGGCCCCGACTCCAGCCTGCACTGACAAGCTCTGTGACGCTGGGCAGTGTCTGTCTGTAAGTTGAGATGGTAGGAGCACCTGGTCACAGGGCTGCTGTGAGGATTCAATTAGTGGACACAGTGGATGTGCAGTACTAAGAACAAAGCCCGGCACGTTGTAAACACCACGTGAGTGCCTAGAGCTGCAGGTAGTATTACCTGATCCGGGAGCACAGGATGAGGCAGGTTGGACCAGCGGTCAGGGAGCCCTTCAGAAAGCAGCCTGGACACCCCCCTGCTGCAGGATCTCCTGGCCTTGCCTTCGGAAGCAGTGAGACTTTACCATGGAAATTCCCACTCAGCTCTGCACACAGTTGCTGGCCACTGGGCCACAGACACTGGGAACAATGCCTGGCTGTACCTCCCGGCACTGTGGGCCCAACCCATTTCTGGAGAATTGTGGCCACGTGGCCCACTGGAAGCCACACAGCAGGGCAGAAAGCCTGCCATTCTGCAAGCCCCAGAGGCAGGAAGTCCACATAAACCTGCTCAGAGGGTCCTCGCCACACCTGACATGGAGGAGTGGCTAGCCAGGGGCAGACGGGAAGCATCCTTCTCTCTTTGAAGAGACACTGAAGATCCATTTAGGAGCAGTGCAGATGAGGGCACACACACATTGCTCACCGCCCCCACTCCTGACCTTACTGCCACTCAAGTTGTCCATGCCCTGAGTCCTGTCTGCAGAGAGAAGAGCCAATCACTTGGCAGGGGCCCCACATATGAGGTGGCTTTGTAACATGAGCAGTGTGTCCACTGACAACTAGAGCAAGACCATTAAGTTCATTACACCTGTCACTCTGCCAGCTGAGTCTCCAAATTGCCCGAAATGAAAGTACATTATGCCCAAGGAGTGCCACCCAGGCCCCTCCCAGGGCAGCACACACATATCTACCACAAGCAATTTGTTCCCAGCGTCTGCACCTGCAGAAAGAACACAACCGTAAACAGCTTGAAACTCGGCTTGGAGACACCCCAAGCTCTGAGTAGCTAAGAACAAAGTTTAGGGCTCTTGGGAAAGAAGCTAGGTCCCATATTCCCTGGAGCGGAAGAAGAATGTGAATGCGGACTCCAGGAGGGGTGGGGGCAGGGGAGGAGTCCTAGCAGCCTAGCAAAATAAAGGGCACAGAGTGGCCCCACAGTACAGCCAAAAATAAAAGCAAGACACACCCTTTTCATTTCCGAACCAAGGCCCAGCATTCTAGGTAGCAGGCAGAGGCCCTCCACGCAGCTGCACATACACCAGGCCGTGAGCAGCGCCCAGCCGCCCAGCCGGCCGCCGGCTGCAGAGTGCGTTTGTAGTGCAAGCGTGTTGCAGACAGCGGTAATTTATTTATCCCTGTCATGTAACATTAACAATCTGTCTGGAGCTTGGCAAGCACCAACTTGCACTGTCATATAAACTGTCTGACAAACTTAAAGTTTTGTAAATGCTTCTCTTTTTCCAGCAGACAATAAAGCATCCTTTAAAAAAATTTTTTTTAAAAGTTGTCATCTTTTCTGTTCCTTTTCTCTCTCCCTCTTCCAAAAAAAAAAATATAAAGAGAAAAAAAGAAAACCAACAAAAAAAGAACCCATGCAAACAGAAATGATCCCTCAGCAGGAGTCCTAACCTTGGAAGTCTCAACATTTTTCCAATGCTAAGTAAATGAGTAAATAAATGGATGGGGGGGGTGATGTTGTGGGGGTCAGTTGTGAGGAGGGTTAGGGAGCAAAATCTGCAAAACAAAGGTACAGTCATTAAAATTAATAAAGGGTGTGGACATCCAGCTCCCGCCCCCTTCTGCCCACAGGGATTTGAGCCAGACATTCTGCATCCTCATTAAGTGGAGTCTGGCAGGCTGCCGGGGCTTTAGTGGGTTCTGGGAATGCCAATATATTAACCAGAGGACTTTTTGCATACCCTTTAGAGTTTTTATTCTGGAAAAGTCAACCATTTGGCACAGTACAGCCTTATTTTTGTCCGGGAAAGCTCTCAGCTGCCAATCAAGGGAGAAATTATAGCTATGTTCTTCGTAATTTCCAAGACCTATCTGGAAAACAAGCTTGGTGGAAAGAAAAGTCCACACAAAAACAGCTTAAAGGCCAAAGTACCATTTTTAGTGGAAATTCAAAGGAAAGCAATCCATACTTAAACCACATGGGTATGTGACAACACAGACATCATTTTCAAGTCCTCCTGTGATAGAGGAAAAAACGATATTAACTGGAAATTTGAACCCAATATTTCTATAGCAATCAATATTACAGGTGCTTGCTTGTGTTCTTCAGCTGCCTGACAATGAAGTAAACAGTGCCACAAAAAAAAACTCCCTAAAAAGTAGCAGGTCTTGTGGCCTAAATTTTCAAATAGTAGGCAGAGCCTTTTCATTCCTACTTTGAAACTTAAGATTCACCTTCCATGCACACCCATAATATAGGTCAAGATGTAATTCTAGACTAACACAGTCCATGTAGGCAGAAATTCACTTTGACATCAGAAAATAATGGCTTCCAGGAGATTTTTTTCTGAGACCTAAAAAAGGAAGGAACTGAGGGAGGGAAGGAAAGAGGGAGGGAGGAGAAAAGAAAACAAAGAAAGCAAGGAGCAATTTAGGACTCCATAGCAATCTTTCTACTATTTACATTTAATATCTATGTATCTACACAAATTATGTTAACTATTTCTAAACATTTTTCCAGGTTAAAATGGTATGCTCTTCTTTTACAGGTATCACTTCTTGAGTTTGTTCTTCTCTATTAACTCTCATCCAAAAGGACAGACACATCATAGAGACTCCATAAGCCTAGATTCCGAACAAAGATGAGAACAGACATAGCAAGGGCTACCAGAAAGATCTGGCCTGTCTACAATTGCAAGGATTCCTGCCCTGAGCCCTGAGGTGGCTTTGGTTTTATGTGATGACACAGAGTAGTCACCTCCCCACATCACCACAAGGTGACTTTATGCTGGGTACATGCAAAGGGATCCAGAGCTCAGGGTCTCTGCTTGACAGCCGGCCAGAAACTACCAACTGGAAGCAAAAGTCACCCTCCCCTCTACGTTTCCCTGTCAGCCTGGGAAGTTACCTCTGCAGTGTCCCAGGAGCTGCAAGGCTGCTCTGCCAGGCTGCTAAGTCAACCAAGACTACAGCACAGTCCCAAATTGTAAACACCTCTGTAGACGGGCCCCTGCTCTTGGCGCACGAGGCAAGAAAACTGTTCTTAGAACACTGTTAGCAGTTGGGGGAAAATAAATATTTGTCTATGTGTGTATATACTCTGGCAGGGGTAGGGGGTAAGGGGGGAAGGATTGTTGAATCTCAAATGGTGTGCCAACAAATTGGCACAAAATCCCTTAATAAGCAGCTGGCACTGGCTGGGTTCCACTGCAGGACTGTGGCCATGCAAACCCAACCCCCAAGAGGATTCAAGAGACAGCTCTGAAAATCTGCTGGGGAGAGTCTTCTCCAACGTAAATACAAACCTACATGAACCAGAACCATGGCCAACACCTCAGCTCCTCCAAGGGTAACTGCAGAATGTTAAGAAATTAGAGAGGTCTTTTAAAACAAGGGAGGAAAGTAGCTATAATTCTGTTATAGCAAATCCCGTACTGGCATTTACAGTCTTGGCCCTAATTCCTAACAGTGTGTTCAATGTCAATAGCAAAGTGAAGCTCTTAAAAAGAATCAAGCTTTCAAAGATCATGAGGAATTTACCCCCATGTTTTAAAAAGCACTGTTTTGCAAGGGCCATCAAATGACATTTCTAGGGTTGATAGGACACCAAATATTATAATTCAATAAATGCACATAGGCAATAGACCTCATTTGTCTATGTAATGACTCAAATTTGACACTATGATCTTTGACTGAACACAAAGACTATCTTTTAAGAGAACTGTGCAGAGTACAAAGAGATTTATAGAAGACAGTAAACTCAATTTAAATACTAGAAAAGACTACATACGCATACAAAATGCAGACATGACTTGATGCAATGGCAGTTTCTCCATGCAGGCTATGCAGAACGTTCTCTGTAATTCAGTACTCAGTCCTGAAGCTCCAGAGGAGATACAGACTGAATACTGTTCTTAGCAAAACTAGCAGAAAGGGCCATATTTAAAGGGAAGTTTCTCAGCACTAGCCCTACAGGAAGGCACCAACCTTCATGCCAGTGAAAAGACCCTATTTTAAGAGCCAACACTGCTCACCATCTCTATCCACCTCTCCAGCAAATAACTTACTAATACTAGCTCTTAGAATCAACATTCTGTGCAGCTAATCTCACCTCACATCTCACAATGCCTAGCACATACTAGGTCATCAATAAATATTTATCACAATCATAATTAACATTTAGAAAGCAGCACTAACGGTAAGTCCAGGGATGGGAAGATGCCAAAATAATTAGAAAAGAATAAGAGAAGGGAATAGACAAGACACAGAGGAAAAGAAAAGCAAATCAAAATTATCCAATTCCAGCTAATTAAAAGATTCCTTGGGGAAAACAAAAATTACACTAGTTTATGTCGCCACTGACATTCAGCCATCATTCCTACGCCTGGGTAGGAGCTACGAAGCCACGCTGGCTTTAAAGAGTTTCTTGCTGTCCTGACTGGCTAACGCGGTGCCCCTCCAGGTAACCCTGAACCAGGGCGCTCTCGGAAGCTCCTTCTCCAGGTGCCGCCCACCCACCAGGCCTCCCTGTGGTCCTGAAAACCTCTGCCTCGTCGGAAAGCCTCCTCCTTTTTCAATTAAAAAAAAAAAGTTTAAAAACAAGCAAATGCCCTCTCCGCCACCATAGCGAATTAACCTAAAGAGAGCCTACTGTCGCCCACCGCGGTACTCACAGGGCGCTTCCCCAGCCCCGCTCTGGGCGGCACGCCGGGCAGGGGTCCCGAGGAAGCTTCCTCAAGGCTGTGCACGGCAGACCCCTCAACAAAGGCAAGCGCCGGGCTGGGTGCTCGTCGCTTCCTGTTTATTCCACGGTGAGGGTCAAAGAGAAATTCAACACACGCCAGCTTCCTCCGGGGCTCAGAGACCCAGTCTAAGTGCAACAGCAGCCGCCGAGACAAACGACTTCCCAGCCAACGCCGGGAGCTGCAGGCGGTCCCGCGACCGACGTCAACGCGCGCGGGGGGACCCGGGCAGACGCCGGGCGAGGCGGGCCCGAGGGCCCGGGGGGCTGGCGAGCGCGGAGCGCGGGGCGCAGGATGCGGAGCTGCGGGTGCGGGACGTGCGGTGCGGGGTACGGCCCGTTCCCGCCCCCTGCCTTCCCGCAAACTGCCTGGCAAGGTCCTGCACAGTCTTCCCGCTTCCCGCTGACCTCCAGTACCCCCGCCCCCAGTGGCTCGCCGAGAGGCCTATGGCAGCCGTGACAGTTTGGGCAGCCACCCTCGCGCTCCTCCTGGCCTCCCAGCGGTGCAGAATTAAGTCCTGCCACCGCGGGACACCCCGCGCACCAAGGCACCGGGAAATAGAAAACCAGGTGGGGGTCGGCAAGATTCCACCACCAGGGCACACCCGCCCCCAGGCGAGCACCCCGGGCCACCCGCCGTGCCCACCTAGTGCCCACCCGCGACACAGCCTCACAAACCTCGCGCTCTTGCGAGGGACGTGTCGAGGCGGGGAGGGCGCGCGGCGCCAGGCAGCTCCTTCTGGCCCCCGCCGACGGCGCAGGCTCGTGGACGTCCGGTTCCCAGGGCGTCCCGTCCCCGCGTCCCCCGCCCCCCTCAGCCACCCCCCTCTCTTCCCAGCGCATTGATGAACTTGGGCCAGAAGCCGCGACCACAGCCGCTGCCTCGGGCCCGCACTCACCTGCGGCCGCCCCTCCTGAGCGGAGGCGGGGGCACTGCCCGCAGTGCGGCTGGCCCGGCCACCCGGCCCTGCTAGCCGCGGGGGAGGGGCGCGCGGTGCGGGGCCGCAGTGGCTAGGGGCGTGCAGCGGGCTGACAGGGGGCGCGGCGCGCGGGGTCTCTTTTAGAGCCGGGGACCTTACACCCGGGCCTTCCCCGCGCTCCCCGCCCCCCCTTCACTTTCCCAGGCACTCGCAGCCTGTCTGGCGTTGGCGGCGACGGCTCCTCCCCGGCTCGCAGGGGATCCCCGGCCAGCCGCGGCGGCGCGCGGAGCGGGCAGGGCCAGACGCACTCGCCTGCTTGTCCCGCCGGGCCCGGTCGGCAGCCTCGGGCGGGGGCCGAGGGGAGACTGTGCTGCGGCCGCCGGGGGAGGTGTCCCGCCTCCCGCCGCCGTCTGTCTCCAGCCGTAACTCCGCGCCAAGGCTGTCTGTCTCCAACTCCTCCAGTCTCTCCTCCCCCCTCCCAACTCCACAGCGGGGACCCGGCGCGCGGCCAGGCGGCGGGGACGGGGGGCCGCCGTGGCGGGGGTAGGGGGTCCCCGGCGCGCACAGGCCGCCCGGGCCTCTGCAGGCTGCGTGCCCGGAGGTGGGGGGCAGGGGGACCCCAGCTGGGGCCGCACACCCGCCGCGGGCGCGGGCTCGGGCTCGGGGGGGGCGCGCGCCCACCGCCGGCAGCACGGGGAACTCCAAGCCGTGTGGAGAGACCGCCGGCAGGGGCGCCGGGAGAGGCCAGCTCGCCGCCCGCAGCCCACGGCGGTCTCGGGAGAGCGGGCCGGCGCCTTCCGTCCTCCAGTTACCTCGCGGGCTGCGTCTGCGCAGCGGGCCGCGGGCCTGCGGGCACCAGCTGGGAGACACGCAGTAGGGCCGCAGGACACTTAGTAGGACAGGTTAATGCTCATGGAGCCCTGCGGGGCCGGAGGCTCCTTCTGACCCACTTGGTCACCCCCTTAGAGTCCTGCCCTCTTCACAGGAAATGGCTCCTGACTGGAAAGTCAGATGGATTCTTCCTCTTTGCGCTATGACCTTCTCTCCTTGAAGTACCTACATCTCCTCCTCTGAAGACCATTTCGGACTTGACCTCTGCTTGAGGGCAGACAATATGACATACTGTTCTCCGAAGTACTAGCATTGGCACACAATTAAAGCCCCTGCAGACATACCAAAATATTAATACTATGCTAACCTGGGGTTTCAGGCTGGGTTTAATGGAGATGCAGCTGATTAAAGGAGTAACAATTTTCAACTCTCCCCCCACCTCCAAAATAAATTGTCCAGCTCATAGTTCCATAATATCAGATAAATGAGTCTTTTGAAATCTATGATTAATTTGTCAGTAACTTTGAAGTTAGTGAAATGTTGGCTGAATTCAGCTTCCCTTAAGCCTTCAGCTCTCCTTAACTATCATGGTAATTGCTATGCAGCATTTGATCAGTGCTCATATGTCATATAATAATAACTACTATGTATTGAGAGCTATGTGCTAAGCACTTTATATGATTGTCTTATTTAATCCACGCAATAACTAGGAGCAATTACTTCTCCATTTTACACATGAGGAAGTTGAGGCTTCAAAAGATTTAGTAACTTGTCCCCAAACCACAAAGGAATGGGTTTAAAATTCCCAATGGGCTACATGGGAAGCTGGGAGTTGAACCAGAATACCACACTGCCACCTATCTACAGCAGCGTTGACATCAGTCCTTCAGCTCAGCCAGCAGCCACTGAGCATCTGCTCTATGCCAGGCACTGTGTGGGAACCCAGCACCCGTTGGGAATGCCCAGGGCCCAGTCTGATAGAGGAGTGTGTGGCCTAGTGGGGGACTCTGAATCTGGCTGCTAAGGTAAACTCTCTTAAACGAGCAGTGAGCTGATAAGTTCTTAACACAGGTTATCCGAATCTGACAAGCATATGCTTATTAGTTTATATTTAATGTACACAAGTGCACACCACACTAAAAGCAGCTCACGCGCTGTAGGGTTGGAGAAACTGTGCTCTTGCTCTCTTTGGATAGAAAATGAAATGACTTTTTCTTTCTAAACCTCCCACGGACAATGAAGAAGGAAACATTTTTCCAAGACCATAAAACAATTTCTTCTTCTATTTCACTGGTGCATAATTTCTTACTGTGTAATTTAATCCCTTGAAATTAAGAGCTGAATTTTAAAATCATAACCTCTATTTCACCATTTGTGATGAATCTCAGTTAATCTCTCATTGCTTTGTTGTCTTCTCTCGTTTATAACTAGAAACTGCAGATCTCTATTTCTATTTCTAAAAAACAGCTATGAGAGGAACCTATCCCAGTGTTCTCTACTCTATCTTCTTGTATGTGTTTTTTTTCCATTTCAGCTGTTCCCTCCCACCCACTTCCAAACACACACACACACACACACACACACTTCTTATAGTGATGGGAGAGTTGGAAGTACTTAGATATATGTTTGCGCTCTGTAAAATGCAACACAATTATATGTCAGCTTCATCCTTGCTGTTAGCAAATGACAGTATTCATTCCAGAGGCCCAGACTGAAGCTCAGGAAAGCAGGGACTTGGATTTGTTCTGACTAGTGGAGAATTTTTATCCCCAGTACACAGAGCAGCCCTTGACGCTCACTAGGGGATCAAAGGCTTTCTTGGAATAAGTAGAGCCTAGTATGGGGATAGACAAGTAAATGATATTGAGATAAATATCACTAAAATTGGATGGAAATCAATGAAATTAGTTTCAAGGAGTAGAAGGTGAGAAAAATTCTTTTTCACTATAAATGCGTTGCCGTTTACCTAGTGTCAGTTATACCCTGACCATACTTAGTCCATGGAATGTTACTAGTCAGTCATCTAAGGAGACAAAAATGGAAAAGGCAAACCTGAGCAAATGTTGGAAAAAAGATTCTGAGGGCCCCAACTGACCTCAAGATGAATGTGACTCAGGGAATATATCAATGTTACTTGGATCTCATGCATAACAGTTAGATGAAACTTAAATTGTTCGAAATGATCCATCCTGCTCTTTGTACTCTTTAATTTAAATAAGAGGAGGAAACGAGAAAGAGACACTTTATTGGAAGTAATTCTGGTCCTGGAGAAGTGAGAGCCCCACTCTAGTAGATTCCCAGGACCAGCTTCAGGTGTGAAGTCCAAGATCTGTCCCATAACCCGTGACGATGTCATAGGCGCATTTCACCCTGATACTCAGTATCCTCATGCTTCAGTGTTCAGTGTTCAGCAGGGTCTTTTGTGATGTTGGGCATGTCCCCATTGCACACATATCCCCTTCCTTGGATCCTGCAGCCCCTGCCGCTCCAGGACCTACAAACCTCACTCTTCCTTCTTGGGATTAGGATTACAGTCACACGAGATGGGAAGGGAAATGTTTTACAGGCAACTTCTGCTTTCAGCCTTGCTGCAATAGTCTCTTTGAGCAAAAAATCCCACAGTACCTGCTCTCTCCTAGAAGGCCTGGGGCTAAAGGACGGAAAAGGAAAAACACAGCAAGAAGAAAATTATTACCTCAAAGATGATCCACCCAGACACCTTTATGTGTGGCATCTATACATCAGTTACCAAAAATGGTGAAATAATCCCTGAGCAGTGACACATGTATTTTCAAAACATTTACAAATATTAAAATACCTGAAAGTTCACCAGCTGTCCTCAGACCCCATGAATCTCCTCAGTCTCTCACAGCCACAGCTCTGCCTGTTCTGGTGCCCGGTTAGTCCCCAGGTCACCCCTACCCTGCAGAGCATCACGGGGTTTGCCACATCTCTGCCTGAGCTTTGGGGCTTTCTCACGGCTGCAGGGCTGGCAGCTGGTGTGAAGTGGCCTCTCGGGCTTCACCTCTGACTCTCCATTTTTTCCAACACGTCGTCCATTCAGCTCTCTACAAGGGTACAAACTGCCAGCAAGTCAGATGTTCAGCACAGTACCCGGCCCAAAATGTACTCAGTAAGTGTTAGCTTCCTTCAGTCCTTTTCACCTCCCCACAGGTGAGGACAGGCTTTCTGGTGGCCTTACATTGTGTCAGCTTGGCCACGCAGCATCCACGTTTCCCAGGATTCCTTTCCTGTAGGGTTCCCAGGCCGTGTTGGCCGTGAGCTGTGTGAGATTTGGAAGGAGGAAGTCAAGTGGCTGCAGGCGCTGTGGAGCCCGCCCACCTCCCTGACCTGAGTTCCACTGTCCCCTCCAAGCCTCTCTGCTCAGCATCCCCACACTGAGCCTGCATCATCCAAGTCAAAGGGACAGAAGACAGACCCAGGCTGGTCTGTCCTTGTGAGCTCCAGGGTGTCCTCCCTCCTGCCAGGCCTGCCGGGCCCAGAGTCATGGCCTTCCATGACTTCTCACCAGCCCACAGTAGCCTGCAATGAATCCTGGATTCCATGCCGCTTACCCAGCTTCTGCTTTTCTGATCAAACCCTGGCTGATGCAGAATCACACACCTGTGGCTCTCCCTGTCTTAGCTGGAGATTGGCTGTTTGTACAGAACATAACCCCTCCATCTGGCTTTCCTTAAGGGAAGGTGTTCCATAAAGAATGGGTAAACTCCTTGAAAAGGTACTTTACCAAGAGAAGACACCTAAATAACAGTAAGCACACAGAAAGGTGCTCAACTTTCATTGAACCCATGAACTAGCACACCCACTAGAATGGCTAAAATGAAAAATACTGCCAATTCTAAATGTTAACAAGGTTGTGGAACTGGCACCTCCTGCAATTCCACTCCCAGGAGGGCACAAGAGAAATGAGTGTGATGTCCACCAAATGGCAAGTGCAAGGGTGTTCATACCAGTTTGTTCGTTAAAATTCAAAAGAAAAAACTAGAAACAGAGCAAATGTCCATCAATGGATAAAAGATAAATAAATTTTGGTACACTAACATAATGGAAGACTATACGGCAGTGAAAAATTTTAAACTGCTGGCATACACAACATGGATGAATGTCACAGAAACTTATATGAGTGACAGAAAACAGGCACAAAAGAATAGTAATATCTGATTTTACTTATACGATGTTCCAAAACAGGAGAAGCTTATTGATGGTGACAGAAGTCAGAACAGTGGCTACCTCTGGATGAATTCAATGGGAAAGGGCAAAAGAGACCCTTGGGAGGAATGATCTCTGTTTTAATCTGGGTGTGCTTATAGGAGTACATGCATATGGAAAAATTCAGTAGCTGAAAATCAATGAACTTTATATATGTTATATACTAAAATTTAAAAGTTCTGAAAAGGGGTAATTTATTGGATATAGGAGGAATTTGAAAGGTGGGGTCACCCAGCAGTAGGGCCAGCTCTTCCAGACAGGGGAATAGCAGAGAGGAACTATGCCCACTCCACCTCACTCCCACATACCTTGCAAGTATTCCTCCTGCCACGTAGGAGTTCTCAGCTCATTTCTGCGGATGAAGGAACAGCAGGTGCCAAGGAGTACCTGAAACTCACACTCACACTGGCATGAAGACAAGAGCCTCCTTCTCTGTGCCCATCCAAACAGCACATCCCACTGCATACCCTGAAGGCCCTTTGGAAGCTGCCCTTGGTGTTCTGTTAACCTCATTCCACCTGGAAAGTTGGGGACCCATGGTGGGACTCTAGATCTGGGTCCTAGACTCTACCCTCAGGGGTGCCTCTGCTCTGTCTAATTCAGGCTACAAGACTCAAGAACCAGATGTTCTGTTTAATTTAAGATGGAATTATAAGTCAGCCTGTCAGTTAGATGGCAACAATTAAATACTTGAAGTAAAAAGTGTAAAGTGCCTACATAAATATATACATATGGATATATTAACATATGTGTATGTATATGCAGATTGTCTTAGTACATTTGTGCTGCTATAACAAAACACCTTAGACTGCGTAATTTATAAACAACAGAAATTTATTCCTTACAGTTCTGGGAAGTCCAAGATCAAGGCACTGGAGGTTCGGCATCTAATGAATGCTTGTCCCTCATGGATGGCACATTCCGTGTCCTCACGTGGAAGAAGGGCAAAAAGGGATGAACTTGTTCCCTCAGCCCATTTATGAGGACAGAGCTCTCGTGACTTAATCACTTCCCCAAAGGCCCCACCTGTTAATACTATTGCATTGGGGGTTAAGTTCCTGCACGAATTTTGGAGGGACACAAATATCTTCCATAGCACTGATGTATGTATATATGTGTGCATTAGTATTGCTATTATTGGGAACATACTCATAACATACACACACAGGCGCACACACACTCTCCCTTCTAAACTTACACTTCTATATACCATTATTAGCATGTTTTTCCTGAAATGCCATCCTATCCTTTTGATTTGGGTAGAGAGTATGACTCCCAGGCCAAAAGTCCAGATGTGTAATAATAAACATAATTTTATTTTCTATAACTCAGTGTAATTTCTGGCCCTAACCTAAGCTTCCACTCTGCAGAGCTGGTGGGAAACCCAACCTCAGTCCTCTCCCCAAATTTCGGCAATATTCTAAGGCATCTGGGAATGGGGGGTGGGTCCACATTGACATCTGTAGTCACCATCCACATGGCCACCTGGGACATGGTGGCTTGCCTCTCCTCTCCCTTGGGTGCAGAGTGCTTTGTGCAGCAGCCTGTGGCACCATTTGCTCAGTTGTTCCTCAGGGATCCATCACTGGCATGGAGGTTCTCCCAGCAAGTGGGGCCAAGGACCCCCTGCTCTTGGCCCACAGCCACCTGAGTGCTCTCTGGCCAGGAAAACCCTTCCCCTTCCTGATTCTATAAGCACTTTGTCCTCATCCACAGGGACCTTTTCCTGTTTACCTCTTCCAGGCAGCCTCCCAAGCTCTCCAAGAGGCCCAGGATTTTGAAAATCAGAAGCCAGAAAGAAGGACTCAGAGATTCTTTCTCTTTTCAGCCTCTCTGCATGCCTGGCATGTGCTTACGTTGGAGTACGAAGCAAGTTACCTGCCTGAATGAAGGGGAAAGGACAGAAGAAAACGCTGGCATGTGTTTGTTAAGTAAATGCGGAAGGCAGAATTCTAGGACATGCCCGATGAGCCCAACATGTGCAGTGCCCTCCCTTTTGTGTGTGGAAGGAGCCCGTGCACAGGACGAGAGTGTCTCTGTGACTAGGTTACCTTATAGGACTTTAAGGTGGGGAGGCTGTACAGAGGCACCTGATCTAGTCACACAGGCCCTATAAAAGCAGTTTTCTTGGCTGGTGGCAAAAGAGGAAGCCAGAGATTTATAGCACAAATGTGACGGAAAGTGAGAGAGTTCCCTGGTGCTGCCTTTGAAGATGGAGGGGCCATGTGACAAGGAATGCAGGCAGCCTCTGGGAGCTTAGGAAACCCCAGGGGACAGCTGGCCGGGGAACACAGACTGCAGTCCTGCAGCTTCAGGAAGAAAACACTGCCTCAACCACATGGGCTTGGAAGAAGACCCAAGCCTCCCCCACCCCACAGACACCTTGATTGCAGCCTCAGATGAGATCCTGAGTGGGGAGCCCAGCCACGCCATGCCTAGACATGTGACCTGCAGAACCGTGAGCTAATCAATGGGTGCTGTTTGAAGTCACTGAGCTTGTGGTAATTTGTTACTCAGCAATGGAAAACCAACACAATAAGTCCATACATAAAAATACTGTCTAATCAAATGTGTCTTGTCTTGCCTGGTTTATTCAGATTGCTAGCTGTCCCCACCCCTGTCATTTCTCAAAATACCCTGCAACTAATGATCTAAACCCCAGAGTCCTTTTTCAACAGGATTCTTTTGACTACAAGTGATAAGACACAACTCAAACTGACGCTGAAAATGGAATTTCTTGGCTCATTTTATCTGTGAGTTTCAAGGGTTGGGCCTGGCTTTAGGCAGGTCTGAAGCCAGGTTTGTAATGAAGGTTCCCACTGCTTTCTCTGTCTCTGTCTATCTCCCCACTCCCCCTCTGCGGCCTCATCCAAGTCTCATTCTCAGTCAGGGCCTCTCCACAGGGCCCCAGTGACCCCAGTTGCTCTAGCCTCCCATCTCGCAGCAGCTTAGCAGCCTCAATGAAAGAGCGTGACTTTCCCACGAAGTCTGGCAGAAAAGTCCTGGGAGCCCCTGGCCTGGGCTGATCCCATGTTCACCTTAGATCCGGTCACTGAAGCAGGAAGACGGGTGTGCCAATGAATTAGGGGCAAGCCCTGGGCCCAGCCTCACGTAACGGGCCCCGGAGGAAAGAGTGCTTTGCCAAACAAAAGGAGGAGGAACACTAGTTAGGCAAGAACAGTAAATGCTCACTCCAGTCACATCAGCCCTATTTAAAGCTGGGCCACCATGTACCCACCCTGGGCGAGGTCCCCTTGTGGAGCCGGGTGCAGGCCACAGAGGAGGAACATCCTCTCGACAGACGTGACACCGCATGCTTCTTTGTGACCTGTTTTGTTTTTACTTAATATTATAATAGAAACATTTCCTCAAGTCATCAAGAATTCTTTATGACATATTTCTAAATATTGGGTAGTATCCTATTTCACAGATGTGCCGTAATTAACTGTTCCTCTGTAGTCAGGCATCATGTTATTTTCTTTCTTTCATTTTTATGTCTTTATAACACATACCAGTATGAATATCTTTTTTACATCGTTTATAATTTTACACCTTTTTTTCAAAATTTCTGATTATCTCCTTAGAAGATACTACTAGAAGTAGAATAAATATGTCAAAGAATATTTCAAAGTTCTTGGTATATATTACCAAATGGTTTTCCAGAAAGATTATTCCAGTCTATGTTCTTATGGGGATAGTGGTAAGTGGTGACTTTAATGTAAAGACAAAACAACAACCTGTAAATACGATCCTAGCTAGCTTAGAGACTGAATTGTTACATTCATTATATGCCCACAGATATTGGCTAGACATTCCCAGATTTAAATTCAGAGGAGGTGAGCAAGGAATTTCTCACATAAGACTACCCGGGACAAAGTGTAGTAAGCAGAATTTGCATTGGCCACCCCATGTGTCTTAGTCCATTTGGACTGTTACAACAAAATAACTTAAGCTGGGAAATTTATAAACAATAGAAATGTATTGCTCACAGTCCTAGAGGCTGGGAAGTCCAAGATCAGGACACCAGCAGGTTTGGTGTCTGGTGAGGGCTTGTGCTGTGCTCAAAGATGGCACCTTCTTGATGCATCCTCAGATGGCGGAAGGGGCAAGGATATGCCCTTCAGCCTCTTGTATAAGGACACTAATCCCATTCTTGAGGACAGACCCCTCATGATAATCCTTAATAACCTCTTAATACCATCACAGTAGGGATTAGGTTCCAACATGTGGATGGGGGGACACCACATTCAGACCCCAGCACCTCGTTTCAGTCTTGTGTCACCCTCCCTACATGCCTCACCCATTTTCCCCATCCTTTTCCCCTTTAGAAAAAGTGCTAATAAAACCATTCACACTGATTGACTGTAAGGTTTAATCCAGGGAGATGAATTATCATAAAACAAAGTAAATAAACCTCTGACTCTGACCTTTCAGGTATCAGTAAGCTGATTGGAAATGTGTCTTGGGCCCCCATCTTCCTGTAATCACACCAGGTAAGCAGCTACCTTTCTGAGCCAGTCCCAAAACTCATCCTAGTCCTATAAATACTCCAGGACAGGGTGAATGTGAGGCTGCATGTTTGATATTTCCATGGCTAACAGTATATTATTTATGGTAGTTCCAAGTATCGTTGGGAAATCAAAGTAGAAGTTGGGAATTCTGGGAATAGTCTTTATTGTACAATAGGAAGAAATAGGCCAGTCATGTTAAGATAATTCTGAGCCAGCTACCATCCAATGAGTATATCTGAACACACAGGCACCATACTGAGAAGCTATATATTTATTTCATCCTTAAAGCAAACCTTGGGCCTCACATATATTAAATGGTGTGCTCCGCTTCGTGCAACCACTAGCTAGCTGTGCCTGGCCTCTAAGCCTCATCTCTGCCTCTTGCAATAGGCCCTCCCAAGCAACTGCCCCTCTTGGCCTAGCGCTGGTAGTATGATGTTACTGAATGGCAAAGTAATTGAAAATAATAAAATGGTTTTAGATCTTTGGTGAAACCACTGTGGGTGCCGTAATATTGGTCATTCACTACTAGCAAAACTTGCTTGTTGCCAGGAACTTTGCATGTTCTGATCGGCGTCATTCCCGAGTCCAGGCAGCAAAGGCAATCTACCTTCACAGTGTTTGCCCTCCCTGTCTCCATGCTCACCAGCTGGCCCCAGTACCTGAGATGACAGCACAGTGGGAAGACTTTCTGTCTTTAGCCCTGGGAGCTGCCCACTGCAGAGGGCGGGACATTCCTGCGCTTGGTCCTAATCCAGGCCCGATGAGACTGCCCTGTGGCCTCCCTGGGGGCTCCAGCCCCAGCACCTCCTGCCCCTCACACCACACCCTGTGGCCACACATCAGCTGACATGCTCCCTCAATCAAGGGAGGGACGTGGCCTGATTCAACCTTCATTTCTCAAAGTTTCAAAAGTTCAGCCTGGCTGAATTATAGACTTGGTTTAGATGGAAACCAGGTAGATGTCTCCAGAATCCAATTGCTTCTCACCACCCTGATACCTCCCTGGTGCAAACCTCTAACCTCTCTCACCTGGACAATTGCCACAGCCTTCTGACTTCCCTGCCCTCCCTAACTTCTCCCTGCTTCTCTCTGGCAACCTGAATGGGACTGGACTTGCAACCTCCATTGGCTCCCACTGCACTTGGAATCCAACCCCAAGTCTTTTCCAGTATCTACACAGCCCCTGACTACCTCTCTGACCCAGCCGTGCACAGTCTCCTCTCCAGCCACACCCCTGGCACTGCACAGTTCCAGAGCAGCCAGGCACACTTCTGACCCACACCCTACCCTTGGTTCTCCCCTGTCCCTGGGACTGTCGCCCAATGCTCAGCATGGCCGACTGCTACACTGCCTTGGGTCTCTGCCCAGATGCTACCCCTGTCCCTCCAACCAACTGGAGTGAGACTGGACCCACATCACCCTATCTCCCCTCCATCACCCTACCCCTCTAGTCCGTTTTATACTCTAGGCAGCACTGTCACCCTGACACAGACACTTGCTGTCACTGTCTCCCTTCTGCAAAACTGTGAGGCCCAGAGGAGGCCAGTGGAGAGCTGCTGTGTGGGGCCAGGCACAAGATCATGGTCATGTGGCAAAGGAAGAGAGGCTTGGGGCGGGGCAAGGAGGGCTATTTGAGAGCTTTTCAGGGAGAAGGTCAACACCCTGTGGCATGGTGGTGGGGTGTGGGGAAGATGGGGTACCATGACACCTCCAGGTCTCTGACTCACATAGCAGATGGAAATGGGACCCTTTCATCCAGTGGGGTTGCCAGGGAAGAACCAGGCTACAGGGGAAGACTCTGAGATCAGATTTGGACACTGGACATTGAATGGGAAGTTCAACCTCCACAGATGCCAGAAGATGAGCTTCCTGTGGTGGTCCTAAGATCTTTCCATCCAGAATGTGGACATGAGAATTCATTCTAACAGAGCAGTCACACAGGGGACTATGCCCTGGACTGTGGCTGGCAGCCTCTCTACCCTGTGCCAAGGGGGGTCACAGACAGGAGCGCACTCCTTCGGAGAGCCTGCGTCCTATAGGCTGCTCCGCTCAGGGCAGGCGGGGCCTCCCCAGGGAGCTGAGGCCAGTGGGCCTCCTGGCAAAGGGCTGGCCCCATGACACAGCACGTGCTTTAATAAAGGAAGGGTCTTCTTTCTTCAAAATTTGGGGGCAGGGCTTTTCTGAAGGAAACCAATTCAAAGCCTCATGTGTCCCCCAACTTGGCATGACAGTATTTGGAAAGTGATAGAAAAGGGAGGAGGACAAGGCCCCCAGGCTGTCAGGGGCATCGATGTCTGCCTGCCCAGGAATTCTAGGGGCTTCTAGAAGATTCAGCACAGTGGAACTGAAAGGATGTTGTTCCCTGAGGGTTTGTTGTGCTCTATGTGTAAAGAGATTAAAAATGAAAGTAAACCACTGGCTCCCAGGCATGAGTAGGGATACACAGCCCAAATAAAAGATTACACACAGAAGAAGTCGTGGGCATGGGTGACACGTCACCCCCCACCCCCATGAGGCCAAGCACCCAGGGACTCGCCTACAGCACAAGGTCCCTGACAGAGTCCTCCTCAATTAAGATGGAGAAGAGAGAAGCTGATAAAAGACTTACATGTCCAGGGATTAAGTCCTTCCCATAGACCACAAAAGAGAAGCCAGTTACAGGTAGATTTTGTTTTAATGGCCACTCCAGATGAATATTATCGCTGTTGACTGTAATTCCATTTTAGTATGTGTGAGTTAAACCTTCTGCTTTTACAGACAAGTACCCTCTGCCAATGAGCTGTGACTTGAAGCTGTGTGATTTGTGCAAATGTGTTGTAATTAACTGAGCTTTAAAAATTGCCTTGGAAGGTCTCAAGGTCTTGGAAATGGCTGTCGGCTTGGATAAAGGCACCTTCTAAGAAGGTGGTCAAAGATACTTAACTGACACGAAGTTTCCCTAAACTTATTTTGGAGGGGGCAGTTTTAAAAAATCTGTGTGTGTTTGAAAGGGATAAAATTTAATTTTTAAAGTATTTTAGTATTATGTAACAAAACAAAGGCTTAGTAAACTTAGAGTTGAATGAGAAACATCAGTGTGAACTCACACACTTTAAAAGGGTTTCCAATTCCATCAATAATAGGAGCACTGAGCGGTGCCCTTCCCTTAATATCTGTCTGCAGCCTGGACTCACAGAGAAGCCCAAGGCCTACATTTTGGTCTCTGATACTCCTCTCCACAAGTAGGGGTCAGAAATCCTTAGAAAGTCACAGTCTGTGCTGATGGCAGGTAAAATCAAGATGGACCCAGCACATTTTGTGGTTGCTGCCAGAGAATGTTTTCCAAAATGTGTGAGATCTTGCTAAATAAAATGAAGAATCTTCGCTGGCTAAACTGTGATGCTTTGCGTATCAAAAAGAAAGTGCCCCATTATGGCCTACTGGAGCACATTAAATCTGCAAAAAGCCATGAGGCCATAATAAATCTAAAGGAAAGGAGTTGATTTCAACTAAACCTAAGTTAACAATCTCAAATAATATGCAAAAATATAAAGAAATAATTACAGCATGCTTAAAAATCAGTGTTTACGTCCTCTGTTAGTTTTAAGATAAAATGTATTTTCAAAAAATGTTGACAATGTAGGGATGAAGTGATCCAAACAGTAAGAGGAGGACAAACGTACAAAATGGTAGCTCAGTGAAACTTCCATAAACAATTTTAAAAATCAAACTGCTCTTAACATATGATCCAGCAATCATGCTCTTTGATATTTACCCAATGCATGTGAGTGTTTATGGCAGCTTTATTCATAATTGCCCAAACTTGGAAGCAACCAAGGTGTCCTTCAGTAGGTGAATAGATAAACTATGGCACATCCAGACAATGGAATATTATTCAGAAATGAGCTGGCTGGGTGCGATGCCTCACACCTGTAATCACAGCACTTTGGGAGGCCGAGGTGGGAGGATCGCTTGGGGCCAGGAGTTCAAGACCAGCCTGGACAACATAGTGAGACCCTGTGTCTACAAAATATTTTTCAAAATTTAGCTAGGCTTGGTGCACCTGTAGTCCCAGCTAGTCAGGAGGCTGAGGCAGGAGGATCGCTGGAGCCCAAGAGTATGAGGTTGCAGTGAGCTATGATTGAGCCACTGCACTCTACCCCAGGCGACAGAGTGAGACCCTGCCCCTAAAACAAACAAATAAAAAAAAAACCCAGCTAATTTCTTATCTACCCATTTCATAAAATGGACTGATGAGAGACTAAGCCAGTATCTCTATTACCAGGCACAGCTAGAAATTAAGAGTAGGTTAGTAACAAAGAGGTTCCTCCATGCATCACAGTGCAATGGACTCAAGGGGTGGTCATCAAAGCAATCTGTAAGCTAAACCCAAGTATGTGTCCAGTAATAATGTCAGTTTCAGTCATAGTTATTTTATTATTATATTGGACTCATCATTTATGATCCATATTTGTCACTTCAACTATCAAATTTGACCTGTCACAAACTTAATAACATATATTCTTTCAAAAAGTAGTTTGTGGAACAAAAACTGTCTTGGGCTTCCAGTTAAGCATAGCAGATGAGCTACTTGTGTTTCCTGCTCTCCCTTCACAGATCCTGCTACAATGATAACAAGAGAATAGAAAAGATACAAACCCTCAGTGTCCAAGGGAGAAGAGACCAACTGCAGACACAAGATTTCAGAAGATTTTTGGAGAATGGAAAGAGCACGGGGCTGGCTTAGGGAAGCACCACAGAGGTGGACAGATGCACAGATGAGTCTGCCTCACAAAACCCTGGGAGACGCCTGGAAGAGGGTGCTGGGGGAGCTGCGAGATGGGGACCCGAGCATGTATAGAGAGTGGTCTGGCCTCTGGGTCCCCTCACACACCCTGAGCACCTGAGAGACCTCCCTGGAGACTGAGGGTCATTCTCCAGAGACACACTGCTTCCCAGAGGCTCTAGACCAGGGGCACCAAATGAAGCAAGGAGGCGCGGTGTTACAGGAAGGAAAACAAAGTACCAACCACAGGGCCCTCTGCCCCTCTCTCAGCCAGTTCTTTAACAAATATTTATTGAATGCAACTTCGTACAAAATACTCTTTTAGTGGATTCAGCTGTGAACCAGACAGGCAAAGTCTCTGATCTCATGGACACTACATCTCAGTCAGGCAGACAGGCAATAAATACACAAGGAAATATATCTATTAAAAGTGCAGGTAGCACTTGAAAAAACTAAAATGGAAGATGGGACAGAGCCTGGTGGGACATCTACTTTGGAGAGGGCCCAGTAGGCGTCTCAGGGGAGGCAATATGGGAGAGAGACTTGCATGAAGTGAGGGAGGGGCCTTGCCAGCATACGGAGGATGAGAATCCCAGCTAGGAAAGGGCATGGAGGCAGGTGAATGCTTGGCTTGCTTAAGGAACAGCAGGAGGCTGGTGGGTGCCAAGCATGCAGAGATCCAGGGAAAGGCAGGAGATGAGGTGGGGAGGCAGGTGGGGATAGGGTCCTGTAGGGCTTGGAGACAATGATGAGAACTTGAGATTGGATTCCAAAGGAGATGGAAGTCACCGGAGAGACTGAGCATGCTTGATGTCCTTCTTAGAAGGATCACTCTGGACACCATGTGGAGAATAGATGAGGGGAGAGCGTAGAAGCAGCCGAACCTGCCAGGAGGCCACCTCAGGGCACCGGTGGCCAGATTCCCCATCACCACCCTCATGCCAGCGGGAGGGAGCAGCAGTTTCCAGACCACGGTCTGGATCTTGGCTTTTACTCTGAGTGATGCAGGGAACCATTGGAGGGTATAGAGAAAAACAGTAAAATGACTGAACTTACCTTTTAAAAGAATTACTCAGGTTGCCAAGTAAACAATAGACTGGAGAGTGGTGCATAAAAACATGAAGAAGAGTGTCTGGGCATACCCAAATCTGTGCCTCCCTGGGGAGCAACAGCAGAGGCTTGGCATGGGGGGAGAAAATGGACTTCACTGAAGTAATCCAGCCAGTCACTAAGCAAATAAATAAGCAAATAACAACAACATGCCCCAGAGGAGAATCATCAGTACCCAGAGTTGCTGCAATATTTTATCTAAAGTGTCCAGTTTCTAACAAAAAGTTATGAAACATGCAAAGAAACAAGAAAGCATGATTCACATGCCAGAAATGAAAAGCAGGAAACAGAAACTGTCTGTTAAAAAACTAAGAGAAACCATGCTTAAAGAACTACAGGAAGGTATGATGCCATTGCCATATCAAACAGACAATATCGATAAAGAGACAGAAATTATTAAAAAAAGAAAGAACCAAATGGAAATCCTGGAGTTGAAAAGCACAATAACTGATATTGAAAACTCACTGTAGAGGCTCAACAGTAGATGTGAGCTGGCAGAAGAAAGAATTAGCAAACTTGAAGATGGATTGATAGAGATCATGTAATCTGAAGGACAGAGAGAAAAGAAGAAAAATGAACAGAATTTCAGAGAAATGTGGGACACCATTAAGGACACCACAAATGCATAACAGGAACTCAGAATGAGAGGAGAGAGGGAAAGGAGCAGAAATTGTATTTGAAGACATGTGGCTGAAAACTCCCAAGTTTACTAAAAAACACTAACCTAGACATCTAGGAATATCAATGAACTCCAGGTAAGATAAGTTCAAAGAGATACTCAGACATTTTGTAGTAAAAATGCTGAAAATCAAAGACTAGAAGAAAATCTTGAAGACAGCATAAGAAAAATGACTCATCACTTACAAGGGAGCCTCAATAAGATTAACAGCTGATTTGTCAGCAGAAACAATGGAGGCCAGAAGTCAGAGAAGTAACATATTCAAAGTGCTCGAAGGAAAAAATCTGTCAACCAAAACTCCCATATCCAGCAAAGCTCTTCCAGAACTGAAAGCGAAATAAAGACATTGTCAGATAAACAAAAGCTGAGAGAATTTGTCAACCCACCTTACCAGAAAATAATAAAGGAAGTTTTTCAGGCTATAAGTAAGTGACTCCCAATGGTAATTCAAATCCACAATGTGGATGAACCTTGGAAACATTATGTGCAGTGAAAAAAGCCTGAAACAAAAGGTCACATATCATATAGTGCTGTTTGTATGACATATCCAGAGTAGGTAAGTCCGCAGAAATGGAAAGCTTCTTCATGGTTGCCAGAAGCTGGGGGAAAGGGGAAGTGGAGAGTAGTGGATACAGGAATTTCTTTTCAGATGATGAGAATGTTATGGAACTGGATAAAAGTGGTGGTTCCACAACATTGTGAATGTACTAAAAGCCACTACATTGTTCACTTTAAAATGGTTAATTTTATGTTACGTGAATTTCACCTCAGTAAAAAAAATTGAATCAAATATTTAAAAAAGAATGTAGAGAAACAAACAGCAGAGATGAACATGATGAAAAATAACATGGAAGAGGAAAAAAGGACATCCTACCTGTAGATTACAGGTTTTCTAAGAATAATCAAGAAGGAATAAAGCATGGGCAATCATCAAACCCAACAAGAAAAAAAATTTTTTAACTAAAAAACTTTCCAGAGCTGAAACAGGACCTGGTTCACAGGTTATGAGCACTTACCACATTCCAGGCAAAATTAAGGGGGAAGACACATATTTAGACCCTTTCTGACAACATTTTTACATTTAAGAATAAAGAAAAAAATTCTACAAGGATCCAGTCAAAAATCATAGGTTACCTACAAAAGCATAAGAATCAAGGTGATTTCAGATTTCTCTATAGCATTAAGTTTCAGGACAAATGTCACAGTAGACACAGAGATTTGAAAGGCAGAATTCTTTATGTAGCCAAGTAGTCATTTATATATTGCACAAAGGCTCAGGATATATATTTCCCAAATATCTTTCTTGAATTATTTGAATATATAACATCTACTTTGTATGTATGTATTATGAAATTATACCACAACTGAAAGCCAATAGCTCAAGAATAAGAAATTTACAATATAAAATACTGTTAATAAAATTCAAAAGTCATTAAAAATATACAGACCAAAACAGTGGTTTGCTGGCAAATGTTTAACAATCCCCTTTAGAGTGCAGAGAAAAGCTGAGAATTGCAGTGTTTACTGATTTCTTGGGGGTAATACCTCCCACCATGGATGGTGTCCAGCTACCAATGTGATTTGACAAAAATAAAAATAAATTAATCCTCATCTCAGACCGTATACAAAAATTAATTGTATAAGCATTAACATATAAAATGTAAAAAATGTCAAAACATACTACAAAGCTACAGTAATCAAAACAGTGTAGCACTGGCATGAAGACTGACAAATAGACTAATCTAATAGAATAGAAAGCCCAGAAATAAACTCTCACATATATCGTCTAATGATTTTCGACAAGAGTTCCAAGACCATTCCATGTGGAAAGGATGTTTCTTTTCAACAAATGGTGTTGGTAAAACTGCATAGCAACATGCAAAAGAATGAAGTTGGACCTTTACCTAATGTCATATACAAAAATTTGTCTCAAAATGGATCAAAGATCTAAATGTAAGAGCTAAAACTATAAAACTCTTAGAAGAAAACATAGGGGAAAATCTTCATGACATTGAATTTTGCAATGATGTCTTGGGTATAACATCAAAAGCACAGATAACAAAAGAAAAAAAGAAAAAATAGATAACATCAAAATTTAAAACTTTTATGCATCAAAGGACACAATCAATAGAGTAGAAAGGCAACTCATGGAATGGGAGAAAATACGTGCAAATCATATATCTGTTAAGGGGATAATATCTAGAATATATAAAGAACTCCTACAACTCAACCACACAAACAACAAAAAACCCCAAACAACATGATCAAAAAATGGGCAAAGGACTTGAATAGACATTTCTCCAAAGAAGATATACTTACGGCCAACAAAGACACTCAACATCACTAATTATTAGGGAAATGCAAATCAAAACTACAATGAGGTACCACCTCCCACCCATTAGGATGGCTACAATTAAAAAAGAAAATAATAAGTGTTATTGAGGATGTAAAGAAATTGGAATTCTTGTACATTGTTGTTATGAATGTAAAATGGTGTATCCACTATAGAAAACAGTATGATGGTTCCTGAAAATATCAAACATAAAATTACCATATGATCCAGCAATTCCACTCAAAAGAACTGAAAGCAGAGTCTCAAAGAGCAATTTGTACACTCATGTTCATAGCAGCATTATTCACAATAGCCAAGAGGTCAAAGCAACCCCCAAGCATTCATCAACAGATGAATGGATAAGCAAAAAATTGTATATCGATACAACAGAATATTATTTAGTATTAAAAAGGAAGGAATATGCTAAAACATGGATGAAACTTGAAGACATTATGTTGAGTCTAATAAGCCAATCACAAAAGATAAATACTTATGATCTCATTTATACGAGGTACCCAGATTAGTCAAATTCACAGAGACAAAAAGTAGAATGGTGATTGTCAGGAGCTGGGGTAGGAAGGAATGGGGAGTTGGTGTTTAATGGGTACAGTTTCAGTTTTACAAGATGAGAAGAGTTCTGGAGATGGATGATGGTGATGGTTGCACAACAATGTAAATGTACTTAATGCCACAGAACTGTGCACTTAAAAATAGTTAAGGTGGTAAATTTTATGTTTCATGTATTTACCACAATTAAAATTTCTTTTAAGGCTAGGTGTGGTGGCTCACACCTGTAATCCCAGCACTTTGGGAGGCTGAGGCAGGAGGATTGCTTGAGGACAGGAGATAGAGGCTGCAGTGAGCTATGATCCAACCACTGCACTCCAGTCTGGGTGACAGAGCAAGACCCTGTCTCCAAAAAAAAAAATTATTTTTCTTTTAAGTATAAGAAAAGACCCACAAAAATAAAAAGCATTAATATCAATATTTCTCCCCCCCCAAAAAAAATAAGAGCACCCCCACCCAAACCCTAAGAAGTCAAGCTTTGGAGAAGGATCTGGCAAGAAGACAGAGGAAGGGTTAGGAGACGAGAGAACACCCAGGCAGTGCCGTGCCCCAAAGACCAAAGGAAGAGGTGTCAGAAAAGAGTGTGATTTTCTGTGCACATGGTGCTGTGTGTCTCCCACGTTTGTGTATCTTTTTACTTTTATCTCTTTTTTAAAAATCTACGTACTTCCTTTCTATACCTTTCTCTATCAATTTCCTTCTCACTCTCCTTACTTTTCAATTTCCTTTATGAATTGCTTCCCATGATGTCTTTCTCCTTTAACCAGCCATCACAAGGAACTGAAGATATTCTTTTACTTGTTATTTTTAAGTATTTGTGTTCATTTTATTGCTTAATAACAAATAAATGGATTCTTTTATCTTTAATAATAAGTAAACATGGAAAAATACACCCAAATAAGTGTACTATTGTACTATTGGCCCTGGGTTGGTTTTTTTTTTTTTTTTTTCTTTTTTTCCCCCATTAATAACTGGCTTGCAGTTAGGGGAAAAAATATTTCCCACCCTGCCTGAGGGGACAGAACCATTAAACATAAATGACACATTCCTCTGAGATATTTCCTTTTAAAAAGTTCATTTTTTTATTTAAAATATTTTAGACATAGCAAAAAAAATACCCCCACAGAGAATAATATAATAACCACTTTTACATGCTAGCTTGTTGCCGTATTTGCTTCAGGGCTTTTTCTTAAGAAATTAAATGCTGCAGCCTTCCTTTGACCCCTCCCTATTCTACTGTACTTCCTCCCTTCCTAGAGATAACTCTTACCCTGAAGGGAGTTGTTAAGAACTATGAACTCTTTAAGATTTTACCCCGTTTGTAAACTAATAAAGTAGCCTGTTACTGTTTCCTAGATGCCGGCAGAAGACATGAGACTCCGGGATCAGAGACAAAGGACAATTTATTCCACAGCAATAGCAGTGTTAGCATTTTTGCACCAATAATCTGAGCCCCAGTTCCTACAGGGCAATTCAAAGAGAGCCAGATGAAACCTGCATGCACAGTGGATTGCACTGTGAGAAAGGAACCCTGAGTTCAAGGATGTGAGTCTTTTACCCTGGGCAATAAGAATGCCTCATTTGCTCTAATAGGAAACACTATATCTTCCAAGCCTGTTGACAACATAAACATCCTTCCAAAGATAGTCTAGAACAAAGGGCGTCAGTGATGCCTTGGAGGACATGCTGACACATAAAGGCAATGGAGAGCTGTCTCCCAACATGAGTATGTTCCTTTCTATCCATGTTTTTGTACTTACACTGCATATAACATATTCCTAAGCCATATGTATGGTATTGCTTTGGGTGTTTCTAAACTTTATATAAATGCTATCATGGTGTATGTAAGATCTTTTATTCACTCATTACATTATCAAAGTTCATTCAAATTGACACTTGTAACTTTAGTTTATTTATTTTATCTGGCAAAAGTATTTCACTATGTGAATATTTCACAACGTCTTTACCCTTTCTCCTGTTGAATACATTTTTTCACTCTTACATTACTGTAGTGAACATCCTTGTCCATGTCTCTTTGTACACGGGTGTGAGAGTTTTTCTTAGAGTGTGTATTAAAATGGGATTACTGGGTCTTAGAGTACGTTCTTCTTCAATCTGTGGTTGCTTCTTTTCTAAGCATGATCTCGATGAAGTTAAATTTGCATTGGCCATTTGTGTACATCACCCAAACCTTTCCCACCAGCAGCACCATCTCCTTTTTGAATCATCTTTCTTGTGCCTCTTGCCAGAGCTCTTCCCTTCCTGCCCCCTTCAGCAGGGGACAACTTGTAACTCGGCCAGGTCACTGAGATAATTAGTACGGCTCAAGTGAGTGGTTTAAGGCAGTGGGAACAACTGGAATCAAATTCACCGAAAGGGTGCCCAAACCAGACCAGGTGTGCCTTGTGCCCTCGCTCCAGAGTGCCTCAGCAGCTGCCTGGGTTGTGAGCCTCGTTCTTACTCTGCCGTGGAGAACAGGTGCCCGCAAATGCCCTTCCTGCCTCGGAGAGCTGGAGTCAGACCCTGCTGCTTATGCAGAAGAACTCCAATAGAATATGGTGAAAAGCAGAAGAGGGGAGGAGCAAAGTGGAAAGAGGGAAGAGTAAGGAGAGAAGGGAGGGGAGAGAGGGAAAAGAATGATGCAAACTTCACTGTTTTTTTTCCTTTAAATTCAGACAGCAAACTTGGACAAGTGGGAAAAGTGTCTCTTCAGCAGTATGAGTAAGGCAAAGTTTTAAAACATGTAAAAGGATAATAAAAATAAACAAAGTGATTACAATGTACTACCTACTAAAATAATAGACAATGTAGCTTATTTTGAAAAAAAAAAGTCACCTCTGATTATGGGGCTTTTTCCCACAAACATCAATGTTATAGTACTTTTTAACAAAATTTACTTTTTCTTTTGTCTCTTAATTTAATTGCTTATGATTCTGTAAGTGAATGCAGATAGATCTTTAAATAAAAAACAAAAAACAAAACATATTAATGTGTTATACAAAAGGAAATAAATTACGTAAAGAAATAGCAGAATGAGACTTTTTCCCTATAGAAATCAGGTGGTTGTTATGTGCTTTGCTTATTAATTGCTGCGTAACAAACTGTTCTATAATTAACATTAATTTTATTAATAAAATAATACCATATTCTATTATATTAAAATAATAAGATAATATTTTATTATTATAAAATAATAACCACTTTATTTTGTGCACATTTTTGCGGGTCAGGGTAACTGGAGCATCCAGTTCCAAGATGGCTTCTTCACTCGCCCCTTTGGCACCTTGGGCTCCTCGGCTTCCCTCCCTTCATGGCATCTTATCCTAGGGCTTCTCATGTGGCTTGGGCTTCAGCAGAGGCTTTTCAGGATATTTGCACCCCTTTCTTCTGGTGCAGGGCTTCAGGCCAGGGAAGGACCATGCCTGGAACTGGCCCAACATCACTACTGCCACATGCTAAGGGGGTGGAGAAATAGATCCCACCTCTTGATGGGGGAGTGGCAAGTTCACATAACAAGTGAGCACTGGAGATGGCAGATATTGTTGCAGCTGACTTTAGAAGACACATTCAGCCACGCTGTGGAATAATTTTTGCTTTTTATTTGCATGGTCCGGGGGTTAAAAGATCCTCATTTAAAAATAGTAAGGGTTTTTTTCTTTATTAATTTTTACTTTATTTTCTTTATATAACTTTCTTTTGAAATTAGAAAAATCATGTATACTCATGTTAACAAGTGGAACTACCCAACGATATATATATTTTTTTAATTAATAAAATCTCTCAGCGGGGCACTGCAGCTCATGTCTGTGATCCTAGCACTTTGGGAGGCTGAGGCTGGAGGATCGCTTGAGCCCAGGAGTTTGAGGGTGCAGTGAGCTATGACGACACCACTGCACTCCAGCCCAGGCAACAGAGCTAGACTCTGTCTCAAAAAAATAAAAAAATAAAAAATAAAAATAAAATCTCTCCAGCCCTCATTCAATTTCCCCTTTCCTGATGTAACCAATGTGTCCTTCCACAAATTTCTGAATGCTCATGCAAATATATACAAGTACGAACACTCATACATGCAGATATTCATTGTTGGTTGTTTTTAGAAAAGAGGGATGATAGTATGCATCTCACTCTGACACTTGCTAATCACTTACTAGACCATGGGCAACCCTCCAGACATGAGTCTAACTCATTTTGTTAGGTCCAAATAATATGGCATAGTTGAATGGAAATACAATTTTGGGGGTTTTTTTAGAGACAAGGTCTTGCTCTGTTGCTCGGGCTGGAGTGCAGTGGCATCATCATAGCTCACTGCAGCCTTGCACTCCGGGCTGAAGTGATCCTCTAGCCTCAGCCTCTCATGTAGCTGGGACTATAGGTGTGCGCCACTATGCCCAGCTAATTTTAAAATTTTTTGTAGAGACGGGGTCTCACTATGTTGCCCAGGTTCCCACCTCAGCCTCCAAAGTGCTGGGATTACAGGCATGAGTCACTTTGCCTGGCCTGGAATGACAATTTATTCAAGCATTCCCTTTGTAGTAGAGATTTTCACAGTTCTTCAATACCCTGTTACCCTTCTGGGCACACATGCCTTGAAGTTTAGCACAACCAGTGCCTTCACTTCTAGGGGAAGCATTGCATTGCAGTGCAAGTCTCAAGGTCTGCTCTCCCCAGCTGTGGCAAGAGTGAATGCCCATGCCCTGGGGGACCTCAGCCTGGCTTCCTGAGTGATCATGCTCAGCACAGCTCTCCTGCAGGCTTGCATTGTACATGTAGTGGGAGCAAGAAAGAAACCTTTGCTGTTTTAGGCCATTGATTTTTTTGAGCTATTTGTTACATTTATTTCCTTTGGATAAACTAGCTCATCCTAACTTGTACAGCCCTATTGGTGGACATTTATCTCTTTCCTTTGCTTATAAGATATCTTTTGCTAAGAAATATTTAAATATGATGTGTTAAAATACATTTGTTGGGAAGATGGAAAGGTTCCAGAGATGGATGGTGGTGGTGGTTGCACAACAATGTGAACATACTTACTGCCATTGAACTATACACTTTAAAATGGTTAAAAATCATAAATTTTATGTTATGCACATCTTACCACAAGAAAAAAAATATATATCTTTTCCTTTATAGCTTCTGGGTTCCCTTTCCTGCTTAGGAAATTCTCTTCCATCCAAAGTTATGGAAATATTCCCCTAAAATTTCTTCTAATATTATCGTTTTATTTTTTACACCAAAATTTTCAATCCTTCTGCAATTTATTTGTAAATATGATGTGAGGTAACAGCTTCCTAGCTGTTTAGTCAACTATTACCATCTTGATAGTTCTTTTTTTTATTTCCATTACTACATCTATTTTGTGGTTTTATTTTTATTTAATAACTAGAAATTGTTGCTGCACATTTTTCTACCAAAGTCAACAAATTATTTTCTCTAAGCAGACTATGATATTTCTATAGTCAATGAGATTTCAAATCACTCTTCTAAGGGAAATAAATATATACATATATTAAATCATCCCCAATGAAGATATTCTTTAGATAATTAACCTGAACTCTTCTATAGATGCAATAGGGAGTATTGTTGTAAAAGTCTGTACCCATGTAACCAAAATAAAGTTGAAATTTGGCAATTAATTAAATTAATCATTATGAAAAATAAAGCAAAATGCATGTTGATGCTTGAATTAGCCATGTTGACTAACCTATAATAATTACAGATATCCAGTTCAATTTGTATATTGTACACATGGTATAGTAACTCTCAAATGTTTTTATTTTCTTAATTACATTGTTTAATATAACAAGATTAAAATTAAAATAACTCCCCAAAGTATACACATAGCACCTCTATCTATATCCATGTACCATATCTATTTTTTCTAGTAGATAATGAGTTATGTTTCAGTGGACCAAGCTGGAAACGTGAATTTTTTTTAAAATCATGAGTGCAAGCTAATAGTTCTGATTTAAATTTGACTTCAAAGGGACTTTACTTATTAACTTGATTTTATCCTTGCATTATAATATTGTATCTTCTAAAAATCTTGGTTGCTAACAACCTTAACCTAATTACTTATTTGCTTTATCCTGATATATACATAGAAATTTAAAATATATTTAATAAACATAAACTACATAAATATACATTTATATTATATACTTTATATATAAAGTGGCTTATCTGTTTTATCTATGTAATGGTTTAGCAGTTAACAGTCCCATATTGCTATGAACAATAAGATGGCTGAATGGAGTTAAAGACCTCTTTGCAGCTCTGCTGCTGTCTAGATTGTCCATTAAGGATGGGGAGTGTGAATCCTGTGTTCTGTAGTCTTTTAAAATAACATGTCAACAACCAAACAAGTTCATCCATTTCAGTTTCTTTTTAATTTTTAGGGATTGTTTTTGCTTTTTGCATTTTAAAAATATATAAGGTATGTACATGACCTCAAAGTCACAGCTGTACTGCAGGCTCTATTCGGAGAAGCATCAATTCCACATCCTCTGCCTCTTAACTCTGTGCCTTCCCTCCCCTGCAGATGTTGGTTTATCCCTCCTGCGCCCCTCCGCTCCGTGTTCCTTTTTTACACTCACAAGCAGGTTCCCAGGACATAATCATGCTTCTCAACCTTTCTGTGCAAAGTGAGCGATCCCCACCTCTCCTCAGGTCACCCACTGTGGGTGCATCGGGGTTTGCTCAGCCAGGGCGCTGCTGATGGACATGTTTTGCAATTACAAATAATGCCACAGTGAATAAACTTGTGCCTGTGTTATTTTGTATTTTTTCCTGTGTATCTTTAGCGTAGATCCTAGAACATTATTCTATTAACATCAGATTTAGGGGAAGAGTCTGATAGCCAAAAGAACCTCAACATTTAATTTTGATCCCAAAACATTTTCCCAGCCCCTTCCTCTCCAATCCTGCTTGATGGCATGCACAATTTCCCAGACCCTGCCTGGGTTCTGGACCCAGGGCCCTTGCAGATGAGGGACCACAGTGGCTGGTGCAGACTCGTCTCCTCTAGAGAGTGAGTAAGGCAGCTCACTTCTGGAAGATGCGCCTCATGGCAAAACACAAAATCACTTCTCCTAAACACAAGGAGTGAGCTGAAAAGGTGTAGAAATTAGGTCCCAACTTTTATGTAATCCACATCCTTAAACAAGGTAATAATTATTGAAGAGATACAAATATATAAAGAAGAAAACACATACTATGTAATTCGCAAAATGTAATACCTATGTATGAATGAAATTCTCATTTTACTGTATTCATCATGGTATTTATATTTGGCATTTCACTATTCCTGCATAGTATGAATAGTTACATTAGAGAAAAGGGAAATTTCTTACCTCAAAACATGACTTGGAAAATGATATTGCTCTTCTATTTCATTAAATCTCCTTTTTTCCTTTCTCGGATGGGCTTTTGTTTAAAAAGCACGTAAGAACTACCAATTCCAGTTTCCTTCTACAGTACGCCTTCAGGAGCCATACCCCCCTGCATAATACGTCACACATACTAATCAATAAATACGCAATGTATTTTTTACAGTGGAATTATTTCATAAGGGACTCACAAGCACACATGACCGTTATGATCAACAGCAACAAAAAAAAAAGGGCACAGAAGTTTTGAACGGTTGGATCTTCATGCCAGGGTGTACCTGCTCGAGATCTTTCCTCCGAAGTAAGGCGAGCCTTCCAGAGGCGTGTTAGGGAGATCATGAGGTGTCCGTCGCACTAGTCCCAGCTCAGCGCGCTGCGGCGGTGCGGCCAACCCGGCGCCCGGGCTCTGCTCCTGCTCGGCTCGGGCAGGTACGCACAGCCGTGCCCGGCACCACTGGATTCTTAAAGGGAAACGTTTACGTGAACGAGTTCTTTGAAATGAAGGCACTGTGAAAACGTGAGGTTTATTCATGGTGCACCTTCTGGAGGGTTTGAGCTTTTGAGGACAGGTCTTTGCTTCCTGAGCCCGGATGGCAGTGTCACACGAGGGGGCGCATAGGCGAGCCGCGGCCGGTCCCAAGCCAGCCGAGGGCCTGGGCAGGGGTGTGCTGTGTGCCCGCCCTTCCCCCAGACGCTGGACCCTGCGGCTGTGCCGACCCAGGTCTTCGGGCAGCAACGGAGCCCCCAGAGGGAGGGGCTGGGGTCAGCCTGGGGCCGCGGCTGGCCGCACGCCCGCCGCCCAGGTGCTTCTCTCGGGTCCGCGGGCCTCAGGCTGCTCCCCTTGGAGACCGTCGGCCGGGGACTGCTCCTTCATTCAGCGGGGATTTATTAACACGACCTGTGCCAGGCCCTGTGGCTACAAAATAAATTTGAAATGGTCAGCCCTGCAAGAGCCGTGCAGAGGGAGAGAGAAATCCGAAAACAGCGGCTTCGAGACAAGTGACAACGCCTGTAGCAGATGGGATGGGTGGGTGCAGGACGCTGAGTGTCCCAGGGGACAGCGAGGGTCCCGCAGAAGGGTGGCCGCCCCATTCCAGAAGCCTCTTTCTGCCCTCAGTTTCCCTCTGACCGCGGGGGGAGGCGGCAGGCTGCTGCCGCCACCTGCACGGGGCTGTCCCCACCGCCGTCCACACGGCCTCCCACGGAGACACAGCCGCTGCACGTTCCGACGTCGCCAGCGGTTGGTCACGGCTTCTCCCAGCCGTTTCCTTCCTACACCCTGCCTCTGTTTTATCACCCAGCGCGCGCCGCTTCGTGCGGGTCGGGTCGTCTGCATTCCTAGGTATGTACTTCCCGCTGGACTGGAAGTCCTTCACATCAGGAACTGGGTCTTGTTTTTCTTTCTCTCTCCCTGAACAGGTTCAATAGGAGCCTAGAAAAAGCAAGGAAGACCATGGGCCCCAGTGTGCCCAGGACAGTCATAGTCACATCTGTCATCTGGGGAAAATTACAGTGGGTTCTCTTACACTCTCAAAATTGTCACAGTTTGCCTGAAACTGGTGAGATGCAAATCGGGTTGGGGAAGTACTAATGTACTAAGTACTAATGTTGGTGGGAATGTAATGTCCATGTCCTGCCTGTGGAATTGTGTGGTTAGGCAAGATGCTCCTGCTGGGGAAACTGGGTGAAGGCATACTGGAATTCTGTCTGTGAGAATTCTTGGAACTGTGTGCAAATCTACAATTATCTCAAAATAAAGTTTTTAAAAAATTATCCCAGTGTGGAAAATAAAGTATATAATCACCCTAATTACAATAGCATCCTGTCTGATTCCTCTACTTTTTGTGTTTTTGTCTTCCTAGCCCTTTTACATAGCAATTGATTTTACGTGCACCTGCTTCTATTTATTTTATTTTTTGCCATTTGCCTTGCCAATAAAGGATGACCACAGGAATTGTGTGTATTCACCTCTTTATTTCAGGCACTAAGCCCAGGGCCTGGCACATGCAGGCACCAGGCTCTGTGATGGTAATGAGGGCAGCGCTGCGACCTCCTTGTCCCTAGCTCTCTCCCCTGAAGCTGTCAGTGGCTTCTTGTGTCCACCTCTGGGCTCAGAAAGGAAATCGTGGAGCTCTGTGTGGAACACCTTTAAAGATAATACATTTGGGCATGAAACAAAGTCATAATCATAAGCATAAGTTAATGGAAAATAACAAATTGTTCTACTAAATGTGAACTTCTAGTTTTAATTCAATTTCATTTGCTACTGGTTCATTTGTTTTGTTATTTGCTATCAGACAATGACAGACAAGCAACAGTTGCCACCAAAGCTGTAAGAAAGACACATAGGATATCAGGTACAATGAACATTATTCGGGTGATGGGCACACTAAAAGCCCCAACTTAAGCATTATAAAAAGTATTCATGTAACAAAAAACATTGGTATCCCCTTAATATTTTGAAATTTTTTTTAAAAGTCACTTAAAAAAAAGAAGACACATAAGAAAAGAGGAAACCATCTTCTCTGAATCAGGGGGCTGCTGTTTGACTTTGGCAGAGGTGGGTTCGGTGAGCAGGTGCAGAGGCTGCTGGCCCAGCAAGCCTGACAGCAGCAGTCAGTCCACTGTACCAGTGACTGTTACTCTCGAGGTCTTTGGGTTTGGTTGGTCAAGCTTCAAATTCTGGTTGTGCTACCATACTCGGCTGGTGGGAATGCAACATGGCACAACCACTCTGTAGGACAGCAGCCATTTCTTAAAAAGTTAAACACCTACCATATGACCCAGTCATTCCACCCCTAGGTATTTGCCCAAGAGAAAAGGAAATATACAGTAGTACCCCCTAAACCTTGGTTTTGCTTTATGTACTTTCAGTTGCCTGTGGTCAATTGCAGTCCAAAAATATTACACAGAAAATTCCATAAGTAAACAATTCATGTTTTAAATTATATACTTTTCTGAGCAGTGTGATGCAGTCTTGTGCTGTCCTACTCCATCCTTCCCAGGATAAGAATCATGCCTTTATCGAGCATCTCCACCCTGTCTATACTCCCCACCTGCTGTTAGTCACTTAGGAGCCCTCTTGGCTCTCAGATTGACTGTTGTTGTATCGCAGTGCTTGTGTTCAAGTCACCCTTATTTCACTTCATAATGGCCCTGAAGCACAAGAGTAGTGAGGCTGGCAATTTGGATATGCCGAAGAGAATCCATAAAGTGCTTCCTTTAAGTGAAAAGGTGAAAGTTTTTGACTTAATAAGGAAACAGAAAAATCATATGATGAGGTTTCTAAGAGCTACCATAAGAGGGAATCTTCTATTGGTGAAATTGTGAAGATAGAAAAAGAAATCCATGCTAGTTTTGCTGTCGCACCTCAAACTGGAAAAGTTACAGCCACAGTGCATGATAGTGCTTAGTTAAGATGGAAAAGGAATTAAATTTGTGGGTGGAAGACATGAATAGAAAAGTGTTTCAACTTATGGCCATTGGGTTCAGTACTATCTGAGCATCCACTAAGGGTCTTGAAAAGCATTCCCCAAGGATAAGAAGGGACTACCCTTTATCCATATAAAGATTTGTACACAAATGTTCTTAGCAGCTGTATTTATAACAGTCCCAAACTCTAAACAACCCAAATGCTCACCAACAGATGAATGGATAAACAAATTGTGGTATATCAATGGAATACTACTCAGCAATAAAAAAAGAATGAATTATGACTAAGACCCCAAAAGCTAATGCAATAAAAACAAAAATAGATAAATGGGACTTAATTAAACTAAAAGCTTCTGCACAGCAAAAAGAATAATCAAAATAGTAAAAAGACAACCTACAGAATGGGAGAAAATATTTGCAAACTATGTGCCCAACAAAGGACTAATATTCAGAATCTACAAGGAACTCAAACAACTCAGCAAGAAAAAATCAAACAACCCCCTTAAAAAGTTACATGAAATGACACAACAGGCATTTCTCAAAAGAAGACATACAAATGGCCAAAAAACATATGAAAAATGCTCAACATCACCAATTATTAGGGAAATGCAAATTAAAACTGCAATGAGATACTATCTTACTCCAATTAGAATGACCATTATTTGAAAGTAAAAAAAAAGAAATAGACATTGGCACAGACGTGGTGAAAAGGGAACACGTATACACTGTTGGTGGGAATGTAAATCAGTACAACCTCTATGGAGATCAGTATGGAGATTTCTCAAAGAACTAAAAGTGGGTCAACCATTCAATCCTGTAATCCCACTGTTGGATATCTACCCAGAGCAAAAGAAATCATTATATCAAAAAGACACCTGGACTTTTACGTTTATCACAGCACAATTCACAATCACAAAGATACGGACTCAACCTAAGAGCCCATCAACTGAAAAGTGGATAAAGAAAATGTGGTGTGTGTACACACATGCATATACCATGGAGCACTACTCAGCCATCAGGAAGAATGGAATAATGTCTTTTGTAGCAACTTGGGTGGAACTGGAGGCCACTATCTTAAGTAAAGTAACTAAAAACAGAAAAATAAATGCCACATGTTCTCACTTATAAGTGGGAGCTAAACTATGGCTACACAAGGGCACACAGAGTGGTATAATGGATATTGGAGACTCACAAGGGGAAGGGTGGGGGGGTGAGAGATGAAAAATTAACTACGGGGTACAGCGTATATTACTTGGGTTATGGGTACAGCACAGGCTCAGACTCCACCGCTACACAATATATACATGCAATGGAATTCAACTTGTACCCCATAAATCTATTAACATTTAAATATTTTTCTAAAAAGAATGAATTATTAATATGTATATTGTGTACAACCAGGATGAGTCTCAAAATATGCTGAATGAAAAAAGCCAGTCCAAAAAAGAGTACATACCACATGATTCCATTTATATAAAACTCTAGAGACTGTGAACTAATCTCTAGTGACAGAAGAAAGATCAGGATTGTTTGGGGATGCAGGGGGAGAAGCTGGAGGGCAGGAGGGACTCTTAGGGGTGGGCGATATGTTCACTGTCTTGGTTACGGTGGTGGTTTCACAGGTGTATGCATGTCTCCAAATTTATCAACTTGTACTCTTTAAACATATGTAGTTTATTACATGTCAGTTATATCACAAGACAGCTGTTTTTGTTGGTTTTTTTAAATCTAGTTTTGCCCCTTACTGGCTAAGTGGGAGGCTGTTGAACAAGCTCCTGAACCTCTCTAAGGTTCTTAGCTTTCTTACCCAGAAACAGAATCGTCTATCACCTAGGGCTGCTGAGTGTTAAACGAGACAGGACCCAGAAAGGGCTCCCCAGAGAACTTAAGGAGACCAGTTGGTGTTATAATTATTAGCACTCTTTTTTAAATAACAGCTTTATTGAGATATGATTCACATGCCATACAATTCACCCATTTAAAGCATACAACGCAATGGTTTTTACCATATTCATGTAGTTGTGCAACCATCACCACAATCAATTTTAGAACATTTCACCACCCCAAACAGGAACCCCATACCCTTTATTTACCTTCCCTCTACTCACCCTCCTCCCCCAGCCCCAGGCCTAGGCAACCAGGAATTTACTTTGTCTCTATGGATTTATCTATTTTGGACATTTCACATAAACGGAATCATATAATATGTGGTCTTTTGTGATTGGCATCTTTGACTTAGCGTAATGTTTTCAAGGTTCATCCATGTCGTAGCGTGTAGAGTACTTCACTCCTTTTTACTGCTGGATATTCTACCATATGTATGGATCACATTTTGTTTATCCATTCACCAGTTGAAGGACACTTGTGTTGCTCCACTTTTTGGCTATTATGAATAACGCTGTTGTGAACATTCAAGTACAAGTTTCTGTGTGGATGTATGTTTTCAATTCTCTTAGGTACTTACCTAGGAGAGGAATTGCTGAGACATATGGTAACTCTATGTTTAACTTTTTGAGGAACTGCCAGGCTGTTTTCCAAAGCAGCTGCAACATTTTACATTTCCACCAACAGTGTTTGAGAGTTTTCATTTCTCCACATTCTCACCAACACTTGTTATTATCTGACTTTTTAATTATAGCCATCCTAGTGGGTATGAAGTGGTAACTCATTGTGACTTTGATTTGATCATTCTCTTTTCTATATTCTCTCAAAAGCTGTGAGTTAATTGTGGCTTATGGATGTGTTCACTACCTTGATTGTGTTAATGGTTCCATGGGCGTATACAAATGTCAGAACTCATCAAATTATATGTGTAACTTACATATATACATTCAATTGTACAGTTGACACTGGAACAACATGGGGGTTGGGGTGACGACCTCCCATGTGATCCCAAATCCCAAAACTTAGCTACTAATAGCCTACTGTTGATTGGAAGCCTTACCAATGACATAAACAGTCAATTAACACATATTTTGTATGATGTATGTATTATATACAATATTATTATAATAAAGTAAGCTAGACAAAAGAAAATGTTATTAATTTTTATTTTATTTTATTTTTTATTAATTTTTTTTTAGATGCAGAGTCTCACTTTGTTACCCAGGCTGGAGTACAGTGGTGTAATCATAGCTCACTGTAACTCCAAATTCCTGGGCTCAAGCAATCATCCTACCTCAGTCCCCTGGGTAGCTTGGACTACAGTTGTGTGCCACCACATCTGCCTAATTGTTTTATTTTTTGTAGAGATGGGGTCTCACTATGTTGCCCAGGTTGGTCTTGAACTCCTGCGCTCAGGTGATCCTCCTGTGTCAGCCTCCCAAAGCTCTGGGGTTACAGGCATGAGCCACCATGCCCAGCCAGAAAATGTTATTAAGAAAATCATAAAGAAGAGAAAATATATTTATATTTATTAAGTGGAAGTGAGTCATCATAAAGGTCTTCATTCTTGCCATCTTCACACTGAGTAGGCTTAGGAGGAGGGGGAGAGGTTGATCTTGCTGTCCCAGGAGTGGCAGAGGCAGAAGGAAATCCACATATAAGTGGACCCATGAAGTTCAAACCCATGTTGTTCAAGAGTCAACCATATATCAATTATATCTTAATAAAGCTGTCAAACAAATAATCACTCCCCTCACCCCAAAAAAGTAATAATGGCCCCATGCCAGGGACCTGGAATACCTGCATCCCTTTTTCTTGCAACGTTTCTGGACCCTACTTTTGTCTGAGGGCCCTTTGGCCTATGTGTCTTAATATTGTAAAGTATCTCAAAAATTTTTTTGGTAACAATCTTGGTATGACAGCAGAAAGGCAGATGGACCTCTGAGAAGGTGCAGGGCCTGCTGAGGCACCAGGAGGGGTCAGAAGTGCCCAATATGTAGGCTGTCTGTAGTGCCTCTGAGCCAAGTGAGCAGCTCAGTGTGGTCCTACACTATGGGCCACCAACCCTGGGCCCCCAGAGGAGGTCCCAGGTTAAGTTCTGTTGACCCAAATAAGTGACTGAGGCAAAAATCTCAATTGATGGAGATTTTTTAAACCAAGTTGAGGATGTGCCCCGGAAAAACACAAACCACAGACAGATCTGTGGTTGTTTTTCCAACGGAGAATTTGGAAGCATCAGCATTTAAAGGCATACAGACAGAAAGGAAAAAAAGCAAAGGGGGTCGGTCAGTGGTGAGGCAAAATGATTATATTCTTGTGAGACCCAGGAAATCTACCTTTTACATAAGATAAAGTGAATGTTAGAAGTGAATTGAAGGAAACATCAGTTATGTAGACGTCCCTGGGTAGGTGGAAGAATGTCTGATCCTGTCTTGTCTCCTATTCTGCATCTGTAAAGGCAAACTTGTAATTCATTATTAGTGTGGAATTGAACAGACTTTAGTTTTATGAGCTATTCATAGCCTGCAGACCTAAATTTGCATGTCCTTGCTTATGGAAGGTTAGCAAGGAATTTCCTTAATGAATGGTCTGTGGGGTCAGTTCTTCACAGATGCTTGAGGCCTTTACCTTCCCTTTTGTAAGTAGTTGGTGGGGGCTGAGATTTTTATTTTCTTTTTACAGGTTTTTTTTTTTGAGACAGAGTCTCACTCTGTCACCCAGGTTAGAGTGTAGTGACGTCATCATAGCTCACTGCAACCTCAAATACCTGGGCTCAAGTGATCCTCCCACCTCAGCCTCCTGAGTAACTGAGACTACAGACACACGGCACCACGACCAGCTAATTTTTCTATTTTTTTGTAGAGATGGGGTCTCACTCTTGCTCAGGGTTCTCTCAAACTCCTGGCCTCAAGCTGTCCTCCTGCCTCAGCCTCCCAAAGTGCTAGGATTACAGGTGTGAGCCACCGCACCTGGCCTATTACAGTTCTTTACATCCAAATCAACCCTACAGTTTCAGGGACAGATAACAAATGATCTAAACCTGGAAAAAAACTCTGTCCATTACATTTACAAACAATTGGAAGTTTTAGCAATATTTATATGTCCTTCCATGTGGCTTGAGTGATAGTGTCATATACTAAAGGCACTAACAAATGCTAATTAATAACAAAAGCTAAAGAATTATAACATGATAATAAAGTCAGTATTATTTTATATATTGTAATCAGGGAGATAATTATTAAACTCTCAACAAAGGAGAACACAGAAAATAGTTCATATAGACTCAGTTCTCTTGTCCTACTTGAAATTAAATTCATCAAAGAAGAAACTTTTAAAAGTACAATAAAATTTAAAATATCATATTCCTTACAAATAATTTAGAGCTCCATGAGAACATGCAAACACAAAAACAAAATGGCCTGATCTTTAATGATGACTTATGTATTGAGTTTGTAAGAAGCTGCACACATGATATACTGCCTGAATACCAATAGAGACAACATCACTGAAGAGCTAGTAGAAATATGAATCTATGGATTTCTGCTGTTGGGAAAATGTAACCACACCATAAATAATAAATATACGCATTAAATATGTATGTGAAAACTTTGTATTAATTAAAGTTATAAGTTGTGTAAATGAAGTTTAAAAGCCATTTTAAATATGGCACCCAAAAAAAAAACCCTATACACGTTGATAACTGATACACTGATAGGAAGTGGAGATTGTGACATTGCTCATGCAGTACAGAGAAGCGAATGTCCCAGGCACCACCTGCTTGCCAGCATTTTGAAGCATTCCTCCGCCCATCTCCCACATGGACCAGAGGCCAGTTAACCCCCTCCTCAAACTTCTCCTGGAATCCTGAAAGGGTTGCCTATGTTGGTGGTTTATTCTCAGAGTCCTGCCTCAAACATCCCTGAGTTACAGTAACACTTTCAATGCCACAATTACACCTTTAAATCTACTCACACTGCTCAGGTGCCAAACACAATGACAGGCTCTGGAATGTGTCTGCTCTCCCCTTGAGAGACAACAGTGCCTTCATGGGCTGCACCACCAATACCAAGCACAGACCCGGCCGCACCTTATGGTAATGACTTACACTACTTGAACATGCTTATTAAAGTCCAAACAACTTACTAATTTTCTGAAAGGCCCTTTATTTTGATAAAATATAGCTTACACTTACAATATAGACCCAGGAACTGTCTTTTAATATCAGCGCTTAGGACAAAATCCTACCTCCTGGGGCCGGGGAACCCTGTCAGGGCCTGGGTCTCAATCCTAGCATCTTCACTCTGCACCCAAAGCAGATCACTCAGCCTCTTAGGGCCCCTGTTTCCTCAAAGGCAAATGCACAGAGATAGAGGATAAAAGGGTGATTTCCAGGGGCTGGGGTGGGGGCACCAAAGGATGCAAAGGCCAAAGGATACAAAGTAGCAGATAGAGCGGGAGGAAAGGGCTGGCAGCTGAGCTCAGGGAGAGCCAGGGTAACTGTGGCAGCTGTGAAAGGCTCCCAGCCACTTGCTGGTCTGTGAGAAACCAAACTTCTGGACACAAGAAGTCATGAAGCCAGCATCTTGTGGAAATGCACTGTCACAATTATAGGGTGCAGAAGAATTGACAATGACGTCATATTTTTCCAATGACCAGATTCAGAAACGTGAACCCAAGCAGAGCTGAGCCCATTGGCAGGTCTGCAGAGCCAGACGCTGCTCTGCAGGGAGCTGGGGTGGGGGTGCGAGGCATCGTCCCTGCTCAGAGCTCCTCAGTGGTGGTGGCGGCTTCAGTAACCTTGACCTATGGAGGATTAGAGGGTTTTCCAGCATGCCTCACCCACTTGGAAGAAGCGAAATAGGTGTGTAGAGCTTCACATTGTGAACGTTTATTCAAGAAGGAACACCAGAATTCAACCGAAAAGCAAGGACACTTCAGATCCCAAGGAAGAGGAGGTAGGCAGGCAGCCTATGCGGCAGGATTTGGCCAATAACTGTGAGTAAAGCCCCAACACGGGAAAGAGGGAGAGAGCGTCCCTCTGCCACCCACCTTTCCACCAGGGAACCGTGCACCCCAGGCCACGGGAGAGCACCTTGTCCCTCCCGAGCCCTGAGACCAACCTGGGGAGAGGCCAGGAGACTGTAAGAAGGGTCCTAGGGAGTGCACCAGGCATTTTCCCAGACCCGGGCCCCGATAGGAGGATGCCACTCTCTATCCTGGCTCATACCAGGCTGGGCAGAATGTGGTAACCAAGCAGCCGCCGCCGCCACAGGTATTAGAGACTCAGGCCAGGGGTTGGGGCGCTGGGTCTGGAGCGGGGGAGGCGCCCCCACAGCCAGAACTGAGAGGTGAGTGTGGGGCGCTCCCCCTACACGGGACCAGAGTGGGAGGAGACTTGCCGGAGAACCGTGGTATTGCCTGGGCTGCAAGTTTTGCAGCCAGGGATGGCTCTGCAGACTAAAGCCCAACTGTGAGTGACTTCACTGACTGCCCAACTTGGCTGGGACGGGGGTGTGAGCCCTGCTGGTTCTGAAGACAGAGAGGAGGCAGGCCCCGCCCCTGCCCACCTGGGCCAGGTGCTTGATGCAGCAGCAGTTCTTCTGCTCCCCACCCAGGCACATCTCTAGACATTCGGCGACTGCCCTGGACTCCCGCCAGAAACGGGGCTGTGCCCGCTGGTCCAGCCCCACCCTGCCTTCCCCGCCCCAACCTACACCAGGTACTCCCCAGCCCAGCTGGCGCCTGGGACGCCGGTGCCTTCTCCTGGGAAATGCAGATCAAGCATAAACCCTGCCGCTTCCACTGCAGGTGGCTCTTACCTGCAAGCGCCACCTACTGGCCTGGAGGTCAACCTGCACAACCCGATACAAAATCTGCGGCATAAGTGCACAGCACTTGAGAATGAGATGAGCTTCTCATGACCTCTGCCACAGCAGCTTCTCAGGAGGCTGTGAGCCTGCCCACCTGTCCGGTACATCGCTGATACAACTGGCATGTGAGAAAACCACCACAGTAAGGCTATCTATAACCAAGGAAATCATATAGAGTCTTTGACACTGAATGCACCAGAAGCAAAGTCAAATGACCCTACTCAACATTCATCATAGTCACATCCTCAAGGAAAAATAAATTCCTGCCCCAATGAAGGTAAATTCAAAAAATAAGAAGCAACTGTTTCTCCAGATGTGAAGAAATCTGGAAGTATGAAAAATCAGGGTATTATGACACCTCCAAAGGAACATAGTAATTCTCTAGCAATGGATCCTACCAGAAAGAAATTGGTGAAGTGCTATATAAAGAATTCAAAATATTGATTTTAAAGAAGCTCAATGAGATGCAAAAGAAATCTGAAAAGCAATACAAAGAAATAAGAAAATCAATTCAGGATATGTGAGAAATTTAGCAAGAAGATAAATATCTTTAAAAAAAACAAACAGAAATGGAAATGAAAAATTCATTGAAAGAATTACAAAATACTGTTGAAAGCTTCAACATTAGACTAGACCAAGCAGACGAGAGATTCCCAGAATTTGAAGACAGGTCTTTTGAATTAAAGACAAAGTCAGACAAAAATAAAGAAAAAAGAATAAAAAAGAATGAACTTTTTTAGCCATTGAGAAGTATGGGACTACATAAAGCAACTGAATTTATGATTGATTGTTGTTCCTAAGAGAGAAGAAAAAACAAAAAGTTTAGAAAACCTATTTAAAGAAATAATTGACAAAAACTTCTCTAGTCTAGCAAGAGATTTAGACATCCAGACACAAGGGGCCCAGTGAACACCAGGAAAATACATTGCAAGATGAACTTCACCATGACAAATCATCATCAAACTATCGAAAGTCCACATGAAGGAAAAAAATCCTAAAATCAGCAGAAGAAAAGCATCTAGTCACCTATAAAGGAATCCCCATGAGACTAACAGCAGACTACTCAGCAGAAGAAGGAAGAGAAAGCAAGCAAATGGCAACATGGCAGAACTCTACCAAACCACAAAGACAAACAGAGAGGGAAAAAATAAGAAGAAACAAAGAATCCACAAAACAACTAAATAACAATTAACGTTATGACAGGAACACAACCTCACATATAAATATTAACCTTGAACATAAATGGATTAACTGCTCCACTTAAAAGACATAGATTGGCAAACGGATTTTTTAAAATGAGTCAGTTATATGCTGCTTACAAGAAACCCACCTTATTGGTAAAGACACTTAAAGACTGAAGGTAAAGGGGTGAGAAAAGGTATTCCGTGCAAATGGAAACCAAAAGCAAGCAGGAGTAGCTATACTTATATCAGATAAAACAGACTGTAAATCAAAAAGAGTAAAAAAAAGACAAAGATGGTTATTATATAATGATAATGGGATCAATTCAACAAGAGCATATAATAATCCTAAATATATATGCACCCAACACAGGAGCACCTAGATTCACAAAACAAATATTACTAGACTTAAAGAAAAAGATAAACAGCAATACAATCATAATTGAGGATTTCAACACCCCACTAGTGCTATGATCATTGAGACAGAAAATCAATAACAGCAAAACACTGGACTTAAATTGGACTTTAGACCAAATGGACCTAACACACATATTCAGAACATTCTGCAGAATATACATTCTTCTCATCAGTACATAGAACATTTTCCAAAATAGACCACATGTTAGGCCTCAAAACTAGCCTCAATAAATTTTTAAAAATCAAAATCATATCAAATATCTTCTCAGACCACAGCAGAGTAAAACTAGTAATCAATACCAAGAGGAATTCTCCAAACTATATAAATATGTGGAAATTAAACAACATGCTGAATTATTATTGGGTCAACGACAAAATTAACACAGAAATTTTTTAAATTTTCGAAATGAATGAAAATGGAGACACAATATACCAAAACCTCTAGGATACAACAAAAGCAGTACTAAGAGGGAATTTTTTAGTGTTAAATGCCTATATCAAAAAAAATAGAAAGATCACAAATCAACAACCTAACATTGCACTTCAAGGAACAAGAGAAACAAGAACAAGGCAGACCCATTTATTTATTTAAATGTCAAAAAATAACAGATGTTGGAGAGGATGCAGAGAAAAGGGAACATTTATACACCGTTGGTAGGAATGTAAATTAGTACAACCTGTATGGAAAACAACATAGAGATTTTTCAAAGAACTAAAGACAGAACTACCATTTTATTCAGCAATCCCACTGCTGGGTATCTACCCAAAGGAAAAGAAATCATTATATCTAAAAGATACCTACACTCATATGTTTACTGCAGCACTATTCACAATAGCAAAGATATGGAATCAACCTAAGTGTCCACCAACAGATGATTGGGTAAAGAAAATGTGGTACATATACAATGGAATACTATTCAGCCATAAAAAAGAATGAAATCATGTCTTTTGCAGCAACATGGACAGAACTGGAGACCTATATCTTAAGTGAAACAACTCAGAAACAGAAAGTCAAATACCACATTTCTCACTTATAAGTAGGATCTAAGTAATTTGTACACATGGACATAGATGGGTGGAATAATAGTCATTGGAGACTCAAAAAGGTAGGAGGATGGGAAGGGGGTGGGGGATGAGAAATTAATGGGTATAATGTACACTATTTGGGTGATGGTTGCACTAAAAGCCAAGACTTCACCACTACCTAATATAGCCATGAAATGACACTGCACTTATACCCTTTAAATTTGTACAAACAAAAGAAAAAAAAGAAAGAAATAGGCCTTTTGAAGGAATTTTAATGAAAAGAATAAAAAAAATTCTCCAAAGTCAAATAAAAAACAAATTATTGTTTTTTAAAGTACCATCTACAATAGCACTAAATAAATAAAATAGTTATTAATTTAACAAAATATGAGCAGGAGTTATACACTGAAAACTACAATCACTGTTGAAAGAAATAAAAGAAGATTCAAATAAATGGAGAGATATACCATTTTCATGGATTATAAGCCCCAATAATGTTATGATGTGAATTCTCCCTAATTTCATTTATAGATTTACAGCAATTCCAATCAAAATTGCAGCAAGTTTTTTAAAAATAGATATTGACAAGTAAATTCCAAAATTTATATAGAAAGGTAAAAGAAATAACATAGTCAAAACAATTATGAAAATGATTAAAGTTTGAAGACTCATACTACCCCATTCCAAGACTTACTAGAAATTAGTAATAAGGAGAGTGTACTATTATAGAAAGGATATACATACATAACAATGGAACAGAATAGAGAGCACAAAACTTGACCCAAATAGAGTCAACTTGTTTTTGACAAAAGTGTTAAGGCAATTCAATTGAGAAATAAATGTCTTTTCAACAAAAACATTTGTCTCAAACTCCTAGCCTAAAGTGGTCTTCCTGCCTTGGCCTCCGAAAGTGCTAGGATTACAGGCATGAGCCACTGCACCTGGCCGTAAGTGGAAAAATTTCTTAAATGACACTTTTCCATATAAGTATTTGAAAAGATGCTCAGTATTATTCATCATTTGGGAAATGAAAATTAAAACCATAACGAGATACCACTACATATGTATTACAATGACTAAAAGTTAAAAGATTGACAACGTTGATGGCTGCTGAGAATGCCCATTAATAGGAACTCATTGCTGGTGGGAATGTAAAAGTGTAATCATTTTGGAAAACAATTTGGTAGTTTCTTATAATATTAAATATACACAATGCTCTATCTCAATCCTTGGTATTCACTCAAATGAATTGAAAGCCTATATTCAAACAAAAACTTGTACTTGAAATGATCACCACGAATTGGAATTAACTCAGATGTCCTTCACCAAGTGAATGAATAAATAGACTGTGTTACATGTATACAATGGAATCATCCTTAGCAATTAATAAAAAAAAACATTGATTCACCCAACAGCATGGATAAATTTTAAACACATTTTGTTAAGTGAACATAGGCAGAACCAACATGCTACATATTATATGATTCCATTTATATGACATTCCAAAAAAGGCAAAATTATAAGGACAGAAAACAGATTAGTGGTTGCCAGTGAGGAAGAGTTGAGTACAAAAGGATCCCACAAGGAAAATTTTAGAGTTATGGAACTGTTGTATATTGTTTTATATTGTTCTACACTTTGTGTGGGTAAAGACATGATTCTATGTGTTTGTGAAAACCCATAGAACAGTACAGTATAATGAATTTTATGTATGCAAACTTTGCTGAATATGGATGGTAGGGAGATTCAGGGTGAACTGCAGACTGTGACAAATGAATTTAACTGCATCACAAATATATGGCTTAACTTCAGTGGAAGAAGTGTAGGAAAAAAGTGGACATTAGTACCTTTAGAAAAGTGTTTTGACTGGATATTATAAAGCTAAAAACAAAAATACCTATACACAAGCACTGCATGCTATTGTAAAATTGTTTTGCCCATGGGTACAAATTAACAATTCTGAAAACACTTTATATGTATACTAGAACTGAATAATAAATATATTTTCATTATGGAAAAAATAAAGCAGCAGATATGCAGGAGGAACAACTCTAGAGATCTAATGTACAACATGAGGACTATAGTTAATAATATTGTATAGCATTGTATTCAGAACTTTTGCTAAAAGGGTAGATTTTAGGTGCTCCTGTCACACACAAAAAATGGGTAACTCTGTGAGATGATGGAGATGTTAATTTGCTTGACTATAGTAACCATTTTGCTATGTATATGTATATACAACAAAATTTCTGCAAATAACCAATTTCTCCCAGTATAGTTTATTTCAGAATAAATAACATCACAACATCATGATATGCTGTAATACCAGGCCATGTTGATATTGTCAACAAATCCACTGAACAGGGTTTTCTTTTGAAAAAAGAAAGGAGGCTTTATCCCAACGAGCAGTTTGCAAACCGGGCAAACGCAGCCTTGGGCACAAAAAGAAGGTGCAAAGAGAGAGGGGTTGTCTTTTATAGAGAAGGTTCCCACTGTGGTCCTCTTATGCGAGTGAGGGATGCAAACTTGTTTAGTCCTCATTGGTTGGTGTTCTTTAGTTCGCACTGGTCCAGTAGGTCTCAGGCAGTGTGAGCAGGAACAGATGGCATGGAAGTGCCACCATCAGGCCAGCCTGTGGGTCGTCCAGAACGCTGACTAGAGTGGGCAAATGGCGGCCTGGCTCTACTTTGAACTTAGGCCACTTAGTCACTCAGGATTCATCCTGAAGGACTGGTTCTGTCAGGGTTCTCGATATGATTTTAAAATCTCCTAGGATATGGCAGTCGGGAGACTGGCCAGTTTTGCTCACTTCTTTCAGCCCAGCTGTGTGTCCCGTGAGAGTGAGGTGACCACAGAATTTAGGACTCCCCTTCTCTGGCTTTCTCCTTTCCTGGGTTTCTGGGCTGCCCACATTCTGTTCCTCGGATTTCAAGGCAATAAAGCTGCAGGTTTGCTGTCCAAACTCCTGCTGCCTCTGCCTAGCATGGCCTGGGCCACTCTCCGGACTAGAAGCAACAGAGAGCAAGGAACTCACTGCCTGCCCGTCCCCTCCTGGGTGGGGACTCCCCAGGCGGCCTGCTCCCCCCTCTTAGCCCGCGTTGTTCTCTGGGTTTTGTTCCAAGCCAACGTGCCCGGTGCCTCTGCAGAAGCGCTGAGTCTCCCTTCACACACTCCCGGCTGCTGCTGTGTTCCCGACTCTGGGTTTCGGTTTTGTTTCTGGGTTTTGGCCAGCTTGGTTCTGGTTCTGTCTGCCCCTGACCGGCACTTCTGCACTGGCAGCAGCGCGGCGGGTTTTCTGGTCCGGCCATTGCATGTCTCTGTGTTGAGGTAAGAGCGGCCCGTTCTCCACTGGGTGAGAGAGCACAGGAAATCTGGTTTGTTCTTCTTGTCTGCGAGCTCAACTCCATCAGAAGAATGTGTTGGGCCCCCTGGAAAAAAAAACCGGGTTTTTAAGATCTCAATCAGTGAGTCGTGTTTCTGTGTTGTTTTTGACTCGTGGTTGAGGATACGGGATGGAAGCTGCACGCGCTCCGTGGGTCTGTGTGTTTCCAATTGAGAAAAACCTTTACCTTTATGGTGCTGAAATATTTTCTTATATCAAGATGGTATTAATAAATTAGATTACAGAGTTGTTTATTAAATAAGGGAACTTTTTTCTGGATGGTTTATGGAGGCTAAGTGCTTACATAAATTTAATATCCTCAGAAAATGTAGAAACTGGACTTCTAATATTTTTAATGTTCTAGCCTTTTAAGAGAAAATGTTTCACCACAACTACTACTTTTTGTAGCATTTTTTTTCTTTCTCCCTCTCTCTTTCTCTGTTTTAATAGAGACAGCGTTTTGCTCTGTCACCCAGGCTGGAGTGCACTGGTGCCAACATAGCTCACTGTAACTGCAAATTCCTGGCCTCGGGTGATCCTCCCACCTCGGCCTCCCGTAGTGCTGAGATTACAGGTGTGAACCACCACACCTGGCCAATCTTTTTCTATAAGAAACTAAGTTAATATAATGAAAGTGATTAAACAAATCAGACTAGTGTAATAAGTTTGGTTTAAAAACAGCTAATATACCTTTTTTTAGATTTTATCTATGTGGAACATAATGCAAACATACATTTTATTTTTGATAAGGTATCAGCTTATTTTGTCTTGCATAGTCTGGATAATCTGACCTCTCTAAACTTCTTATATTGATTTTCTGGTCAAATAAGTTATTACCTCCAGATAAAGTTTTAAATTTAAAAAAAATATAAAATTGTGTTCAACTAAATTAAATTAAAATTCTAATAAATTTTGTTGTACCAATAGTAATTATGTTCTGTGGTATGTTATTTTACATATAATTTCCAAAGTCCTTCATTAACCTTCAGAGCTTGGGTTTACTCTGAGTCAACTAGTGCATAATTTTTAAATACTTATTTCCTCTTATTTTTATATGCTATATAGTAGCTACACCTTTGGGCCACATTAACAAATGTGTTCACTTTTGCCACTTAGCTGTGTGTGTTGTAAGGTGTCCTCTTCTATGTGTTTGTGAACTTCTCTGGCTGTGGTAGACATGGGGGAGCACAGCCCAGGTGGCCCTTCAAGGAAGGACTTGCTGCCAGGGTCCTCCTCAGCAGTAGAAAGCTCTCTCACCTGACACCGACGCTGCCTGGGCCACACCTGCAACTGTGCCCACCAGTCAGTTAATGAGGACTCTCTCACTGTCAGCTCTGGCCCTGGAGACCCTTGCTGGGCCCTGAGGCATCCTGTGGACTGACTTCTCCTTCTTCCCAAGTGTTGGGCCTTAAAAACCACCTACGCCCCCAGCTCTCTCTCAGCAACGGCTTCCAGAGCCCCCCACCTGTGACACAACACTGTCTGCTAAATGCCTTATGTGATGGCAGACAGTTCTCAATCCCCATCTCCCAATGCTACCTGTGAAAAGGAGGTTAATGGCTGTGGTTAACATTTATAATTAACATTAGTGATTGAGACTACACTAGCAGCAATAGTGGCAAAGAAACATGACAATGCGTTCACTGGGATGTACTTTTGTTTATCAAGAAACACAATATTCATTTTGTCTAAAATAAAGTGTTTGTTTGCTCCAGAATGGGAAAGAGGGTAGTGAAAGACACAACTTGAATGAAACTAGAAAGTTATGGAAGGTTTAAAGAAGGTAAACATTATTTTTCTTGATTCCAAATATCTGCAAATAATGAGTCTGAAAAGAAGCATTGAAATGTGTTAAAATTTTGGCAAAATTTGTTCATGCTTAATGGGTTTGTTCATAAGAAAAAATAAAAGCACATGAATCTTTCACTGCCAAATATTACATTAATGCAAGACTAGAATTTGGTCTTTTCTCTGTTAAAACAACAAAAGTCGTCTTGGAGTATTTAGTCTGCTATTCAAAAAGTGAAAATAAATTACTGCAGCAATAATGCACCAACATGGATAACTAACAATAACGTGGAATAAAAAGTTTAAATGTCAGGAAAATTAATACAGTGTCATTCCTTTTATAATTCAAAGCTACTGAAAACTGAATAACATATATGTATGTGTGCATGTATGTGTTATTGTACGAATGTGTGTGTGTTATTGTGAGAGTGTGTGCTATTGTGTGTGCATGTGTGTGTGCATGTGTTGTGTGTGTGTGTTGAGTGTGCATGTGGTATTGTGTGTGTGTACGTGTGTGTTTTTGTGTGTGTGCATCTGTGTGAGAGTTTGTGTGCGCGTGTGTGTGCATATGTGTGTGTGTCCATGTGTGTGTTATAGTGTGTGTGCATGTGTTATTGTGTGTGTGCATGTGTGTGAGAGTGTGTGTGTGTGCATGCATGTGTGTGTTCAGAAACCAGAATTTAAAACAACAGAAAGGCAAAGGCATGACCAGTTTGGACTCAGGAAAGCGTCAGTCTTGAGGGAAGAGGGCTTCCGGCTGTGGAGACAGAGGCTCAGGTTTCCGCATTGGAGCAGTTGCCCCTGCAGGTGTCGGGTGGGCACAAGGCACGGGTGGACAGGTCTGAGGAGGTTGCCACCTCTGGATCTGCGATGGGCCAGGGCCACTGCCAGCCAGCAGTCACAAGGAAGTCAGGGAGTGAGCTGGCACCTCTGTGTCTGTCTCGCTGCTGGACCATGATGGCCTGCAGAGATGATGGCCACGGCCTTGCTCCAGCCATCCCACCTGTGGCAGACTTCCCTCCCTTCCGGTTCCTTCTAACCCAGCACCGCGCCGGGAGGGGATTCTGGAAAACATGGTTCTAGCTGAGCCAGATGGACACTGTGCAAAACCAGGAGAGAGTTTGTGTCCTCAACAGAAAGAAGAGTCCCTGAGCCTCGTGGAAAGGACTCCACCAAGTAGGCTGATCCACGGATACTTCGAGGACCACCAGGGACACAGGGTTTTGATCCGACCTTGCTTAGACACTGTCAGTCAATACCAGAGGATGGAGGATTTCTCTTTAGTCCAGGAGCAGATAATTTCAGGTACAAGATCCTTTGGAGTAAGAATTAAGTAAGTAGGACTGAATGGCTGAATGAGGGAAATCTAATGTTTGTTGGTATTATTTTATGTTTTCTTTTGTGATCAGTATATGATAAAGTCCCTTCTCCTTCCTCTTGATATATTTCTCACCTTCAGGTTATTAGACAATGCTTTTGCAAGCTGAAATGAAACATTTAACATCTTACTCATTTCTTAGGGTTCGTAAATATTTTTATTGATTTCCTTGCTTTAATTGGCATTATTTGCATAGATTCAATAAGAATATGTCCTTTTTTATCAGGATATAATTGCACAAATTGATTGTGTGATCAAATTGTTTGAATTTTCTATAGTGTTAATTTGAGAAGAAGTTTTATTTGGTCAGGTGTGATGAACACATTGTCAAGGAACAAAGGTTGAACTTCAGATGCAGTATTCATGCCTCAAGGCCCTCCCTCCACTCAGAGCCAGTGCAGAGGGCACATGGGGAGCAGCTGGGGATTGGGAATGTTTAGCCCTGGGGAGGGAGGAGCAGGGAAGGGGTGACAGATGTCTTTGAGGAGGTAGGGCAGGGAGGAACCTTTCCTGGCGTTCTCTGTCATTAAATCAGGGCCACACCCTGAGGTGGCTCCTTCTACCTCACTGTTCCCAACCAGGCAAATCTGGGTGACCTTGTTTTCTGTTCCTTTGACTCTGGCCCTCTCCCCTGACCATCTGTCTGCAGCCATCCGTGCCTGGACGCCCACAGCGCCAGCCTCTCCAGGGGGCAAATCGAATCATACCACTCACCCCATGAAAATCCTGTCTCAGTTTCCATGGGTATCGAAGCCCCAGTTGTTAGCTGGTATATAAGGCCTGTGTGATGTGGCCCTCCACGACCTTCTCTGCCTTTCCTCTCTCCTGCTGTGCATGCATCTTGCACTGTGATGCTTCCATCCCCAAAATGCAAAGGTATTTCCCACACTTCCTGGCCTGAGGTCTTGCAGCACCCACCTCCCACCTGGTGGGTGCCCCTTCATTTGCGTAGACATTCCTTTCACGCACTCCCTGTCCAGGCCACTGCCTGCATGGAGGGACTCTCTGGCCCCCACACGCCCCCTCATGAAACTTTTACCATGTTTCACCTTATAACCACCCATGTGTGGACCAGTTTCCCCCAAAATGTCTTTGCATTTTTGGCACCTAGCAGAGAGCCTGATCTACGGAAAATGCTCACGACTGTGCTGAGTAAACAAACAGATCAAATCTAGCCTAAGTCTCTCATGTCACAAAGGAGAAAAGGAGTTGTAAAGAAGTAGCGACACTTGCCCACAATCCTACAGCCAGTTAGTGGCAAAGTTGGGATGAATCCTAAATCTCTCAAGGCTACTCCCACCTGTCTCCCAGTAACACCTGCAATTGTTGGTGTCTGCGGGGACCAATATGGACCAGATGGCCTAGGTTCCAGGCAGGTGCAGTGGGCTCTGTGTGCGGGAGAACACTGGCATCAATGCCAACTATGCTGCAGGTGGCAAAGCCTAACTGGGGGGTGCGTTCAGGCCCTGCCCTTGGGCCCTCCCCGCTGCCTCCTCCTCCTGGGATGCGGTGACCTAGGCAGAGCCTGTCAAACATTGCAGGGCACTGACAGTGCCCACTATCTGGAAGGTAGGAAGAAGAGGAGGGCGAGAAGGAGGAGGGGAAAATGATGATGATTTTCCAAAACCGAAAATGTTTGCATTCCAAAAGTGTGTCTTTAACTACTGGGAATATTCGGCCAAAGGCAGAGACCTGTGGGAGGCAGAGAGGGGATTCTGTCTCTGGGGAGAGGTCTGGGCCACATGGACTCAGCTCCCCCTCGAAAAGCCAGGATTTCAATTCTCTGGTTGGACAGGCAGACCCAAGCCACACTGCCGTGGTGAGGCTGCCTAGAGAAAAGAGAATTGGGCCCCAGACCAGGCTGGCTTCATTCTGGCTGCACAGCTTCCACAAAGGGATCCCAAGGAGCTCGTGCCCACAGCTTTGTGGTCATCCTCAGCTCCTGCAGAAAAGCTGCATGTCCAAGATCTATTCTTGGGACTTTCTATGGCTCGGTTCGTTTTAGCCAGTGGGCAGCTCACTCTGTGTTGTTGCCCAGGCATCATGTGCCAGTGGTGATGTTCTAATTCTAGGGCCCCAGCTTGACACTGGCACCCAGCACCATGCAGCCAGCCTCACTGTGGATGACAGGACAGAAGGGATGATGCCTCCCAAGAAACAGAGCCCACATGAACATGAAATTCAAACCCCTCTTCCTGACACGATAAACCATGTTCTCAGTGACGGCTAAGAGAAGTGGTGGTACCCTGGGGACAGCATGTCCAGCTCAAGTCACATGGAGTCCAATCACTGCTGTCACCTGCTGCTAACCAGCTCTGGCACCCTGTGTTCTCCTTGGGAGGTAATTTTGTACATAGACCAAGAAAGAGTCAGTTTCAGGAGGGTGGGCCATCCATCAAGGGGGAGTGCAGAAAAGCCTAGAGCAAGAATGTGAGACATGGGTTCTAGTCCTGGATATGCCTCCTCATGCTGTGCAGTTAAAGCAGGTCACTTAATCAGACCCTCAGTTTCCCTATCTGGGAAATGGAGATAATAATACTTGCTCTACCTACTTTACGAGATATTCAAATCAAATTATCAATTCCTTAGCTAATACTACAAACAACACTCACTTGTTCATAGATTTGTTACCTGTTAAGTAGCCCTTCTACTTTTTTTCTCTAAAAGGATTCCAGTCCTTTAGCCACTAAAAAAGCCAGCACTGGATTATCCTTGACAAAATAAAATCACTTCTTGCTCAAAAACACTCCGCACCTCATCCCGCTGAACTGGACACATAAAAGTGGTTAAAAATGGTAAATTTTATGACGTGTATATTTTACCTCCATATACACACATCACTCCCTACTCCCCCATTCCAGCCTGGAATGTTCCCCTCCCTCCTACACACCTATTGGAATCCCTCACAGCCAGCCCCAGCCCCACCCTCTTGTGTGCCTCCCTGGCTTGCACCAGGCCACAGGTGCCTCCTTTCCTCCTCCTCTCATCAGGACACCTGTCACCCACTGGCTGTAACAACTAGGGACATTTTGCCTCCCCAACAAGATTGCCATTTCCAGAATGCAGAGACTGAGACCCCTAGCACATTGGTCAACACTTTATGTGGGAGCGACATTCAATGGATGTTTGCTAATTGAATGATTTCTCTGTCCACCATGAAGGAAGGGAGGTGAGGCTCAGGCCTGCCATGGACATGACTTCTTAGTAGGGTGCCAAGATTGTCCTTTCATTCCCCACAATGTGGATTTTGCTCATTGCATCTCTATATCTGTATTTGCTTTCTATTGCTGTTATTAAAAGCCACCACAAGGAAGTGGCATCAGCAATATGGTGGAATAGGAAGCCCCAGATGTCATTTTCCCCCAGAGGCAACAACTTAACAACAATATATGGTCCAAAAAGCTTTTATGAGAACTCCAGAAACCACTTAAGAACTTGTAGAACAAGTTCAAATTCAAGAACAGCTACATTGAAACAGTAAGAAAAACCATTTCATTTCAACCTCAAAAGCCAGTCCACACAGCAGCACAGTCAGCAGAAAGCACCCAGTTCACAGCCTTCCTCAGGAGGTAAAGAGAGAACATGTGTCCAAAATTCCACTTTTTACGGAGTGCCTGAAGCACTGGTTTCTGTCTTGCTTGAATAAGGTCAATGGTGGAACGGTACACTTTGGATGCCTGGGGTCCACAGACAATAAAAGAGAGCTCAGTGGCTTGTTGCAGCATCAGAGAACCTATAATATTGCAGACAGATACCACAGGGAGCGAGAGATTACAAACTCCTGAAAAAGAAACAAGCAAACCCCTCTAATCTGGAAATTACATACATAAGCCTAGAAATGATGCATCCCCAGAAAAGGTTTGAGAGGCCCCCAGAATCTCTAACCAGGCCAATTGGTGAAGGTCTCCCCTTTATGAAGCCAATCCTTAAAGACTGAGAGAGGTCTTTCAAATGAGTTGTTTTGCAAATGCACAAATCACAGCAAAATATAATAAGACACACGAAGAAACAGGAAAACATGTCCAAATCAAAGTGACAAAATAAACCTCCACAAATTTACCTTAAAGGAATGGAGAGCTATAAATTACCTTACAAGGAATTAAAAATATTTGCCTTAAAGACACTCAATGTGTTACAAGAGAACACAGATTCACAGCTACATTAAATCAAGAAAACAATGGATGAACAAAATAAGATTATTAACAAAAACAAACTACCAAAAAGGAGAACTAAACATAAATTATGGAGCCGATGAATACAACTAAATTGAAAAATTCACCAGAGGAATTCTTTCTTTTGCTTTTGATCAAGCAAAATAAAGAATAAGTGAACTGGAAGACAGGTTATTTGGAATTATTGAATCAGAGAAACAAAAAGGAAAAAGAGTAAAGAAAAATGGTGAAACCCTAAGGGAATTATGAGACACCATCAAGCAGACAAATATATGTATTATGGAAATCCCAGACAGAGATGACACAGAGAAAGAGAATGAGAGCTTATTTGAAGAAATAATGACTGAAAAACTTTCCAAATCTGAGGAAGGAAACAGATATCCAAATTCAAAAAGCTCACATGACTCCAACTAGGATGAACCCAAAAGGGCCCACAACAAGACACGTTATAAGTTATAATCAAGCTGTCAGAAGTCAAAAACAAAGAGAGAATTTTGAAATCATCAAGAGAAAGTGACTTGTCCTATACAAGTGAGCTTCCTTGAGACTATCAGTAATTTCTAAGCAGAAATATAAGGGCCAGAAAGTAGAAGAATGATATATTCAAAGCACTGAAAGAAAAAAAAAAAGCCTGCCAACCAAGAATACTATATCTGGCAATGCTGTCCTTAAAAAATGAAGATGAAATAAAGACCTTCCCAGGTAAACAAAAGCTGAGAAAGTTCATCACCACTAGATCTACCTTACAAGAATTGGTAAAAGGAGTCCTTCAAATTGAAATGAAAGGACACTAGACAGCAACTCCAAAGCATACAAAAATATAAATCTCTCTGATAAAGTAAATATATAGACAAATACAGAATCCTGTAATACTGTAATGGTGGTACATAAGTTACTTTTAATTCTGGTATACAATTTAAAAGAAAAACACAAAAATAACTATAACTATAAAACTGTGTTAATGGATATAAAATATAAACAGATATAATTTGTGCCATTGATAACATAAAGTGGAGAGGGGAGATGTAAAGCAGTGGAGTTTTTGCATATGATTAAAATTGTTATCAGCTTAAAATAGATTGTTAGAACTATAGATGTTTAATGTAATCCTGGGGATTACACTGGTAATAGTTATAGTATAGGTTATAGTTACCTATAGTTTTCTTCTGTAAGAAAATACCTATAAAATATGCACAAAAGAAAATGAGAAAGGAATCAAAGCATGTCAATACAAAAAAAATCAATGAAACAAAAAAGAAGGCAGAAAAAGAGGGAAATAGGGACAAAATAACTACAGGACATACAGAAAACAATTAACAAAATGGCAATAGTAAGTCCATCTCTATCAGTAATTACTTTAAGTTTAAATGGATAAAACTCTCCAACCACAAGATGGAGAGTGACTGAATGGATTAAAAAATAAGATCCAACTATATGCTATTTATAAGAGAGTCATTTTAGATATAAAGATAGATGGGCTGAAGGTGAAAGAATGGAAAAAGATATTCTACAAAAATGGTAACCAAAAGAGAGCAGGGGTGACCATACTTACATCACACAAAATAGATTTTAAGTCAAAAACTGTTACAAGAGATAAAGAAGGATGTTATATAATGATAAAAGGGTCAATTCACCAAGAAGATATGACAATTATAAATATATATGCACCTAACATCAGAGCACCCAAATATATGAAGCAAATACTGACAGAATTGAAAGGAGAAACAGATAGTCACAATAATAGTAGAAGATTTCAACACCCCACTTTCAATAATGGATAGATCAACCAGACAGAAGATCAAAAAGAAAACAAAGGACCTGAACAACACTATAGACCAATTGAACCTAATACACATACACAGAACACTCCACCCAACCACAGCAGAATACACATTCTTCTCAAGTGCATGCAGAACATTCTCCAGGATAGATCACATGTTAGGCCACAAAACAAGTGTTAAGTGTTTAAGAAGATTGAATTTACACAAAGTATCTTTCAAACCCCAATGGAATGAAACTAGAAACCAGTAGCAGTAGAAAAACTAGAAAATTCACAGATATGTGGAAATTAAACAACACACTTTTTTTTTTTTTTTTTTTTAGGCAGTCAAATTCAGCTGTGGGGGGTTGTATACCAACTTTAGTGACACTAATGTTAATAAGTTCTGATAACCCACTACCATCGGACCAGCCAGCAACACACTCTTGAACAACCAATGGGTCAAGGAAGAGACACAAGGAAAATTGCAAAATATCTTGAGAAAGATTAAAATGAAAAGAAAACATACAAAAACTTATGGGAGGCAGAAAAAGCAGCACCAAGAGGAAAGTTTATAGCACTGAACACCTACATTAAGAAAGAAGAAAGATCTCAAACCAACAACCTAAATTTATACCTCAAAAAACTAGAAAAAGAAAAACAAACTAAACCCAAAGTTATCAGGAGGAAGAAAATAATAAGTATTGGAGCACAAATAAATGAAATAGAGAATAGCAAAACAGTACCCAAAAAAACCAAAACTAAGAGTTAGATTTTTTGAAAAGATCAAGAAAATTGGCAAACCCTTAGCTAGACTAAGAAAAAAAAGGGAAGACTCAAATAACAAAAGTCAGAAATGAAATAGGAGCTAATTACAACTGATGCCACAGAAATTAAAAGGATCATAAAAGACTGCTGTGAACAATTGTTCAACAAATTGGGTAACCTAGAAGAAATTAATAAATTTCTAGGAACATACAAGCTACCAAGACTGAATCATTAAGAAATTTTTTTAAAACCTTAATAGACCTACAACTAGTAAGGAGATTGAATCAGTAATCAACACCCTCCCAACAAAGCCCAGGACCAGATGGCTTCAGTGGAGAATTCTACCAAACAACACTTAGAGAAGAACCAGCACCAATCCTTCTCAAACTCTTCCAAAAAATTGAAGAGAAGGAAATACTTCCAAATTCATTTTACATGGCAAGCATTACCCCCATACCAAAATCAGACAAAGATACAAGAAAAGTAAACTACAGTTCAATAGCTCTGATAAATACTGATGCAAAAGTCCTCAACAAATATTCTAGCAAACCAAATGCAACAACACTTTAAAAGGATTATACACCATGAGCAAGTGGGATTTATTTCTAGAATGCAAGGACGGTTTACCATATGAAAATCAATCAAGGTAATATACCAGTTAACAGAATGAAGGACAAAAACCATATGATCACCTCAATTGATGCAGAAAAAGCATTTGACAAAATTCAACATCTTTTCATGATAGAAAAACTAGGAATATAAGGAAATTACCTCAACATAATAATGGCCACATATGAAAAGCCTACATCATAGAAGTGGTGAAAAACTGATAGGTTTCCTCTAAGATCAGGAACAAGGCAAGGATGCCCTCTCTCATCACTCCTATTCCACATGACTCGGGATGGCTGGAAAGTTCATGGGCATCTGCTTCTGGTGAGGGCCTCAGGCTGCTTCCACTCACGGAAGGTGAAGGGGAACCGGTGTATGCAGAGACCATGTGGCAAGAGAGGAAGGAGGTGCCAGGCTCTTTTTAACAACAAGCTCACAAGGCAACTAACAGAGTGAGAACTCACTCACTGCCTTGGAAACAGCACCAAGCCATTCATGAGAGAGCTACCCCCTGCCCCAACCACCCTCACTAGGCCCCTCCTCCCAACACCATAACACTGGGGATTAAATTTCAACATGTAATTTGGTGGGGACAAACAAACCATATCCAAACCATAGGGGTGCAGCTGCTGTGGAAAACAGTATGGAGGTTCCTCAAAAAATTAAAAATGTAATTACCATATCACCCAGCAATCTCAATGCTGGGTATATATCCAAAATAATTGAAAACAGGATCTTGAAGGGCTATTTCCACACCCATGTTCACAGCAGCATTATTCATAGTAGTCAAGAGGTAGAAGCAAGCTGAAAATCCATTGATAGATGAATAGATAAACAAAATGTGGTGTATACATACAATGGAATATTATTCAGCCTTAAAAAAGAAGGAAATCCTGCCATCTGCTACAACATGGATGAACCTCAAGGACATTATACAAAGTAAAATAAGCCAGTCACAAAAAAAGACAAATATTACATGATTCCTTTTATATGAGATATATAAAGTAGTAAAACTCTTAAAATTAGTAAAGTGATAATTGCCTGGGGCTGGGGAGAGGGGAAAGGAGGGTTTTTCCTCAGTGGGTGCAGAGTTTCAGTTTTGCAAGATGAAAAAGTTCTAGAAATCTGATGAACAACAAGGTACTTAGAGTTAACACTACTGAAGTATACACCTAAAAATGATTATGATGGTAAATTTTACGTGTTCTTTACCACAAAAAGAAGGAGAGGGAGGCGAAAAGAAGAGGAAGAGGAGGAAGAGGAAGAAGAAGGAGAAGGAGAAGAAGTTGTTGTTTTTCTATGATGGCAAAGCCCGTTACTCTGTCTCCAGGAATAACACAGTGCTGCCACACAGTAGGTGTTCAGTACATATTTGCTGAATGAATGAATTCATGACTGTGAAGCCTATGCTCTTAATTATCATGGGATGTTCCCTATCTGCAGTAGTAATAACCATCCTATGTTGAAGATTTGGAATTATCTTGTTCAGATTGCTTTTTTAGTGGAAAAGGAAACTGAAATCTAAAGTAATTATGTAATTTTTCCAAGGTCGCAAAATACCCCTGAGGTATGATCTCAGTAGAAATGATCGTATACAATAAATCAAATTTTTAAAAAAGATTGGATGGAAAAATAAACATAGTAGAAGACAGCTTGCTATGTACAAATAAAAGACATGATTGTATACAAATGTTTAAATTACATACTTACAGTAAATAAAGGGATTTGCCTGAAGACAAAGGGGGCAGAGGAAGAAGTAGGGGAGGAAGTGGGAGGAGTAGTCACCCCCAGCCTAGGGGTTTACTCAACACAACTTTATTCTCTTACTCTGGAGCCCAGAGCTTCTGCCCTGGCCTCACCAGACTAAAATGGCACTGCTGGCTGGGCTGCGTCCCCTCCGTGAGCACTGGGGCAAGTCTCCTTCCCCACTGGTTGGGTGGCTGGCAGAACTCAGCTCCTCGTGGTGAGTGCCGAGGGCCCATCTCCTGTCAGCCACCCTCGGCTTCTAGAGCCACCCACAGCGGTTGGCTCCCACCCCTGGCTTCTGAGCCAGCCCCAGTGCGCAAGTCCTCTCTGCCTTGCCCCGCAGTGGCGCCTCTCTGACCAGGCTGCGACAGGTTCTCTCAGGGTGCATAACCTTAGCCACCTCTGTAAACCCCTTTTTGCCACGTGAGGTTCAGGGGACATCACAGGGCTGTGGATGTCTTCTGCCTACCACAAGGTCATTTGTCACATTCCTGTATAACCTTGTATTTCCTGTAAACCGTCGTTAGATCTAGAGGTTTGAACACATTCGGGCTTGATTTTTTTTTTTCTTTTGGCAAGACTTCTTCCCATTGCACCATACCAGGTCTGGTACATACACAATAACTGCTTCTCTTTTTATGAGTCTAAGATAAACCACCTGTCAGCCCTGCTATCCATTCCACATCTGCTGTTCACCTAATTGCTTTAGCGACAATGGGTGATTATTGCCTCCATCCAGTCTTCCATTAAAGGTTAAAAAAGGTTAATAATCTAATTCTATCATTCCTTCTTCATTCTGGACTGTAAGCTGGAATTCCTCTATAAAAAAAGAATTTTCCACCGGGCTCACACCTGTAATCCCAGCACTTTGGGAGGCCAAGGAGGATCACTTTGAGGCCATGAGTTTGAGACCAGCCTGGGCAACATAGGGAGGCCTTGTCTCTACAAAAAATTTTAAAAATTAGCTGGGTGTAGTAGTGCGTGCCTGTAGTCCCAGCTACTCGGGAGGCTGAGGCAGGAGGATAGCTGGAACCCAGGAGTTTGAGGTTGCAGTGAGCTATGATGATGCCGCTGCACTCCAGCCTGGGTGACAGAGCAAGACCTGTCTCTAAAAAAATTTTCCCTTATCAACTATTTGATTATTTTAAACTACAGCCTATAAAACAAAAGCAGGACAAATATGTGGTCCTTTTCTTTTATTTACAAGTGATAAGGAAAAAAAAGGTATTGGTTCTCAGTATCAACCAAAGGTAAGTGATGAGTTGTGGTTTTTGCTTGTTCGTTTTGGTATTATTATGAATCACGGATTTAGACATATTAAATGTGTTTTAATCCTTTGTAAGTATTATTCTTTTTAATGTATAAATGGTCACATTTTTGGCCCAAGGAAACCCCTTGAATTTGGTGTCTGAGTCTTCCTGACACGCCCAGGTCATCTTTGCTGGTGTCCAGCTTTCTGTTGTGACGAGATGCTTCAGCCTCTTAGACAGTTTGCATCAGGCCTGGAGGCCGCACTTCTCCAGGGACCTCTGGTTCTTTCCCATGTAGACGCCCTGGGAGGCAGGGGCGCTCCCCGATTCTGGGTTAACGTGGCTTTTAGTATTTTTCAGAAGTCAGAGCCAGGAAGTAATTTTTTAAAGAAATACATCATGAGGTTATTCTAATATTTCCAATTCAAATTTAGTGTTAAAGTGTTTTTACTTGATTTCTTTAATTGTATATTTCTCTCTCTCTTTTCTTATGCTGAAAATCTTGGCCCCTAACACACAACACAATTAAATATTTTCTTTATCCTACCATTCATATTAGCTTTGGGATAACACCAATATTAATAGTAGTAATATTAGTAATAATACTGGCATATAATTATTTACAATAGGATTACTAAAAAGAGTTAAAGATATGTTTGCAATGTTTTTTGCTCATAGGGTATATCCCATAACAAATGTACAAGTAAATTATTAAAATCTAAAGCCATTTGAAATAATTTCTCTCTATGTGGTATTAAGCCATAACTCAAAAGAGTTAGTTTCATTTGGTTTGTTTTTATGAATTGCTTTTTAAATTTTTAATTTAATATTGATTTATAATTATGTAAATTGTTTACATGATTCTAAAGTCAAATCTACAAAGTAAGGTACGTTAAGATTAGTGTAACTTCCATCCTTCACCCTATAAATAACAATTTTATTAGTTTTTTATTTATTCCTTCATTTTTAAACAACATAAGCAAATATAAATTGTGTTTGCACCCCCTGTAGAGTTTTCTACTGCTGCGTAGCTGAAAACAACACCAGCTTTCGCTCACAGTTCTGTAGGTCAGAAACCAGCACAGCCTGGTGGGGTTCTCTGCTCAGGGTCTCCTGAGGCTGGCATCAAGGTGTCGGCCAACTGTCATCTCATCTGGAGCTTGGGGTCCCTTGTGAACTCATTCAGTAGTTGGTAGCATTCAGTTCATTGCTGGCTGTCAGCCAGGAGTCCCTGTCACCTCCTCAAGGCCTCTCGGTCTCTCTGGCAAATCACAACAAAGACGCGTCCTCTCTCAGCATCTGTGGAAGATTGGTCCCAGGACGCTCGCAGATACCAAAATCAGCAGATGTTCATGTCTCAGCCGGTCCTGCAGAACCCAGAGGTATGAAAAGTCGGCTCTCTGTATCCACAGGTTCTGCATCCTGCAAATGCTGGGGTTTTTTGATCTGCGGTTGGTTGAGCCTGCAGATGCGGAACCCCTGGATATAAGGACTGACTGGGCTTGCTTTCCTCCAGGCCAGCAGGAGCCCATCAAACTGTCGGCTTTCAAAGGGCTCATCCAATTAAGTCAGACCCAGCCCAGATGTCTCTTTTGCTATAAAATGCAACATGATCACAGGGAGACATCTGATTCTATTTACAGGTCCACCCACACTCATGGGGATTATTTAGGGTGAGGACACAGGGGGTGAGAACCCTGCCTACCATACTCCCTTTCTTAGATAAAATGTAGCATGTTAGTTACACCATTCTACCTTGCTATCTTCACCTAATATTTTCTGCAATTCATCCCAACAAAGTGTATAGCAATATCTCCTCATTCCTTTTGTTGTTGTTTACTTCCACCTTATTCTCTTTTTCAACTTAAGTACAGTAAAATTTACTCTTTTGGGTGTATAGTTCTATGAGCTTAAATAAATGCATAGGGGTCATGTGACCACCCATTATTGAGATGCAGCACAGACAGCTACTGCTGGCCCTTTGACATCAGTCCCTCCCTTCACTTGCGCCTCCTGGAGACCACTTATCTGTTTTCTGTCCTAATAATTCTGCCTTTGTCAGAATGTCTTATAAATTGAATCAGACAGTACGTAGCTTTTGAGCACAGCTTTTTTTTTTACTTAGCAAACTGCATTTGAGATTTATTCATGTTATTTCATGTATTAGTGGTTCATTCCTTTTTTGTTGCTGAGTACTTTTCCATTACAGATGTACCACACTTTGTTTATCTGTTCACCAGCTGAAAGACATTTGGGTTGTTTGCAGTTTTGGGCAATTATGAATAAGACTGCTATAAACATTCATGTTAGGGTTTTGCGTGAAGAGAAGTTGTCATTTCTCTTGGGTAAATGCTTAAGAGTGGGGTTGCTGGTCATACGGTAAGCACATATTTAATTTTATAAGAAACTGCCAAGTGTTTCCAAAATAACTGTTCTATTTTGCATCCCCACCTGCAATGAGTGAGAGTTCCAGTTCCTTCACATCTTCATCAGCACTTGGTTTTATTAGCTTTTTGTTCTTTGTATTTTTTACAGCCATTCTAATAGATGTGTAGTGGTATCCCATTGTGGTTGTAATTTGCATTTCTCTACTGAATGATGATGTTGTGCTCTTTTGCTGTGTTTGGTGGCATCTACATCTCTTCCTTAATGAAGTGTCTGTTACATATTTTGCCTATTTTTGTTTTTTTCTGATTCTGAGTTTTGAGAGTTCTTTATATATGATGGATAAAGTCCTTTGTCATATATGTGACATCAAATATTTTCTTCCAGTCTGTGATGCACTTTTTCATTCTCTTAATAATGTCTTTTGTAGAACAGAAGTTTTAAATTTTGATGGAGTCGAATGCATCAACTTTTTCCTTTATAGATCATGTTTTTATATTGTATTTAAGAATTTTTGCCTATCCCAAGGTCACAAAGATTTTCTTCTAAAAGTTTTATATTTTTAAATTTTACATTTAAGTCCAAGCTCCATTTTGAGCTAGTTTTGGTATGAAATGCAAGGACAAGTTAGTTTTTTACGTAGATATCCAATTTTTCCACAATGTGTTAAAAAGACTATTCTTTTTCTGAATTGCCTTCGCACTCTTTTCAAAAACCAACTGACCATATATGTGTAGGTCTATGACATATTTTAACATAGTTTTTGTAGCAAGTGTGAGGAATGTCTCTAGCTTCTTTCCTTCCTTCCTTCCTTCCTTCCCTCCCTCTTTCTCTCTCTTTTTGTATATGGATTTCCTGTTGTTCCGGCACCATTTGTTGAACAGAACAGAATGTTATTTCTCCATTAATTGCTCTTGCAATCAAAATCAGTTGAATATATTTTTATGGGTCTACTTCTGGGACTTCCATTCAGTTTCATTGATCTATGTGTCTATCATTTTGCTAATACCACACTCTTGATTATTGTAGCTTTATAATAAGTCTTCAAATTGGGTAGTGTAATCCTCCAATTTTGTTCTTTTTCAAAATTGTTTGGCTATTCTAGCCCTTTTGCCTTTCTGTATAAAATTTTGAATCTCCTCATCCATATCCATAAAAAATTATGATAGGATTTTTACTGGGATTGCATTAAATCTAAAGCTCAGTTTGGGGAGAACCGCTATCTTAATAATACTGAATCTTTTAATCTATGAACATGGTACATCTCTTGATTTATTTAGGACCTTTATTTCTTTTATAAGAGTTTGTAGTTTTCAGCATACAGATCCTGAACATATTTTGCTAGCTTTAAGTATTTATGCATTGAAATGCTCTCTCAACAATTAATTTTGAAAACTTTAATTCAAAAAATAAATATATTAATAAGGCATCTTTGTACTAGGTATGCCCAGGTGGGCTGGTGAGCAGAATTGTGAGCCTTGACCACGAAGAGTCCCTGGTACAATACTGAAACTGAGTAAGATACCAAAGGGGAACAGATATTTACATGTCATTTAGTCCCCATGGATATTCAGAGCAAAGTGACCTCTCTGCTTAATGAGGCTGTTATACAATTAGTACAGATTATAAATTCCACTAAGAGCAATGGATTGAATGACCAAGTTTGCTTTCCCTGTGAGAGGAAGAGGGCTAAGCAGTGCACCTATCATTTCATTGCTGGAATAATCTAGCTGCCTTGAATGGGTCCTGAGAGGACTGAGTTATAAACGTGAACTTAAAATTGTCCCTTAACATAAGAATTAGAATTTTATTAAATTTATCTTTATTCACACAAAACAAGAGCCTGCAAATCTGCTAATCAGGCAAATTTCACCTTAAAAAATAAGTTAACTATGACTCTCCAGGGACTACAACCACTGCCTTCAATTTGTACTATACATTTGACAGATTTTTCCAGAATTAAACATTTGGTTGATGTGCACCCAGGACAGCAATTAGGACACGTTACCTACACTTTTCTAGAAGGATTCCTACACACTATTTGAGAATTCATGTACAATTTTTAGAATGTTAAAAGCCTACTGTCTCTCTGAAGAATAATCCATTTTGGAGAAATCTGTGGATTCATGTGCATTTGAAAGTAACGTAAATAGAAATCTCGTGGACTTTGAAGGAGACAAATATACAGACTCTTCTCCAGATTTAAGTCGCAACCAATATTTAACCCAGTGAAAATAACTCAGTTTTAGGTAAAATAAGTTAGAAAGCTCAGCTCTCAGCACCCAAAAAAAAAAGGAAATTTTATTATTGTTTTAAACTATGTCCTTAATATGAGGCATCATTTTCAGCTGTGCCAAATAATGAAAGCAATGCAAGGAAACTGGCCCTGTCCTACAGCCCTGGAGAAACAGTTATCACCACCAGACTGATTCTATTCGATTTCAGGTCTGGGTTATTATTTTTACCTTACCTACTTTTAAAAGCTATTCCTAAATATAATGTGCTAAAAATAACCACTTTTGTTAGTTATCTATTTATTGATAAAATAGAATGAAAACCAAAACCAATTTTAAAACTTTGGTACACATGTATTATTATATGCCTATGTCATTTTAATAACCTGTGAGGGAAGATCTAAGTATTTTGAGTCACACCATTGCTGGGACTGGGAAACAGTGATCTCAGCAGGCATACCCCCTGTGGTGAGGAAGAGGGGTAGAAGTCACCACCCCAAGGACAGGAAGTGCACACAGAGAGCAGCCCTCCAAGGCCCTGTACTGTTTGTTTTACAAATGAAGACACCGAGGCATGCTGGGTCCGGCGTCTTGCCCCAGCACAGCAGGCCCAGATAAGGCTCTGGCTGGTGTGTCACCCACACACCCAACCTCCCTTCCCGCCTCCTGCAGCTCACGGGCCAGTCACCCTGGGGCTGGTCAGTCACTCAGCCCCGGTCCACAGCTGGAATTTGGAGCCCATTGGAGGATGGAGTGGCCCGAAGGCCACCACACTGCACCCCGGGCCAGTTCCTGGGCTCTGGTCCTGAGCACACAGAAGGCTGCCTCCTTTTCAGAGATGGCAGGTGTCCCCTCTCTGCCTGCATGGTGGAATCAGAAGCCAATTGCTCACCATCCTCATCACATCAGGTCTTGTTTATATTGCTTTTAAATATTATTATAAGCTTTGAAAAACACAAGGAAAGTATAAATCATCATTCCAGTGCCAAATAATTTTTAAAGAAGTCTCCAAGAAACCCCTGATTCTGACCTCCCCTGAATTTATATACACGTGCCTCAGTCTCCCTAGCTACACTGTAAATGAAAGGAAATGTGCTTCACTTACTAGTAGGCAATTTGGTTTTCTCACTGTTATAGCTTAGATTTTTTTATCAGAACGCAGACCCCCTCGCTCCCTTTCACATCTGCGTGGCAGTCTATTGCATGAGTCAACAAGACACAGTGGATCTGTCCCCCGCTGAGCACCATTTAGGTCGCCTCCATTGTGTTGCTGTGCACGCTGTGCTGCAGTAAAGACCCTTGTACCTGTGCCCATGTGGACTTGTGTATTTACACAGGATAAACTCTAAAAAGGAAACTGGTGGTGCAAGTCTGGTGGAAGTCGAGTTTCCTAGTTCCACCCAGTTCCGGGCGTCCCGACTCGCCCACACAGGCTCCAGTGCTGCCGACGCTCTGCCCCTGAGCCGCAGTGGGAAGGCGAGGGCTCCTGCACCCACGGAGAGAGCTCAGACGGCCCGGTGGAGGGCCTGGGCGGTCTGGGGTCCTCCCTCCTTCCCGAGGGCGGGGGCTGTGGGAGAGAGCAGGGTGCCCAAGTGGGTTAAGGCCTCGAAAATGTTTCTAACACCTGTTGATGTCACACTGCTCCGTTGTGAACGTCACGCGGGCTCAGGCTTCCACTTCCTTCACCCAGAAAAGACAGACGTCCCTCATGCTGAGTGGCGTGTCTGCGGAGGGTCTGCCAAGGGCCTCGTCAAATTGGAACCTTAACGCCCAGCGAGGGCCGAGTCGGGACAGTCGGGGCAGAGCCAGTAACGGGCCGCGGGGTCTGCAACAGGCCCTGGCGGTGGCCGGAGGCGCTGGTGCGAGTCAGGGCAACGCCCGGCCCGCCTCTGAGCTACGCCTGGGAGCCAGCCCCACTTCACGGGCTCGACAAACAACCGCTGGGCGCCTTCTACGTACCTACATCGTCCTCGGCACCGGGTATGTGCTGGTGAATGGAACAAAAACCTGTCCTCCCAGAGTTTCCTTCTGGGACGTGGAACGTTAACGGGGGCGGAGGAAGGTGCTGCGGGGTCAAACTGGAGCGGGCGGAGGGCGCGGGAGGGGAGATGGGGGATCTCACCTCGGGAGGTCAGGGACGAGCTCACGAGAAAGCCACGTGAGGAAAACGCAAGGAGGGACGCGCGGGGCAGCCACGGCCCTCTCGGTGAGAACATTCCAGGCCGAGGCAGCAGCAGGGGCCGGGCAGGCGGCCCAGAGCCGCGCTCCCAGCGCCCGGCCTCGCGTGGGTGGCAGGAGAAAAACTGTCGGATCCAATTATTACTTTTGTGATTTTAGTCTTCAACTTAAAATTTTTTTATTACAGTCATTTAAAAACATACACAAAAAGAAGAGCGAATATGAAGCCCTATATCCATCACCCGCCTTCCGTAATTACCAGCATTCATTTTTTGCTTCATATATTCTCCCCTTCCCAGCTTTTGTTTGTTGCTTCGCCAGAGTAAAGCCCAGACAGCACATTATTTTATCATAAATGATAAAGTATATGCCACTAACATAAGGACATTTTTAAAAAAATTATCATCACACACAGCAAAGTTAACAGTATTTCCATACCCCTTGTCCATTTTTCAATTTTCCTTTCCTCAAAATGTCTTTTTCCACGTGGTTTGTTCAGTCCAGGTCCAAACGAGATCTGCACGGCTGCTGCTTTTGCGTCCCTAAGTCCCCTCCTTACTGGCTTCGCCCTTTGGTGACCTCCGCGCCCCGCCCCCTCCTCCACCGGATGCCGCGTGACGCCCCGCAGGCGTCAAGTCTAGGGGTCTGAGGGACTCGCCCTCGTCGCCGCCAGCGGGGACGGGACCTGCTCGTTCCAGTTGGCCCGCCACAAACTCAGCAGGTGCTCCCCAAGGGCGCCGCCTCCTGCCCAACCCAACCAGCTCCAAAAAAACAGCCAGCCAAGCAAACAAAGCAGAACACGCACTTCCGAAGGGGCACACCCTAACCTCGCCCTCCTTAGAGGGATGTTCGTAGGATGAGGACCACGTGGCACCCGGCGATGGCCGCCCTTTCCAGGACTCACGGCTCCGCGCCCTCCCTCCTATGAGCTCAGCTCAGCTCACCACCTACGCCGGCCGCGCTGTTAGGAGCCCTCTATTTCAGATAAGGAAACTGAGGCACACAGCTGAAGATGCCAAGGTCTGGCGGGACTGGCACTTGACCGGACAGCCGGGCGGCAGCGCGCGCCCTTGCCCCCAGCGCAGTGAGCTAGGACTGCCATCAGCCCCCGGAGAACCCTCCGGGGACACCGAGGAGGCCCCCGGACAGACAGCGAGAGCGAGAGGCTGAAGGCCGGTGGGGGTGGGTGCGGGCAGACAGGGCGTGGCGCCTCGGCCTCGGCGAGATGCGGGCAGGACAGCCGCCGCCAGCCCCTCCGCCACGAACGCCTCTGTCCCGGAGCGAGCGCCGCGGGCAACCCTCCCTTCCCCAGTTTGAAAACTGTGTCGGGGGAGCTCGGAGGAGAGCTGTGCCCCAAGCGCCCCAGCCGCCCCGGCCACCTCCCCAGAGCCTGGACTCCGAGCGCTCGGCGGCAGCTTTTGTCCTGGCGCTACTTCTGGGGCGGGCGCGAGTCATTCCCTCCTCGCAGCCCTGCCCAGCCCTGGCCCCTGCGTCCCGCGGTTGTCCCGCTCGGGAGGCCTCCTCTCCTCGTCTGTCCTCCCCGCCCCTGGCCTCGGGAGCCGCTGGGAAGCCGCCCTCCCCGACGCGGCGCGCGGGCCTGGGAGCGGCGGCAGCGCCCGGCCGGGGCGTTGTGGTCTCTGTGCCTTACGTGGTCTCGTGCGTGTTGCTTCGGGATGAGCGCGGGCAGGAGGGCGCAGGGACTCACCCTGTCTGTGACGTGATGGGACACCGCACGGCGGAAACTGGGGCGCCCTGCCGCGAGCGCTGCCCTCGCTGGAGCCCCCCGCCCCTGCGTGCGCGGCTCGGAGCCGGAACGGCCCCCGGCGCGTTTTGTCCGTGAAGCCCCGAGGTCCCCGCAGCTGCTCACGGGCGTCGCCGAGTCCCTGTGTGGCTTTGGCGCTCGTGCGGGTCCAGTCACCGGGAACTTGGGCGATGCCAACTGTGGAATGAAGGAAACGCCGAAGGAGTGATAAAGGAGTGCGATGAAAATGGGTGAGAAACGGCACTTGCCAGCCTTCGCCGTGTCCAAAGGTTCAATTTAGTATGTTCAGGGGGAAAAAACCCACCCGCCAAAACAGGAAAGCACAATTTGGTGCGCTGTCTTCAGCTGGTTTTTTTTTTAAGACAAGGTCTGGCTCTGTCGCCCGGGCTGGGGTGCAGTGGCGTTATCACAGTTCACTGCAGCCTCCAACTCCCGGCCTCGACCCTCCCACCTCGGCCTTCTGCGCGCTGGGACCACAGGATCGCGCCCGCGCGGCTGGTTTTGTTGCAGGTTTGCGGTTCGCACGCGGAGGGGCCAGCCGGCGCTGGCGGCCCGTCTCCGCGACAGCGCCCTTGGCTGACGTGACCCATTTTTACCCCAGAACGTGGGTCCAATCCACCCCCGCCCGGGCTCCCGCGGAGCCGCGGCCCCTCCCACCCTTCCCGCGACTCGGCGCCGGGCGCGCACCGGGCCGCGCTGGCCGCCGCTGCACGCCTAGGACGGCGGAGGTAAATGGCTCCACTGTGGTCGGCTGTCTGGTATTCACGACACAAAGTGAGCATTTGAATACTTACTGTGAGCATGCAGCATTTTCCAGAGAACTTACAAAGGTCTCTTGCCACAATTATCTTGTTCCAGCTTTAAAATATTAGCTGTCACTGCTTTCACGGATCCTGTGAGAAAGGAAAAGTCTCTTTCTTTAACTCTCTTTCTCCCTTGAACGCAATTACTACCTCATTCATGACTCTTTGTGGCCACCTAATGTTGCCGATTATGCCAGTGACACGGCCACAAAGCGCGTGACTGACGTACCTGACAGCTCCGGCTGGTGACAGGGCGGCTTTGTGGGACGAGTCCCACCGCTTGCAGCCTCTCGGGGAGGCTCGGACTTTGCCCGACCCGCGGGGCTCCTGCCTCGGGGCACCCAGGAACAAGGACGCCTGGATACACCTATCCAATGTGCCCACTGTGGCCCGAGCACAAAACATCTGGACTCGATTAGGTTTGTCACTGCACATGACACAGCACCCGGGGCCCAGGCCGCCCAGCGCCCGGGGCGGCCCTGCGGGCGCACGACGTGCACACCCGTGCCGGCAGCAGATGCACTAACTGCGCCCGCAGAGGAGCCCCAGCTGTGGAGTCCGTAGCTCCCTCAGCAGCCTTGGGAACGCACCCGGGCACCAGCCATGTGGATGGCTTAACTGGCTTCTGGTGCCTTGGGTTGATGATATTCTCGGACTTTTGGTCTTTTTCCCCACTTTTCTTTTCAGACCACAGAAATAATACATATTTATTATTCAAAACTCAAACATGACATAAGACATATCATCAACAATTAATACTACTATCATCCACCTTCCCAAAGGCAACCTGGTTATCAGCATGGAGCATGTTCTTCAAAATGTTCTCTTCACATTTACTAACGTCCAGTATTAGTAATTTTCCTTACAGAAACGGATCACACTATACATACTGTTTACAACGTTTTTCTTTTATTCTATCTCAGCCATCTTTGCACGATTGATATTTTTAGTAACTGATCTTGAACCAGCTTTAGGGGCAGCCTCAGGCTCAGGCTCTGCAAGGGAACCGGCCCAGCACCCTCTCCCTTAGCACCCAAGGAAACCATGGCTTTCTTCATGGTCTAAAGATCTAAATAACTGGAAACATTTAAAACCTCTTAGCTGGCTTAAGATTGATATTAAAATAACAGGAAGGGGAAAACCAAACTTGTAATGCAATACAGCAACTAGCAGCCATACTGCTGCCAGTCCAAGCGTGGTTAAAATTCAGCTCCCAGTGACAGGGCAGTGCCAGAGAGCAGCCCTGAGTTAACAACTGCCAGGGAAACCCCTCCAATCCCTTTCTCGCCAAAGGACGGGCCCAGAAAGTAACTAAACCACTCAGCCTGCTAAACCTCAGTTTGCTCATCACGAACACCAAATTGGAAAGCACTTTGTAAGCACAGCCAGCATTCCAGTATAAAGCTACCTGGTTAATTCTGCTGTGTGAGAACTCACATGCTGTGCTGGCGAGAGAAATCATTGTCTGCAGTTCAGCAGAGACACCTGTGTGAATACCTAGGAATCCCAAACTCGGGCTTTTCAGAAGGAAAAATGGATCTGGAACCTTACTGGGAGATGATATTTCAAAGACTAGGAGATGCCATTTCGAAAGCCTTCTCAAAAATACCACCACCAATAGGCAACATTTGGCCAATAAATTGGCCCAAATACCTTAGTTAATAACAGTGATATGTTCTCATTAAGCTTACTGAATGTCAGCAGGAAAACTGATGTTCAGATTTTAAAATCTCTCAGTAAAAAACTACATTTATGTTTACTTTAAAAATATTATTTATTGCAAAGATAGTTACACTTGAACATGGTAGAAAATCGAAGACAATCCAGTGAAAAGCAAGCCTTCCTCCTACCTCAGCACAGAAGCACAGGCGCAGGCCAGCGCCTACACTGACAGGTGTGGCTTCTCAGGTAATATTAACCACTGCCCATCATGCTCTTTTGAATCTCCCTTTCTCATCCCCTGGTGTCATCGTGGGCAGACTGGACAGTTTTCTAGTTACTCTCAGGTATTAAACAGCTCCACTGAAGCCTAAACCCCAATCTTGTGGTTTGGAATGACTCCTAAGTGAAATCAGGGGTATCGGGCATAATGGTTTGGCTTGTAGGTACCAGACCACTCAGTCAAACAGTAGTTTAAACCGTTGAGGGCTGCTAGCTGTCCAACCACAGTCGCTGAGGCAGTAGTTTAGAGCAGGGACTCTGAGGCTGCCTGCGGAGCTCCTGGTCCTCATCTGCCCCTGGATAGCTGGGTGGCCTCAAGCAAGCTACTTGGACTCCCTGTGCCTCCATTTCCTCCTCTGTGAAATAGGGATAATCGTCTTTCTGCCCAAGGTTCTCATGAAGATTACATGAGTTTTATGTGCAGGATCCTCAGATGGAGGGGCTGGGTGTTGGCGGTTATTATCGGAACGTGGTACAAGGTTGGGCCGGCAGCTCCACAAGTGGCCACTAGAGCCATGCTTAGTGGTATCTTTTTGCCCACAGGGACCACTTTATGGTCACAGATGGCTGCTCATGTGATAGCCTGTGAAGTCTGGAGGGAAGGGTGGGGTTGTCCCCAAGGGGCTCTCTTTAGGCCTCAGCTGCAGGGAATAGGGAAGCCAGCCTTTTTTGCTGGAGCCAGGCTGGGCGGGGAAGGCAGTGGGCACCCTGCCCCAGGTGGGCTCTGCTCCCAGCGTTCAAAGCCATCTGTGCACATTAAGTCAGACACCATCTTTACCTATTAGATTGAGAAAAATAAGTTTGCTAACACACTGTTTGGAAACGATGTAGAAAAACAGGTGCTCTTCATAAATTTCTGGCAAGAGTAAAAACTCAAACTGTGAGGGAGAACAATTTGGCAATATCTATCAAAATCAAAAGTGCTCACACCCTTTGGCCCAGCAATTGCACACTCCTAGTATTTCATCCTACAGATATCCTCGAACGTATGTGAAATTATATATATATACACACACACACATATATACACTCTTAGTAGTCCTGTTTGCAATAGGAAAAGGCTGAGATCACCAATATGCCTATCAAATTAGGATTGTTAAACAATGGTACAGCCATACAAAGACATAACATGCAGCTGCCATGAGAATAAGGCAGTTTTATATGTGCTACTACAGAATGATTTCCAAGATATATTTCTAAGTTTAAAAAAAGGGCAAAGTATACCATACTATCACTTGTGTTTTAAAAATTTATTATACAATTATATATAACAAAAATTGCTTATAACACTTTTATATCATTTATGTGCCAGACACACTGTTCTAAGCACTTTACAAACATTTACTCATTTGTTTTTCACAACAAACCTACAAAATAGATAATACAATTATCCTTATTATAGTGGTGAGGAAAAGGAACCATGGGTCAAATCTGCCCAGGGCACAAAACTAGTAAGTGAGGACAGTGGGATTTGTGCCCTGACAGCACCAGTGAGGTTCCTCTCTGCCTCTCTTACATGCTCATGTGCCACAGGCACACTTGTTTGCTGCTGAGGAGAGCCATCATGTGGCCAGTGGACAGGGGTGAGAGGGAGACTTACTCATCACAAACTGGCTGTGCCCCCACACCACGTGCATGAATCACCTAGCGGAACAGCCTGTGGTACTCCTCGAGAGCTGGGCAGTTGCTGCACGTTCTGCCTGCCGTAGCAGAAGCAGGCGGTGGTCAGGAGCTGGCACCTTCCCAGTGGGCCAAGGAGATGTGTTGGAAGGGGACAGCAGCTAGTTCCAGGCCAAGGCCTGGAGTCACGGCCTGCTTATGCTCATCCCCTACACCCCTGCTCTCACCACCAGGAGAACATGATCTGAACACGGGTGGTCCAGGAAGAGCGAGAAACACAGGAGCCCCCAGCCAGACCTGCAGCCTGGAGCCAAGCGGCTGCGACAGGTTATTTGGAAGCTGACTAATAAACATTTGTAAAATAAAAGTTATTTGTATTTCCTTTCTACTGTCTGCTTACATCTTTTGCCTATTTTTCTGTTGGACCGTTGCGTTTTCCTTATGAATATCTAAAGCCCTTTTACATAAGTGTTGTAAGTATGTCCGGAAAGTATCCAGCCATTGTTAATATAACGAGACATCAGTGTAACCTGGCAGCCCAGGCGAGTGGACTGGGATGCACATGTGAGAACAATGACACGTCACTGTACTAGTCAGTGGGGCAATAGATGCTGTGCAGTGAGCATGTGCACTGTGTGGCCACCACATTCAAAATGACTGAGCGAGTAGAGCAACGAATCTGCATCCAGTTTTGCATTAAGCTTGAACATTCCTCCTCCGAGACTATTCGGATGATTCAGAAGGCTTTCGGGGACGATGCAATGAATGCAGTGCAAATAGAAGTGTGGCACAAAAGCTTCAAAGATGGTCGAGAATCTGCTGAAAGTGATCCACATTCTGGAAGGCCTGCAACAAGCAGAACACCTGAGAATGTTGGCCATGTGCGGGTTAGGTTAAGAGATGCTGGGAGAACTGTGTGAGGTCCCAAGAAGCCTATTCTGAAGGGGACTGAAGTGTCATTGTCCTATGTACAATGTTTCTTCTTCAATAAATGTCTCTATTTTTCCTATTACATGGCTGGACACTTTCCAGACAGAACTCGTATTCTTCCCACTTTGTTGTCTTTTCACTATGGTTGTTTTTTCCACCTAGAAAAATTTAGTTTGTATGTGGTTGAATTTATTCAGTCTTTCTTGCATGACTTCCAGTTTTTGTTTCTCATTGGAAATGAATAACTGAAATTGTTTTCCCACATCTTCTTGTGGGACTCTTATAGTTTCATTTTAAACATGTGATTCACCTGGATGATATATGGGGCTAACCCAGGGGTGGGGCACCTAAGGCCTTAAGGCCACATGTGGCCTTCTAGGTCCTTAAGTGTGGCCTTGTGACTGAATCTAAATTTGACAGAACCAATCCTTTTATTTTTATTAATACAGTTTTGTTCATCTTTTACATTTTTATTTTTAAAATGAACATATTTAAAATACCAAAGAATAAAATAAACTTCAATGAAATAATCCTCCCAGATTGACTGGCACAATTAGAACACTGGTAAGCCATAAGGGCTAAATTGACAGCTGCTATGTTCATGATTTAGTTCTAACTTCCCCTGCATGACTGGCACCATTACTGCAGGAGGCTGGTTGTCAGGAGTTTATGGGGGTCAAGTTCGCCAGTCTGTTATCAGCTTTTGACAATGGTGTACTGTGTTTCTGTTTGAAGTGGAATTTGTGGGTAGTGGCACAGTTTGACAGTATTTTTAAAATTCTGTCTGCTTAACAGCCCATCATGTCAAAGAAGACCAAGTGAACGCTGAAGGAAGAAAATATTTTTTAATGAGGATTGGGAATTGCAATATTATCTTGTTTCTGCTAAAGATAAGAAGATTTGCCTGCTTTGTGATACTGCAATATCAACATTAAAGAAAATCAAGGCTCATCAGCATCATAACACTCACAAGGATCACAAATATTTTAAATTAGAGGGAGAGGCATGAAAGGTTGTATTGCAGAAATTAAAAGATGAAAAGCAAAAGCAAAGACAATTCTTTCAAGCAGCAATAACACCTGGAATAATGTCACTGAAGCAACTTATAAAGTAGCTTATATACTCGGGGAAAAAAGGGAAGCCATCCAGTGATGTAGAAATTGTGAAAGAATGCATTGTCAAAGTTGTAGGATGCTTAGACCCCAATATCGTTTCAAAGTACAAACAACTGCCTCTTTCAAGGAGAACCTTAACTGATTGCCAGCGTGAATTAGCCTTCAACTTAACAGAACAACTTCATGCAATACTTCAAAAGGAAAATACATATAATATGATTTGATCCCTTTTTATGAATCAACTGATACTACTGACTAGGCAGAAGTTCTTATATTAATACTTCATTCAGGTCATAACAGAAGATTTTCTTTGCCACGAAGAGTTACTCGCTTTGGGCACTCTTGTGAACACAGAACATGGGGAATAGATATCTTCAACAACTTTCAAGATAAATGTCATGAAGTTGGACTGAATTTGGTAAATTTAGTGAGTGTATGTACAGACGGTGCACCTTCCATGACAGGAAAACATGAAGGGTTTACTGCACAGATAAAAAAAGTATTAACAGATGCAGATGCTCTCATTTCTTTTCATTGTATCTTGCATCAGCAAAATCTCTGTGCTAAAGCTATTTTAAGTGACACTTTGCAACAAGTTATAAGTATTGTTAACTATATCCTGCAAATGCAACATGGCATCTTCAGTTTCATAACTAGCTAAAGTTGAACAATGAGGTATTCAATGTGGATTTGCTGCATCATTCTAAAGTGCATTGGCTATTGCAGGGACAGGTGTTAGGCAAAATTTTATCTCTGTGAGAACAGATAGTTAAATTTTATGAAGAACAGAATCAGCAATGTGAATTATTGAAAGATTTCTATAGGAATGCAGCATTTCTGTGTGTATCATGTCAAATCAAAATGACTTGAATATTTCTTTGCAAGGTAAAACTAAGTCTATATATGATATATGGCAAAAAATCCAAGCATTTTGAAGAAAGCTATCTTTTTTCAAAACACCTCTTCTTCAAAAGGAAATTCTGAATGAACATTTTCCTCAGCAAAGGTCAGGATGATATATGCGAATCATTTGAAGAATACACAGCTGTAATAGACCTATTAATTGGAGAATACAATGAAAGTTTCACTGACTTTGAGAATCATGACATCACACTCAAAGTAGTATTTCAGCTTCACGTAGTTGATATCACCAAGGCACCTGAAGAACTACAGATGGAACCGATTGAGCTCTCAGTAGATGACATTTTAAAGTTATTGTTTGATGTTAAGAAAGATCCAACTGAAATATGGAAAAATGCAGAATATCCGCACCTTTGGCAACATGCCCGAAAAATGCTTTGTTGCTTTTCAACCACTTATTGCTGCGAATCTACATTCTCCTATTTAACCCAAATCAAGATGCCCTTAAGGTCACAAATGACCAATACCCACCTAAGGGATCAACTGAAACTGTGAACCTCCATGATGCAACCAAATATTCAAATGCTTTCCAACAGAAAGCAGACACAACAAAGTCAATAAAAGATTAGTTAACTTTAAAATTAACAAATAGTTTTCATTTTTTGAAATTAAGTACAAAGTAATTAGATTTTTACAAAATAATGTACATTTTAAAGTATATCTAACTGAAGTTTCTTGAATGTGGCCTTATTTGATTACAGCTAAATTAATGTGGCCTTCCAACATGAAAAGGTTCCCCACCCCTGGGATAACCCATCTCTTTCCCACTGAAATGCCACACTTACCATATACTAAATTTCTGTATGTTTTGGGTCTTTGTGGATTCCATTGTTTTGTTGATCTTTTCATAAGGCAGTCTCACTCAGGCTACTGATTTTTTAAATTACTGTTTAATTACTGTAGTTAGGGCTGGAAGTGGCCAGTGAATCACACCACCAGCTTCTTTCCATGAGTTTCCACTGAGAGAAGACGTAGGATACCAATAGAGGAGGCTAAAATACAAGCTCAGTTGTTGCTGTGTTGCTTCCTAGTACTTCATCTCCTGAATTAAACCCAACCACCAAAGCTGGCAGAACCAGACCAGCAGCAGAAGGGGAGAGAATCCAGAGAGAAGGCCCAGGAGCAGCCTCACCTTAGTGTCAATGCCAAGAGGTGACAAGGAAGCTTTGGGGTAACACTGGGACGACTAGCCCGCTCCTCACTCCCCTGCAGCACGCCCTGCTGTTCTGCACGGCACTGCCGCGACAACTGGAGAACCACTTTTCTACCCGAGTAAACACCTTGTAGGTATTTTTTTTGGGAAGATGTTAAATGTAGAGATCAGGTTAGGGAGAAGTGACAGCTTTAGTGATTTTATCTTCCTCAAAAGTAGGCTGTACTCTAACACAAAGTACGCATTCCTAATAAGCCTCACATTCCCATGCTAAAATCGGGATAACAGGCAAAGAAGCATTTTGGGGCCAACTACTCAAAATCTACATGCTTTGTAACTAAAGCGCTAAGAAGAACCGTCATATCAGGCCGGGCATCGTGCCTCACACCTGTAATCCCAGCACTTTGGGAGGCCAAGGCAGGAGGACCGCTTAAAGCCAGGAGTTCAAGGCTGCAGTGAGCTATGATGACACCACTGCATGCCAGCCTGGGCAACAGAGGGAGACCCTGTCTCAGAAAAAAAAACAATCAAGAAAAACCTCTTTCATATCAATCCTCATAAAACTCTGGCACAGTTAAAAAGACATAGAAATCCTAATACTGGTATATGATAAATGTAGGATTTTTATCTTTAAAAAAGGAGAAGCTGGATTGATGGAAGGTGTGCTAAGAAAGGGTGAGGCAAGAACAGAAACACCACAGGGGACAGGCAGGTGCTGGCCCTGCTCAAACTGCAGCAATGCAGAGACAGAGGGTCATGGCTGTTTCCTGTTTGTGGAGCCTTCCTAAGGAGCACGCTGCTAGGATGCAGTGTGGGAGCCTGAGCACCCCAGAAGCGTTAGTTACCTCACTGGGGCAAGTGCTGCAGGAACCACTGAGGCCTCATGTCACAGAACAACACACCATGGGACAGCTGCTCCCCTTTTTGTCCCCCCAGGGGGACTTGAAAGTTTTCTTTATATAAGTTGTGCACATTGCCTTGTAAGATTATTACTAGGTGTTTTATCTTGTCTTTCACTATATTTTCTGATTGCTCATTATTTCTTATGTATAGAAAGATTATTGATTTTTGTGTATCAGTTTGCTACCCAGTCACATCCCTGGTACAAGTCTCTTAATACTTAACCATTTTTAGAAGAAATTCCCTTGGAATTCCCTACCAACAATTAAATAACCTGTAAATGATATTAGCTTCCTCCTTTCAGAGCTAATGCATCTCATCTCTTCCCCTGTCCACTGGCTCCGCTGGCCATCAGAGGCCCCTCCTGTGACACTGCACGCAGCTGTCGCTAACAGTCCTGGGCTCTTTGTTACCACGGTTTGCTTTTGGCTTGAGACATAAATACATTATCATGTTAAACAAGCGTCCATCTATTCCTATGCTATTATACTGTCCATACACTCTGGGTATTTCCCTCAGGTGCTGACGTGTCCTTCCACTCAGTCTGAGTCTCGCTGGCTCTGCTCTGGGTGCCCAGGCATCAGAGGTGATGACAGCCCTGGTCCCTGCCCTCACAGTTCTTCTGGTTGAATGAATGGCACAGACACTCGGCAGATCACCATGAAGCAGTTACTCAGTGGCTAGGCGGTGCCTGCCCTGGGCACCAGCAGTCGGACAGGCAGCATCCTCCTGTTGGGAGAAGTGCCTCGGTGAGAGGAGGGGGTGCTGGGCACAGACAAGCCACCAGGAACAAGCGAGGGGAAAGGAGGCTGGGGGGAAGAGGGACAAGGGTGAGCGTGGCTCCAGCAGCAGAGCATGCCGACCTCTCTGGACATTTTCATGAAGACAGTTCCAAAGAAGCTGCTGAAGAGTCACCTTCCAAGACTGAAGACGTAAGCGCTCCCCAGATACACGCCAGTCCTGGCCCTGCTGCCCTCCCAGGCTCCAGCAGCTTTCCCATCCACTCCTGACACACCCAGGGGTGCCCAGGTGGGTCCACTCAGACCATGTGTCACACCCTGCCTCCAAGCTCAGGGATCAGTCTGGATCTCATGTATGGCTGAGCACAGACGGCTGCACCTCCTCACGCTGATTCTAGAGAAGGGCAGTTTTGGGGGCAACCAAAATGTAAAGGGAATCTGGCTGAACCAAGTGGGGATAGGGGTGGGGGAGTCCTGAAATCAAACCGAGAAGAAAGTTGTCTGGTTTGGTTATGTATGTCAACTGGCTCATAGAGTTCAACGCACAACCATTTACATGTATTTATATGTATCTTTTGGGGGTAGGCACAGGCCACAGGAGAATGAGAACAGCTATAACCATGTCTTGGAGGGTTAAAGTTCTGACCTAGTATTACCTACTTAGCTCCCCTTTCACCGCACTCTCCAAAGCCCAGCACTGCACAGCTGTCCAGCTCTAGAGTCAAAACAGCCTCTCCCTTCAGGACCCTCCCTCCAGTCTGAACTAGCTACTCCTGAAAAGACCAGAAGATAGGTAACATTTACTTTCATTCCCATGGTTTCCCTTAGTGTTCAATAAGCTCTGAATGGTTATAACCCTCTAAATTCACATGCATTTAAAAACTTATAAGATTCTCTGTTCTAGTATGTCTAGATTTTTAACTAGGCATAAAATTAAAATTTTAAAATATGAAAAAAGATGGGAGTATCCATTTTATTAAAGGTTAAAAGAGTTTTCATCACAAAAAGGTCAATAGTTGTTGGATTATCTCAATCTTTTTAAAGTAATTATTTACCAATGTGGCTGATTTGTAAGACCTTCTTAAATTTGCAGTGCAGTTATTTTTTTTTTAATTAAGCACCCACTGTGTTAGTTATCTACTGCTGCATAACAAATTACCATAAACTTCAAGGCTGAACACAAGCATTTATATTTTCATAGTGCCTGTGTGTCGGGAATCCGTGCACAGCTGGGCTGGGTCCTCTGCAATCACCGTGTCGCACAGGCCTGGGGTCTCACCTGAGGCCTGAATGAGGAAGGACCTACTTCCAAGTTCATTTGCAGGGTGGTTAGCAGGACTCACCTCCTTCTGGCCCACTGGGCTGAGGGCCTCAGGCCATGGCTGGCTGCTGGCCAGAGGCCCCCTTGATTCTCTGCCACATGGATTGTCTCCCCAGGACAGCAACTTTCTTCAGGAAGGCCAGCAAGGCATGGCCTGCCAGCAAGATGTAGTCAGAATCTCTGGTGATCTGATTAGCCAACTGAAATTTCCATCACTGCTGAAGTGTTCTATGAGTTAGCAATGAGTGACCCAGGGGAGGAGATTACACAAACCCATGGGGGGGTCATTCTGGGCCATCTTAGAAGCTGCCTGTGGCATCACCACATTCACTCTAAAATCCAACTTACAGATAACTATTTTTAGAATATCACTACTCTGAACATTTTTAAAGCTATCCACTCATTCTCCTATCCAGACTAAGGGAATATATAAAATGATATAAAAACACAAAACAAGTAAACTCATCCTTCTTTAAAGAAAAATTAATACTTTTACTGTTTACTCCACTACTTTAACATGTCACTGGCCTATTATTAATGACAGAGGAAGTACTGATATCAAACAATTTCCCCAAAAGTGGTCCTGTGGAATTTTTGGATTTAGGAAGAGGTTTGGGGGCAAGGAGTTAGGAACCAACAACATGAAACATACATATCTCAAGCAATCCAGGTATCCAAAATGTGCAGTAGCCAAGAAATGTATCCTAAAGAGAACTGATAAGTTAGTCTTCACTAAATGGAGAAGACATATAAAAAAAATCTCATTCAGGAGGAGGCTGGGAAAATAGTTTTTCACTTCAGAATAAGGCTTTCATAAAACTTTTATAAAATAAAAAAACTTACCAAGTATCAAAATTTAGAAAATTAATACTGAATCGAAAAGGGAGGAACATCATTTAAGAAACAGAGCAAAGAAAACAAGTTCATGGTTGTGAGGAATAGCCCGATTTAATTCCACCCAGAGATCTGTGTCCCATAAAATAGGTGTATTGTATATATAATATCATCCCAACCTCTAAGCTTAATTGAAGACTAAAAACTGATGCCCTCATCCAATCTCATTTCTGGACTAATTAAATCACTAATGATGCACGATAATCATCACTAAGTTCTACGGAATTTTAGGTCTTGGCTGCAGAAGTCTTACCTGGTTGACGAGACGATCCTCACTCCTGTGGACTCCAGTGAGCTAAAACAGCGGGACACACATTAATCTGCAATCTTAGGGCTGCTTTACAACCAAAGGAAATCAAGCTTTTAAAAGCAGCTACAGCTGGGCATGGTGGCTCACACATGTAATCCTAGCACTTTGAGAGGCTGAGGGGGGAGGATTGCTTGAGGCGGGGAGTTCGAGACCAGCCTGAACAAGAGCAAGACCCCGTCTCTAGAATTAGCCGGGTGTGGTGATGCACCTGTGGTCCCAGCTACCAGGAAGGCTGAGGCAGGAAGATCTCTCCAGCCCAGGAATTTGAGGCTGCAGTGAGCTATGATGAGGTCACTGCACTCCAGCCTGGGTGACAGAGCAAAACCCTGTCTCAAAAAAGAAAAGAATGAAAAAAAAATATTAGCTGGGCATGGTGGCATGTGCCTGTAGTCTCAGCTACTTGGGAAGCACAGTTTTTATCACCTCAACTGGGCACCCAACTCAGAAAAACCAAGGTTTGAATCCCAACTCAAATCCCTTTACCTGTGTGACTTTTAGCTAATTACTCAACCTTTCTGGGCCTTAGTTTCTTCATTTACATAATACAAGTATCAACCCTGAAGGCCAGACCAGCCCCCCACCCCAATAAATCCACCTGTCTGTCCACAGACACCACGGCTTGTCTGGAGACGGGCAGCAGGAGGAAGGGCTCTGTCCCTCCACCCCACCCCCCTCCCCAGGGTTCCCTACCATGGAAGGTCTAATCTACAGAGCTGTAGAGAATTCAGTACCACATTGGACATAGAGCGCTTAGGACACTGCTTGGCACACAGGAGGCACTCAACAAATGTTTAGCTGTTACTCTTCAGCAGTGTGTGCTGGAGACTGGTAGGAAACTGGGTAAGAAATCTCGGGGGAAGGGTGGAGGTCCGCCTGGGAGTGGGGGGTTGGGGGTGGCCGTCAGGCGAGGCCCGGAATGGCGGGTCGCATGATAGCAGCGTCCTGGGCCGCAGGGTGGGGCTCCGGTTTGCGTTTGTGAAGCGGCGTCGCCTGCGGGTGGCGGGAGGGCAGGGCGCTGGAGTGGGAGCAAAGCGGCCCCCAGGCTGACGGGGCTGCAGTGGCCTGAGGACCACAGGGGCGGAGGGAGCTGACGTGAGGGCGGGGTGACTGGGGGTGGTGAGTGACCGGAGGGCAGACACCAGGAAAGTGGCGACTTCTGAGGCGGGGAGGGAGCCGAACTTCCAGACTCCGGTCGCACAGCCAAGTGGAAACGTCCAGCGGGAGTGTGAGTCTGGTGAGGACTCGGGACACCAACGCGGGAAGGGCCGGCAGGAGGGGCCGGCGTCCGTCCGGACGGAGGGCTGCGCTGGGCTGAGCTGGCCGGGGTCGCACGGGTCATGAGCCCAGCTGAGCCACTCTTAAAACCACACGCGTCATGTTTCTAAAATACGGAGATGCACAGAAATTCACTTTTAAAGAAGAGTCACTTTTAAAGTTTTCTGTTGTTTGACCCTTTTTTTTTTAACCTCCTGAGTATAAACTAAAAGGCAAATTAATAATTACATGGAATTGGAAATATCACAAGCCTTAGGAATTGAAAGACCATGGCAGACAGTTTTAAAAAGCAATTACCATTGTTTAAAAATTTTTGAGGCTGAATGTTGTCAAAAACACACTCAAGCATGAAGTCATCTCACATTTGATGCACAAAATCTAGAACAGGAGTCAGGCAGTATCAGTCAAAGCATCACCTGTTTAACTTGTGAAAAAACGTTTTCACAAATTTGATTTCTAAGCAAGAATTTCTAGGCAAAAGTAAAATGAAATGGAAGAGGAAAGAAGGGATTTGGTTTTCTTTCAAGCTTGGGTTAGTCATCTGGGCAGCTTTTTATAAGCCCGGAGCTCTTTCTACTCCACCAATAATACCCACTTGTGATCACCCCAAGCTACTACACAAACCTGGGATTTTTTTGCTCCAAAGGAGAAGGCTGTTAACTGGGGCTCAGAAAACCTCATCAGGAGACTCACTAGTCATGGTTAGAAACGCAGTGAACCCATGTTCCTCCTGGGTAAAATCAGGTCACCTCCTCTACCTGGAGCCTTACAGAGGCCCCTCCGGAACCTGCTGCTTTTCCCTCACCCTGTGTCCCACTGGTACCTCCCCCTTCTGCACCAGATTCTGAAGCAGTTATCCTATCTAGCCTTAATTACAATAAACGACATTTTAAAATGTATCAACCTCTCCAATGTATTTGCATAGGCTATGAAGACTTCCACCAACTCTGGAGAAAAACAACTTTGAAAGTAAGTTGTCCTTTCTACTCTGGGCAAGTTAACTAAAATACAGAAGGGACAGAGAAGGAATTTCTTAGGGGAAAAGGAAACGAACAGAGGGGAAAATCACAGAACAGGCCCAGAAGCTTGAAAATAATTAGCAGAATAAGGTGATATTCTAATTTCTGTATGACACCACAGAAAATGACAAGTTCAATGGAAAATTTCTGGATATACCACATTAAAATATATGCCATATTTATTCAGAATCATAATCAATGCAAAAATAGAATTCTCTTCTCTCCTGTAAAAGTACAATACTGTAGGCTAGATACATGATATTTTAGTCAAGTCTTCAGTATTAGCATCTAAAAACAAAAAACCCAGTTATACATATCTAATTTATCATACCAAATACATACAAAAAGCATAATTGTAGTGTAGAAAAATGAAGTTACCAAAATATCTTATGTAATTTACTTTACACAACATGTATTCTAGTTAATTTTTTCCAAGAGCTTCACCAATTAGTCGAATAGCAACACTCTTGCCTTCGTCTGTTTGAATGACAAGCAAAGCTTCGAATTTGCCCACCGACTTGGGTTTGAACTGCACCGGCATGTTGATGTAGTGCTGGGCTCTGTGAAGAGAAAGACACATGGCAGTGGCCTGGCAACAGCGACAAGCAACTGCCTGTCACCGTCAGCCCAATACCAGGCAGAGGTGTTGATCAAGGAGCCCAGTCAAGTTGCAGTCAGCTTAAACTCATTTCTAATTTCTTTGATGCTATTATTTAATAAGAAATTGACACAAAAGAGAGAAGAATCTAAAACTGAATTAAAACAGTATTGCATATATATATATATATATATTTTTTTTTTTTTTTTCCTGGCTATCCTGTAAATCCAGAAAAAGGGAAATACAAGGTCTGACCTATTATATATAGAGTTTTGTAGCCATCTACCTAAGAAGGGGTTAGAGAACACCCTAAATATCCCTACTTCACTCAATTCTGGCAGTATACTGGACTGGAAAGAATATTAAAACAACTTGTCCCATCCTATCATTAACAGGGCTATGCAGTTTTTGCTCTAAAATTCATATGAAACTTTCATCAGAAATGTTCTGGAAACTCTTATTTTCAGATTACAGTATATAGAGGCAGGTTTAAAAGTAGTATTTGGGGGGGAGGAGGGTTTGGTTTTATCCATAAAACTATGTCCAAGAGCTTCAAAATAGACTTATTGTGAATGAGGCTACACACACGCTATGCACAGCCCATGTGACCTCATCGACTTTTATTCTTAATTGTTTTTAAGTGAAAGTTTAGAGCTTTTAGACTTTCCTCGCAGGAAAGGTTCTTCATCCCTTAGTCTCATCTCAGAGCTACATATTTTAAAGTCTGGCAATCAGAAGTGAAAAATGTTTTTGTTTCCGGTGTCTTTCCTGATAAAAAACCCAGCACAGGTGTTAGCTTTTAGGTGCACAACAAGACATTAGGCTTGAAATTTAGAAAATAGTTTTTTAGAAGCCCTTTTCTTGGATGTAACTGATAGCACAGATATGTATATTTTTATATATCTGTAGCATATATACATGTATAGAGAAAGGGAGCACACAAAGATATGTATGTATATCTCTCTATATTTTTATTTAAAGTCCGGGTTACTTCCCCCAAATGCTCTATATTTATTTTGCCATGTCAAAGCTAATGTGCTTTTTAAAAAAATGAAACCTAGCCCATGGCATTAACTACAGCTTTCACTTTCATGTTGACATGTCAATACTCAGAAGAATGTAGTACAATTTGCCAATTTAAGAAGGCTTTATACTTTACGAATTACTGAAAATAATAAAATATCCCAAAATAAATCTCTGGGAGAGCCCATTATTAGCAAATTTCATTATGGAATATAGAATTATTCTATATTCAATTGGAAAAGTGCTTTTAAAGAAGTATTGTGATAAAATATATCATCTGCTTCAGACTTAACAGATACTTTGGATAAACTGGAATGCAATTTAGAAAGAACCACGAAGTTTAATATAGCTATAGAACACTACTGGCAAGAAGGACATATTTAAAATAGTACTTTGTACTATAATTAAAACTGCTTTAGGCTGGGCATGGTGGCTCATGCCTGTAATCACAGCACTTTGGAAGGCCAAGGTAGGAAAACTGCTTGAGGCCAGGAGTTTGAGACCAGCCTAGGCAATATACCCAGACCCTGTCTCTACAAAAAATTAAAAAATTAGCCGTGCATGGTGGCACACGCCTGTAATCCCAGCTACTTGGGAAGCTGAGGTGGCAGGATCTTTTCAGCCTAGGAGTTCGAGGCTGCAGTGAGCTATATCACACCACTGCACTCCAGCCTGGGTGACAGACCAAGACCCTATCTCTTTTTAAAAAAAGAAAAGAACTTTTGATCAATCTCTCCCTCTCTCTTTACCTCTTCACACACACAAACACACACACAGGAAAAGATAAAAGTGAAGTCTGCTGAGCCCCATGGGGAGGTCTACCTCAAACCCTCTCACTAGCTAATGACTAACTGGACAGCAGAGGCAGGTGGAGCAGAAACACTTCCAGAGAGCAGAGAGGCCACTGGCCGTGCCCACTCAGCCCCACTTACCACAGGCCCCACCTGCATGGAAGGAGCTTAGTGGAACCTACCAATTCCAGCAACGACAATTTTTCTTTCTTCCTTTTTGAAGAAAATTTAAAAGGAACACTTTCTGTAGGAAAATGCTGGCACACTAGCACATCCAAGGTATCACCATTATCAAAGAAATTCAAAAAAGGAATCAAATTATTTGGTTCCTACGCATTGGTGAGAAGTCACAACAGCTCACTGGTAATGCTGTTCCTTGGTTTATGACTTTTGTAAGAACTGTCCTTCCCTCTCAAATGACATGCAGGGCCTGCCAGCTTAGAAACAGCTCGACGCCAGGATCGTGCAGCTTGCTCTGTGTGAGGACACGAGGGCACAAAGAGGTGAAACCCGTCTGCTGCAACAGCTCAGCAGAGATTAGACGTGTATAAAACAATAGGTTAAGACAAGGATACTTTTCAGGGCTAAGTGGAAACACGAACAAATTCTTTTTAAAAAGATGTAAGTGTAAGAAAGAAAGGATCAACTAGAACCCGAAAAAAGAACCTTTACAGAAAAACTGTCAGCAACTTTTCCTTACTACCTTAATTATAATCTGTCATTTTAAGGGGGCTAAATATCCCCCACATACATTCGTGTTCACCCTCTTAACTTCTGAGGGGATGCTTTTGCCTCTACCTGCTACCATTAGTTTATAGCCCACAGAGCATGTGCCACTTCACATGTTAGTGCTGGAGCCTACAGACAAGCAGCCCCAGCAAGCCTCCCAGTGGCCTTGGAAAAGGTAAGGTAATTATTACCTCATGTGCCCTACCAATAAGTAAAGTCATATTGTTACTCTGGAAATGTGCAGTTAATGGTGTCATAGAGCAGATAGTGATTGTTGGGTCTGCCCTGGAATGCATGCAGTAGATGAAGTCAGATAAGGACTCCCGAAGGCTGCAGGCTCCAGAGGAATCTCCGGAGGTTGTAAAGATAACTCTGAATTACAAAGGCTGGAATGGAGCGGGCAGAAACTGGCGGAACTCCCCTCCCCAGACTTTCTATAAAACTCACCAAACTTCCCCTCCTCTGTGTGGACGCCTTTTTTGGCCTCCACCCACCTGCACCCAGGTGCTCAAAATAAAAGGCGTTTTACCCTGCCCCCAGGCTTGTGTGTCTTCCTCTCCGCTCCGACCTAACAGTGATCTGATGCATTAAAACTGTGATTCAAGAAAGGCTGGGAACTGCTTCTTAGGGGTCTAAGAACAGAGATTTTGTTCCACCTGCCCAGACAAGCTAACTGGTGCGCTCATCTGGCAATTATGTGTTATGAGCCTTTGTCCTAAGTCAAAGTGTATCTTGTGATACTATTTAAAATTGACCCAGGCTGAATACAATAGCAGTGCTTTAATTTATGACAGCTTAAAATTTCTAGCACTGGAATGTCAAGTCAACAAGTTCACCTCTATAAAAATGTCACTTTTAAATGGCTAGCAACAAACACATTTTATATTTCAAAACTGGTTTTTAGAAAACAAGCTGAAGCTAAGCAAAATGTCATCTCATTTATAAAACTTGAATTTCTCACTAAAAATATTTCAGGCATCATTTCCCATCGTGTCTATAATACTGAAGTCAGAATCTACAAGGGAAGCAGCACAGCAATTAAAATAACTTTAAATTCGGGTAGGTCCACACAGGACAGATGAGTTACTATATTGTTTAAAAATTTAGATGATGAAAAATAAACATGGCTGATACGCAAATAACTTGCCATGTTAATTGTCAAAACTGTATTTCAATTTAGGTAATGTCAATATTCTATAAGTTTATAATACATCAAATGACAACTAACTGTACTACATGCTATAGACTGAATGCTTGTGTCCCTCCCCGCCAATTCACTTGTTGAAATCCTCAGGTCACGGGGGCAGCACCCTCAGAATTAGGATTGGTGGCCTCATCAAAGAGGCCTCAGAGAGCTCCCTTTCCCTTCTGCCACGTGAGGACACAGAAGATGGCTGTCTATGCATCAGGAAGCAGGCCCTAATCAGACACGGAATCTGCTGTGCCTTGATCTTGGCCTTTGCAGTCTCTGGAACTGTGAGAAATAAATGTTTGTTGCTTATAAGCTACCCAGTCTGTGATATTCTGTTATAACAGCCCAAATGGACACAAGGATTTGCCATCCAAAATTCCCCTTATATCTCTTCTATTTGTCTGGTCATGTTCTTACACTCAGTATCAGAAACAGACTCTGCCACTTGTAATGGTATTGTAATGGAAACGGTTCAGGTGCTTTCTCTGGAAAGGGTCAAGAAAAGTACCTGATTTGGCCCAAAAAGTTTGGCTGAAATACAATTTTTAAAAAATCTGTAAAAGCAAATTAAGCAAAGAATGTAACATCAAAAGAATTTAAAACTACAACGTATTCAATGATGGAAGCTGGAAAATGAATGTTTAACTCCAGGCAAGTTTTGACTGCCTCCTCCCTAGCTATAAAATACAAAATGCTACGTAAAGCTGAACAATTTAACAAGCAATTTCATCAGCTATTTTAAATAATGATTCTTTACCAAAACTGTACATGTGGTATATGTAAATATTGTTATTTTAAAAGTTGGTGCTATGTTCTTCAAGAAAAAATTTTTAATGGAATTTTTTAGAAGCTTTTTAAAAAAATCATTTAAGACAAAAAGACCTCTTTGGAATAAAAATCTAAAGTCCTTCCAATTTGTGACACATGTATACTAGTTTACACAGAATTATTCCATCGATCCACTGTGTGTTTAGAAATATACACCTGCAAAAAGCTGATTAAGATGTGAGATGTGAACCAGCCTGAGAATAAAACAAAGAAGAATGAATAATGCAATTATGATAAAAATTTGAGTTTAGATAATAACAGTGTTCAGGATAATTTATTCAGTATCCATTTGTACTGTTACTAAAAATAGTTACTACAATTAGAAATTTAAATGATCTCTTTTTGAATAAACTAATTGCCTCTGCAGTTGTGCTACCATGTATTTTACTCATACCAACCTATTATTACCCACACTGTAACATCACTAGTCTCAAATCAATCGGGGCAACATACAGTACTGGAAAGATACACAGACTACTGTGAGAGTAGAACTCAGACACTGCCCAGAAGTTGGAAAACTTGAATTTAGTTGGTTTTTAAACGTATGCCTTTCTACTCTATCAAGGGACTAAATGAAGAAGCACTGATGTGAAACTGTGATTTCTAGCAAAATCTGTGGAGTTAGTATTGATGCATCTTGCCAGTAAAGGCCACCTAAAGGACAGATTTAATGACGGTGAAAAAGACACTAACATCTGCTGACGCTTGCTGCGTCTGGGCACTATTACTCATATATCTCTTACCTATCCCTCACAATTCTGTGCTGTCAACAGCATTAGCATCTCCATTTTACTAATAAGGAAATTGAGACCAAGAGAGGTTATGTCTACAATAATTTTCTAGATATAGTCATAGCTGAATTTACAGAACTGAAATCTGCAGTTTGTGCCTTTAGGTTAGTCTCCTAGGAGGCAAAGAAAGTGTTTAGCCCTCAAGTGTATAAACATGTTTTCTAGTACACAGCACGAGGATGAGGTGGTGGAAGAGATAAAAGAGTAAAAAAAAGGGTAAGAGGTGGAGGGATGGTTCTCAGTCACGTGGTCTTCCCAGCTTCAGTCACATAGCACTGCTGGGCTTGCTAGCTCAATAGAAGACAGTTCTAGAATGTTTGCAGAGTGGTCCAAATTTTCACAGAATATATCACATTTCTGGAATAGTCCCCTAATGCTAAAATGAGAGATCTTACAATAATTTAGTGGTTTATTTAAAGAGTCAAAGATGAAGTTAAAGGCCAGGTGTGGTGGCTCACACCTATAACCCCAGCACTCTGGGAGGCCAAGGCGGGAGGATCGCTTGAGCTCCGGAGTTTGAGACCAGCCTGAGCAAGAGCGAGACCCCATCTCTACTAAAAAAAAAAAAAAAAAGAAAAATTAGCTAGGCGTAGTGGCACATGCCTGTAGTCCCAGCTACTTGAGAGGCTGAGGCAGGAGGATGGCTTGAGCCTGCCCAGGAGTTTGAGGCTGCAGTGAGCTGTAATGATGCCACTGCACTGTACCTGGGGTGACAGAGCAAAACTCTGTCTCAAATAAAAAAAAGATGAAGTTAAAATTATTCTTCAACATTGAGTCCAATAGAACCCTACTGTTCAATTCTAAACAACAGTGACAATTCAGTTTGAGATTTCGACCTAAATGAACATTATATAGAAAAAGAAAATTAGCAAGGACAACAAGAAAATAAGGCCATGATTAAGAACAATATATGGTGTTTCAATCAAGAATGACAACTGGAAAACACCAGTTTTCCCTACTAATCTGGGAAGGTTTCTGTCCCAATTAGTGAAAATTTCAATCTTTGATTCTCAGCATACCAGTGAAAATAACATTTTAAACAAGAATTACTCTGAAAGTTCACCACAAGATAATTAAGGCTGTATGTATTTATGTGGCTGGCAAAACCTGGGCACAAGGAGTCACATGCCAGGTCCAAACACTGCAGGGCTGCTATACTGCCACATGCACTGTGGACGGTCCCCAGATATCTCCCCCGCAGGCTCCTTTTTCTCTTTTGCTACTTGTGAAGATGCATGTGCTTAACGCTATTGGGTGTTGGCCATGAATGCAGTGGGGGACCTGCAACAGAGGAGTCCTCACAAGCCCTAACTCCCAAGGAACAAAGTCCTGCACCACAACGAGAACACTCATGATCTATGACACATAAACTCACCTCAGAGAGTACTTGGAATGTTTCACGTAGAATGGCTCTCTGGGGCTTAAAAACTTCAGCTGGAATTTAACAGAAAACACTTTGTAAGCGTATACAAATTAGATATTTTAGCATATATAAAATATACAATGCATTTCTTTAAAGATATATTTTTTAAGTTTAGGTATCGCCACAAGATTAGGTAAGACAACAAATGCTGATGTAATGAAAATACATTTAAGGGAATTTTAACATGAATTTACTCTAATTTTGACTAAAGCAAATGTTACCCAGAAATATGTCTGTGTGATAGTACAGAAGAAAGAGAAAAGAGAAGAAGTTAAAAATTAAAATATAAAAACAAAATTTATGACTTTCAAATAAAGGGTTATAAACTTCCAGTGAGCTGCTTTTCAAATACAGTATTAAGGCATTTTTTGAAAATTAACTTACTATCACAACTTAAATATAATCTATAGAACAAGTTTCTAATCATTAGGAAAATGTTATCAAACAGTTGCATGCATTTACTTTTTCAAAGCCCACAGTAATATTTCCAACTTACTGAGTGTGTAATAAAAGAATTATTTCTCAAATTGACTTTCAATGTCCTTGATTCTCCAACTCTAGTTGGCAGAAACCTATACACATCTTCTGGGGCATAAACTCCACGGTGGGTCACATCGAGCTGCCTGCTTTGGGAATAGGTTTAAAAGTTAATGATTTAAAATCCATAGTAATTTAAATTTTTTTATATTAAATTATGTAGTGTTGCATTAATTGGTGCTTTTTCTCACAACTCATTTAAAAAAATCATTTTGTGATGGCATCTAACTTACTTGAAAAAAGGATGACGCTAGCAGGATACTCATACAAAGGGTGCTTGCTGGGTTAGGCCAGGCTCCAGGGCGCTGCACTCACCCCCCCCCCCGCCGCTGTCCTCACAGCATGGCTCTCCACCTGCCTCACTGGCCTCACTAAGCCACTGGACCTGGACTACTTACAAACCCTAGCCCGCCACTGCCCTCACTGTCACAGGATGCAGGTGACTCTTGAGAGTTGGACACAGCTTCTGCCTCTCAGTACCTCTGGATGGCAGTGGGTGAGGCGCCATCTGTGGCTCCCCTGACTTGCTTCTCTGGCCACTCCTCCATTGCAAGCTCACCTCCCCTCCCTCACACTCTGTGGCCCTGTGCTCCCTCTTCTCACCTCCAGGATGCCGGAGCTAAGCGTCAGCCCTGGGCAACAGCCCTCTCTATTCAATCACAACACAACTGTCTCCCTCAGGACAGCCTGAAGACTTCTCAGTCTCCACAAATACGGAACTAAACTTAGGATCTTGCTCCTCAAACCTGATCTTTCACTGGCATTTCCTGTCTGGGAGCAGACCCTGCCATGCCCCTTTATCCAATCCACCATGGCTTCAAATTTCCTTCCTATATACGTCTCACATCTGTCCATTCTCCTCATGTTCCTCGACACTATTTTACTCTTGGATTACTTAAAAATAGCCTCTGACTTGTTTTACCATATATGCCCCTGCCTCCTTCTAATCAGTCCATACTACAGCCAATGGATTTCTCTACAAAGACGCAAATCTGATCATGTCACTCTGTGGCTTCGGGTAGCTCTCCAGAAAAGCACCTGCCTCCTTCGCCCAGCACTCTGCCCACCACCCTCTCTAGCCTCACCCCGCCACATGTGCTCTCAACCCAGGGTCGTCGTTTGGTTTCCCAAGGACCAAAAATGTCCTTTACAGGGCGGGGAACCGTTCCCACTCTCTTCACCTGGGCCATTCCCACTCATCCTCCTCGACTTAAACGTCCCTTTTCAGGGAAGTTCTCCCCAGACATCACAGACCAAGCTGCCTCTGTCACGTTTCCCCTAGTTTCCCATTTATCTCCCTCCAGTCCTTCCCATGCTTGGTAATGGAACGTGCCCACATGGTCACTGGATTGGACTCCTCCTGTGGGAGAGAGCCCATGGAGGCAGGGCCAGGGCAATTCCACTCACTCTCAGCGCCTGACAGGCAGCAAGCGCTCAGCAGGCCTGAAATGAGCAAAAGAGTAATGGCATAGACAGGGAGTGTGCTATGAACACATTCTTTTAAAGGGTTTGAATTTCTTTGCTCCTATTAGAAAATAAATGAATTTAAATTTACATTAAATTCTGCAGGTATTTAACATATATTTTTCTTTCAGGCATCTTCCTCCAGAACTAAATTAGACCTAATTATTAGTTAATTTATACTTTAAAGTTTTTAAGAATCTGCTTTCATATGCTGCTTATGGGAATGTAAAATGGTACAACTGCTTAGGGAAAACTACATGGCAGTTTATTTTAAAGTTAAACACATGCTTATCATGTGACCAGGCAATTTTGCGTAAAACTAGGTATTTTTACCTACAAGAAATGAATCCATATGTCTACAAAAATGCACATACAACAATGTTCACAGCTCCAAATTATAAGATACCCAAATGTGAACAGGAAAGTGAATACATTGCGATATGTTCGTTTAATGTAATAATAAATGAAAAAAAGGAACAAAGGAGAGGTACACTCAACAACATGAATGAATGCAAAAAACATGTTGAGAAGAACCCAGACAAAAAGAGTGTATATGTGCATGAAGTTCAAGCAAAGTTAATTTATGATGATAGAAATTAGAACAGAACAAATCTCGACTGCAAAGGGACACGTAACAATTTGCTGGGGTGAGAGAAATATTCTATATCTTGACTAGAGTGGTAGTAACCCATGTGAACTCACGGGTAAAGTCATGGAGCATTTCACTGAATATAACTATACCTCAATAAAGGACCAGAAAAAAATTCATAAGTGACAAAAACAACATACTCAGGTATGAGAGCAGAAGCCTCTGACACAGCTCGTCTTCGGGGCTTAACTAAATTATCTATTTTAATGAGAGAATCTGTGGAAACACACGCATTTTCAGGCTCATTTTCTGCTTTGGCGCTCTGTATGGAAAAATCACAGGTTGGGGGAGGAGAAATAAACACTCTAGGAAAATACATGGACATTATTTGAATTCTACCATTTCCTTTAAAATTTTTTTAAAGGAGACTTAAAATTTTTAAGTCTCCTAAATTGCAGACTCTCTACTGTGTACTATTTAGTTTCTCTCTCACATACACGCACAAACATGCAAAAGCACACACACAGTATCTTACATAATTAAGTCAAACATGGGTTCCATGCATCAAACATGCCAATCAATAAAGACAGACCAAAAAATTAAGATTATGGGGCTATACAACACAATTAGTGACACTGGGATAATACTAGGAAAATGTTCTGCATTTTTAGGTCAATTTTGCATGTCAATTTACTGTTTTTACTATACACACAATAATTTAAGTAAGTTCAGTGTAATACTCACTTGTCCAGAGAGTTGGAATCTCAATGTGTGTTTTATATGAGGCTCTTTAAGAGGGTGACATTCAACATCCCAAAATTGGGCATAATCCCCTCTATCTCTGGGCAAAAATGTGATAGAGACCTACAAAACACATCCAGAAGAGAAATTTAGACACTGATAGTTAGATACATGTAGTTAGATTACCAATTCAAAATTTTGGTATGAAAAAATTAGAGGAACAAATGTTTTTGCATTGGCTAGTTTTCCCACTAATTGGAAGAATTTGATCAATTTCATTTCTGGTGGTCTTGTTACTATACCAGATCCAAAACACATTTTTGTTTAAGGCTTTATATAACATACCCCTTAAAATGTACAGTAAATGCTTTTTTGGAGAAAAAAATTAACAAGTACTAGTGCTGTCAAGCACAAGACCTACATGAGGAAGGTCCAACCACAGATATGCAATCATCTTTCCTCCCAGTGTTTATGGAGCCCTCTGCTGGCCAAGAGTAAGAAGACAAGGGCCTGGCAACAGCCGTCAACTGCAGAGGGGTGGACAGGAGGCAGAACAGGACAAGCACCATGATGCCAAATAACCACGGATGGTACTATGAGTAACTTCACAGCGCATCAGTGCCAGTTACCCTGACCATACAGCTCAAAGTTATATATATGCCCTATATGTGTACAACCTGTAAAAAGCTCAATGAGAAAATTGTAATATTTTAAAATAGTATTTTATAATGTTTACCAGCGTTATGAGCCTTAGCTTCCTCAAAGAATTTAGTGTTGATAATACTGATCACCAATTGGGATAACAATGAATTAGTACCTCTGAGTCTGGACTTACAAACATTAAAACACTTAAGTGACCTAATTTCTGCCCATGCAGAACCTGAGAAATAATAACCCAGCAACCCTGAGCTTAAGGCTTCTGAGAGCCTGGAGGCAAAGGCAGGACTACCAATGAGATGAGAACAAGCGAAAGGGACTAAACTGCTCACGAGGACACAGACACTGAGAAGAAGGAAGGAAGGGGTGACTCGGGACTGCAGTACCATAAAAGTCCAACTATACCCCCTAAACACCAAGAACAAAACAAAACAGAGCAGAGAAAAAACCAATATTACTGCATATTATATACTAGGTACACATTGGGAACTTTAATGTCCATTATCTCATTTAATCCTCATAGCAAACTGACCTATGTTTCAAAAAACTGTTGTGTACATCTCTTACTTTAAAAAACAGGCTGTAACTAACAAACTGATTTTTTTTTCCCTTGTGAGTCACTACTATGTACATCACTAATTGTGCTATTTGGTAATACTTTCCTAAACGGTCTCAGAATAATGTGCTTTGCTGTTTTTTCCCTAATACAAATTAAGTAACCAGACCTAGAATTCATTTGACAAAGATTTACTGAGTATCTACAATGTGGTAAATAATTACTTTGGCCCAAGATACAAAGTGATGAACAGAACAAAAATGAAAGACCTCAGGGGGCTTAAACTTCTATGTTAAGTGTTATGCGAAAAGGAGAAATTCCTGGAAGACAGTCCAGCCCTGTACCCTTTTTCAAAAAACAGCTTTATCAAGATACAATTCATATACCATATGTGTTACTTATATATTTTATTTTCTGTATGTTTTGACATTTAAAAAACCTTTTTGGCTGGGTTAGCCAACTCTTAGAGATGGCAAAGGACTCAACCAGGAGCATGCCTTTGACATGCAAACCAACCAGTGCAGAGCACACCCCTCCCTCCTGCCTGCATACCCAGGAGGCAATGTTTCTCTGCCTTACACGTTCTAAGGCCAGGTACCAGGCAACTAGAGACCACCCCTTTGGCTTAGAGCCTGTGAAAAATTATTCAAACTAGCCAATCCTAAACTGTTCATCCTGCCCTGTCTTGCCTTTCCTGCAGAAACCCCAACAAAGGTTGTGCTCTCAGCTCTCCCCTCGCTCCTGTCTTCTGCCATCTGACCACCCTGGTGTCTTCCCCAAAATCCCACATGGCATGCAGTCACCTCCTTTCTGGGACCTGTGAGGACAATATGCTTTGTGTTCTTGTGTCTCTCCTGTATCTCCTCTTGTGGCCACACCTGACTAATCATTAAACAAAAAAACACACAAATTTACCCATTCCAAGTGTGTACAGTGAACTGTCCAACCATCACATCTAATCCTAAAATATTTTCAACAATCCAAGAAGAAATCGGATACCATGAGTAATCACTCCCCATTCTCCACCCTCACTACCAGCCCCTAGCAATCACCAACCTGCTTTCTGTCTCTACAGATTTGCCCATCTTAGCCATTTCCCATGAATGATATCATATAATACGTGGTCTTTTGTGACTGGCTTCTTTCACTCAGCGTAATGTTTTCAAGCTTCATCCCTCTGGATGTAGCGTGTGCCAGTAACTTCATTCCTTTTCATTGCCAAATATTTCATTGTATGGACAGACCACATTTTGTTTATCCGTCCATTAGCTGATGGACATTTGGGTTATTTCCACCTATTTTGGATATTGTGAATAACGTTGCTAAGCCCATTTTTGCACAACTTCTTCAGTTTTTTTTTTTTTTTAGACAGGGTCTCCCTCTGTTGCCTGGGCTACGTGCAGCAGCATCACAGCTCACTGCAGCCTCAAACTCTCGGGCTCAAGTGATTCTTCTGCCTCAGCCTCCCGAGTAGCTGGGGCTATAGGTGTGCACCACCACACCCAACTTATTTTTCTATTTTTTTTTTTTAAGAGATGGGCTCTTGCTGTGTTGCCCAAGCTGGTCTTAAACTCCTGGCCTCAAGCGATCCTCCTGCCTCAGCCTCCCAAAGGGCTGGGATTACATGTGTGAGCCACCATGCTCAGCCTGTTTTTCTTTTTTTTAATTGTAGCCATCTTAGTGGGTGTTAAGTGATACTTCGTTTCCAGTTTTGATTGCATTTTGCTAATGACTAGTAATTCTAAGCATCTTTTCATATATTTATTGGCTGCTTGTATAATATATCTTTGGAAAAATGTCTATTCAAATCCTCTGCTCATTTAAACAATTTTTAAAATTGAGTCCTTCTTTTAATTGAGTTGTAAGAATTCTTTACATATTCTAGACACAAGTCTTTTGTCAAATATATGATTTACAAATATTTTTTTCCCATTCTGTGGGTAGTGTTTCACTTTCTTGACAGTGACATTTGATGCACAAATGTTTTTAATTTTGATAATTCATCTACTTTTTCTTTTGTGGCTTGTGCTTTATTGGTATCATACTTAAGGAACAAATGCTTAACCCAAGGTCATGAAGATTTACTCCTATGTTGTCTTCTAGGAGTTTTAAGGTTTTAGTTTTTACATTTACAGTCTATGGTCCATTTTGAGTTAATTTTTGTATATGGTACTAGGTAAGGATCTACCCTATTTTTTTTGCATGTGGCTATCAAATTGTCCCAGGCACCATTTATTAAAAAATATTCTTTCCCCATTTAATTGCCTTGGTGCCCTTATCGAAAAAAATTAATTGACCATAAAATAAGGGTTTATTTTAGGACTCTCAATTCTATTCCATATGTCTATAAAACTCTATGTCTATCCTCATGTCAATACCACACTGTTTTGAGTAGTGTAGCTTTGTAGTAGGTTTTGAAAATGGGAAGTGTTCCTTAGCTTGGGGTACTAAAAAAGAGGAAAAAAAACCAAAAACAAACGGGAAGTGTAAATCTTCCAACTTTGTTCTATTTCAAGATTGCTTGGTTATTTTGGGTCCCTTGTATGTCCCTATGAATTGTAGGCTCAGCCTGTCAATTTCAAAACAAACAAATAAAAATTTATCTGGGTTTTTGGCTGGGACTGTGTTGAACATGTAGATCAATTGAGGGAGTATTGCTGTCTTCCAATGTTAAGTCTTCTGACCCACTGACACAGGGTGTCTTTCCTGCAGGGTTTCTTTTTGCAATCTCTCCTCATATGCTACACTTGCGTTGAGCAACATACCCGTTCCCTATTCTACCGCTTCACTTCTGTAGCGGTTTGGGAAATGAAAAAAACTATGCTTGTAGAACTGTATGTCTTTCCTAAAAAGTGAGAACCCCTCCGAAAGCCTGTTATACAGACCCAGTAAAGTGCACAGAGTTTGTGACAACACTATAGCTGCTCTAAGATTCTTCTACAATTAGTTATACGTTCACAGCTATATTCTAGAATTTATTAGAAGTCTGAATGTCTGAATAAATGGGCCAATTATCACGTAAGAGCTACAGTTTAAATGAGTTTCAGTAATTAGAATGAAAAAGTGTATTACTGAGGCCAAGTGGATGACTAGGATTACTAGTAGACATCTGAAGGGACTATGCATGTCAGGTCTAGATATAAACTAAATTTTAAAAGGGTCATAGTAGCTGGAGGGGTTTGTCACCCATGAAGATATACTGTTCACTATGCCAGGAACATTGAGTTGTTTTTGAGTAGTGGTACGTTTTTCCAGCTACGGCTGGCAGACAAAACTGGTCTAAATAGATAGGTGAAGTGTGTTGTAAAGCACTGGTGGTCTGTCTTTATCACTAAGCATGGTGTTTTTTGTTTAGCTAACAATTTTTCCACAGCAAGACTTTCTGCTGTGGCACAGTGCAAGTATGAGGCAGCTCTTCTGTCACGGGCAAACTGGCTCTGTGAGCAGCACCACTCTAGATGAAACAAACTAAAATGGGTGGAATCAAATGAGGCACTCCTGAATGATTAACACCATGTTGTTACCAACTGGCTATGAAAAAAATGTCAAAACTTACCTTTTGGATTCCATGGCTTTCCAGTATACCAGAAATAGGAGAACATCTGAATGCTGCATAGGTAGCTCTAAAAACATCTCCACTTTCATCCACTCCCTGCAAAGTAAGCATTTAAAAAATCAAATTAAAAAACATAAAGTCAATGGATCGATTACACAGGGACGCCGTTACCTCTATGGCTATCCAGAACACACCAACCTATTTAGCAGAGGACAAGGAGAGCCCACTCCATTCCCAGAAGGGGGGTGCTACCCAACTGAGCTCTGCACAGGCCATCGTGCTGTCACCACCACATGTGGTGACCTTTATCATCTCCCTGGATACAGTGATCTTACAATGCTGTTCACAATGTCAAATTACTGTTTTTTCCTTAAAGACCCTGAAGACCCTATTCAATGTGCATTTTAATATCCTTTGCAATACCAGTTCTTTATTTCTTTCCATTAAGCCCAGCAACTATCTTTTGCCCACGCTTTTTAGTATTATGGCTCAAAACCGTTACCATCACACAAAATACATGGCAAAGAGGCCAGTGTTCTGAACAACATGAATGAAAAACCCACGCAATTCAGGCAGTGCCCGCTGGCAGAGACTACTGCACTAGATGGCAGGTTAACACTCAATGGCAGAGTGCGCAGCCCGTCTCCTGCACCAGCTTCCACGAGCTGGAAACATACAATAGCACTCAGAACATGGAAGAGAAAAATGTGCATGTGCACACACAAATGCTCTGCAATAAAATTTTAAAAATATTTTTCAACATAGTTATTTCAGATAAAAATCAGAGCTAGAAGACACCATTAAATGGAACAAGCATTGTAAGAGAACTTCACAGGGCCAAAAAAAGAAAAAAACAAATAAATAAATAAATGGAACAAGCATGTATTTTCACAGTTATTCTCTAATTTGACTCTTAAAACCACCCTTTGAAAAACACTGGGCATGTATTATCCCCATCTATAGAGAAAATCAAGTAAACAAATTGGTGGAACGAATAACCAATAATATAACCTATGCTCATACTCAGTTTTTTAAACATCCTATATGAAGTTTAAACATCAAAGCAGTTACATTTGAGGCAGCCAGGACTGACCTTGACGTAAGGTGGAGCTAAAGACGACAGATGCCACTTCGCGGCAGTGATGCCATGATTCTTGAGTTCCAGACAGTTCTCTAAAAGGAACACATGCATCACAACTCAACTCCAAGAGGTCAGTGAACAAGCAGATTACTGCAACAGGCTCATTACCTCATCATAAAGGAAAAACAATCATTAGCACCCTAAAGCAGTTCAACAAGAACTATAGTATCTTCAAAAAAAAAAAAAAAACAAAAAAACCAGGTATGCCACATATTCTGTTTTGGGTTTTATTCTAAGCACAATGCAAAGATACTGAAGGGCGTAAGCAAGAGAGCAATAAGAGGGTTTATGTTTTTGAAGAGTTACAGGCTGCTGTGGAAAGAGACTATAAGGGGTCAAAGATGGGTGGAGGTCCCAGGTCAAACATGACTGCAGCAGCTCGGTTGAGAGATGATGTGCAGGTGGCTGCAGCATGCTCGGAGAGTGGCAACAGGGAGAAAAAGAAGTGGGCACCTACAGCATCTATCTTGAAGACAGACCCCAAAGGACTTGGGGTGGACTGAATGGGAAGAAGAACGGAAATCAAAGTAACAACCACCAGGCAGACAGTGGTGCCACCTATAGATAAGGGTGAGGCTGGAGGAGAAGAAGGTCCTGTCTTGGGCATGTCGTGCCTGATGTGCCTGCAAGATGCCCACAGGCAGAAGCCATGTGGGCACCAGGGTGTGCTGCTGGGGCTCAAGCACCGGGCAGTCATCAGAGCCACAGGCACAGTGACCGCTCAGGGAACAAAGAGGGAAGGAAGGGCACAGGCAGGGCCAGGCCCAGGACCATGCCAGACTTTAGAAGGCAGGAGGAAGAGTCAGCAAAGGAACCTGAGAAGGAGCATGTGAGGCAAGAAAACACCAGGAGCGTTGGTGCCACAGAAACTGCAAGAAGGACGGTTGCAAAGAGGAAGGAGTGGTCAATAGTGTCGAGAGATCAAATAAACCAAGACACATAAAAAGGACCCTGGATTTGGCAAAATGGAGCTCTTTGGTGACCCTGATAGGAGCAGGTTCCAGGCATGGCGGTGATGGCAGCTCAAGGCCTCAGGAAGTGAAGGCAGGGAGCAGAATACTTTTGCATGAAGGGCGGGTATCGAGAAAGGGGGCAGCCGCAAGAAGACGACATGGGGACCAAAGAAGGTGCTTCTAAAACCGGTGATGGTAGAGCACACTATGTGCTGATAGAAATGCATCAACAAAGAGGGAGTTGGATGCCCTGATTTGATTGATTCTCATTGTGTGCCTGTATCAAAACATCACACTGGCCAGGTGAGGTGGCTCATGCCTCTAATCCTAGCACTCTGGGAGGCTGAGGAAGGAGGATTGCTAGAGGTCAGGAGTACGACACCAGCCTGAGTAAGAACGAGACTCCGTTTCTACTAAAAACAGAAAAAATTAACTGGGCGTCCTGGTGTGTGCCTGTAGTCCCAGCTACTTGGGAGGCTGAAGCAGGAGGATCGCTTTAGCCCAGGAATTTGAGGTTGCAGTGAGGTATGATGCCACCACACTCTAGTCTGGGGCAATAGAGCGAGACCTTGTCTCAAAAAAACAAAAAACAAAACAAAACAAAAAAAATCACATGTACCCCATACAACTATTATGTACCCATAATATTTAAAAATAAAAAATGTAAAATAAGTAAATAAAAACAAAAACAAAAGAGGGAGAAACCAATGACCCAAGAGAGAGCAAAGACCAGAAGAAGTCCTCCAGAGGCAGGAACCAATGGGCTGAGGTTCCAAGCAGAGCGTTAGTCTGTGATGTAAACAGAAACCTTTCATTCAGTCTCACGACCTCTCTATTTTCCACGTGTGAGGCAAAGTCAAGGGTTAGGAAGAGAGAGCAGGAGCAGGGGAGGAGGGGCAGGAGCACAGAGAGGAAAGAAGGACCACTCAGCCACTGGGGAGGACTGTGCAACACACTGAGGAGTTCCAGCAGAAAAACCTCGTGTTGAGGGGCACCGTGTCCATCAGCAGAGCTGCACAGCTTCCTTAGCAAGGCTCTGCTGCGGGGAGGAGACATGGAGTGGCTAGATAGGTGAGGTTACCCAGGGCTGCAATTCTGCTGGGTGGGAATGAAGAGGGAGAGGGGCACGGGGCTGTCAAGGGAGTAGGTTAGGCAGAGATTACAATGACAAACACCAGCATTCAGGGGGGTGATGAGAAGGACATGAGAGGGGTGGGGGACAGTACAAAGGTACCAGGCATCTCAGTGAGGTCAGAGAACTGCTGTAATCCCTAGAGCCGGTGAGCTGGAAAGACGGGAGCAATGGCCAGGAAGCGTCAGGCTCGAAACTGAGTGAAAGCATGGTGTAGCTACTGGGGGTAAACAAAGCCCAGGAGAGGAGCATGGAAGCAGGAAACTGAGGCTGAAGGGTAGATAAATCAATGGAAGCTAGAGGGCCAGGTGACAGATGGTCCCAAATCCTTCCTAATAGGCTCCACCACAACACTACTCATTCAGCCTGAGCCAGCAGGACAGAGACAGACAGATACAAAAAATAAATTATCTCAGGACTTTTGAGGAGTATCAGCAATATAGATTGCCTACTGGGTAACAGGTACATATATTACTGAATACAGGTGCTCCTCAACTTATGAGGGGGTTATGTCCCAATAAGCCCATCCTAAGTTGAAAATATCCTAAGTCAAAAATGCATTTAATACACGTAACCTACTGAACATCACACCTTAGCCCAGCCTACCTTAATACATTAACTGCCATGTGAGCTGTATTTAACTCATGCTAGTTTTGAGCCCAGGGCCTTGTGAAGCATATGTAACTCACGTCTCCTCACGTTGGGAGCCATGAAAACTATTTTTCAAGTTGCATATAACTGACATACAGAAAACAATAAAAAATAAATTTTTCATTAAATTAGAAAGGATCGTTTTGTTTTCAAAGTTTTTATTTTATTTTCGTAATAAGACACCATGGCCCCAAGGATAAATTTTTTTTTTTTAGTGTGGCAGTCGATGTGTTGAACACACTAAGAACACTCACATTAGCCCACAGCTGGGCAAAATCTTCTAACGCACAGCCTGTTTTATAATAAAGTGCTGACTATCTCACGCAATTTACTAAACACAGTGCCCTGCAGAACACAGCACAGGTTGTTCAACCTCATGGCTGACCGGGGGCCGCCACCACCGCTGCCACCCAGCATCACAAGAGAGTATCGCACCACAGATCACTAGCCTGGGAAAAGGTCAAAATTCAAATTCAAAGTACAGTTTCTACTGAATGAGTATTGCTTTCACACCATCATAAAGTCAAACGTAGTAAGTTGAACCATTGTTAAGTCGAGGACTGTCTGTATATGAATTGTTGAATTTGTCCTCAAAGCCTCTGTAGAAGGTGTTAATTATAATGCCCATTTTACAAATGTGCAAAATGAGAAACTGAGCCAGTCTATTTAGCCTCTCTAGAGCCTCAAAGTCACATTAGTAAGTGATGAAGCCAGGCTCCACCTACCCACTTTCCTTTCTCCTTCATCTACTAACTTACAATTCTGGTCAAAGATCTGTGAGAGCTGGAGAGGGATGGTTCTGACCATCAAATAAAATCTAAGCTTTCTAGGACACACAGAGTTCTTAAATGCCGAGGTTTAACATTGTAAGATTAAGTTCCCAAATCCAGCCCATCATTGAAATGACTGCTAATGACGACTTGATTTTCTCCTGAAGTCCTAAGGGGGAAAAATGTGTACTTCTCACTAACTTATGGTCAGCTAAGAATAGAACATTAGACTCAGCAGACATTTGAATTACATAATTTTGTGACACAATACCTGAAGTTTTACCAGGTTCTGTTGTAGGAAAAGTAACCATCTTGTTTCTTATTTCAACTTTTGTGGAAGGTGGTTTTGTCACTGGTTTTACCAAATGACTAACTGAAGGCTCAGATACTGGGGAAAGAATTCCAAAAGGTTTGGAGGCCAAACGAGTTAAAAGTTCTTCTTGAGTCAAATCTTCTCGAATTTGAACTTTCACAATTTTCTGAAATGAACCAAATAAAGGAAAAAGACACAAATGTAGCTATCATTTTAAAAGGAACAATTCCTATTTTAAAATTATAATAGAGAAAAGAAATGCTAAACAAATGAAACACTGAGGAATTTAGAAATTAAGGTTTGTTCGGATGTGAAATACAGTAAATCTTTGACTCTATCTCTTCTCCTCTCCCCCCACCATTTTTTTTCTAAAGTAAATTTTGCAAATTAGCAACGGCTTTATGGCCCCACTCTCTACCCACCCCATCCCTCAAAAGGATCACTCTGATCACTAAGGAAGAATTCGGTATTAACTGAAATAATGAAATCTAATGAAATAAATTTAGTCGGGCTCAAAACAACAAATATAGTCTCCCCTTGGCATCCATGGAAGATTAGTTCCAGGACCCCCAAGGATGCTAAAATCCACGGATGCTCAAGTCCCTCATATAAAATGCAACAGCATTTGCATATAGACTACACACATCCTCCCATAGGCTTTAAATCATCTCTAGATTACTGACACTACCTACTATAATATAAATGATACGTAAATAGTTGTTATACTGTATTTTTATTTTTATTGTTTTTTTCCCCCAAATACTTTCAATCTGTGGTTGGTTGAATCCCTGGATGCGGAACCCATGGATACAGAAGGCCAATTGTACCTTCATTTGACTTCGGAAATGTAAGTGCTAACGAAGATTATGAAACAGAAGCTACAAAATACGAGAAATGTTGCTCAAAAAAAAAAAAAAAAAAAAAAAGTACCTTCTGTCCATTGTCACAGTGTATATAGATCAAACCACTCCACGGGAACATTGACTGTTTTGTGGATAAGGAGGAATTAGGACTCACAAGAATTTGTAGTTTACTCCTTAAAAATAAAAAAATTTAATAATGAATATCAAAAATATTCTGTACTTTAATAGCAATAACCACAAGAGTCATAAATATTGTCCGTCAATGACCAACTATGTTCTTATTGTTTGGAGAGAGCAGAGAGCAGAGGTTGGCTCCCCGGTTCCCATACACAACTCAGCTTGCCTGTACTTCCTGACCCGCGACTGAGGAAATGCTGAGGCACGAACCCATGCCCCAAGGGCAAAACGCAGTGAGAACAAACCATGCCACAGAAATACCGTTTTAAAGGCAATTCAAAATAAAAATTTGATCCACTTGATAATAAAGAATAAAAAGTCACAAAGAGAATGTATTAATAGTAGCTGGGGAGGAAGTGTAAGAAAAGGAGGGAGGAGATGGAAGAGAAATGAAGAAAATAATTTGTTTCTTTACAACCCAGTTGCTAATATTTTCTGTGCTCAGCATTCTCTTCAAGAACCATGGGATGACAAAGAAGAGTTTAAAAGTGGACAATGTGATCAGATTTGTGACTTAAAAGAAATCACCAGCTACAAAAATGGCAGGGCAAGAGTATTTACCACTGCTAATAGCTAAACACGTGGGGCTACAGAAAAAGTTACTTATGAAAAACATGTTCTGTCATCTCCCTATCTTTTCAACCATTAGTTGAGAAGGGTAAATTGCACATAATAAACACTTGGTAGATTTTAACTGATGGCTCTGGAGTGTCCCTGACCATACCTTAGCTCATAGTCCTAGTCAAGTAAACTCCTCTAAAATGCACACTCGTCATTTTGCAAATTTAAATAAACTTCATGTTGTTGTTCTGCAAAGTTGCTAATCCCAAATATGATTACAGCTTCACATCACAGCTTCTAGATGTGAGAGTTGTGCACACCCAGACAAGGTCTCTGAAAAGCTGTGGAACCGTGGCTTTCCCCTCTGTCAACGATTAGGCTGTGTACAGAGGGCAGCTGTGTATAAATGGCTGGCCCCAAGAGACTTCCTTCTGTCTGAGAATATTCTGTGTACAAAATGGTAAACTAGGTTATGGCTCAGACATGTTAAAAGTCAGGAAGCTTTGTCTGAAAAAATGTTCTTTGCACAACACCAGCAGAATATACGATCCAAACCAAGGTAAAGAACGGCAGAACTATTTAGGCTTTAGACACACCACGGTCCTTATCCCTCATCACATGCCCAGTTTTATTCCTTTCTTTGTAATTTTGTGGGCAGAGTACTATACATAAAACATTCTGACGTCTTCCACTCCAGGGACTCTGTTCTGCCTCTACCATCTTAGGTTACATACCATAACTGGCCGTGTATATGACCTCTATTCCACCAAATGGCGTGCACCTTGAACTCACTGTTGTCGCACAGAACCAAGCAAATGCTTTGTACAGTCAGCACAGTACAAAATTTTACCAAGTAAGTTAAAATGACATATTATTTGACCCATAGAAAGTCACCATGATAGCATCTGAACAACATTCAGAACACAGAAGTCATACTTACTCTGGTGCAACAAATCCATGTTGTGGTGTGACTGTAAGACAATGTGCTGGCCAGCACAGCTCAAATTTCAGCAACCTAGCAGAATTATTTACAATCTGGAAACATGCAGTTTTTGCCATGTCGCCTATTATATCAGACAAATAACATGTTATTTACATTTAGCAACAGTGAAAAAGACAAATGTTAACAAATGACAAAAATGAATACTAAATAAATACACTAGCATGCTAACTTATGTTGCTCTCCCAACTGTTCAATTACAGGAATTTCAAATCTGTGGTAAAACAAGTCCATTTGTTTATTATGAGAAACTACAAAGGCACTGATCAAACAAAGTTAGGGAAAAATGGGAAACTGGAAATTGTTACCACCTGGCCTTAACTTTGGCACATATGTATGTATCAGCTTTGTTCCCCCTCTGAACCAACTCTATCAGCATTAAGGGTAGTAAGAGGCCGAGTGCCGAATGAGCTCTTGGGCAGGGGTGTGGCTCTGCCACCGCGGAGCTGGGATCCTGGCTGAGCAGTGCAGCCTCAGGACAAGGGCTCCCGTTGTGGGAGCAAGCCCTGGGCAAGGCACGAGTCCACACAATTCCCATGTGAGCTGCAGGTGCAGAAGGAGCACGCCTGGACACAGAACAGAGTCTGCGGGTTCGCTGTCAATATACTCACAAGGAGAAGGAGCTACCAAAATCAGGTGTTCAGGTTGGACGGTCCACATCTCTTCAGAGGCTGATTTATCCTGAGATGGGCGAGCAGCTTGTGAGAGAAGAGAACCTTGAGGACCTCTAACTGGTAAAACATCCAAAGAGATATTGCCACTATGTTTTCCAGAAGTTCCCGAGTCACTAGTAAAATTATTTAAAAATGGAAGTCAGAGAGAAAGAGACAGAGAAAAGAAGTTAAAAATGATAAAAGGTCAGACTGTGTCACGTTTTTATATTAGTTCCTGATAAATCTAAAAACATTAAGACAAAACTAGAAGTGCATTATATACCATGTAGTTTTCAGTGAATAAAAATCCTTCATATGGCATATACATAAAAGTGTGCATAAAAAAAGTGTCAAATAGTACAATAAACTTTAATTATTCAGTGATTTAAATTTTTTTCTGACTTGACTTCAGCATGCCATCTGAAGTCTCTTGAAAGACTTACTAGAAAATGACCCAATGTTAGGAATTTAAGAAAAACAAAACTCTTACTGTATTCATAACTGCACAATAATTAGTTTCACAATGCTGACATCAAAAACATTAAAACAGGATAGTGTTCTGGGCCAAATGCTACAGTAAGAGGTGCTAATACAGTTTAAGAAGATTTTTATTAAGTGTCAAAACAAAGTATTTTCTAATAAGCCTTAGATTATAAAAAATTATAGTTCACTTAATTTTGTAATCACCAAAGCACATAACATAATTGAAGTTTAACTGTACAGTGTCCACATCTCCTACCATACAGTAGAGCTACCATCTCTATTTCAAGTCAACACTCAGCAGAGAGAGAGAGGTCCCTGTCTTAACCTCTTACCCACTGCCTTCTCACTCCTCCTTTCCTAATCAGAACTCCACTGCCCCAGACACATAAGCCAAAAGTCAGAAACAATTGGAACAAAAAAAGAAAGAAGTTGATTCTTGGCTTTTTTGCTTACTAAAAACCAGTTTTTCACAACTTAAGTGATTTTCAAGGTAACTTTAATATATGTAACTGCTATCTTTAATTCTCTCTTTGAATATCTTTGAATAAAGATCACCATTAAAAGTATAGGGGGACCAGCCTAAGCAAGAGCGAGACCTCATCTCTACTAAAATTAGAAAAATTAGCCACGCATGATGACATATGCCGGTAGTCCCAGCTACTTGGGAGGCTGAGGCAGGAGGATCACTTGAGCCCAGGAGTTTGAGGCTGCAGTGAGCTATGATGATGCCACTGCACTCTAGCCGGGGTGAGAAAGAGAGACTCTGTCTCCAAAAAAAAAAAAAACCATACAGGAGAAGCCAGGCACAGTGGCACATGCTCTCAGGAGGCCGAGGCAGGAGGAGGATCACTTGAGCCCAGGAGTTTGAGACCAGCCTGAGCAACACAGCAGGACTGTGTCTCAACAACAACAACAACAACGACGGAAAGGAAGCAGGCTAGCAGGAACTGGAGGAACTGGGGTGACGGTGGGTGGTAGCACTGGGACTGGCAGGGGATGCTCAGCCAGTATAAGCTGGCAGCACTAGGCTCAGGGAGATGGCACATGTGATGGAAGATTACTTAAAAACAGGGGGACTGAGTAAAAATGTCAATATATTGAGAATAATGGGGCCAGGATTTCCCATAGTGGAGAAAAGGTATAAATTTGGAAAGGAATACACTGTGGTATTAGATTAGAATTGGTGGTATCAGTGTAAACTCATGGTTTTTAACATATTTATGAACAGAAATAGATACAGATGCACGTGGATTAAATATTAATGCATATACTTCCTAGCTCTGTCCACTGACAGGGCCTAGAAGCAATTACAACTCAAATGCAATGAGCACACCTAAGCCCACACCCTGGTTTCTAATACATTCTCTTCTAGAAGTAACTATGACTTCTAAGAGAAATGGCTATTCTAGGGCTGGGCAGGGAAAGTGTAAGATGAGCCCAGAATATCCTGTTGTGCCAGTGAACAAGGAAGTGCTCGAAGGATGATGTGGGACCCATCAAAAGGATCAAAGAGACACAATGCAGGACCAAATAATGACAGTGAAGAATTGACACGGATTCCACAAGTCCACCCTAATATAAGTGAATAAGTACATAAAGGAGGAAAAGTAAATCTCTTCCTCATAGTGCAAAGCCAACTAATAAACATAGAAGGATGGAATTAGAAAACCACCATTTGCTAACCATGATAACAATATGATTCAGGCAACAATCATCAGTGGATGCTAAAAGTTTGATGAGGAACAACATAACTCAGTATCCTTAAGTAACTTCCCATAAGATACTTACTAACGTTACAGTGGAGAAATCTGGCAGACACCATTTTGAACTAAGTGATAAAAATATTACTAGTAAAAGGACAAATCAGCATGGTATAGCATCTGAGAAGACACACTGAGAAAACAAACAGCATCATTTCTGTGGTGTTCTGCCAAAAGTGTAAACTTGAATCTGCAAACTGAAATTGAGGAATATTTTACAAAGTAACTTGTCTGGACTCTATAAAAACATCAAAGTCATTGCTAAGAAAAGGGTTAGAAGCTGGCCTGCAACCTATTTTCTCCTTTTTTCTAGAGAATGCTCAAAAAAAGGAAAGATGAGTTGGTCAAATGTCCTGGTAATCTCGCTAATGACAGATCTTCCAGCAAACACACTAATGTCCTTATCTATGGAATGCTTTTAACAGGATGTACCCGGTCTGTCTAGAATTATTTGTAGTAAAAAGACTTGAAATTTATGATCCTATGGGGTATAGTTCTTTGAAAAAATATCACACAAGTTGTGTAATTATCAAAGTATAAAATAGAACTTTCATGCTCAAAATAGTTCCCCCTTTTGTGTAAGCCACACGCCACATGCATAACTTAGAGACCGTGCACTCAATGTGAACCGGAGCACAAGAACGAACGTTGCAAAAGGACCCAGGAAGTGCTGCTGGCCGTCCTGGGCCTCTGCAGGCTTCACCCGAAACTATCAGCAAAGCTGAATTCTGGATAATATGTTTGATCCTGTGGATCTGATGTGACAATCCAACCCTCCGTTATCTTGGTCATGGAAGATACGGAAGGGCTGAGGAAGTGTCCCACTCTGGAAGAGTAAATGGACAGGCTAACTAAATGAAATCTTAGATTAGATTCTGGACCAGAGAGGAAGGGGCAAAGAGAAAGTTTTTTGTTTTATGGTTTGATTTAACTGAAAAGGACATTATGGTGAAATGTGAATGGAATCTATGGACTAAACAGTAGCAGTGTATTGATATTGAAATGTCCTAATTTTGATGGGTTTTCCACAGCTAGGTAGGAGAGTGTTTTTAGGAAATTTAGGGTTAATTGGTCATCATGCCTGCAACTTACTCTTAGATGTTTCAGAAAAAAGTTATATACAAACATTGATAAGGTAAATGTGATAAAATGTTAACAATAGGGAATCTGAGTGCAGGGTATATGGGAGTTCCCCATACTATTTTTACACTTTTCCTGAAAGTTTAAGATTATTTCAACTTCAACTAGAAAATAAAAGTGAAATAAACATTTTGAGAAAAAATAATAATAAAGTACAAGGGAAAAATATTAGCTCTACTATGAATCAAATAATCTTGAGATGTGGTGAAAGATTTTTGTTTGTTCAATTTACCTTTTAGATTCCAAACTAGCTTTGGAAGAAGACTGAAGAAATTCTCTGCTAGAGATGCAATCTCTGAATTCTCCAATTACTGAAAGAATAATTTTACACATGTTTCCATAAAAAAGCTGAACATCATTAGGCCGTTGGGGAAGATCATATACTGAAATAGAAAATAATGTTTTGAAATACATGAATCTTCACATAAGCACACCACAAAATAACAGATAAATTTATATACTTATAGCCATAGAATATTATTTTCTTAGGTTGGGGCAAGGGACATTTTGATTATTAATACTACTGACTGGCACGAAATTAAGGCAGTTCAGCATCAGTGGTTGACAGCTCAGGCTCTGAGCCTGCAATTGGGGCCCCCTGCCACTCATTAGCCCTGTAACCTCTGGCAAATTACTTAACCTCTCTGAGCTTTAGTTCCCTCAACTATAGCATAGAGTAACAATCTATAATATCTCAGGGTTGTCATAAGCATTAAAATAAGAATGTTTTTCAAGATATATATGACAACAAACATTTATATAAAGTTTACTGTGGGCCAGGCACTATTCCAATCCCTTTATATATATGTTAATTTAGTTAATTTTCAGAACTCTTTGAGGCAGGTACTATTATCTCCACTTCAAAAATAAAGAACCTGAAGCACAAAGAGGTTAAGGGCACACACTTTATGAGTGGCAGTCTCATATACATTCAATTTAAGCAAATCTAGAAACCAGGCACTATTAATATAATTATTTCTAGATTAATAAAATAGTGCCCAAGATGACATCTCTAGATTAGGCCACACCCAAATTTGTGTACACAAGATATTTTATAGAATATACTCGTATTCTACATATAAATTAGATAATCTTTAAGTATCATATATTTTTTAAAGGGAATTTTAAAAGAATGTAGTAACTATAAATTTAAATTTATATTAACTTAAAGAAATCAAGACATCTGACAATAAAAGTTTAAATCAACTGTGAAAATATTGCCACAAATACATTTTGCAAAAGATCATTACAAATACATGTAATGTAATATGCTCAAGCAAACGCTATTCAAAACAATCACATAACAAGTTCAACCATGACACTCTCACAGGTGATCTATGGTACTAACCAACACAAAAAAGTGGGATTTTTCCTCCATTCATCTGGACAATAAATATACCATCTCATGGAATCTTGAGGTGAAATTCAGTCCCAACTCAACCCCATCTTAGACGGGCAATCTTGGCAGGTTGCTTGAGCTCTTGGCTGGGTTTGTCAACACAACCCTTAAAACAGTTCTTGAATTTTTGGACATGCAGTCCCCTCCATCTGGAAGATTATTCCCCATCCTGGTCCCATCTTCTCCACCTTGTCAACTCCTCCCCTTTCTTCAAGTCTAGCTCAACAGTCATCTCATTCCAAATGAGGTACCCTTCCTCTGTGCCCTCCCAGATTCCCACACACAGCCCTATCATGGCACTTTCCTTACCACACCTTAATCATCTGTCTTCCCCTTAGTCAGTAATCCCTCACAGACAAGGACAGCATCCTATGCCCATAAATCCCAGTGTCTACATGCTGATGGGCACCTTGTCCCCTCGGTATGCATCCATTCAGTCAATGAATGGTCTGCTGAATCATGGAACTATGCCAACTTCTAAACCCCTGCAAACTCTTGCTACCTATTTTTAATCATAGTCTTCACCACAGTTGCAATGAGTTACTAAGTGTTAGTGTTCCATCCCCATAGCATAATTCAGTCTAACTTTTATTTGGCTCCTTCCTATGAGGAAGAGATGAGGGGCTGTGGTGGCAGAGATGGGTCTTGAATTGAGTTTCAACTCTGAATCCAGGGTTCTTTCCCTTGCTCTGCTCCCTTAGCGCACTGCTGACAAGTCCATGCCAGGTCTGGTCATCATTTTCATCTAGCCCATCTCTGCCTTCCCTTTGAGAAGATGATCTAGACTGCTAATTTACTGGAAAGATCACAGACTACTCTACATCACCCCTATAAGGCATGAATATCCTTTCCTTTTTCATTTCAGAAGCAAAATATATTCCATCATTTAAAAGCTAGTAAATAAAAATAGGGGGAACGAACTACCACTCAAAATTCTACCACCAAAACATAGCCACTTAATATTTTGGTGTGTATACGCCCGTGATTTTACTTATGTAAATACACATATATAAAAATCATTTTTACCAAAATGAGATCTTCCTGTACAAACTTGTAAAATATTTTTGTAATAAATGAAGAGTTTTCCATGTCATTTAGTATGTAGATTCATATCATTGTTGCAATGGCTTCAAAATATTCTACTGCATAATTAAATAACCCCCTATTCTTGGGTATTAAAGTTACTTCTAACTTCTTGTTATTATAAACAATACCGTGGTCAAAATCTGTACATATATTTTTATACAATTTGTATGTCTCCATACATATATTTTGTATGAGTAATAAACACTATTAAATATCTGAACTGTTTAGCTCAAATGGGGATAATCATCTAGGTTAGAGTCACTTCATTACTGTCTATTTTGGATTTTTTTTTTTTGCCACCATCACATACCCCATAAATCTTACAATAGCATAGAAACTTCAGCATGAGTGTAAGTTCACAATCAAATCTTAAGTAGTGTTAATGTGAGAGGTTTTTTTTGAGACAGGGTCTTACTCTGTCGCCCAGGCTGGAGTGCAGTGGCGTCATCATAGCTCACTACAGCCTCCAACTCCTGGGCTCAAGTGATCCTCCTGCCTCAGCCTCCCAAGTAGCTGAGACTACAGACGCGTGCCATGCCTAATTTTTTTATGCTTTGTAGAGACGGGGTCTTACTCTCACCTAAGCTAGTCTCAAATTCCTGCCATCAAATGATCCTCCTGCCTGGGCCTCCCAAAGTGCTAGGATTATAGGCGTGACCCACTGTGCCCGGCCTAATTTGAGTTTAATAATAATCATTCTCCTCCTGTTTACAAACCTACCCAGAGACTAAGTGCAGTAAAATATTAATAACATCTAACATTTATACAGCAAGGCCTTTTCTTCTGATCCTCATAAAAACTGTGCATGGATGAGAAGCTAGATATCATTCTTCTTCCCATTCTACAGATAAAGAAACTGAATTCAGAGACATAATTTGTTCAACTTCATATAGCAGAGCTGTGGCTCAAACACAGCCTGACATCATATCCAATCTAACACTTTTCCTTCTTACGTTGTATGACTGGGCCTAGATAATACTATAAACGACCCAAAAAAGACATGCTGAAATTCTTACCTTCAGTTACTAGTAGCTCATCTTGAAATGCTTCAGCAAAATTAATGTTTTGCAGCACACTATGTTCTGGAAGTATCTGTTTTATAATCCCTGGTTTATGCAAAAGGGCTCTGCCAGGAGAGATTTTTATTCAAAAGTGATTTTAAATATAAAATGAATTTAATTAGATTTTCATGAATGCAAATCCCATTAACATTAATACATTAATACATAATACACAGATCTCATTAAAAGAAAACTTTTTTGGAAGTTCCCTTAAAATTTACCTTGACAGTAAAAATCACCAGTTTCAGTTAAATATTAACATCAAAACAAGAACTTCCTACTACAAAAGTAGGAAGAAGAGTAAAATTAGATTTCTTTTCAGGTCTGACATTTTCAATAGTTGTGATAATTTGGTCATAATTAGAAATCTGTCTCAAAAAAAAGGCACATGCTAAAAAATGATAAGACTCAGAGGGAAATATTTAAATTACTATATGACTATGTTTATCTGGCCTCTTCTAGAGAATCTTTGAAGTGAGAAAACAGAAATGTAAATTTCTCGTAACACTCAGATATCCACAAAGAAAAATCTAATGACTATAATTTTATGGCAAAGAAGAGTTTTAAAACAATACATTGATTCTATATCCAAAGAAAAACATCAGAACACATGGTAATCTCATTTCCCCAAATGTCAGTTTTTGTTTCCAAAATATTTAATTAAGAAAGAAAACCAGGTTCAAAGTTGAGCTCTTCGTATTTGGTCTGTTTTAACATCATGTAGCAAGTCACCATTAAACTCCCTCTTTTTAAACATTCCAATGGTCCTCAACAAATTAAGAACAAAACAATTTCCTAATTTCTGTATCAGAATAAAACAGCAGAGCACGAAGGGTAGGAAGAAGGAAAGACTGGTGTATTCATCTACACCCTTTCGAATGGTTTCCTACTGACACATGAAATGTCACAAGCTTCACTTATATTTAGGTCTTCTAATCTAGGAAACCAAACTTTATAATAAAAGAATCCAGATTTCAACACACAAGAATGTAACTTATATTAAAATCACACCTAAACCTAAATCAATACCCTAAATTTGCCAACAGTTCAGCGTATTAAACTATATTTAAATTAGATGTATCAGATTTTATAGAAGTACATGCTTTAAGTAGCTGCAAGAGAAACACCTTACACATTTCTATAATACTAATTGATCCTTTCAAATAATTCACAGCATTCCCAGAAATATTCCAAATTACACAGGTGTGTTGATATAGTATAATCTTTCAGTAGTTCTTACATGTTTTCTAAACCAAACTACTGTTCCTTGATACACCCTTGAGAATACATTATGAACATGGTCCTGTTACGGAGTATGATGCTCCTATTGAGTAAAGGAAAACAGGCACAATACATATGTCTAGAAAAGAATGCATATTGTAAGGAAATACAGGATATGAGTTTCCCATAGGTATTTCTTCCACACATTATGGTTGCTTATCAGCCACACAAATTTTACCAAGGTTTTCATCTACCAGTTCACTAATGGTGAAACAAGTTCTAAAAATTCCAAACCCCAAACCACTTAAACTCTTATTATTTCTACTGAATAGTTCCCAACATTGTCTAAGAGAAGTAATCTACCTTCGATACTGCTGTCTTGCGATTTCATCTCCACCAAAGAAGTATATAGTTGACAGTTCTGTTGCAGTTTTATAATTGCTCTCTCTGTCTGATGGAGTATATATTAAAGTAACATCCTGATGCCAAGGAAAAAAATCAGGAGTAAACATTAAATATTTTTCTTGAGTAAGTCACTTCATTCTGAATAAAATCTTATGAGCCTAAACATTCAACATAGACACAAGTGCATATGTATGGCGTTTCCAACAAGACCAGATAAGCACTTCTACTTCTACATTACTTTCAAATATCATTTTAGCTTTTGGCCGTAAAATACATAATTATTAATTTAATCTAAAAATGAGTTCATGTTTTTAGCACAGAGACTTTTACACTTACTTCTTGTGTTCTTTCCTTGAGCACAAACTTATCTGGAAAAATCCTCAATACTTTAGGATCCAGCAAAACCTTTTTCTGAGAATCCTTAAAACCCACTGCTTTAATGAAAGCTGCTCGAGAGCCAGTGTTGTGGACAGAAAAAACAATTCTACTTTCTTTGCCAGGTATTAAGTCATTCACTGTTACCATGTAACTGTCAGATAATTTTTTAACACCTTCCAAAATAAGATTACTTGTTCCTCCATATCCAGACAAAGGTATCTGAAAGAATATACACATCCAAAATTATTTGTATGTAAATAGAAAGCAGAAGATTGAATTGCAGTCAGAAGAAAATACAGAAAGACTTAATACAATTAAAAATGTTACTGTTTGTATACTTTGGCTAGTAGTTACCCCACATCCAGTCCAACATTATATTAAGAACTTGGTCCTAAAGGAAAAAAACACCAAAGAGCTACAAAACTACTTGTCTTCTGATAATGGTATGAATAATTATTTCATTGTTACAAAAGCCAAGCTTAGATAGATAAACAATAAAAAGATTGGTCTAGATATGCTTGCTTAGGAAGTTTTTAGGAAGAAATACACTGATGTTTGTAATTTTTTTTGAAATGCATTAAAAAACAGATGAACTGATGGATGGGGTTAGGTATGTAGGAAAAGAAATATAGCAAAATGTTAATCGTAGAAGCTAAGTGATAGGGTATGGGGGTGTTTATTGTATAACTCTTTCAGTTTCTCAGTAATTCTGAAAAATTTCATAATAAAATGTTTTGGGGAAAAAAATCTATTATCATATAATCTTCTTAGTGTTTGGTCTAGCCAGTGGATAGAAGCATCTTAAAGGGACTAAACTGATGACAAGAACTCCAACAACTCTTCAAGGTCAGATGCACTGGCAACAGGGGACCAGCCCTTGGGAGACCATCTGCTCCTGCTTCCCCAGGGTTTGAAGGAAACAAAGGTGCATGGAATACATCCCCATAAATAACAGTGTAAGGAAAATACTCACCCAGCTAGAAAAGAAACTTTCCATACTCTTTAAAATGTACATCTTTAAAAATTATCTTTCATTCCTAATTACAGGTTGAGTATCCCTTACTCAAAATGCCTGGGACTAGAAGCATTTCAAATTTTGGAATATTTGTGTCATACCAATTGAGCATCCCTAATCCAAAAATCTGAATCCAAAATACTCCAATGAGCATTTCCTTTCAGCGTCATGTTGGTGCTCAGAAAGTTTCTGATTTTGGAGCATTTCAAATTTCCCTCTGTCAAGTCCTTCTGTAAAGGCACTAAAATCCATTAATGAGGGCAGAACCCTCATGACCTAAACACCTCCCAAAATGCCCCATCTCCCAGTGCTATGGCACTGGGGAGTAAGTTTCCAACACACGAATTTTGGGGTACACATTCAGACCCACACACTGGTTCTTAAGGATAGTGCCTGGCACATACTCAACATGCAACAAATAAAAATTATTCAAAGCACAGATCATTTCATTTGATCCCCACGATGAAATTGGGGAGGTGGGTTGGCAAGTAGCTGCATTTCACAGATGAGAGAGGGGAGTGACTGATCCGAGGTAAGTGTGACAGAGAAAGGGCTTGTCCCCTGGAGACTCTCATCCCCAGTGTTAAGTGCTCAGCTACCACTCTACCAGTTACTTGATCTTTACAAAGACAGCCGTGTTAACAGTCTCAGTCTTCTGGAGAAATAACAGCCACATTCATCTATGACCCATAGCAAACCCCACTCTGCCCACATCTGTGACAGGATGGCACAGGGGGGCCAGCTATGCAGGAAGGAATTCTCCTAGGATCCTGGTTTGTCATAAGATGTCAAACCCGAAATTTTGCTTGGTTGATTGTCAAATCAAATAGTTCTGCCCTAAATTACCAGGGAGTTAGTAGTTCTCTAGAGATTCTTCCTTAAAATTAACCTGAAAATTCTAGCTGACAAACTTGACATTAATCAGAATATATTCAGGAAGTCTGGAAGATACAGCCCATTTAGTTGTCTCCACAAACCAAGCTTTATCCTTACGTGAAACCAGATCATCAGAGAGCTGTGCACCCACGTGCGTTAGTACTCTGGCACTGTGTCCTGGGCTCACATATAAGGATGCTAGCTGTAAAAGTGACCACTTATATCTTTAAACAATTTTGCCCATCATAGCTCATGGGGCCAGTCGAGTGACTCCACAGAAATACGTCAAGCTCAGGTGTCAAATAAAGCTACATTTGCCATAAATATCTAACTTTTAAAATTTTACATATTGTTAATCTTTTAATTTATCACATTCCCCCTTTGACACTAGGAAATAGAACCAAAATTTTGGTCCCAGCCCCACTGCCAAACAACTGTGTACTTTTTTTTTTACATAGCTCTCGTTTCATTAGACTACCTTGCCCTTACCTCCTCCTTTCCTCAATGACTTACTACTTTCATCTTTCATTGTTCTGGATGTCTCTACATGAGTGGTTTCAAATCCTTTTTAAAAATTAGGTTGGCAATAAAAAAATATATAAAAACTCTTGTCTTTCTATCCCCAGCTTCTGGGACAGAGTCTAACCAACTCTGTCAATAGATATTTGGGACGGTCTTAATGTTGGTGCCCTCCCAGAATACACATGTTGAAGCCTGATCCCCAACATGACAACTTTAAGAGGTGGAACCTTTGGGGAAGTGTTCAGTCAGGAGGGCTCTGCCCTCATGAGTGAGATTCAAACCCTCACAAAAGAGGTTGAAGGCAGTGCCCTTGTCCCTTCCTGCCGGGTGACAGCACAGAGAGCCCTCACAGACACTCATCTGCTGGTGCCTTGACCTTGGACTTCCCAACCTCCAGAACCGTGAGCAATAAATTTGTGCTTATTATAAATTACCTAGTCTGTCGTATTTGGTTATAGCAAACTGAACGACTAAGACAATATTTTTGCTGAACTGAAAGAATAAAATTTACTTGAAAAGTCAACATCTTAAATAGTTCCATCTGGATTTACCCAAATAAGTGTTCCTGAAAAGGTGGGTACATTTCAAAATTGTCAAACTAAAATGAAGTTTAAAAGCACTGGTAGAGATTGTTAATTACAGGACTACTATGCTGGCTACTTTTATAATTTGATAATTCTACAAAGCATATAATTATCCCTACCTTGTTTATAAGTAGACAATCACACATTTTCACTTATAAAAAGCAGAGTATATAAAATTTACCAACATGTTAAACCAACAGTTATAACGTGACAAACTCCAGGGGAGGGGAGAAAAAAGCAATAAAATTATCTTACTGTAAACTTAATGCCTGGTTGTGATTGATTTCTAAGTTGTTTGATTTCCAGTTTAGCCAACATACAAGATAATCGAGTAGGTGCAAATAATACAGAGATGATGGTGTCTTCTTTTGGGTGAATTCTGACCTCACAGTTACTGGTCAATCGCTCTTCTGAACCAAAAGTGTTCTGGAGCTACAATTTAAAAACAATCACTGCATAAAACAAAGCAGTAGCACAAATAAAACATACCATTAACACAAACTCTTAAAAGACAAATAACACAAAATGGTCTGCACATGTAAGTGTTCTGGACCCAGACAAAAAGAAGATAAAACAAGAGACCATGCACTCTACAAACCTGAAAGCAGTCCTGATCTTGTCCTCTAATAAGCAGTCGTAGATATTGGGTTGTAGATGTAGAATTATTTCTTAAAGCTAGTTTCTGAAGCCTAAAAACAATTACATATTTTAAATGTGGTTTCCTCCACAGATATTGCTACACTTATAAAAACAAAGGCAATTAAAACCAACCACCATGTCTAGAAATGGACTAACTACACCTCCCACCTCAGCAGCCTGGAGTCGTCTCTCTACAGTCCTACAACTTTCATGTTTGTGAAAATGCAGACTCAACTTATCAGAGAGGCTTTCTGGTTTAATCTTTCTCCAATTATAGCTCTACAACTGACCTTATTATATGTATAGGTATCACCTGTCTTATAAAATATCAATCAATGAAAATCTAGGAGAAGATATTCACTAAGTCTATACCACACCTAGCTGGGATACTTAGCTCAACCGAGCTTTCAGGGAAACAAGGGGTCCTAGGCTAAGAGGGTCATTTGCATAAAGTAGTCTTTCAAAAAGTATATTGAATTAATCCTACTTTTAGAAAGTTACAATGCAAGTACAATGGACATATGAATTGCAGCTGGCTGACAAAGCACTTCAACTTTGAAAGTATATGAATCTCTCTTCATTGGAGAGTAGAGAATCCATGAGCAAATCTCTGTTTTACTCAAGTTTTGAAGATCAGCAACTAATGGATTATTTAAGCTATGGGCTATGCCTTGTCCCTTCAGCTACTGGCACCACTGGGGAAAAGCTTTCCACAGGTACACTGACTGGGAAAGACTTACCTGAATTGAAACACCAGTTTGTAAATTTTTAATTTTTATTTATTATTTTTTAATTTATAAAGAATGTGGTGGTTATAATTTTTGAGTAGTGGAGTTATCAAGTGGGGGTGGGGAGGCTGGGTTTCTGTAAAGAGAGTTGTAGCATCAGTCACCATGCCCAGAAGTTGAGAAAAAACTAGTTACTGCTTGAGAGAAGTACAACCATTCCTGCTATAGACTTTTGAGAGAGGTTTCTTCCAGAGGTCCTTTTGAAGATGAATCTTTATAATACAGTGAGTCTCAAAGAAAAACAATTTAACAATAAACACTGCGTCCCATTTCCTAGGATGCCCCGTCTCCACTCCCACCCCTGCCCCACCCTAGGTGCCTTCAGTATGGCATCAAGAGCACTTCTCTGGGTTTTGCTAAAACCTTGTGGTTGTTGGATTGAGATAATTTGGGTCACTTAGAAGAATGGATGGACTGCATGTTCTTTATGCAGCTCTCTGTAAATCTATCTCTCATCTAGGCTTCTGAAAAATAACTGAGTGGCAGTGAGTTTGAGGTAACATTTCCTCTTCAGTAGCTCCTGTACTGTTGGTCAAATGTGTAAGGGCTTTTTGCAGCCAGTTAAGGTAGAATTGGGATTGGAATATATGTTACAGGGAAAAGCTGAATGAGGACATGGCATATCTAGAAAGCTTTTCCAATTTTGTACAATTTAGCCTTAATAGTGTCTGTATGATAAAATTTTCCTCCAATATATATACAAATACTTGATTATCTATCAATCTTTGACACTTACTGTGTTCTACCAAGAGGAACACCTCCCCAAGCCAAAAACTGTTTGTTGGACAAAATCGATGGAATATCTGAAAAGCAAGATCCAGGTGGCAGAGGTTTGCTTCCTGAAGAAACTATTTCACCTTTTAACACTACTTCATACTGAGGTCCAAATGGCTGCACAAATATTTTCAAGATCCTAACAAAGAAAGAAATCTAAGTTAAATGTCTTAATGTATCTAATTATTTTGGCAAGTATTTCCTACATGCTTCTTTTGTCCAAGAGACTGAGCTAAGTGCTAAGGATACAATGATATCCCCACCCTTTGAGTTTCTACTCCAGAGAAGAATACAGAGAAAGAGATGATAACAATATCATCTACATGGTGGATATGAGAAGTCATGGTGCTAGGGGCATACTATTTATGAGAAATTTGGGAAGAGTCGAGGAAAGGTTCCCAGAAGAAGTCAGCCCAAGGAACCTGAGGGCAAGCATTCCAGGCACAAGTATTCACACTGGTACAGGCCAGACTCCTCTCTTCTTCAAGGTCCTTAGAGCAGACCGAGCCCACAAACATGTTCTATAACCCAGGCAGGGGATAAGCCATGTGTGTCTCAGAGGAGAGTATGCTTTAAGCTAGGGTTATGCAAGCAAGCTCAAATACTAATGACAATGGTGTTCTGCCTGTACACTGGTATTTACTTATGATATGAGTGTCAAAAAGTCACAGGCCTGGAGAAGGGATAGGGAAAATCATCTTAAATTAACAACTGATACGGTCTTTCTTTTCTCTTCCTTTCCTGGAGAAAGAAAGAGAAAAGGTTAACGAGAAACATCAAAATGGATATTCTATTGTTTACTTTTGTCAGAATATACTTGAAAATAATGATTTCTTAATTTCTATTCAGCTGGTTTAAAAGGAGATTTTTAGTAACAAAAAGAAGAAAATCTGAAACTAAAGTAAAGAGATTAAGTAGAGCTATATCATTTATTAAGTGGAGTAATATATTTACTTTACCATTCGGGCTATGGATTTTGAAGCATAACTGAGTGGCTGCTTTGACAGATGAGTAAAAACTTGCCATTATAAACATTTTTATATTACCTTTCCTCACAGGCTTTGGGATCCTTTGGAGTAAATGAAACTATAACTTCATGTTCTTCTCCAGGTTTAAGGAATAGATTCTCTGGGTCCACTGAAAAGTGACTTCCTTGTTCTGGGACCTAAATAGTGATAGAATCATAATTAAATGCCGACTTACACAAATGCGGCTTTCACTCGTTAATCTTGTCTTACGGGCCTTTCTCATTTACTAGGACAGGTTATTTGACCCTTGCTCCTTATCCATCACTGTCTCAACTTGTCTTATTCTCGTGGAAAGTATATTTTTTTCTTCTCCTTTCTCCATAACAAACCTTATCTCTCATCCCACCTCCAATTCCCCGTCACTAACACCTTCTCACTCACCCACAGATCTCAGAAATAATGTCTACGTGTGTGGATCACTCTTCTCCAATTCCACCTGGCCACAGGACAACATACAAATTTTTCAGGAACTAATCTAGAACTTGGTTCTTATATTCAAGACATTAGACTTCAAAGTTAAAGTACCACAGCATACTTTTCACACTAGTGTAACACCCAGTTTTTGAAATACTCACAGTGATGCTTTTGTCTGATCCTCAAAGCACTGCCAGGGTAGGTAGCACAGCAGCCTTCAGAAGGCGAGGAGCTCTCACAGCCTGAGGAAAGACTGTTTCATAGCACGCTGACAGAAATTCTTACCTTAATGTCTAAATAAACTTCGATATTCCCAGCATTTTTCAAAGGTAAGGGTTGCTTTGTTGAGGAAGCCACACTGGCCACCAAATGCATAGTCTAGAGGAATAGGAAAAAAAGACATTTTAAAAAACTGTTATAATTAAAGTAAAATCAACCTGAACACAAAACAGTAATGGCAAAGAGGAGAGTTGACAGTACCTGTAAGTCCCGAGGAGCATGTATCCTAGCTATTCCTGCTCTTGCTCGGAGACCAACACTTCTAAGAACTGGTACGGGGTTTGGGCTGTCAACTTCTACATCAACTCTTGCCAAGAATTCTTCTGCTGGGTCTAGAATCTCTATAAATATTCATTCTTTTAGTTCAGAGACCAGAGAGTTATTTAATTCTAAATGCCATCAGCAGTCACACACAATGCCCTCAGAGGCAACAAGAAAATTTAGGCAAGAAGATTTTTAAAAGAATCAAAAGAAGAGTAGAAATGAGCAGAAAGACAGAAAAGGAAAGAAAACATCCATCTGGTAGGTGTGATACAAAAAAGGAAAAACTCTAAAAGGTTTGTAGCGGTACTTGCTCTAGTTACCCACACTTAGACAGGTTTGACCCCAAACAGCATGCCATCTGCCCCATTTTCTAAACATAAAATACTTACCAAATTACTCAAAGTATTCACATTTACTGACAGAGGAAATAAGTTTTAAATTTGTAATCTGTTTAGCTAGAGACTAAAGCAATTCCCACAAAATATAAACATGATACCTGAAGAACTGATTCGTTTCTTTGGACTATGGAAAAGAATCCAAATTATCAGAAATTCTGGATCCTATAAAATAAAAAAAAAATTTTTTTAATGTATACTGGTATTAAGATTGAAATCTTAATGAAAGAAAAGCAGTTTGGAAACTGAACTTCCTTTAATACTAAGCCAGTTCTCCAACCCCAACCCATACCCCACCTACCTGTCCATCATAACTGGCAGGCATCATGTGACTGACCACAGAAGGGCCCACCAGCTGAGCCCCCACATCAGCGTAAGGACCAGCTGTCACGGAAGCACGGATGGGTTCCCTGGAAAACGTGAAACAGCGCCAGGCTACGGCATTCTGTTCAGAAATAGAAGAATCAGTTTCAGTGAAGCCAATAGTATGATGTTAAATTTGTTAACAAAATCCTTAAAAAAAAATTTACTTTCGTAAGAAAAATTAACCAAAAATGATTTTAACAGTGTTTACAAATCCAAATCAATGCTTTCTGTAAATGGTTTCCTACTGTACGTTAGTACTTACAGCATTAATAATCAGTCTGATTGGCACAGAGGCATGCGTCCTGTTTATCAATTTTAGTGGGAGAGTTTTCCAGCCTCCATAAGTCAAGTCACCAAAATCAAGAACATCTTTCTTTTCTGTTTCTACCTAATTATGAAAAAAAAGGGACTGATTTATGAAAAGCAATATATTAATAAATAGTACAACTTATGTTCCTATCACTGTCTTTTGTAACCATAAATTAAGAGTCAGCATTAAAGGTAAACTTACCTAAGTTTTACCAGGCTATTTTACAATTGCTTATTTTCTTCAAAAATAAATGTTAAATTCTTCTTTTGAGGTAGTTTATATACCCAAATATACTACAGAATTAAGCAATACCTTATCTGCTGCTGCTTTGAAAAGACTATTAGATCTTAAGATGAACCGACAATGTCATAAGATATGCGAGTCTCCTCTCAGTAAGTCCTGTTATTAGAATACTGGCTTCTCAATCTCCTTCAAAATACTGTGAATATTGGCATTTTCAGATTGACTCCAAGCTTCTAACAATACTGAAAATGCTTAAAATGATATCAAAATAGACATATCAAAAGTTTAAAACAAGTGGCAACTATCACGACAGACTGACTTCTTTAAACACAGGAGACCAACCAAACACAGATCCCTCACACCCACACGTGTAGAGAGTCTGTACATATTCAGTACAAATGCAAACTTTCATTTTGTTTTTCTTAAAATTTTGCTTTGAGTTTGGTTAAATCTAAGGATACAGAACCTACAGATACAGAGGACTAACTGTATTTAAACACACACACACACTTTTTTTGCCCTAGCCAAACATAACATAAAGGGAAATCAAAGGCAGACTGGTAAGTGGGAGCTGACTTCCGTGGAGGCCCATGAAGGTCTGGGGTCAGACTCAGTCTGGGACCACCCAAGGAGGCTGAGCTTTAACACTCTCTGGAGAATGGGACATGTGACCTCAAGCTTGTTATAGGCAGGGTGAGGCTGCAATGGAATTTGAACTCCATGTATAAAGCCCAGAAACTCAAAGAAGTACGCTTTCTAGAAAGGAAAAAGGGAACTAGAATAACTCTGTCCACATGTCTACGGAGACAACAAGGAAACTGCCAGGGATGGGTGGCACAGAAGATCACCAGCAGGAATGTGAAAGCCTGGGCCTAGGACACACCAGCCACGGGGCCCAAGGCTGAAAAAGATGACAGCCTCCAGTGACACCTGCCTTTCTGCAAAGTGCTCTCTAGGGACATTTCCAAAGACCAGGACACATGGGATTCCTAAAGCAAAAAGCAGTCTCAATGAATGTGAGCTCACATTAAAAATTTTTAAATATCAAAAAATTAGGCCAGGTGCGCTGGCTCACGACCATATTCCCAGCACTCTGGGAGGCCGAGGCGGGAGGATCATTTGAACTCAGGAGTTTGAGACCAGCCTGAGCAAGAGTGAGACCCTGCCTCTACTAAAAATAGAGAAAATTAGCTGGGTGCAGTGGTGCATGCCTGTAGTCCCAGCTACTCAGGAGGCTGAGGCAGGAGGATCGCTTGAGCCCGGGAGTTTGAGGTTGCCGTGAGCTATGACTACACCACTGCACTCTAGCCAGGGAGACAGAGCAAGACTCTATCTCAAAAAAAAAAAAAAAATTTAGAAACCACACGAAGAAAATCAGGAAGACCCAGAAAAAGTAACTAGAAGAAGCATTAGTACCCCAAGAACTAGAAATAATCTGAAATGAGCTACAAATCCATTTAAATACGGCTAAGATAACAGAGTCCACAACAGAGGTAAAAGAAGATTCGTGAAGCAACGGTGAGCCAAAAAATGTATAAATAGCTTGATCAATCTGTTAAAAATTTTAATGTTGGGATTTAAAAAACCATTTGGAACTAAGATATTATTCAAAGATAATATGGAAGAAAAAAAGAACATTTAAACAATCAGAGCTTACTGTGTTGTTTGAGAATAGAACAGAGCTCCTGATTACCTTCAGATTTGGGTGACCAATTTGAAAAAATGGAAATAGAAATATACAATTTCCAAACTAATGCAAAAGAAGAACAAGAGAAAATTTAATCCATCCACTGAGTCAGGAAAGGTGGGAATAAACACAGAAAAAATATTGGGCTGAATATTTAAGATACGTTATAATGAAATTGATATTGAAGAATGAAAAATACAACGAAACAGATCAGGAAATTAGTAAACAAAACAAAGACGACACCGCAATATTAATACCAGATAAAACAGACTTTGAGACAAAAGAGACAAAGAGAATTGTTACTTTAAAAGGAACCGTTTCACTTAGGAAATAAAACCCTAAGCCTAAACTTATGCAGTAATACAGCTACAGAATACCCAAGACAAAACTAATAGGATTTATAATTCTTTGTATAGGATTTCACGGATCCATAACTACCACTCATAGAAGATGAAAGACTAAGCAAACAAAAATGTTGGTAAAAAATATTAGTAATGATTCAGTAGACTTGGGTTACAGAGTAACCAACCAGAGCTAAAGAACACGTAAGAACTCCACACCTAAAAGAAGAGGAGCTGTTGTTGGTTTTTTGGGTTTTTTTGTTTGTTTGTTTTTTGTTTTTTGGAGACAGGGTCTTGCTCTGTTGCCCTGGATAAAGTAGTGCAGCGGCATCATCATAGCTCACTGCAACCTCACACTCCTGGGCTCCAGTGATTCTCCCACCTCAGCCTTCCCAGTAGCTGGGACTACAGGCATGTACCACTGTGCCCAGCTAATTTTCTCTATTTTTAGTAGAGACGGGGTCTCACTCTTGGCTCATGCTGGTCTCAAACTCCTGAGTTCAAATGATCCTCCCGCCTCGGCCTCCCAGAGTGCTGGGATTATAGGCGTGAGCCACTGCGCCCAGCCAAGCCATTCTTTTTGAACACAGAAGAAACATCAATATAAACTGAAAACGTAGTAGGCTACAGAATCAATCTCTCTCTCTCTCCATCCCATATTCTGACCACAAAGGTGAAAAAAAGGAAAAAAGACAGCTAAAACATTTCCAACACATTTGGAAATTACAAATGTACTTTAAATTCTTTTTGGTCAACTTTAATATATAAACTTTTAGCAATGTAGATGAAATAGCTAAGTGACCATATTCATTTGTTTTGGTACATATACATACAATGCAATACTTAGAAGCTCACAGAAATATTGCTGTTTGCACTTTCAATTTCAATCAACAGTTCAACAAATATTGACTGAGCCCCTGTTATGTGCCAAGCAGTGCTCTGGACCTGAACAAAAAAGACACAGTTGTTTCCCTGCCAAGTGACTTGCACTTTACTGGGGGGGAAGGAGGATCAAACAATAACAATAAACAGTGAATATTTAATATGTCAAATGAAGAAATGTGCTCAACAGAAAAGTAAAGGAGAAAGGGAAGTGGGAGGGCAGGGATGAGGGGCCAGGTGAGGGCTGCCTTTCTATAAGCAGTGTCCAGTGACATCTGAGCAGAGCCCTGAGAAAGCGAGAGTGCCCTTATCTGTGGGAGGAGGATTACAGTCAGCAAACAACGGCATTCAAACTCTGACGAGGACCTCCAATACCAGTGGCCTTTTCACCATCACCAGAATACTTTTCTTGCTTGTTTAGAGATGGGGTCTTGCTCTATCACCCAGGCTGGAGCACAGTGGTGCAACCTTAGCTCACTGTAGCCTCAAACTCCTGGGCTCAAGTGACCCTCCCTGCCTCAGCCTCCCGAGTAGCTGGTACTACAGGTGCATGCCACCACACCCAGCTAATTTTTAAATTTTTTGTAGAGATGGGGTCTCACTATGTTAGCCCAGGCTAGTCTCCAAGTCCTGGCCCCAAGTGATCCTCCCACCTAGGCCTCCCAAAGTGCTGGGATTACAGGCATGAACCACCAAGCCTGGCCTAAAGATGCTTTCTGAGCTGTCTGACAGGTGTCCAGAAAGCTCAGTCTTCACATGCATCCAAACTGATTCCACATCACTTTTTAATCTATATGTGATGCTGTCACTTAAAGTTATCCTAAGCTGAAACACTCCTTCACGTAACATAGGGCAGTTGTTTTTATTTACTCTGTACACATACATTCAAGATTTCTCCCACCTAACCATTTACCATATTGTTTAAGTGACATTTAAATGGCTAACATATAACATCCAACATTTATATACCACCAGGAATAATCACTAAATCTGGTTAAATTTCTTAGCCTCCTTTTTAAAAAACAATTATGTCAAGTGGCTTTTCAAAACATCCCAAGCCAACACCCTCTCAAACAATATGCTAATGTATCATCCCCAAGGAATGAATTTTAAGAACACACCATCAAGCTACTGCATTGTTTCCAGGGGATACTCTTTTGGAGGAAGAAAAACGAACCTTGTCTTGTATTTGAGATAAAGGATCTTACCTTACTGTGCTATATTTAAAATTTCAGCCCAACCAAAAAACAACATTAAGTTGAAAAGAGCCAAGAAATAGGAGAAAATTGCAACGCTTAATTAGCAAAGAACTATAATCTAGAGAATATAAGTAACATCTACAAAAACTGACAAAGATATTCAGAACAACAGAAAAATAAGCAGGAAATATGAACCACCATTTCAGAGAAGAGAAAACCAGACTGGCTAATAAACATATAAAAATATGCTCAACATCACTAGTAATCTCAGCATGTAAATTAAAACATGTTATTTTATACCCAAGAAATAAGCAAACAACTTAAAATAAGCAAACAATTGAAAATCTAACCATAACAAATGTTAGCAATAATAGCAACTCTGATATATTTCTTCTGGGAACATAAATTAGAGAGTAATTTGGCAATATCTTGGTAAAATAAAGGCACATATACTTTAAAACATCATGTTTGCTGTAGGTACCTAGGAGATCCTTTATCAAGGTAAGTAATCTAACAGTTTTTATGGGTGTGGCCTCCATATAAAATCGCTCCACTCTCTCATAGGGAATGCTGTTTCCTAGGCAAATCCTTCTGATCCCTCCGGGCCCAATTCCTCTAGCTCCACCCCTCCAAGAAGGCGACCTTAGCTTGGCTAACACTGAATTATCTCTTATACCAGTGTTTCCCAATCTTGTCTGTTTGCTGGACTCAAGGCTCAGACACAGACATCAGTATTTTTTGAAAATCCTCAGGTGATTCCAGTGAGCTGACCAGTTTGGGAACCACTACCTTACACTATCAAACATCAGTTATGTGAGCCACTCATGACATGGCAACTTCAAATACAGCATAGATGTGATTTTTCATGACTGCTACAAAAAGGTAAGCTGCTTAAGGGTAGGTTCAAGAGCCTAGCATATTGGAATGTATTGAAATGCAGAAAATTAATGACAGTTCTTGGTGGTTCCCAACTGGAGGTGATCTGACAATGTCGGTTGTCACAACTTGGGGAGGGGATACAACTGACATCTAGTGGGTAGAGGCCAGGGATGCTGCTAAACATCCTACGTTGCATAAGACAGCACTCCTTACCATGCCCCCCCACCAAGAATTGTCTAGCCCAAAATGTCAATAGTGTTGAAGGTCAAAAACCTGCCCTAGAGAATGGCAAGCAGAGCAGAGCTGATTGAAAAATACATAAAATGGCACTTAGGCAAAAAGAAAAAGTTCATTAAAAGTTTATAATATGAGAACATCTACAAACTCTACTTCTTCCTCCATTTCCTAGGGGGGGAAAGAATATATATATATATATATATATGTGTGTGTGTGTGTGTGTGTGTGTGTGTATATATATATATATATGTATAAAAAAAATTCTGAGACAGAGTCTCACTCTGTCACTCAGGCTGGAGGGCAGTGGCACAATTACAGCTCACTGCAACCTCAAATTTCTGGACTCAGGCGATCCTCCTGCCTTAGCCTCCTGAGTAGCTGTGACTACAGGTGCACATCACCACACCTGGCTAATTTTTTATTTTTTGTAGAGATGGGGTCTCGCTATATTGCCCAGACTGGTCTTAAACTCCTGGCCTCAAGCGATCCTCTCACCTTGGCCTCCCAAAGTGCTGGGATTACAGGCATGAGCCACTGTGCCTGGCCAATTCCCTAGAAAATAAAGTTGTTGTTGAACTAAGTTACTAAGCATTCCCCCTAGGAAATGTGTACTGTGGGGATAAAATCCTGAATGATTCTTAGCCTCCTAGGGAGAGTGCCCTGCTCCTCACTCCCCATACCCTACCTCTGTACTGGGCGGCACAGTTACAGCTGTGATGAATAAAACAACAAATCAACTTTAATAGGACATCAGTAACACCTGTTAAGTGTGGTGAAATAAACATGTTGGGTTCAACTCAAATAATTAGGAATCAACTAATTTTTAATTATAGTCATTCATTGTTTAACAACATTTTAGTCAACAAAGGACTAGATATACAACAGTGGTCCCTTAAGATTATAATGGAGCTGAAAAATTCCTAACACCTAGTGATGTCATAGCCCTTGTAATGTCACTGCGTGATTTCTTAATTTTTTTTAATTTAGTGCAGCCTAAGTGTTCAGTATTTATAAAGCCTACAGCAGTGTAAAGTAATTTCCTAGTCCTTCACATTCACTTACCGACTCACCCAGAGCAGCTTCCAGTCCTGCAAGCTCCATTCACGGTAAGTGCCCTATACAGTGTACCATTTTTTATCATTTATACCACATTTTTACTGTACCTTTCCTATGTTGAGATATGTTTAGATACACAAATACCCACATTGTATTACAACTGCCTATAGTATTCAGTATAGTCACATGCTGTCAAGTTTGTAGCCTAGGAGGAACAGGCTAGACCATACAGTCTAGGTGTGTAGTAGGCTGTACCCTCTAGGTTTGTGTAAATGCACTCTATGATGTTCACACAACGACAAAATCACCTAACAACGCATTTCATAGAACATGTCCACGTTATCAGGTGACACATCACTGTACCGGGATGAGTTTTTCTGCTTTTCCTCTATTTGGTACCCTCCCCCATTCCTTAATCTTGTTCAATATGTTAGTTCTGATTTCACTACCAACTATAAGGAGACACTTCTTGTAAAGCAGTGGTTGTTAACTGAAGCTGTAATTTGTAATCATTTGGGAAGATTTAAAAATTACTGATATGTAGCCATACCCTCACCCATTCTAATGTAGTTGGTCTGGGTAGGACTCAGGTATTGGGGTGCATTTAAAAGCCCCCAGTGTTATTCCAATGTGTAGCCAGGGTTTGGAGCCATAGTCTGGAATGAGGATATAATCCAATGACCATTTATCATCCTAACTTGGCTAGATGCAATTTCTTTCCCTTCCAGAAAATGAGTGACTAAAGAAGACAAGCTTTTCCAGCCGGCAAATAAACTTCAGATATAGAAAAGAGAGAAAATACGAACTACTGGCACATTCCTTTATATAATAGAAAAGGGAGAAGAATATGAACCACTGGCACCTTTCTAGGTGTATATCAAATTACAATGGAAATCAGTTGGAAAATAGGGTTTAATGTTGTGATCTGCTTTGTAAATATCTTAGCAAGTATATTTGTGTTACTGTAAAACAATGGAAATAATTTCAAAGTTAGAAGATATTAAAAACCAATGTTTGGCTTGAAACTAATTTTGTGGCATATTTGTCTACAAATTCATTTTTCCCAAATATTACTTCTGAGGTTAAACAGCCTTCATTAAAATGCCAGGTATGACAAAGACTTATTTGCAAATAGTTACCTCGATTACAGGGCTCTCGGCAATAGCACTGAGGATGACTGTGCTTGCCAAAGCTTCTGCCTGTACTATTGTCTCAGCATCTGTAGAACATGGCCAAGAAGCAACACTGAATGTACATCTGAAAATCCCAGGATCGGATGGTATAAAAAGTACTTTTATCTCTTCTGTGGCATGCGGTCTTATGATGACTTTATTCTTGAAAACTAAACAACGATATGTTGAAAGATCCACCTTTAAAAAAGAGCCACATAGTTTGTTATAAATGGTGTCACATTGAAAATCAAGAAGTAGAATCACCTAGATTAAGATTCCTTTTCCCAGTCACTCAAACTACCAGATTTAGACATTTATTACCTCTTCAAAAATATCCAAATCTTATAACTCATTGTCTCTAAAGTATAATTACTCACAATACTTCGTAAGTTGCATTTTTCTTGCTGCATAAAGACTGTGTCTCCCTAGTCTATTTCAAAGCAAGCACATTTATTTATATCCTCACTCTTCTAAAACAGGACACTGACAATGGGAGCCCTTTCACAGTCCTGTAAATCTCTCTGGCATGTGGTTTCTGCAGCTTCACATGCCATGGGGGGCAGGGAGGTAGGCTGATTGCTAAGGTCCCCCCCACACACCCCCCTCTCCCCCATCGCCCGCAATTACAACTCCACCCACCTCTGCCTCCTTGCTGTAAATGAGGATCTTCTTTCCCACCCCCACTCCCACCCCACAGGCAACACTACTTCATTCACAGACTCCCAGACGTCCCTAAAGAGTCTTCGAATCTCACTTCCACCCTCAACCCTTTCTTCCTCCAATCATGTGCTGTTCGTCTAACCTGAGGATCTGAAGGCAAAAGGAAAAAGCTGGCAAAAGGAAGAGGTGGGGTAGAGGCAATCTGATTTTACCAGGTAAATAAAGGCTACTCAGAGGTAAGAGAGAAGAGTAAACCCATTCACCAACGTAGGTTTGCAAGTAGCAGTTGCAAAACCAGGACATTTCAAAACAGCAGCTGCTGCCCACATTTCTACCCTCCCCACTCACACATGCTCAAATAGTTGTCATAATTGGAAAAGGAGATCTAGAGTCTAGAAGTACAGCAGCTGTACTTGACCATGTGGGAGACCCTTGGTATAAGAGTTAATGTTAAAACTGTATTTCCAGGTATTTCAAAAGATTATGTAAGAAAATGATCAGATAAATTAGTAAGAAAGACTCCTCTTACTAAATGAAGGCACAGACCCCAAGAGTAACTTCTTTCTTTCTTTCTTTCTTTGACAAATGACAGTAACTTATATTTGATCACATTTAACAAAACTGACAAGTAGAGACCAGGAACTCAGAGCTTTCAGTGATTTAAATAACTGTGCTAGAAACAAATGTACATGATTTTATAAATAAATAAAATAGAAATAATAACTGATAGAAAATGCAAAACATTCAGATTTCACTTCTTATACTGTAAGTACTACAACAAAATGGGGATCCCAAAAAAGATGCCACTCCAATGACTATGTGCAAGGTCAAGGGGGTGGGGGACAGACTGGAGAGAGAAGAAATCAAGCACTCGATCATGACGCAATTGTTAAGTCAAATAAGAAAGACACAGAAAGCTTACCTTTTCACCATTAACACTAACACTGAGAACCCCAATGCTGACCTGGAGCCAGCGGTCAGTTGGGTTGAGCACACTGAGGTGGGTCTGTGAAGCGATGCCCACACAGCAAGCATGAGGAAACTTCAGTTCCTCGGGTACTCTCACAGTCCCTGGGGAAGGAAACGGAATTGTCACACGCCAGTCATAGCAAACATCTGATCAAAAACCACATTTGGTTAAATGGCAATTATTATATAAGGCTATCTGTTTATACCCAAGAGCTACAGTATAAACTGCCCCAAGTGTAGGAGTCTTTGACAGTGTATAAGCCTCAGCAGAGGCCTGACAACAATTTCTCCTGATTCCATCCAGCCCAGGAAAAAAATTAAAATTGATCAAACTCACAATTACAGCTAATCAATTCTTTGATGTTATTACCAGTTAGTAATCTCTTCCTTTTTTCTCTCACAAATCATAACCTGAAAGAAAACCTGAAAAGAAACTACAGCGGCTCTAACTTTCCAGATATGCACACCTATTCAGATTTTTAATACCACACCAATCTGTTCACCACCCTCATGCAGTTACCTTGGAGGGCAGAGAAGATAGCACCCAAGGCTGTGTGTACCGTGCCAGGAAAAGGACAGCACCTGGCTCTGCTGAGCAGAGGGGCTTTCAGCAAGAGAGAAGCAGCCCCCACAGATGAGGGCACAAGAGCGTATCTTGCATTATCACAACAGTCATGCCCAAGACTTACAAGGTAGAAGGTGACTCATTCTGGGACTTGACTCTAAACTGGACATTTCCTAGATGAAAGAATAACAAAAATCCAACTACAGAGCAAAAAAAGAGATAAGAAAGACAAAGGCATAGGGAACCTTTCACCTGCTGAAGTTTTAGTGTTTTTCTAAGCCTACTTTAGGGACCCTTGCACAGAAATATATTATGGTGTTCTCAATTGAGGGCAAAGAACAAAACTTACAAGAAATTAAGGCCAACTAGTATCTCTTTGAAACAAATTAGTTTTATGGTGTCATTTGAGAAAATTCAACTTTTAAATAACAGCAAGCAGTAACAGTAACAGAGAAAATGCATCTTACCATATCCTGATGTCATTCCTGAATCCCATGATTCAATTCCACAATTTGCACCAACAGATTGCAGAGGAAAAGCTTTCACTGTATTTAGCAGGTTCTGATTTAAGACATTAGAATACGGGTTACAAAGGGAAGAGGTACCCATCAATCCAGAGCCGATATTTGGTCCTAGACAAATTCCCACAGCCACAGAGCTTTGCACATGCTCTCCCGTGACAGCCGGATAAGGACAGCCTCCTGAAAGCCCACGGATGTCAGCGCTGCCAGCATGGCACTGAGGCAAGGCAACACTTCCAGCTAAGGGGACTGCTCCCACATACTGCTGGGCAAAGGGAGCTGTGCTGAGAGAGCGTCGAGTCAAGAGTGTAGGCACCACAGCAGGCGTAGGCACTGCAGCAGGCAAGTGCCGAATCTCGGTAGCAGAGCCAAGAACCGCACCGCTGGGAGCAGGGGGACAGTGGTGTCCAGAGGTGGTCTGATGAGAAACTTGGCCACTGAACTCACTGCTGGCAGCTGATATGTCTTTAGAAGTTATTCTTTGATCTCCATCCACAGACTGCTGGTGTGAGGCAGGGAGATGTGGTGTGGCTGACACAGCCTGATGGCTCAGCCCTGACTTGCTCAAGAGAGCCAGCCTGATTGGGTCCAATTCCTCAGGGTTTGATGCCAAATCTACCTTGTTAGTTTCCAACAGATCTCCACCTTTGGAGGGAGGATCTTTACATGATCTAAAGGTAGGTTTTACGTCTTCAGGTTTGCTACACAGAGAAGTAGTTTCAGTTACTTTTTTCATATCAGAGAAACAGTTGCTCTGGATAACAGATGATAATATTCCTTTTCCCCTATTCTGAAATGGAACTTTTTCTCTCAACTTTTCCACAGCCTGTTCTTCTGATGGAGCTGGACTGGCTTGAATAATTGTGGTGCTCAATTCACTGGTGACATCACTCTGAGTATGACAAAAAACTTTTAAAAATAATTCATAGATAAACTGAACAAATTCAAGCCATGTTGGCATAAACTCAAGTAATATAATAAAGAGCTCCACATGAATGATCCCTCTAAAAAAAGGTTTAGTTTACACAAACAATAGTAGTTTTGCAGCTGTGAAATGCAGGGTTACATTAGAAAATTTGTATTCATTGTTTTATAAAAAGAATTACAATATGAACAAAATAAACAGGAGGTATACACCAATTACATCTGAAAAACACACAGATAAAAGACCAGAGTCAAGTAATTTTTTGCAAATTTAAGGGATTTATTTTTGTAAACTTTATAATAAAAATCTAAATAACTTAGTACCAAAGAAGTGGGGGCAGGGAGCAAGCTTTCAAATGCTAATGACATGAGGTTAAGAGTCAACAGGAAGCCAGCTCACAGGCCCTCCCACCCCCACTGTTTGTCTACACTGCACATGCTTGAAGATTTGAAGGTGCTAATTTTTATGTGCACTAAGCCTTCTCCCATTTCTAAACTTGTGTGGTTCTAGTTTCTGAAGTATGAAGTAACAGTTCTAGGAAATGTTCACATACTCCTTTCTTTATACATAATGCAGAACCTGAAGGGTGACATCTACAGCTCTGCAGGGTGGTCCAGCTGGAATTTACACACAAGTAAAGACATACTTAACCCTCACTGATTGATTTTGGTAGTTGGTTTGAAAATTTCTCCTGAACCAAAGCTTTAGAAACAAAAACACTGATAAAGACCAGATTTGCCAGTTATTAATAACAACAAATAATACGTATTCAGGGGTGAATTACTAGGGGACATGCACTGCTCTCACATACTATTCCTCCTTATAGATGAAGAAACAGGTTTAGGGAGGTTTAGTATTAATCTGTCTGAGGAAGTAGCAGAGAAGTTGTCTGACTCTAGAACTCAGCTCTTAACCACTATGCTAAGAATATACAGACTCAATATCTAACAACACCAAAAAGACAGCTTTCAGTGAAATGGGTAATGTTTTGTATAGCACTACCTCATTTATTTAGTACCTCTAGTGTACATATTTAGTAGCTTGCTGGAGGATGGCTCTACAGCACACCCACAACGGTTATATTTAGCTCATTAAAAACTGAACACTGCCGCATTCACAAAAGACACACACAGACAACAAAATACTAGCTTGTCCTGCATAAATCTCCCTGATCTCCTTCTCTCCTATCCCCACAGCTCCTACCTCAGCCCAACTCACTCTGTCTGTGGCCTCAATGACTGCAGTGGCCTCATGTCAAGTGCCCCTGATCCTGATCATGCCCCCAATCCCTCCTCCACACGGCTCAATTGAGTGAGCTTTTAAAACATCAAAGCAGATCATGTCAGTGACCTGCTTAAAAGCCTTCAAACTCTCAGATTTTGCCTCCAGCACTCTTCATGGTTTGGTCCCTCCGTCTTTACTAGCCTCATCTCCTTTTCCCATGGATGTGATGTGCTGCAGCCGCCTGACCCTTCCTGGAGCACCTCACCTGCAGTGCATTCCTCACAACCCACACCTCCCCCATTTGACACCCTGCTTCCTCCTGGCCTAACTCCAAGTAGTCCTGCAAAACTCAGCCTCAATACATTCTCCCACCCATAAACTTCTGCTGAACCAGCCCTGCAGTCAGACTTTTAGTCACTCCTGCATCCCCACAGCATGTGTGCATCACAGTGAATGTCACTAGTGTGTCTCCCAGCAGACTGAGAACTTTGTGAGGGCAGGAACTAAAATGCCTCTAGTGTCGGCCCAGCACGAGTAGCTGTTTAATATGTGTACACACACACACCCACATTCATTTTAAAGGTAAAATAGCAACATAGAAGTTATACAGGCTTGAAATTTAGTCTGAACCAAACATCCGTAACACTTCAGAGTCGGAAGTCTTACTAAAACACTCCCAGTGCTACCCACCTTGCAGTCCTCCAGGGCACAGTCTGTGGCTGTGGTGGGATAGGTGCTGTCCTGTTCAGACACGTATGTCAGCCTGCTCACACTAGCATGGGAGCATGCCACGTGAGGCGACCCACTCTCATAGGGAGGCTTCTGAGGAGCTGTTGAACCAAAGGACTCTAAAGCACACCTGAGAGAGAAGAACACCTCACAGTTGGAATTGTTCACTCCTTACCATTATTTATATTAGCAAAAAACCATTCCTACTTTCCTATAGTCTTGTGAACAACTCAACCATGGATTCATTGTTTATACTTAATTATCTAACACTGTAAATTATATTCCTCTTGAATGAAGAAACTGGCAAGCTACTGTGAAAGAAAGATGTCACGACATCTTCACTAAGAAATACCATAGACAGACACATAGCAATGTTAGCTATGCATTCTGTAAAAATTTATTGAGTACCTGATAGAGAGCAATGAACAAAAGCATTAAAAAATTCTTGCCCTCAAAAAGCAAAGATGAAAAAAAGAATCATGTGGACAAGTGCAAAGAAACAGGAACAGTCATATACCACTGGCAAGAAAATACAATGGCACGACTTCCAGCTGAGCACCCAAGCGGTACATAGCTATCAAAGCCCTTGGCTCAGATATCCTACATCTAGGAATTTATCCTGAGGGAAGAAATTAATGATAAACATAAATACTTCACAAAAAGGATATGTCATCACATTGCTATCAATAATAAAGTAGGAAATCTTACATGTCACATAGGAGGAACTAGATTATGGAAATTATGGCAGAGAAACACAATAAAACACTATGCAGCCATTAAGAGTCATGCTGTTGAATACTGTCCTTTGGCTCAGAAAGATGTTCCTGATATATTAAGTCAAAAAAAAAAAAGTCAGACAGCAGTAGACAGTGAGATGCCACAACTGTTTACCCAGACGCAGACTAGTGTCCTTTCTCCTTTGCCTGCTTGTCAGGACCACCCAAGGGCTGCAGGCCCAGGTGCAAGGAGGGGAAACGGACAGCACCTGCAAAAGGGAAGTGCACAGCTCGAGAGCGTACAGGGGAGAGGAAATGGTGTCATTTGTCTTTGGAAACAGCTTCCACACCTACTGAACACTCTGTCAGTTAGCTTGAATTCAGCCCTTAACTCGACTGGATTTTACACCTTTTTTTTTTTTTTTTGGTACAAAGTTCAGAATACTCAGCTAGGCAACAGACACACACACAGAAAATTCAAATTTGAATTCCGGACCTTTGAAAAGCCCCAAATCAAGACAGTATTGTCAAAATACTAGTAAGTCTCTAACCAGTGGCGACAAAGTATCATCGACCAAATTGCTTCTAGTCTATTTTAGCTACTACCTGACACGCACCTATGTGGGTTCCTGTGTGCACATCCCCCTCTGCCCCCAGATACCATGACACAGCATGAAAAAGTTCTGCATCCCTACTGGGTGATGTGTTATATTAGTTTGGCTCCCTTGGTTGACAGGAACAAATGTGTTTAGGTTAAATTATCAAGTACTGAGAAATGAACTGCAAGAACACAGTTAGAAATAAAAGGAGAGAAATTTCAGTCGAGAGGTCAGACTTCAAAGGAATCCCCAAACTGCCAAGGTGCTGGTCAAAGAGACACAAAGGCAGTTCTGGAATTAGCAGCTCTCATCAGCTCTGCAGACCAGGTGGAAACCAGAAGACCAGCTAGCGGGAATACGACAAGCAGCAGCACTTACCAGATAGGGTGCACGCCCCAGAAAACCTTACCACTGAGCAGATAAAAATTCTGACCAACATTTTACCATGAATACAAAAAAACTTAATGAAGCAATCGCCTCTATGAACAATAATCACAAAACAGAAATATAAATTATCAAGAAAGAGATGGATGAAGAAACGGGACATGAAGAGAAATCAGGAGGAAATGGAATATGAGCTGACAGGAACCAGAAAAAAATTTCCAACCCATTTCACCACAGTAAGAAAAAAGTATAAGGATTTCAAAAAAGATAAATAAGTGCAAAATTAAAGTCCACGCTGACAGCAATGAAGAGCATAGTCAACACTACAGAAAAATCAGTGGTGCAGAGGACGAACACCAGAACCACCACCCCCTACTACAGAGGGAAGTAGACAGAAATGAAAATGAGGAAAATAGAAATGGAAAGGGGCGGCCTCGCTGAAATAACAGGAAAATATCTACTCCCCGAAATTTTCTAGTAACAGCTAAAGATGAATCCTATGAGCTCTCTTCCCCGAGCTGGCAGGCACCCTGCTGGGACTCTGTTTTCACAAAACACGGGGAAAGAGCCCAACAGACAGAAAGGAAATGTAAACCATTCTCTTTACACGACCAGCTCACAGCCCTTAAATCTGTTTCTATAGCAGCAAGGTGTTCCTGAGAAGCCCCTGGATGGAGGGCAGGGGAGCAAACTCCAGGCTGTAGTTTCCTGCCCAAAACCATATGTCAGGAGCAAAATAACATCCCCTGGATAAGCCTGACTACATGTCAGAGATAACCAAGTCTCCAGGAGCAGAGAAAACTAGAAAGACGGACAACCTGAAGTCTTGCAGCTGCCTCCTGCTAATTATTCCACAGCCGCCTCTGTTTCAACTAACAACAATCACTATTTTTTTCTTTCTCTTTGTCCCCACAAAATCAGTAGGCCACTTGACCTCAGTGCTGGCACCCCCTTCTCTCTCTTTGGGACGCCAGCCATCTCCCTGCTCTCCCTCTTTCCTCTCTCTCTCTCTCTCATTCTCTCTGTCCTTCTAAAGGATAAAATAAACTGTTTTTACTTATGTATCTTAATCTCTGTGTGAGAAAGCTTTCTCCACCTGCGCCATAAGCACCTACTAGGCTTCCCACCCTAACAGAAATATTCATGGACGGCCAGAAAAGGGAGTATCAACCAATGGCCAACCAGTGTACTCAAGAGAAGGCAATAGTGAATGGAACACAAACAATAATCAGTGGTAACAGAAAATAAAACTTCCTCAGCAGAACAAAGAACTGTGCATGCAGAGTTTACCATATTCCAGGAAAAATCAACTGAAGGACTGACACATTCATTTAAAGTTGATGAGGGAAAACAGTAGTAGGAGCATAAAATGGAGCCAGAAATTTAGACTTGGACAAAAATGCGTACCATGCAACAGGAGAATGGATAAACAGAACATGGCAAATCTGTGCACCAGAGAACTACTTAGCAACAAACGTTATGAGCTACTGATACATGCAACAAGAGGGACGAATCTCAAAAACATGTTGAGTAAAAAAAGCCAGGCACAAGAAAAGAACATACTGTATGATTCCATTTATATGAAATCCAAGAACAGATAAAACTAAACTATGGTGACATAAATCAGAAAGTGGGTGCCAGGATGGGGGAAGGAGAGGAGAACTGACTGGAAAAAGGCAAGGGGGTGCCGGGCGTGGTGGTGCACACCTGTAACCCTAGCACTCTGGGAGGCCGAGGCGGGAGGGTTGCTTGAGCCCAGGAGTTTGAAGCTGCAGTGAGCAATGATGCTGCCACTGCACTCTACCCAGAGCAACAGAGCGAGACTCTGTCTCCAAAAAAAAAGAAAAAAAAGCAGGGGTTACTCAATGGAGTGATGAAAGTGTTCTATATATTTTAGGAGGTGGTACTTACATAGGTGTATGTAAGTATTAAAAACTCATTGAATGAAACCCCTGAGGTCTATTATATGTTAAGATCTATTGTATGCTAATTATACATCAATAAAAATATAACACAAAAATGCATAATGGGAAATCAGAAAATTGGGTTAGAGGTGGGCCACAATTTTACAAGCTTGCCAGTAAGCTAAACCCTACCCTTGAAGATTTCACGGGTTACTCCCCATGCCAGACACAGATCAACAGACCTCAACTGGTATTTGCTGTGGTGAGTATGGCAGAAAAAATGTATGCTAAGCAACTCAGCAAGACAAGATCAACTCATATTGTATTCCCCAGCAATTTCAGTTCAAAGCATACCTACCCTCTTATAAATTGACCTTTTTTTACTAAGTCCCTTGGTTTTTATGCCCAGAGAGGTGAAGGTGCAGGTGCTTGACTAGATTACCCATATAGAGTGAACTTCCCAATTCCATGGTCACTTTAGAAAGCTAAATAAGATGCTCTCATTCAAAATATCTGGTTATATGCCAACCTGATGAGAAAGTTCAGTATTCCTATAAGGTACATTTATCTACACCTAATATATAAGTGTATTTTCTAAAGAGCAAAAAAACAGGTGCGTCCAGGAGTGACACTATCCAGACCAGTATGTTACAGTAAAGGGCAGTTTGAAAGAGAAAATCATAATGTAAATCATTATAGAGTACAATTTTTATTAAATGCCTTTGTATACCTTTTTAAAATGTCAAAACCAAAGAAAACAAGATAAAATTGGAAAGTACACAAAGGGAAAAGAGACATACAGAAAACACTGTCAGAAACCAAGAGATCAGAAATGTGAAATATAAACAAAATAAAAAAGAAATGAAGGAAGAGACAGACCATGGAACAATTCAGTATCTCTGATTGCGGGGGCAGATACATAAATCCACACCTGTGATAAAATGACACCAAACTCTATCCACATAAGGTACCCACGTCAAGTTTCTGGTTGTGATAGTGCACTATAATTATGAAGATGCAACCACTGGGGGGAACTGGGTGAAGGGTTCACTGGGTGAACCTCTCTAAATACTACCTTTGTACCTTCCTGTGAATCTATAATTATTTCAAAATAAGAAGTTTTTTAAAAAATTAGAAAATGAATGCAGAAGTCAAACAAAATAGAACCCAAATATGCAATACTACAGTTCTTGGGGGTGGGTGAAAAAGGAACAGGACCAATTTTCAGAAATGATTCAAAAAATTCCTTTTTTAAATAAAAGAATGCCTGAATCCACATATGGAAAGGGTACACCGTGTGACAGGGCAAAGTAACAATGAAGAGTTAACACAGAGATATAGCCCACTAAAATTACTAGACTTGAAAAATAAAGAATCGGGCAAAACCTTGCAAAAATATCAAGTCAATTCAAAAGCAAAAAGAATCAGGCTTGTGTCAGATTTCGCTCTAACATTCCACAAAGACAGCAAAGCAATCCAAGAAAGCGTAAGCTGAATATTTTAAACACACTATGACATGCCATAGCCAGATGACCTTCAGATTTGGTTGGGCTGGATGAACATCTAATGTCCTTTAAAATAATAAATTATTACATAAGAAATGGCTGTGTATATGAAAAAGGGTTTCAAAATGAGGCATCTACAGGGAGTCACTGAAAAAACTAAGCTCTCCATTGCTATTTAGCTCTGGCTGACCCACACCACACTTCAGATGAATGTGAAAAACTTCAATGGCAGCTTGGAAAATAGGTAATAGATATCTTTGAAATCCAACATTGTAAAACAAATCAAAATTATATTTAACATTTCTGATAATTTCATTCTTAGGCAAATTTTTCCATTTATTAAAATCTTTCAACAGAGAAACATACCAAAGATCTCTTATAAAGCCATAAAAGAAAACATTCAAAAAATATAAATTTTATAAGTTATTCAACTCAGTATCATTAAAATGGCAAAACATAGTAAGATACAAAGTAACCAACAGATCAAATAAACCAAGACAGATCATTACATAGTCTGTAATATTACTCATTTTCTTTCAAATACAGAGAATGACTGTCATAATAAGTGAAAAAACCAGAGTACAAAAATTTGCACAGAAAAATGGCAGGAAAGAAATTCACAAAATACTTACAATAATTACCTTTGAGAGATGAACCTATAGTAATTTTTCTTCTTTATACATTTTTTCCAATTTTCCTAATACTGAGTACATATTTTTATTATTTAAAAAAAAAAAAAAAAAGGTGAGCACTTACCCTGATAAAGTTGTTCCAGAAACTTCACTAGGAGAAGAATGACTCAGTGGTGAAGTGGAAGGTCTGAAACTCTCCTGGTCACCCTCTGAGCGACGTCCACCATACTCAGGAGAGGTATTCTTCAAATCTATCAAAGAGGTGTATTTTCCAATGAGAAAAGAAAAAAAAAAACTGTGTAATTTTGTGAATGCGATCAATTACTTAGACACTTACCAACATTTTTAGGTGAAACTATGCAATGGTTTTCAAAAGTCACATGCTTTTCACTGTTGCTTGTTTCAGTAACATACTCATTTTGCCTCTGATTTTCTCTGCTATCTTGTATTTCTTCACACTCTTCTAACAGCCAAAGGGATGTTATTCTGGGGTTCCTTACTGATGAGTAACTATTAGATGGTGGAAGGGAAATCAAGGTAGCTTGTTCACTGCTACCAGTGTCTGGTAATTTGTTGTCAGTGGAATACGTCTTCACATCAACTGTGCTCTCATTCTCTCTCATATTTGCAACAGCTGAATTTGAAGAGGTCATTGTTCTTAATGATTCCTGGTTCTCACCCTCTCCATTTTCACCATAGAAAACAGCTGCTGTGTTTTCTTTTGGTTCCCTTACACTTATATTCGTAGCACTTAAGTCCACTGTATGGATATCTTGAGTGGTTTGTTCTTTTGGCAAAGATAAATCCCAAATATCAGACACACCAGCTCTTGAAAAGTTTTCCAATCCACCTGCATATCTACTAACTTCTGTTTTTTTAAGGTATTTCTCCATATCAAATGCATTGGATCCATTACTTTTTTCTAAATCATTAGGTAAGAAATGAGACACAACAGAACAGTCCTTTTGTTTATCATCTTCCTGAGAAGTCTTGTCTCTAGTTTTATTTGAAAGAGCCTTGATCATGGCAGCAAGTTGGGAAGGATCAGTACTAACCGATGCATCTGCAATGGCTGAAGCAATAGTGCTTATTCTAAGTACACAGTCATGACTATCAGGTAGCTTGTCTTTGTAACTTTGGGGTTCACTGCTCACAAAGAAAGTGTCCTAGAAATGAGAAAATTAACATCAGATCAATTCACTCCAGTTTCATGGACACGTAAAAACAGTAGTCCGCCCTCATGCTTGGGGCATGTGTTCCAAGACCCCCAGTGGATGCCTGAAACCTTGGATAGTTCTGAACCTGACTGCTATCAATCAGAATACATTTCTGTTCATGTCTTCCACCCACAAATTTAATGCCCTTTCCATCTTAACTAAGCACTTATCACTCACTGTAGCCATAACTTCTGCATTTTGAGGTGCGACAGCAAAGCTAGCATGAATTTCTTTCTCTTTCTTCAAAATTTCACAAACAGAAGATTCATTCTTACCACAGTCCCTAGCAACCTCAGCGCACAATTTTTTCCTTTCCTTATTAAGTTGAGAGCTTTCACCTTTGCACTTAAAAGAAGTACTTTGTGGCTTCTCTTTGGCATATCCGAATTTCCAGCATCACTACTCTTGCAAGTTGGGGCCATTATGAAGTAAAATAAGAGTGACTTGAACACAAGTCAATCTGCGACAGTCAATCTGAACATGGCTACTGAGTAACTAACAGCCAGGAAGCACGTACAGGGTAGAGAAGCTAAACAAAGGGAGGGTTCACACCCCACCGGGGACTAAGCAAGCCTGTAAAAAGACTCATCACACTGCGCTCCTCAAAACGGCACACAATTTAAAACATATAAAGTATTTATTTCTAGAATTTCCCATTTAATAATTTGGACCACAGTTGACCATGGATAACAAACTACGGAAAGCAAAACTACAGATGGCGGGGGGAAGGGGGTGTCCTGTATTAATTTAACCTATATTTATAATCACCATGTAAGATTCAACAGCAACAAAAAACTAATGGTATACCAGTTGAATATCCTAATGAAAAAGACAGCTACTATAAACTTTAATTATACAGTATCAGGTTATTTACAAAATCTGATTGTCATTTGTTATTTTAAAAATCTTCAGGAATTAAAGAGATGCTAAAACTAAATCAGAGAATTACTTAAAACTAAAAAACTAAAGATACTGAGATTGATAGGCCACTGAGCCATTGTGATTCTAAGTATAATTATTGGTAATTTCCTTCAATTGTCAGAATTATTTACAAGCAAGACATAAATAGGAACCCTGGAACTGAAATGGGTCCAATAGCTAAGAAATACAAAACTATTTAACAAAAAATGCATGTTAAGACTTCTGCCTCCAGTGATAGCTAACTAGATAATATAAACCAACCTCTTGCTGAGAGCAGTTAGAACTGGACAGCATATTCAAAACATCTCTGATAGCAGTGGCCAGCTAAAAAAGCAGGCAAACATATGGGGCAAAAAATCTAAGAGAAGAAAGTATTCCAGAGAGGTAAGCCCAATAGTGGTGATGCTCTTTCCCTAGGGGGATCTGCTGCTTCAAAAACAGGTTAAGCAAAGCTGTCCTTACTGTAGGAATAAGGGTATAAAAATTGAGTTCAAAGTCTGCCAATGACTAGGGTTAGGGGATTAGGAGGGTGGGTTGTGCGTGCGTGTGTGTGTGTGTGTGTGTGTGTGTGTGTGTGTGTGTGAGTGAGAGAGAGACAGAGACAGAGACACTGAGACCCCAAGACCATGGTAAAACATCCATGCCTTAGGATGAGACCACAAAGGAATACACCCTCTGAGTAAAGGTGAACCAACATTAGACTGGCCTTCATAAGGACCAAAGCTCAGTTCCAACCAGCTCAATCACAATTACAGTGATCTGTGCAATTGCTTGTGTTCCTCGCTCAGTCAGAAGCAAACACAAATGCGGTCTGGAAGATATTATCTGCCCTGGCCTCAAATTATTTCAACAATTTTTCTTGTAAACAGCAGGATAAAAGATACCTAAGAATAGCACAGTACAATGGATAAAAACCAAACAAAGAGAAAACAGCAGTAAGTCTGACAGCCAACTTTTAAAATGAAATTAAGTGAAATAATACATTTAACACATTAACTGCCATGTGAGTTGTATTTAACTCATGCTAGTTTTTAGCCCAGGGCCTTGTGAAGCACATGTAACTCACACATCTCTTTACCTTGGGACCTCCGTGAACTATTTTTCAAGTTGCATATAAGTTACACACAGAAAACAATAAAAAATAACGAATTTTTCATTAAATTAGAAAGGATCATTTTGTTTTCAAAGTTTTTATTCTATTTTCATAATAAAACACCGTGGCCCCAAGGAAAACATTTTTTTTTCCTACTGTGACAGTCAATGTGTTAAAGTGCTTAAAGTTGCTGCTAACCTAGAATTCTATACCACACAAAAATACACCTCAAGAATGACAGAGAAATAAAGACATTTTTAGAGAGACAATAGAAAATTTATTATCAGTAGACCCTTACTAACAAAAAATAGTAAGGCTATTTTTCAAGCAGAAGAAAATTAATCTCAGATGGAAGGTCGAACATGTATATTGGTTGTATGTAATCATCATTATCATAACAATGTCTTAAGTGACTTAAACACAGCAATAATCAAAATATAAAACAACAGAAGCTTTTAAGCCTAGAGTATAGTAAACTGGGCATTTTATGATCCTCGTAATGTCAAATAAGAGGTTTAAAAAAAAACAAAATAATTTTTATTAAAAATTAGTAAGCCAAGGAGACAGGTTATAATTTCTTGGGTAATCACTATAATAACATGAAAATAAATACATATATAATTACCAAATTAACAGAGGGAGAAATTGAAATAATGTAAAATATTTAAACAATCCCAAAGAATGCCAAATGAACAAAATCTAGATGAAACAAACAAAAAGCAAATAAAGAGAGCAGAATTATCACGTATTAGTAATTTCATTAAATATAATTGGAAAGATTGTGAGATGGGTTGAAAAATAAAATCCAACTCTATGTCCTTATGAGAGAAACATCTAAAATATATAGAAAGATTAAAAGTGAAATAATGGGAAATGATATAACATGCTAATATTAACCAAAGAAAGCTGGTGTTACCTCTGTTATCATCAGGCTACACTTAGACAAAAAAAGCATTACTAGAGACAGGGGCAGACATCCACAATGACCTGACTTGCCAGAGAGAACAATTTTAATTTGTATGCACCTAAAAGTTAGCCTCGAAATGTTTAAAGCAAACACTGATAGACTCATAATGAATAACAGATAATTCCACAATCACAGTGGGAGATTTATAAACCCACATAACCACAAGAATAGCACAATAATTTTAAGAATGCAGGCAGCTTGAGCATCCTGATTTAAATAAATCTTACCCAAATGAAACATATAGAGGAGTATAGCAACAGTACCATTACAGGCATTTCCTTAAAATGCACAGAGAACATTTTCAAAAATTGAGCAAATGCTGAGCCATATATCTGGTCTCAACAAATTTCAAAGGACTAAAACCAAAAATTCTCTACAATTGGCCTGTAATCAGTATTTTAAAAATTAAACAATCTCCTAAATGTTTAGGAACTAACCAATATGCTTTTTTAAAAACCCATGGGCCAAAGGAATTACAAAATTTATTGAACTGAATGATAATACAAATATGACATATAAAACAGAGTATGAAAGAAAAAGTGCATGGGATGCAACAAAAAACTCTGCTTTCAGGGAAATTTATACCACTAGATGCTTATATTAGAAAAGCAGAAAGGTTGGCCAGGTATGGTGGCTCATACCTGTAATCCTAGCACTCTGGGAGGCTGAGGCAGGAGGATCGCTTGAGCTCAGGAGTTTGAGACCAGCCTGAGCAATACAGTGAGACCCCATCTCTACAAAAAACAGAAAAATTAGCGATGTGTGGCGGCGCACACCTATAGTCCCAGCTACTTGGGCAGCTGAGGCGGGAGGATTGTTCAAGCCCAGGTGTTTGAGGCTCCAGTGAGCTGTGATGATGATGCCACTGCACTCAAGCCAGGGCGACACAGCAAGACCCTGTCCCAAAAAAGAAAAGAAAAGAGAAAAGAAAAGCAGGAAGGCAGAAAAATCAATAAGCTAAGCACTCATCTCAGGAAGTTAGAAAAACAACAAATTAAATCCACAGAAACTAGAAGGAAAGAAATGAAGACCAGAAAATACAAAACAGAAAAACAGAGAATAAAATTGATAAATTAACAATATCTGAGAAATATCTGGTGATACTGACCAAGAAAAAGAGGTGCAAAATAGCCAATTTTAGAAGTAACAAAGGAGACATAGCTTAAGAAGCTAAGAAACTACTCACAAGAGGACACAATGATCAGCATTATGGTGGTAAGTTTTCAAGTTTAGACAAAGATTATTCCTAGAAAATTACAACTTACTGAAATTGACATAAAAAATTTTAAACATCAGAATAGTCCTATAACCTTTAAAGAAATTGAGTCTCCAATTAAAAAGCATCAGATACCAGACCCAGATGATGTCACCAACGTATTCTATCAAAATCTAAAGAAAAATAGGGACCAGATGTAGTGGCTCCCACCTGTGATCCCAGCACCTTAGGTGGCCAAGGCAGGAGGATTGCTTGAGGCCAGGGGTTCGGGGCTACAGTGAACTATGATCCTGTCACTGTGCTCTAGCCTGGGCAACAAAGCAAGACTCTGCCTCAAAAAAAAAAAAAAATAGTACCACTCTTACAAAAACTCTTCCAGAAAACAGAAAAAGTGACACCAGCAAAATCTTGATACCAAAACCAGACAAGGACATTGTAAGAGAGAAAATTCATCTCAGTCTCACAAAGATGCAAAATTCTAAACAAACTATGAGCAAACCAAATCCAAAGATATATAAAGAAAATACATTATGACCCAAATGAGGTTTATTCCAAGTACAAAAGAATGGTTTAATATTAAAAAAAAAAAATTTAATGTAATTCGCCATAACACCAAAACAGAGAGAAAGCTCATATCCTTCTTAATAGATCCAGAAAAGCGCTTGACAAGATTGAATCCTCTTACAACTTGCAAACCAAACCAAAACAAAAAACAAGCAAACAATGATTAGAAGGGAACTTTGTTAATCCAATGACAAACAAAAACTTACAGCATGTATCAAATTTAAAGATAAAATACTGAAAAAAAGGCTTTAGCAGAGTCAGGGAAACCCAACATCATCACTTCAACACTGTTCTGAGGTCCAGTCAAGGAAGGCAAGACAAGGAAATAAAGGTATAAAAATGAGAAATGTCTAAGCTCTTTATATCTCAAAAAAAAAAAAAAAATGAGAAATGAAGAAATAAAACTGCTGCTATTCTCAGATGATACTGTGTGAGTAGGAAATCCAGAGTCTACAGATCATTATTAGAGTTAATAAGTAAATTTGCTGGATATAGGGTAACTATATTAAAAAAACAAAATAAAACTATGTTTGTTTAGCCAAAACAAACAGCAAATGAAGTTAAGAAAGATAATATTAAAATAATGTTTCAATAATTTAGGAAGAACTCTAACAAGATGATGTGAAAAAACTGCACAAAAAATCATAAAATACAAAGAGAAATTAAAACAAATAAATGAAGGGATATATAATTTTTATGTATTAGAAGATTCAACACTATAAAGATGTCAATCTTACTGTTCTATAGATTAAATGCAATCCCAATAAGAGTCCAACAGGGTTGGTGGTTGGTTAGTTGGCTGCTGGTATGTGGAAGCTGAAAATCTGATTTTAAAGTATGTATGATAATGTAAAGGGCCAAGAATAGCCAAGATACTTTTTTAAAGAAAAATATAATGGGAGGACTTACTCTACTAGATATCAAGACTTACTATAAAGCTACAATTTTCAACAGTGTCATACTGGCACAAGATAGATAAACAGACCAAAGAAACACAATAGAGAATCTAGAGAAAGACCCAGAATGTTATGGATATTTGATTTATGACAGTTGGCACATTAGAAAAATGGAGAAGTATAGATACCATTAAAAGGATGAAAAGGCAAGTCACAGACTGGACAAAAATACATGAAACACTCATAACTGGCAAAAGGCTCCAATCCAGAATATGTAAAGGATGCCTATAAATCAGTAAGAAAAGCAATCCATTAGAAAAATCAGCAAGAGACTTGAACATGCATATCATAAAAGAAGCTATCCAAATGACCAATAAACATGAAGAAGTACTCAACTTCATTACTAATCAGGGAAATGCAAATTAAAACAAGGAGGCATCACTGCATACCCACCAGAATGATTAATAATACCAAATGCTGGTGAGGACGTGCAGTAACAGGAATTATCATGCACTACTAGAAATCTACATTGGTATAACCACTCTGGAAAACTATGCTAAAACTACTGAAGTGAAGGTATGCAAACTCCAGCAATTCCACTCTGAAGTACACACCTCACACGAATGGGTACACAATGCCAACAAGACACAGGTGCTAGGTTGTTCACAGAACATTATTTTATAATTGCCCAACACTGGAAATATCCCAAATGTTCATCACCAGTTGAATGGATATATAAGCTACAGAATATTCATATAACAGAATACTATACAGTAATGAAAATAAGCTTCTATTATACTCATCTAACAAACACAAGGTAAAGTGAAAAAAGTCAAAGAAAAGGAATACATGCTACATGGTTTCTTTTATATAAAGTTCAAAAACAGGTGAAATTAATGCAGTGTTAGAAGTCAGGACACTAATAGAATAGTGTTTGGAGGGGGGCAAAAAAAATTGTTTCTGAGCTATTGGCAATGTTCTCTTTCTTGACCTGGGTTTACACGGGTGTACAAGTTGTGATAATTCATTCACTGACATTTTTTATAAACTATTTTGTATGTATATTTTACATTGATTAAAAAGATTTTATTAACTTAAAGGACATTTGTAATAAATTTGAAGCCAGAAAAAGAAAATAGTTAAACTGCATATATTTTTCACAGGTGATCTTGTCTTGATCTTATACAAGAACTATAACAAGATAATCTTAGATTTCTTTCATAAAAGGCTTACCTCTGTTTTGCCTTTATTGGCAGTTAAGGTCACATCATTTTCATCCACTTGTGAAATACTCTCCACTGCTTCAACCTGAAGTGTAACTGATCCTTCACTTGGTTGTGCCTGGGATTGTCCATTTAAATCTCCTGCAGGAAATATACAATATTCAACTTATAAGTATACATTATCTCACAGATATAATCTGTGGGATAATGACCAGTAAAAATGAATAACTGCCAAGGAAGAAATCTTTTTACCCCAAATAGTCATCCTCACTCTAACTGTTTAAATGTATAGTCACTTGGACAAAGGACAGCAGCGTAGCTAATCTGGCTCAATTCTACACAGCCCAAACTTTGAAGAAAGATTGTGAATTTTAATCTCTCCCTTGCAAATACACATATAAACTCATTTAATATTTTTCAGCTTTAAACACTTTACAAATATACAATAAGCTGAATTCAAAAGTCAGTAGTCCTTTACAGTAATAGAATATTAGATAACTATAATATATAAACAGAGACCCTTTATCCCAACTCCACTATTGGAATATAGGCTCTTTAAGGAATGGAGCATATCTTTTACAACTTTATGACATGTAGCACAAGACACTGTACCGCAAAAAGCAGCTGCTCGATAATTTTAAGTTGATCAAGAAAGTTTGATTGAAAATATTTATCATAAATATGTATCATATTTAGACTATCATAGCCTAAATCTCAAAACAATCACACAACACCGAAGTTACAGGCTTAAAAAAAAATAAAGATTCCTTAAAACCTCTCTATATGACCCATTACCTGAAAACAGAACATGGTTAAGATGACCCATTTCTCTTTCCAAATTATTTCTTGATACATCAGATTTTCTTATTAAAGCAACAGGTTCTCTCTTCTCCGGTGATCTAATAAAATAACCAAATGATGGCTACAAAATAATTAAACATGAATTAGTTCCTTAATTTTCAACTGCTTTGAGTATTCTAGACTATTTTATCTTATACTGGTAGCACAGCTAAAAAATGACTTCATCAAAACTGATCTTCCCACTTAACCTCAAATTACTAGAGATGATGAACTTTAAAAGTCCAGATAGAACCTTTTATTTCCTTAACGCCAGCTGTCTTTTAGTCATTAGAACTAATATTGTCAAATACGTTGCCCTTACTAAGAAATCCAAATTAAAACAACACAGAAATGACACTTCATTCCTTCATTAAGAACAGGGTGTCCCAAAAGTTGCCATACATAGGGAAAATGGGAAATTGTAGCTAAATGTACCTTTACTTACAAAATATTCATTACAAAATTTTACAGAATTTTTCCTTTATATGGAGACTCTTGGGACATCCTATTTCCTATGTGTTAGGCACTGTTTAATCATCAGTGACATTATCAATTTGAAAGAAGATAAAAACTCCTGCCTTCTGGAACATACAGCATAAGGGTATCCTATTTTATAGAATAAATACATCCTTGAAAATCCATATTAAAATTAGGTATTTTCCTACTGATTTGCATGAAACGTTCAGAAAGCTTTATGGTCAAGGAGCTTGCTAAAGGGCAGGCAATTCCCACTTACCTTTCTTACGTGACAGACCTAAACTCACTGATGGATCTTCACTTTGGAATTTCTTCCCTTGATCCAGTAACTTGAATGCAAGCAAAATTTTACAACTAATACCAAAACTAAAATTCTAAATAATATATCTATTTTTCCATAATCCAGCACTTTTGCTCATCTGTTTAACAAGGAATTCAGTTACTCTTCGAATTCTGTCATAATCTCAAAAATCCCAATCAATCCAGGCAGAAAAATCCACCTATTATTTAATATTTTCATTTTTTAATTCACTGCACAAACTGGACAAGACCACAGTTCAGATTCAATTTTAAGTTCTATTAATCATTATTTCAAAATTATACTCTAGTGAAATTCAGTTTCAATAAACATTCCTTCTAATAACCCTAATTTCCTGTATGGAATTTATCAACAAGTCCATTAATTCTACCTCCAGAATAAATCTTGAATCCTCGTACTTTTTACTGTGTCGTCTATCATCCCAGTCCCCAGCCTTCATCTCCTCTCTTCCCATTTGCTAAGCCTCTGCCCGCTTCTTGTCTTCCTCTGTGATTCGCTGACTTTCTCCACCCAGGTGCCTGACAAATGGTGGCATCCTGTTGCACCTGGGATGGGCCCAGGCACCATGACAAAGTTGCCCCCTGCCTCCAAGCACTTCCTCCCAGTTCATGAGATAAAACCCAACTCCTACAAGGAGCCCTCTTGATCTGGCTCTTGTAAATCTTCCATCATTATCCCATCCTACCCCCTTGCCCCTGCCCGCCTCTCACATTAGCTCTCTCTGCCTGCTTTCTGTTCCTCCAATAAGCCACTCTAGTCCTACCTCTGGGCCTCTCTACAGCCAGTTTCCCTTTGCTGGGAACATTCATTCTCCAGGATCTTTGGGCATTGCCTCCTTTTCACCACTTAGGTGCTAATTCAATGTCATCCCCTCAGATGTCACCCTGACCAGCTAGCACTTATCACTATCTGAATTGCTCGTATTTTAAAATTTTTACGTGTTACATTTTAGTCAATCAAAAGACTCCTCTATTTCAAACACCTATTTCAAACATATTTTTAGACAACAGGTTAAAAATAATCAATTTTAGAATTCTTCCCACAAACTAATGATACAACAATAGCAACAAACCGGTATTAAGTACTGTATGTTGGGCTTGGTTGGTGCTAAGTGCTTTACATGCACCATCACATTTAAATCTTACAAAACCCTATAAGACAGCATGCTATTTTAGAAATGGGGAAATTAAGGCACAGAGGAGTTAAATAAATTGTTCAGCGTCATAGAAGTAGATAAAAGGCAGAGGTAGAACTAGAGTCAGGGTCTGATTATAAAACCTAAGCTTTATACCACTATTCTATCGCACCCCTATTCTGTCACTACTTTAAAGTTACTAGGCTTGAGCTATACCATTCATGACATTTAAAACACAAAATCTGGTAACTTTAACCACTTCTAGCACATTTCATACTTACTCTTTTCACATTGTTACCACCACCAAGGCAACCAAGAGCTTCAGATCTTTGAGCAAAGAACTCTCCTAAAGAAAGATGTAAATAACTGGCATCCTCTTTGTCCAAATCTGATGTGCTAAGTGATTTCCTCAACAGATTATAATTAACTGAAGCTCCCCAGGACGTATCCCCTCTTGCAATCGAAGCGTTCTGAGCATCTAGGTTTTCTTCCTAGGAAGAAAGTTATTGTTTCATTTTTTTTCCCCAGCAAGCTGCCTTTCTGTTCTTCTAATACGCAAAACTAAAAAAATTTAAGAAAATTTCAAAAGTAACTTTTACTAAATGGGACAAAAAATTTTGGACACATTTAAATCCAACTGGCTACTACAGCTAATGAAGTCCAAAAGAAGAGAACTTTACATTTGAATACTTGAGTTATAATATACATTATCTTAATACAGTCATAAATAAGAATCTTTAGAAAGTGATATATCTTCACAAAAAACAAACAGGATTACCTCATTTTAAAATATGTTTTATTGGGTGATAGGTACACTAAAAGCACAGACTTCACTGCTATACAATATATACATGTAACAGAATTCAACTTGTACCCCCTAAATCTATTAAAATTTAAAAAAAAAGGAAAAAGAAACAAAATAAAATTGGAGTAAAAGGAAAAAAACATGTTTTGAAAACTATGGAAATATCCATGAAGGATATTAAAGCAATTTTAAATGAATTAAAGATATATACCAGTATGTCAGTATTCTTCAATAAATAAGTCAGAGAATGAAGGAAAAAGCAGTTTTCTAAGCATGAGAAAAACAAGAAATAATTCAATACTAACTATATATTTATTCAGAAAGAAATGAACATTTTGCCTACATTAAAATTGACACAAGAAAAATTTTAAACTTTGGGTAAAGCAAATTACAAACCTGTATAAATTGATGTTCTTTATTAAATTCTTCTTCATCTTGTGCAATCAAATCAAATGCTTCAGCTTTAAAAAGAGTAAGTTTATATAATTACATTATGCTAATGCCTATTTAAACAGCAGCACACAAATACGACTTAGCTAATTAGGAAAATGAAAAACTAAGGAAATAAAATGTTAACAAGTATGTGAAAGCTTCCACTCACATACTTGACTGATGCATCTGTATTACGTGCTTAAGTCTGTGGTTGTCAAACTTCTAATGAACACCTTACTGTGATTGATTTTATCACTTAATAACTTGCCCTAATTTACTCCAAGAGCTTTACAACATAGCTTTTTATTTTTAAAAGATTCCAATTAATTTTAGCTTTGAAGAGTTTGGCACTCCTGGGTTTAGGAATATTCGTGGAATTTCATCCATCAGACTGACAAGCCTCTCTACAAGCTCGTCATGCAGATGTCTGCTAGGGTGCCCAAGTACCCATTTGCCCGGGATTATCCCAGTCTTAGAAAGTCCCATGTCCCAGGAAACCAGTCTGGGACAGGGACTGGTGGTCACCTAATGTCTGCCCTCAGAGTTCCCGCTGAGCACCTCAGCTCCCCTAGAGAGAGGAATGTCAGCTGCTCCCACACTAGCCACCTCTCCGTCAAGGCCACATAGTAAAATGCCTCACAGGCCAGGCCCAGTGTCACACACCAGGAGTGGTGAAAGACTAGCAAACCAGGAGAATGTGACCTGCCTGAGGCATTAGGATTGCAAGAGTTTAACGTGTTTGCTAAATCAGAGAAGTCTGCAGGCTAGACTCCAGATTGCCTGTGTGTGGTCCACTCTAGACCCTGCCTGATCCTGCAGAGTTGGAGCAGAAAGGGGAAGAGCGAATGGTAACCCGGAAGGGACAGTCCACTCACAGCTCAAACCAGAGAAAAGTTCCCCACTCTCCTGTGTCCATCAGGGCCTAAGCAAATCCACACTGCCCTTTTGGGACCACAGTCCCGCATTAACAACCTAACAGACAAAATGAGAATGGACACAGGATAATATTTCAAGTCAGGAAGAGCAGAAGAGCAGAGCACCAAAGACAGCTCAGGATTCTTACCTGACGGAATGGTGCTAGTTCTTTACCTTGTGAAGCGATCATTTCTTACATAAACACACTCTTAACCTACAGCAGCGGTCCCCAACCTTTCTGGCACCAGGGACCGGTTTCATGGAAGACAATTTTTCCACAGAAGCTGGTGTGGGGGGGAATAGGCAGGGCTCAGGTGGTGATGCAACTGATGGGGAGTAGCTGTAAATACAGATGAACCTTTGCTCCCTTGCCCGCTGCTCACCTCCTGCTGTGAGGCCTAAGTTTCATGGAAGATAATTTTTCCAAGGATGGTGAGGCGGGGGTGGTACCAGGCTGTGGCCCAAGGGGGTTAGGGACCACAGACCTACAGCACAGAACCTATGAATGAGCACTGGGAGAACTGTGAAGTCCTCGAAACTACATGCAAAATCATATACTCAACATGAATATGTTTGTATGAAGATTCTCTGCAGGATCTATGACTTGAGGTACATTAAAAGCCACTGCCCTAAAATGTGAAAGTACCAACCAATCAAATCTGACAGCCAAGAGAGGGGAAGTAGGAAACTCGGCCCATAGGAGGGTAACCCAGAAGAAACTTAATTTACTTTGATGAGTTAAATACCACATGGTTTTTAAATCACTGGGTAGAGAGCTCAAAATACTATTTATTATATTCCTAAGTACTTTTTCTCTGACATTTAAGCTACTCTTCAGTTAAAGAAACACTACAATAATACTGTTACCTGGTCTGCTCATCAGAAATCAGTCACAGGCAATAAGAAAGTAGAACTTCATTTTTTATAAGAATCTATGCCCAATTCTTTGCCAAACCCAAAGCAACAGTCCTCTCATTTGTCACCTGAATGCTTCAGTGATTAAATTTTGATGCAGCCCTCATGTGTTTTCCCCAATGTTTAACTCATAGGCCATAAGCAGAAGTAACATAGTAGTACCTTGGCTATAAGGAGCTGGCAGAAAGGAAGAAGGCAGACAAGAAGGATGAGGGAGACACGGTCTTGCTCTGTCGTCCAGGCTGGAGTGCAGTGATGCAATCATAGCTCACTGCAACCTCCAACTCCTGGGCTCAAGCCATCCTCCCGCCTCAGCCTCCCGAGCAGCTGGGACTACAGGCGCACATCACTACACCCAGCTAACTTGTTATTTTTTGTAGAGACAGGGTCTCAGTATGTTGCCTAGGCTGCTCTTGAACTCCTGGCCCAAGTGATCCTCACACCTTGGCCTCCCAAAGTGCTAGGATTATAGGTACGACCCACTGTGCCTGGTTGGGGTGGTATTTCTTAAAGAAATTTTTTGAACAAGCTTTGTAAATACGCAAATTTTCATTAAAAATGACTTGGGTGTTATAAAATTATGCCCTTGATCCAAAATTCCTCTTCTGAATATCTCCTTTTCTTACATTTTAAAAATTCCTTTCTCCCTTCCTATGAAAAGGCTCCCATTTCAGTCATGCTACCCCACCCCTATTTCCCCTGGCCTCGTCCATCCTTTCTAACACCCATCCTTTCTTTCCATCCACCAGCCTCTTTGATAGCTCTCCCCTCCCTGTCTCCCCTTCCTCACCACCCACGTCAGTCATCCTTTCCAACCGGGCTACTGTTCATTCCCTAAGCACAAGGATGGTCTCATTAAATTTTTCCATTATCTATTTTTACTTTATTTTTTCTTTAATAGTAATAATCCAATAGTTCAAAATTCAAAAGGTATATGGATATACTTCAATAAAGAGTTTTTCAAAGTTAACCAAAAGGCTTAAAAGGGCATACACTGAAAAGTATCCCCCCATCCCTGACCCAGTTCCCCACACCCCCAGAAGCAACCAATGGATAAATATCCCTGAAATCTCTATCTGAATCTTTGATTTTTGGTGTTCAAGTAGCTGGAAATTGCTGTAATCAGTTTCTTGTTTTATCCTTCTGCCGTATGTGTTTACAAATGTGTGCATGCACATGCGTGTGTGTTTGTCCTCCTCTCTCCTGCCTTTCTACACAAATGTTAGAACACTTTATATGCTTTTCTATTGGATTCTAAATGATTTTTTCTGGTGATCATTCCATATCAGTACTTAAAGAGCTCCTTTAATTTTTTGTATGGCCACAGGGTATTTCCTTGTATGGATATACCTTATTTAATCAGTCCCCTATTTTGTACATCTTACATGGCCACCAACCTTATTACAAACAATGCTGCAAGTAGTAAGCTTGCACATAGATCATGTACCATTTGTGCAAGTGTATCTGAAGAATAAATTCCCAGAAGCAGAACTGCTCTGTTATAGGGTAGTGCATTTGTAACTTTGCTAGATGCTGCAATGCTACCATACCTAGAGGTTGTGCCAAGAACGGACTGGAATACCTGTTTCCTTCACACCCTTGCCAACACAGTTTTATTACCAAACTTCTGGATCACTGCCAAGGAAATAGTTGAAAACTTGTATCACTGAGTGGATTTACTCTGCATTTCTTTCCACGAGTAAAAACAAACTTTTTTTGTAGATTTAACAAACATTTTTATTTCCTTTTCTATAAATTATTTACAACCACCTTTGGGTAGTTGTTCTTTTTCTTATTATTTATTAGAATTGTTTATATATTAGGGAAATGGGTCCTTAACTTGTAATATGAATTGCAAATATTTCTTTCAGTTTGATCACTAATTTTTAAAAACTTTTACCAAAGTATAATATACATGAAGTAGATGTAACTCTCAATCAAGGATATAAGCTCAATGAATTTTCACGATCTGAACACATATGTGTAGCCAACACCCCAGATCAAGAAACACAACACTGCCAGTACCCAAAATGCCCCTCGAGCTTGCTTCTCATTGCTACCTGCCCATCCAGTGCAACCACTACCCTTACTTCTTACTCGAAGAGTGGTGTACTTTTGCATTGCATACAAACAGAAATATATAGTGTATATTCTTAGTCTGCTTTATTTCATTCAACTTATTCTGAGATTCGTCCATGTTATTTCAAGTAGCTGCACAACATTCATTCCCATTGCTACACAGTATTCCAGTGCATGAGTAAATACAATCCATCCCACTGTTGATGGGAATTTGAGAGGTTTCTAGTTTGGGTCTAACACAAATAGTGCTGCTATAAATATTTTAGTATGTCTTTTGGTGAACATATACAGCCTATCTGCTGGGTTTTATATACTCAGGTGTAGAATTATTAGGTCATAAAATATGAAGTTCATAAAGTTCATCTTTACAAGATACTGCCAAACAGGTTTACCAAATGGTTGTATCAATTTACACTCCCACCAGCAACACATGAGAATTCCACGACCATCAACTTTTTAAGTTACAAAGTCAAAATCCACCGTTCAGTCTGTACCTTCACTGTCCTTTTAAAATCAAGATATCATTGATCAAGTCCTAACAGTAACTTACCTTCAAATTTCTCACCTATATTTCCAGCTATTGAAAATGTAGTTGTGGTTACCTCCATTACAAACCACAATCACCCAAAAAATCTGCAATTTCTTCTGATTTTCTCTACCTCAGTTAACGGTATTGCCATTTCCCCAAGTAACTCAGACTGCAAACCTCACTCTTGTCTTGCTTCTTTACTATCCTCTGAAATCTAGCCACCAAATCCTAAACATTCTGTCTTTCATTAGCTACTTTCTTTCCATTTTCACTGTGACACCTAGATTTCTACAACATCGTAAGAACTCTCCCAATTCAAACGACCATCACTGCCAGGAGAAGACTCACAATGCAAGGTGGCCTGGCAACCCCCCACTGCTTACCAGATAAGCCCCAACTCTTTGACATAGTAGTCCAAACTCCACCCGCTCCCTGGCCCTGCTTACCTCTTAGGCTCTCAGTGCTCTCCCTTCATCTTGCCATAAATGCTAGCCACACTGGCCCCTTCACCTTCTCAAAACACGCCCATGCTTCACCACCCCATTCTCTTTCAACTGGGTTTTCCTTGCATTTGAAATTTCTCATGCCCCCAAAGGATTACCTACCTGTTGAACCTCTACCTCAAAAGTGAGCCCCTGTGTGAAATCCTTTTGCTACCCACTCATGTAAAAGTTATTTATCCTCTAAACTTCAAAAGCTTTTGGTTTATGTCTCTTATGATGCTGACCACTGTGTTTTATATTCTTGTCTTATCCCTCTTGGCTGATAGACAGTTTCTTAAGGGTTGGAATCATGCCTTATTTATCTCTGTACTTCCCCATCATTAGCATTTAGGAGAGGATTCGTACAGCAGTAGCAAGAATCACTTCTTCCCCTGGCACCCTCCACACCTGTTAAAAATAAGACCGGGCTTGCCAGGCCAGCGAGCACCTGTCCTCACTCTAGTTACAGAGGTGCTCAGGCACTGGGCTGCAGCACAGCAACCTCTTCACAGGCTAAGCTCAGAGTGCCCTGCCTCAAGTTCTGCAGGCCTAAACCAGCTCGTATCTCCACGCTGCCAGAGGTTTCACCGATCAACAAACCTGACTGCTTCCTTTAACGCTCTTATCCCTTAAGACTGGTTTGTCTTTTTGTCGCTCTTCTCCCATCATTTCCACCACATTTCTTTGCTTTTACTACAAAATGGATTGGCTTTTTTTTTTGGACTGGCCTTTGTAATTGCTCATTTATCAGAACATTTCTTTTGCTCAGGACAGAATCTTTAAAGTGACCAAGCAAAGCCTAAAGTCCTTTTCAGCCCTGCAATACTACGGGCTCCAAGCAGAAGCAACAGAGTGCTAGTCTGCCTCACTGTCGTTGCTCATGGAACTGGCTCCGCTCATCTACAACGATGAAGGCTGACTAACTCGAGCCTTGGTTCCTATAAAAACAGGTGAAAAAATTCCAGAAAACAATGATATGCCAGAAGAGACCTGATGTGGCTGAACAATATAAACGGGTAATCTCAGAAACACCCTGAGAAATGATGAAAATGGTATGATAAATGTGGTTGCCCATATACTTACAGCCAGATCTGAAGTCTTCCTTCATCTCATCACTCACAGACATATTTAAATCTTGTTCATTATTAAAAGATGTATAATAGGCAAGGTCAGTGACCCATCTGCCCTCTTCATTTTGATAGACCACACTCTGTGGGAGATCTGTTTCTAAAGTATAAAATTCCAAAAATATCCAATGACACATGTAACAACTAAAATGATAAAACATTCTCAAATAATTTTTTATTTAGACAACTGCCTTAGTAATCAACAGTACTGGCCAGGCACAGTGGCTCATGCCTGTAATCCTAGCACTCTGGGATGCCGAGGTAGGAGGATTACTTGAGCTCAGGAGGTGGAGACCAGCCTGAGCAAGAGCGAGACCCTCATCTCTACTAAAAATAGAAAAACCAGCTGGGCACAGTGGTGCGCCTGTAGTTCCAGCTACTCAGGAGGCTGAGGCAGGAGGATCGCTTGAGCCCAGGAGTTTGAGGTTGCAGTGAGCTATGATGACACCACTGCACTCTAGCCCAGGCGACTGAGAGAGACTCTGTCTCAAACAAAAAAAAAAACAAAAAAACAAACAAACAAAAAAAACAACAAAAATACCCAAAACAAAACAACAAAAAACAGTACTGAAGTCCACTCAAAAATAGCTAGAAAAAGGAAAATCCATTTCCCCAAAAGAAAAGTATCTCTCTGATGGTGGATAAGCCAGCCTTACTTACAATAAAGTCTATGATAGAGAATGAGGGATAAAGGAAAAGAATGCTAGGACTTAGGAAGGTACATTTCCACTAGATCCCTGATTTAAAATACTATTTCTGAGCAATCCTCCCTGTACTAGATTAAAAAAATTTTTTAACCTATAAAATATTTAAATATTCCCAATATGAAAGACTGGCAAATTCCACATGGAAATACATCCTACTCAAAATGTGCAAACATCTTATATACTTCTTTAATTTTATTTTTTTTTACAAAGACCACTTACTGTCTTTACTCTTCTCAAAGGACTCCTGACATTTGCATGTACGCCTTTCACAAGTTGGTGACCAAAGAATATCAGTGGAATTAATCTCTTTGTCACAAACAGGCTTCAAAGATGCTACATCCACATTTTTTTGAATGGACACTGTATGAGTCCCAGTGTCTAAACATCCATTCTCAAGCAAAACTGTTTCTGAATCTGATGCTAAATGCTTATTTTGATGAGGAGACTCTGCCCCTTGTTTTATGGGGTCAGTCAGGTCAAAACCACCTTTATTGACATTTGTGTCATGAAAATTAACAGGGTTAAGATTCCCATTGGTAGCCCTGAGAGTCTTCACCAAAACACCTTCTCTTGCACTTTCCTTTAAAAAGAAAAAAGAAAAGAAAAATCAGTAACAGAGCAACAGTTTTGTTTTTCATAACTCATTCCAAAATTTATGAGAGAAAATTATATACTTGATATAAAATGTTTATTATATGAAGGAACAGAATATACTGTATTCACTGTATTCTAGACTATATACGAGACAACAATAAGCAATTTACCAAAACCAAGCTTTATGATATGGTCATGGGAAACACATACATCAACAGATTAAGATACCAAAAGTAGATCCTATGTGTCCATTACATTACAGGATGATAGTTAACATCAGTTTAACTTTTATAATTACCAATAAAAGTCTCTACAAGCGTGGTAAGCCCATTAGTGTGACCAGCCTCATAAAATTAATATGGGTTACAACCCTTAAAAACACAGGTATTATCTTTTAATAGGAGTAAAATAGTAGACACTACAAACGCCCCTGAGGAGTCCAATAACAATTGCATCAGTCTTGGCAAATTAAGCCAGTGTCTCAAAACTATGCTCTTCAACACACTTTTCTTCCTAAAATAACAACTGCTGAGAAGGAGCTCAAGCGCCTGCAATACTGTTTTTAGACACAGCTACCACCATGATCTCAGGTGCCAATAAAACCTATTAATAGCAGTCCTCTCTGTTATAATAAGATGAACAATAAGAAAAATAGCCTAATAGACAAAGATTTTTAAAGTTAAAATACAAAAAGGAGGTAGTTCTAATTAACAGAAAAGATGCTGACTTGGGAGTAAAACACAGGTTCAAATCTTAGTGCCACCATTTATTAACTGGGTGATTTGCCAACATTATTATATAAAAATAAACTTATATCTCTACATTATATCAAAAGAAATTCCAGGTGACTTAAAGGTTTAGATGTACAAGTACTACAAAAAATCACAGATGATAGTTTTATATTCTTCAATGGATAATATCTTCCAAATGTAACACTCTAGTATCTTGAATTGTGTCCCCACTCAGAAAAAGATATATCCAAGTCCTAACCCCATTTCCTATAAATTGTGATCTTATTCTGAAACAAACTTTTTGCAGACATAATTAACTAAAGGATTTTGAGATGAGATCTTCCTGGAACTAACAGGAAAAAGAAGAAAATTTCAGATGCAGAGACACAGAGGACAAAGCTGAGTGAACACAGAGGCAGAGATCGGAGCGATGCTGCTACAAGCCAAGGAATGCCAGGAGCCACCAGAAGCTGGGAGAGGCCAAGAAGGATTCTCCTCTGGAGCCTCTGCAGGGAGCACTGCCCTGCTAACACCTTGATTACAGACTTTTGGCCTCCAGAACTGTGAGGGAATAAATTTCTGTTGTTTTAAGCCAGTATGATTGTGGTAATTTGTTCTGGCAACCCTAGGAAATTAACACAAACAGTAAAGCCTAAAACACAAAAAGATCAACATATTCCCATAGCATAGAAAGTTCATAAAATCAATAGTTAAAACATTAATACTCCAATAGGAAAAACACAAAGATGACAAAGAAATGTCATTTAAAACTAGATATCTACTTTTCACATGTGACACTAGCAAAGATTAAAAAGAACCAGGATGTGGTAAACTAGCTTTCTCAGCCATAAAGTAACTTAAAACAATTTTGAATGAAGAATATAGTTCCGACTTCTAGCTTCCAGTTTCTCAAGTAAAGAGCTCAGAAGTTGCCACTACATCCTGACAACAAATAAAACGTTGAACAAAATGACAAACCAATAACTCTTCTTAGAGCTGAAGGTCACAGGATAAACTTCTGCCTCCAAAACTGGCGAGACAGGCAGGCAGACACAGAGAATCACAACATCCCAGAGCGTGAACCCCCAAGAGGAACCCTCCGCAGTAACCAGTGCTAGGGTAAGAAAACCTAAACTGTAACTGGAGAATTACTGCTGGCTCAGTGCAGAAAACTCAGGGGGCCCAACCAAAGGTGGTTCCCATGCTTTTGTGAGTTTTACCTCCAGGAGCTCAACCAGCTTCTCACAGCAAATACTGGAGAAAAATCCCCTGGGCTTCCAGCAGAGGGAAAGGAGAAGGAGCCATTGTGAGATACTGCTTCAGAACATGTTGCTGTTCTTAACAAGCTCTGCCCTCAGGAAAACTAGTTAACCAGAGCTAACCCACAGGGGGGTTCTATCAGAGGCTAGCTAACCTGGGGATGGGTAACATCCAACTGCAGTTTCTTCTGGCCGTCCTGTGCAACCTAAGGGGGAAGGAGAACTGAGAAGCACGTGTGAAGTTCACAGTCCATAGCTGTGGGTCACTGAAAGACTGAGATGGAATCCAGATTTACGCCTCCCCCCCGCTTACCATCACACTGCTGAAGCCATTTACAGCAGCTGTTTCTACTTGATACATCATGTCCAGCTATCAAGAAAAAATCACAAGGCATACTAAAAGGCAAAAAACACAGTTTAAAGAGAAAGAGCAAGCACTAGAACCAGACATGGCAGAGATGTTAGAATTATCAGAGCAGAAATTTAAAGCAACGATGATTAGTATGCTAAGGGCTATAATGGATAAAGTAGACAAGCATGCAAGAGCAGACAGATGGGCAATGTGAGCAAAGAGATGGCACTTCTAAGAAAGAACAAAAAAATTCTAGAAATCAAAAACTCTGCAACACATGAAGAATGACTCTGATGGGCTCATTAACAGACTGGACACAGCACAGGAAAGATACTCTGAACTTGAGGATATGTCAATGGAAACTTCCAAAACTGAAAGCGAAGAGAAGAAAGAATGAAGAAAACAAAATGCCAAAGAACTATAGGACAACTATAAAAGGTGTGACATAATGTACTATGGGACTACCAGAAGGAGAAGACAGAGAGGAAGAGAAGAAACATTTGCAACATTAATGACTGAGAATTTCCCTAAATTAATGTCAGATATCAAACCACATACCTAGGAAGCTCAGAGAACACTAAGCAGCATAAAGGCCAAAAAAAAAACTCCACCTAAGCATATCATTTTCAAACTACAGAAAATCAAAGACAAAGCAAATATCCTAAAAGAAGCAGAGGGGGGAAAAATCATTTTACTTATAAAGGAACAAAGATAAGAATGACATCTGATGTTTCCTCAGAAACCATACAAGTAAAAAGGGGGTAGAGTGAAATATTTAAAGACTTGAGAGAAAAAACCACCAACCTACAATTCTGTACCCTGAGAAATTATCCTTATAAGGGAAGGGGAAATATTTTCTCAGACAAACAAAATTGAGGGTATTTGTTGACAGTAGAACTGTCTTGCAGGAAACTTTTTCAAAAAGTTCTTTTGAGAGAAAGGAAATAATATAGGTCAGAAACTCATAGCTACAAGAGAAAGGAAGAACATCAAAGACAACATAAGTGAAGGTAAAATAAAAACTTTTATTTTTCTTGTATTTAATTGACCTAACAGATAACAGTTTGTTCAAAATAATAACAGCAATTATATATGCTTATGTGTGCGTATGTATATATGTATATATGTGTGTATATACATGCACTTATGTAAACTTATAGCTAAGTGAAATTAATGATAAATGAATGACAAGGGGGCGGGAGGGAGGAATCAGGAATGTTTTGTTATCATAAGGTACTCAAATTCTGTGAATGAATATTGTGTTATTTGAAAGTGAGCATGGATTAGTTGTAAACGTATATTGCAAACTCTAGAACTACTAATACCACTAAAAAAAGTTAAAAAAAATAAAAAAGAATTATATCTGATATGCTAAGAAAGGAGAATGGAAGCATATAAAATGCTGAATTAAAACCACAAACAGAAAAGAGAAGACAAAAATAGGAACAAAAAACAAGGACAACAAACAGAAAACAGTAATAAATATGGTAGATATTAATCCAACTATATCAATAATCACTTTCAAAGTCAATGGTCTAAATACACCAACTAAAAGAGAGATTTTCAGAGAGGATCAAAAAACAGGCCCTTGTGTTCTCTACAAGAAACCTAGTTTACGTGTAAAGAAACACAAAGGTTAAAAGTAAGTGGATGGAAAAAGATATACCATGAAAACACTAATCTAAAGAAAGCAGAAGTAGCTATATTAATTTCAGACAGGGTAGACTTCAAAGCAAGGAAAGTTATCAGGGATAAAGAAGGGCATTACATAAGGATAAAGGGGTCAATTCTATAAGAAGACATAACAATCCTTAAAGTGTATGCACCCTACAAAAGAGAGTGTTAAAATACACATGGCAAAAATTGGCATACTTGCACTTCAAGCATTCTTGCCATATGTATTTTGCAAGCAGAAATACATGAATCTACCATCATAGTTGGAGGTTTCAACACCCCTGTATCAGAAATAGAAAGATGTAGCAGAAAGGAAATCAGTAAGGGCACAGTTGAACTCAACACCACCATCAATCAACTATATACAATGAACATCTATAGAATACTCCATGCCAGAACAACAGAATACACATTCTTCTTCAGCTCACATAGAACATTCACCAAGACAGAAGACATTCTGGGCCATAAAACACACCTTAACAAATTTAAAAGAACAGTAATCATACAATGTCTGCTCTCAGACCACAGTGGAATTAAACTAACAATCAATAACAAAAAGATAACTAGAAAATCCCAAAATAAGTGGAAATCAATCACTTCTACATAACACACGGATCAAAGATGAAATCTCAGGAGAAATTAAAAATTTTCTGAAATACCTGAAAATGAAACCACAACTTATCAAAAGCCATGGGATGCAGTTAAAGCAGGGCTTAGAGAGAAATGTATAGCACTGAATGTGTGTACAATCATGCATCACATAACATTCTGAGGAATGTGCCATTAGCGATTCCCTCCAGTCTCGTGAACATCATAGAGTGCACTTACACAAACCTAGACATTATAACCTACTACACACCCAGGCTATATGGTAGAGCTTATTGTACATCATGTTACTGTACTAAATACTGCAGGCAACTGTAACACAATGATAAGTACTTGTGTACCTAAACATATCTAAATACAGAAAAGGTACAGTAAAAATACAGGACCACTGTCACATATGTGGTCCACTGTTGACCAAAGTATCATTATGTGGTGCATGACTATATTGGAAAAGAATAAAAATCTAAAATCAATCATCTAAGCTTAAACTTCAGGATAAGAAAAAGAGCAAATTAAATCCAAAATAAGCAGAATAAAAGAAAAACTTAGAGTAGAAATTGATGAAATTGAAAACATGAAATTAATAGAGAGAAAAACCAATGAAACCAAAAACTGGTTCTTTGAAAAGATCAATAAAATCGATACGGCTCTAGCCACTCTAACTACGAAAAAAGAGAGAGGGCACAATTAACACCATCAGAAATGAAGGACAGCACATCTCTACAGATGCTATGGACATTAAAAGAATAATAAAGGAGCACTATGATCAAATCTATGCCAACAAAATTGATAACCAAAGGAAATGGACCAATTCTTTGAAAGACACAATCTGAAAAAACTCACACAAGACAAATAGACAAGCTGAATAGGCCCATATCTATTGAAGAAACTGAGCAATTAATAACCTTTCAAACAAAAAGCACCAAGTCCAGACGGGTTCACTGGTGAATTCTACCAAACATTTAAGAAAGACATTATACCAATTCTCTACAATCTCCTTCAGTAGAAGCAGAGGGAATACTTACCAACTCCTTCTATAAGGCCAGCATCACGCTAACACCAAAACCAAAAACATTACAAGAAAATAAAACTACAGACCAGTATCTCTCATGAACACAGATGCAGAACTCCTCCACAAAATATTAGCAAATCAAATCCAACAATATAAAAAAAATTATAGACCATGACCAAGTAGGGCCCAGGTATGTAAGCCTGGTTCAACAATCAAAACTCAATTAATGGGCAGGCACGGTGGCTCACGCCTGTAACCCTAGCACTCTGGGAGGCCAACGCAGGATGATCACTTGAGCTCAGGAGTTCGAGATCAGCCTGAGGAAGAGTGAGACCCCGTCTCTACTAAAAATAGAAAAATAAGCTGAGCGTGGTGGTGCATGCCTGTAGTCCCAGCTACTCAGGAGGCTGAGGCAGGAGGATCGCCTGAGCCCAGGAGTTTGAGGTTGCAGTGAGCTATGATGATGCCACTTCACTCTAGCCCAGATGACAGAGTGAGACCCCATCTCACACACACACACACACACACAAAAATCAGTTAATGTAACCCATTACATCATTACATCAACAAGCGAAAGAAGAAAAAACATGATCATATGAACAGATGCAAAAAAAAGTATGACAAAATCCAACATCCATTCGTGATAATACCTCCCAGTAAACTAGGAACAGAGGGACACTTTCTCAACTTGATAAAGAATACCTACAGAAAACCTACAGTTGACATCATACTTATGGTGAGAAACTAGAAGCCTTCCCAGTAAGATCAGGAATAAGGCAAGGATGTCTCCTCTCACCATTACTTTTCATCATCATACTGTAAGTCTTAGCTAATGTAAGAAGACAAGAAAAGGAAATAAAAGGTACACTGATTGGGCTGGGTACAGTGGCTTATGACTGTAATCCCAGCAATCTGGGAGGCTGATGTGGGAGAATCACATGAGCCCAAGAGTTTGAGAGCCTGGGCACATAGAGACCCTGTCTCTACAAAAAATTAAAAAATTAGCCAGGCGTGGTGGTGCATGCCTATAGGCCCAGGTACTCAAGAGGCTGAGATGGGAGGATCCCTGGAGGCCAGGAGTTCAAGGCTGTGGTAAGCTAAGATGGCGCCACTGCCTTCCAGCCTGGGTGACAGATGGAGACCCTGCCTCTTAACCAAAAAAAACAAAAAAACAAAAAAAAAAAAGTACACTGATTGGAAAAGAAGAAATAAGCTGCCTTTGTTTGCAAATGACATGATCATCTATGGAGAAAATCCTAAAGAATCAACAAACTCCTGGAACAAATAAGTAAGTCTGGAAAGGTGCCAGGATGCAAGGTTATTATACTAAAGTCAACTGCTTTCCTATATTCCAGCAATGAACAAGTGGAATTTGAAATTTAAAAGAATGCTATTTATATTAACATTCCCCCAAAATGAAACACTTAGGTATGAATCTCTAACAAGACATGTACAAGATCTATATGAGGAAAACTACAAAACTCCAATGAAAGAAATCAAAGAAAACCAAACAGAGAGGCATTCCATGATGCTGGATAGGAAGATTTCATAGTGTTAAGATGTCAGCTCTTCCCAACTTGAAATATACTAAATGTAATATCAATCAAAAAATCCCAACAAGTTATTTTTTGGACACTGACAAACAGATTCCAAAGATTACACGGAGGGGTAAAAGACCCAAAGGTACAATCGTTGAAAGAAATAACTGATAAGCTAGATTTCACTACAATTAAAAACTGTTCTGTGAAAGGCATGGCCAAGAGAATGAAAAGGCAAGCCACAAACTAGGAGAAAATATATGCAAAAACATATCAGATAAAGGACTGTTATCCAAAATATACAAAGACATGTTAAAACTAAACAATAAGAACAAAAACAAGGTGATTTTTAAAATGGGCCAAAGACCTTAAACAGACACCTCAGAAAGAAGATATACAGGTCCACCAATCCCACTTCTAGGTATATATCCACAGGAATTGAACTCAGTATGCTGAAGGGATATCTGCACTCCCATGTGTACTGCAGCATTATTCACAATAGCCAAGATATGGAATCAAACTAACTGTCCATCAAAGGATGAATGGATAAAGAAAACGTGGCATATATACACAACAGAATACCCTTTGGCTTTAAAAAAGAAAGAAATTCTGCCATTTGCAACAACATTGATGACCCTGGAAGACATTATGCTAAGTGAAATGAGCCAGGCACAGAAAGACAAATACCACATGGTCTCACTTATATGTGGAATCTAAAAAAGTCAAACTCATATAAGTAGAGAGTAGAATGATGGTTACCAGAGGCTGGGGCTGGAGCATTATTGGTCAAAGGGTACAAAGTTTTGGTTAGACAGGAGAAATAAGTTTTGAGATCTATTGTATAACAGGGCAACTAAAGTCAATAATAATGTATTATTATTCTCTTAGTTCAAAACAACTAAGACAATAAATTTCAAATGTCTCACCACAACAAGGGATAAGTAAGTGAGGTGATGGATATGTTAATTAACTTTATTTAATCATCCCACACTGAATACATATATCGAATCATCACATACTACCCCATAAACATACACAATTATGAGCTGTCAATCAAAAATATTTTAAAATCTTCTAAAATACAAACTGTATTTTTAAAGAAAGAAGATATACAGATGGCAAATAAGACTATGAAAAGATACTCCACATATTATCAAGGAAATGCAAATTAAAATAATGAGTTATTACACACCAATCAGAATGGCCCAAATCCAGAACACTAACAACTCCAAAGGGTGGCAAGGTTGTGGGTCATCAGGAATTCTAACTCATTACTAGTGGGAATGCAAAATGGTATAGCCACCTTGGAAGATGCTTTGGCAGTTTCTTACAAAACTAAAACATACTTTGATGGTAAAACATACTTTTACCATAAAATCCAGCAATCATGTTCCTTGGTATTTACCCAAAGGAGTTGAAAATTTATGTCCACATAAGAAGCTTTTTTCATAATTGCCAAAACTTGGAAATAACTAAGATGTCCTTCAAGAGGTGAATAGATAAATAAACTGGTACATCTAGACAATGGAATATTACTCAGTGCTAAAAAGAAATGAGCTATCAAGCCATGAACAGATGTGGAGGAAACCTAAATGCATGTTACTAAGTGAAAGAAACCAATCTGAAAAGACTACATACTCTACAATTCCAACTATATGACGTTCTAGAAAAAGCAAAACTATGGAGACAATAAAAAGAATGGGGGGAGGGTGGAAAATGGAGAGGTATTGGTCAAAGGGTACGAAGTTTGACAGGAGGAAGATGTTTTTGAAGTCTATTGCACAGCATGGTCACTGTGGTTAATAATAATGTATATTTCAAAATTGCTAAAAGAGTACATTTTAAATGTTTCACCACAAAAAAATAAAAGTATGTGAGGTTATGAACATGTTAATAAGCTTGTTTTATTCATTCCACAAAGTATACATATATCAAAATATCACATTGTACCCCATAAATATATATAATTACTTTGTGTTAATTAAAAATGAAAAGTTAAAAAAGTAAAAAAGACCATTAAAAAAAAAAAAGATCAGCAGTTGCCAAGGCACCAGGACTTGGGGGCTGGGAGGCATGAATCGGAGAACACAGAGGATTCATAGGACACTAGAAATACTCTGATATCATAATGGTGCATATATGTCATTTACATTTGTCCAAAACCACAGAATGTACACACCAAGAGTGAACCCTGATGTGAACTATGGTAGTAACAGTGTGTCAATGTAGATCCATCAAATTGTAACAAATGTACCGCTCTAGTGGACGATGTTGATACTGCGGGGGGGCTATGCATGCGCGGGGGCAGGGGTTATATGGGATATCTCTGAATTCTCCTCTCAGTTTTGCTGTGAACCTAAAATGAATGAAGTCTGTTTAAAAAAAAAAATGTGGTTGCTCTAACAATTTTTAAATCTAAACACAAAATAAGGCTTTATTTATACTTAGTGTAACTCTCTCTCAGCAAAATTTAGGAGTTAGGAAATTTGAGGGGAAGGGAAAAAATAAAAGCAATCCAAAGCTCTCCTAGGAGGTGGCATTTCGAGAGGAGATGATGAAACTATTTGAAAGATCTCAGCTTACTGGAGTCTGAGGGAGACAAACAGGCAACAGTGTTCCCTGGTGAAAATATGGTGGTATCGTCTCAAATATCAGGTGGGAAATTTATGTCTGCCAGTGAGTGATGGAAGAAAGGATGGCCTCAGAAGAATGGAAAAATAGCACATGACACGGAATATAATCCCTGATTTCTAAAACTTGCCATTACTATAAGGCATCACAAAGAAAGAAAAAGCTAAACTATCACACAGTAGTAACTGAAAGACATACTTATTTCAGAAGTGTTAAAATATGCAAAAATGTGTATCTTGGAATTGATGAAACGTGGTAACATAACTTCCAAATAAACAAGGAAGAAAAACCAGAGGAGAGAGAAAGGCAGGAGCAAGGATGTACCTAATAACAGATCCTCAAAATGAACGAGGCAGTTACTCACAGAGCTAAAGGGAGAAATAGGCAGTTCTGCAACACTAGTTGGAGACTTTAATACCCCACTTTCAACAATGGATAGAACCACCGGTCGGAAGATAAGTACGGAAATAGAGGACTTAAATGACACAATAAACCAACTAGACCTAACAGACATATACAGAACAGCCACCAACAACAGCGTACACATTCTTCTCAAAAACACATGGATCATTCTTTGGGATATTCCATATCTTAGGCCATAAAACAAGTCTCAATAAATATTAAAAGATATACAAAGTATCTTCTCCAACTGCAACAAAATGAAGTTAGAAATCAATATAAGTGGAAAGCTTACAAATACATGCAAATTAAACACCACAACCTTAAACAGACCAAAGATAAATCAGAAGAAAAATGAGAAAATACTTAAAAGAGATAAATGAAAATTTTTTTAAAATGCCAAAACTTCTGGGATGCAGTGAACATAGTGCTCAGAGGGAAATTTTTTTTTTTTTTTTAGAGACAGGGTCTCACTCTAGGACCAGATGGCTTCACTGATGAAACATTTAAAGAATTAAAATAAAATATTTAAAGAATTAAAGAATATAAATTTAAAGAATTTAAATTTAAAGAATTAAAACCAATTCTTCTCAAACTGTTCCAAAACACTGAAGAGGAGAAAACACTACTCAACTCACCGTATGAGGCCACAATTACTCTGATACCAAAGCCAGACAAAGACTTCCCAAGAAAAGAAAATTACAGACCAATATCCCTCATTAATATAGAAGAAAAAAATCCCCAACAATTAGCAAATCAAATCCAACAGCATGTTAAAAGGGTTATTCACTATAACCAAGTGGGATGTAGTCCAGGAAGGCAAGCATGGTTCAACATAAGAAAACGTCAATTAACGCTGGGTATAGCAGTTCACACCTATAATCCTAGCACCCCGAGAGGCCAAGGCAGGAGCATCACTTGAGCTCAGGAGTTCGAGACCAGCCTGAGCAAGAGCAAGATCTGGTCGCTACTAAAAAAAAAAAAAAAAAAAAATTAAAAAATTAGCTGGGCATGGTGGTGTGCCTGTAGTCCCAGCTACTCAGGAGGCTGAGGCAGGAGGATTGCTTGAACCCAGCAGTCTGAGGTTGCTGTGACCTAGGCTTATGCCATGGCACTCTAGCCTGGGCAACAGAGCGAGACTCTGCCTCAATTTAAAAAAAAAAAAAAAAAAAGTCGATCAATGTAATACATCACATTAATAAAACCACAGAACATCTTGATATAAAAAAGGCACTTTACAAAATCCAATACCCTTTCATTAAAAGAAACTCTCAGAAAACTAAAAATAGAAGGCAAATTCCTCCATATGATAAAAGTTTCTTTTTGTTGTTGTTTAAACCCTCAGCTAACATCATACTCAACGATAAAGGCTGAAAGCTTTCCTCATAAGATTAGGAACAACGCAAGGATGTCTACTTAAACTGCTGCTACTGAACGTTGTACTGGAAATTCTAGCCAGAGCTATTAGAAGAAAAAGAAACAAAGGGCATGCAAATTGGAAGAGAAGAGGTAAAAGTATCTCAGATTACATGATTCTATATATATAAAATCCCAAAGAATCCACAAGAAAGCTACTACAGGTAATAGACAAATTCAGCAAAGTTGAAGGGTACAAGATCTACACACAAAAATCAGCTGTTTCTAAACACCAGCAATAAACAATCCAAAATGGAAATTAAGAAAGCAATTCCACTTACAATAGCATCTGAAAGAATAAAGTACTCGGGAATAAATCTAACCAAGGAGGTAAAAGACATGCTGAAAACTATAAAACATTGTTGAAGAAGACCTAAATAAATGAAAGACATCCTGTGTTCATGAATACATAAACTTAATATTATTAAGATGACACTACTACCCAAAGCGACCTGTAGATTCAACACAATCCCTCCCAAAATTTCAACAGCCTTTTCCAAAGAAATGAAAATTTATATCGAATTGCAAGGGGCCCTGAATAGTCGAAACAATATTGAAAAAGAAGAATGAAGTTGTAGGACTAACACCTCCCAACTTCAAAACTTATTACAAAGCTATAGTAATTAAAACAGTGTGGTACTAAAATACAGACAGACAAATAGACCAATGAGATAGAATAGAGAACCCACAAATTAAAACCACACATACATAGTAAATTGATTTTCCAACAATAGTGCCAAGATCATTCAATGGGGCAAAGACAGTCTTTTTAATAAATGGTGCTGAGAAAACTGAATATTCGTATGTGAAACGATGAAGCTAGTGGGACCTTTACCTAACACCATATATAAAAATTAACTCAAAATGGACCAATGATCTAAACATAAGAGCTAAAACTATAAGACTCTTACAAGAAAACAGAGGAAAATCTCTATGACATTAAACTTGACAACAATTTTATGGATGTGACACCGAAACCACTGGTAGAAAAATAAAAAATAGATCACACTATGTCATAATTAAAAACGTCTGTGCATGAAAGGATATTATCAAGAAAGTAAAAGACAACCTACAGAATGGGAGAAAATATTTGCAAATCATATATCTGATAAGGAGTTAATATGCAGATGACATAAAGAACCACTACAACTCAACAACAAAAAAACAAACAACCCAATTAAAAAGTGGTCTAAGGACTTTTCCCCAAGGAAGACATACAAATGGCCAATAAGCACATGAAAAGATGTTCAACATCACTAATCATTAGGGCAATGCAAATCAAAACCACAGTGAGATACCACTTCACACCCATTAGGATTACTATAATCAAAAAAAGGGAAAATAAGGAGTGTTGGCTAGGATTCGGAGAAATTGGAACACTGGTATACTGCTGGTAGAATGTAAACTGGTGCAGCTACTATGAAAAACAATATGGCAGTTCCCCAAACATGAAACACAGACCTACCACACGACCCAGTAATTTCATTCTTAGGTACATATCCAAAAGAAATGAAAGCAGGGACTTGAACAGGTATTTGTACACCAATGTTCATAGCAGCATTATTCTCAATAGCCACTGATGGTAAATAAAACGTGGCATATGCAATGGAATATTATTCAGCCATAAAAAAGAATGGAATTTTGATATATGCTACAACATGAATAGATCTTGAAAACATCATGCTTAATGAACTAAACCAAACACAGAAGGCCAAATATTGTATGATTCCATATATATGAAGTACCTAAAATAGTCAAATTCACAGAGACAGAAAATAGAACAGTGGTTGCCACGGGTTAACGGAGAGTTGTTATTTAATGGGTATACAGTTTCAGTTTTGTAAGCTAAAAGAGAGTTCTGGAGATTGGTTGCACAATGTAAGTGTATTTAACATTACTGAACTGTACAGTTAGAAATAGTTATGATGATAAATTTGATGTTATATATATTTTATCAGAATTTAAAATTAAAATTAAAAATATATTTAATATGTGAAAAACAGAGATGCACGGAATAAAGCAAAAAGCAAGCATTATAAGTACTGGACAAGTGGGCAGTGAGAAAAAAATTAATCCAGATGCAAAATTCACACCAAAACTATTACATAATAGTATTAGAAGAAAATGCTGGATGGTGGGAAAACCATGGCTGGTCCTGACCATTGAAGAAATGGAGCAGAGAACAATGATGGATTCTAATAGGTGAAAAATGTGTATGTAATAATAGGTAATAAAAGATGTATGTAATAAAGAATAAAACAGAATGGAAGAATTCTGAAAGAGACTAAAATCTGATGATTCAGCTATATAAAGAACTCTTACAAACATTAAGTTGATACCTAATGTCCCCTTGATAATTTCTTTTTTTGAGTTTTGTCCTTTTAGGGACAGACAGCTTTCACCACAAGTTGGCACCCATGCACCTGCAACTCCCCTCAATTTACAGTACTTTGGGGAGGGGGAAAATCTCTATTTCTTATATACAGTAATATTATAAAGAAATAATAAATAAATAAACACAAGATGGTAGCTTGTGTTTCTGAGTTCTGTAAATGTCATTCAGTAAGAAAAGTGGGCTACTGATCTTGTCAAATCAAGGACACAATATTGTTACCTTAGGGTAACACGAACTGCATGATCTCAAAATACAGGAAAAACAATCAACATCTCATGAAATAATCTATTGTACTGCAAGGCAGACCTACAGGTAGGGATTTTTTCCCCATCCAAACAACAAAGCTTTGATGAATGGAATGTTTGACAACATTCCACATCCTGTCCTGATCCTCGGCTGCAAGAGGACAGCCTGAGCCATGCCTCTACACTCACTACCTTCCTTCATGGCTTCTGAGGGGCTCCAGCATCAGAGGTCTAGAGGCTCCTACAGAACCTGGTCACCTTACGGACTAAATACCTTCTGAGAAGATGGACTAGAACTGGATCATCAGAAATTATGTTTTTACTTACAGAGGAAGAATTCCAATCTTCAAAAACTTTTAGAAGGTAACTCAATCAGAACTTTCAGTAGTTGCTATGTGATTTAATAACCAGGACTCTGCTTTACTTTATAGTAATCTATGTATTTCTTTTATTTTCCTACTACATCTCATGAAGGGAGATTATCTGTCTACGACCTATACCACACAGCACCATGCCTGTCACCGAGAGGGTACCTGATAGTTCTCCACTGAAATGACCTGACCAAGATTCCCTAGCAATCTGTGAGTACTCAATCATATTAAAATTTGTTTTTAATGACACATAGTCACTAATTAGTAAAATGATCACTGTACTGTAACAGAACAAGATCCTTAGCCCAAATTTAAATGGCCACAGATTGACATATTTATAAAACTTATCAACTATCACATTTTAACAAAAATCAAGACAACTAATAGATGCCATCTCTTTCTTATTTCCTAATTTGCTACCACTAAGTGCTGAGAGCTGGAAATCCATTAACTAAATATATTAAAATTATATAACTGCATCATCGACTATACATATACACCAATGATTATGCGTATGACTAAGCATCCACAGCACAGTCCTAGGAGGAAAAATCCATGGACTCTGGAACATCCGTCTGGTTACCTGAGAGAAGAGGCTTTCTACTTTATTTGTATGTAACTGGTTCCTCTGATGAGGTGCAAATTCTTGAAGCTGAATAGGCAACTTCTGTATATTTCGATATATAATAAAGTACTATACTGTAGAATACAATTATTGTAATAGGAGTTCAAACAAATTAATGTAGGCTAGAGTTATTAAAAAGTAACCAGGGACTTGACCTAAGACTGGAAAGATGATTATAATCTGGATTAGGGAAGGAGAGGAGAAAAAAGTAGAAAGTAAAAGAAACACATAACATGAGGCCAGACTATACTACACCTTCAGAATTATTCATTTGAAACACAGGAACATAGAGAATATCATATACAAAAAAATTCACTGTAACAAGATTCATCTGGTGGTGACAAGCATGACAGAATAGTAAAAATACTGTAGATGGGGCAATAAATCAGACATGGTTAATAACACCTTGAACTTGAATGGATGTAATGGAAACAAACAGGAAAGAACAAATCTAAGACACAGGCTTGAAGACATACTGACAGGATTTAGGTCTCCTGAATTTCACCTCCCTTAAAATGACAAATCCTATCTCTCTTGCTGCTTTAATACACACGAGGGATTACTGTAAGAATAAAACGACTCTTTCTATATATAAGCTCTACACACTGCCTCTAAATATTAATAGTTAAAACTACTCTACAATCCCAAGTCATAATTTACTAAAAAGGGGTTGAAGAATAGGTAAGAGTCAGAAATGACTACCAAGTTTCAAGCATAGGAGAAACAGGGTGTCATTAACAAACAGAAAAAACTGAAATAATGAAAAATAAACATGCTTGAGCAAGGTAAAAGATGATCAGTTTGCTTTTTTATTTAATGATTGGGCATTGGGCTAAAGAACTTTTCAAATGAATAATTTAATTGTATGCTATTACATATTTAAATGTAAGAAAATGTATACAATTGTATATTTAATATGATCTTAATGATATCAAAGATACAAACACACATGGAAACACTATCAGTAATGACTTTTGTACTTTTTCTGTATCTTTCAGAAGTCAACAAGAATTGTTTCGTTGAAAAAAACTGATCATACAAACACAAAAGACTCCTTATTTCTTTTCATAGAAAATTTAAAGAAAATACATATAAACTTACTCTGCTAAGATCTGGAACAATACCCTTCAAATTTTCTGCGTTTTCTTTCTCACTTCTCCAAGTGCTAGAGGAAAATGGTAAGACACCATCTATATGCCTTCTACTATCTCCAGTACCTACAGAATTATCTGAAAAATAAAGAAAAAAAGATAATGAAGCAATGTCAAAGTCTGAGTAATCTAAAGCAATAACTGCTTCTTGCTAGTGAAATTATTTTATGTAAACCTAATACTTAGCATTCACATGACAAATTCAGCAATTTGCATATGAGAAAATAAGGAACAGTAAGAAGCAATTATAAACATGACAAACTGCTATCACAGAGAGAATTTATCGGGCCAGGCATGGTGGCTCACACCTATAATCTCAGTACATTGGGAGGCCAAGGCAGAAGGATTGCTTAAGGCCAGAAGCTCGAGACATAGCAAGACCCTGTCTCTACTTTTCTAAAAATTAGTCGGGCATGGTGGCGCATGCCTGTAGTCCTAGCTACTTGGGAGGCTGGGGTGGGAGGCCTGTTTGAGCCCAGGAGTTTGAGGTAGCAGTGAGCTGTGATCACACCACTGCACTCCATGCTGGGCAACAGAGCAAGACCCTGTCTCTAAAAAAAAAAAAAAAATACATTTGATCTTAGCCAAAAGGGTGAGAAGCAGTAAGATAAATGGAATCAAAGAGGATTCATATCTAATTCTTAATGTCTGAAAATAATATAATCATGAATAATATTCCATCCAAGAAATATATATTAATATTACAGTATTTCTAATAACACCAATTTACTCAGGTATTATTAAAAGCCCTTTAGAAAAGTTTTAGATCATAAAGATTTGAGGGGAGAGAAGGGTTAATATATACTAAATAATTTTTTCAAAAAAAGATAAAGTCAAACGTAGAATTTAAAAACAAGGGAATGTTTCAATACTTACTAGTACCAGGTAGACAGACAACTTGGCCTTCCTCATACTCTTTGTGAGTCGTTTCAGAACTTCCCGAAGAGTGTGAGCCATGGGAAATCAGAGAGCTGTTATTTTCTGATGGAAAATTACAGTTTAAGCTACTGTTTTCATTTGCCTGTTGAAAAAAATATCTTAGCTGTATTAATCTTTTGAATTAAAATTAAACATTTTGAGAGGGAAAACACAGGGAGCAGACAATGTCTGCTTTACTGAAGGATGCCAAGTAATAAATGTAGAGGAATTAGAAAAATCACCATCATAACCACCAGTGTAACAATTGTTTCCAGGAGGCTTTAGCAATGATACTAAACCCAGTTCATGAAGGGTTGCTGGGGAGTAAAATATCCACATGACTTTGATGTGTCATCCCACAGATGACTTATTAATAACAAAGGGTGGAAAGTACCTTCACAAGGAGATATCTGGCCACCCCCACCCTAACCAAAATTATCAAACACAGCATCACCAATAGTGGTCAAACAGACTTAAATGTGTGATGTGAGGCAATGAGAAGTATACAACATCACCTATGTTTAACCTGGATCCTCTCATGAGATAATTGTTTAGTCTGAATTCTTGCCAAAATGTTTAATCTAGGCAGGAGAAAAAAAGCAATCAGATATATCTGGATTATGGGTCATTCTACAAAACAAAGAGCTTAGATTTTACAAAATTTTTTTTTTAAGAGACAGGGTCTCGCTCTGCTGCCTAGGCTGGAGTGCACTGGCATCATCATAACTCACTGCAACCTTGAACTCCTGGGCTTAAGCATCCTCCTACCTCAGCCCCCCGAGTAACTGGGACTACAGGCATGCGACACCAGACCCAGCTTATGTTTTTATTTTTTGTAGAGATGGAGGTCTCACTGTGTTCCCCAGGCTGGCCTCAAACTCCTGGACTCAAACAATCCTCCTACCTCAGCCTCCCAAATTGCTGGGAATACAGGCATGAGCCACTGTACCCAGCCTACAAAATGTTTAATGTCTTGAAAGAACTACTCCAAATTAAAAGAGAATAAAAAGATGTGATAACCAAACACAAGTATAATCTTTGACTAAATTCTGGATCAAAAATAGTAAAAGTAAAGGCTATTTTGGGGACAACTGGGTAAATCTGACAATTTAAATTTAATTACATTAATTTAAATTACTATATCAAGTACATTAATTTAAATTACTATATTAAGTTAGATAAAGAATTGTGATAATGTTGGAAAATGTCCTTATTCACAGGAGATAAATGCTCAAGTATTGGGATGAAATGTCACACCACCTGCAACTTACTTTCAAATGATTCAAGGAAGAAAGTATGTACGAAGAAAGAAAGAAAATGCAAAGGAGGCAAACATTAGCAACTGATTAATCTGGATGAAGAGTATGTAGATGTCCATTCAATTATTCTTTTAATTTTCTGTAGGTGAGGGAAAGTAGAAAAGGGTGGGCATTTCTCATCAATTCATACCTGGGAAAAACAGTCCAAAGGAAACCAGAAGCTTAAATTTAATGTTAATATCCAATGAGATCAATAGTAATTTTCTAATGTCAAATTGCTAAAAAACCATAAAGATTGGAACATACCTGAGTAAGATCATTTATAGGTAACTTAAAATCTTTTTCTGGAGATTCCTGTCCTTCTAGGTCTTCATATATCATTCCTGGCATTGCCAGTTGTTCAAAATAAGCCACCAAATGATCATCATAAAACATCTCATCATCAATATCATCATCATCTATTGAGAAAATGGAGAAAAAATAGGACAGGCTTTAAAGTAGTGACTAAATAATAAATATATTTTTTTTAAAGATGGGGTCTCACTATATTGCCCAGGCTGGCCTCAAACTCCTAATCTCAAGCAATCCTCCCACCTCAGCCTCCCAAGTAGCTGGGACTACAGGCACACTGCTACTGCGCCTGGTTAATTTTTAATCGAAAAGGCTGATAAATCCCTGAATTCTGCAGTCAAGTGGGGGGGAAAGGGCTGGTAAAACATAAATGAGTCAAAATATGACTTTGTTTTTATATTTGATATGAGAAAACTATTGTAATTTCAGTCAATTATAAGCCATTATGAACATTTTAATACAAGCTAAATATTTAACCTCTTTGAGGGGATGGGACAGAAACAGATCTTGTCATATTATCAAAAGTCAGGACAAACGTGGCATTGCAAATCAATGGGAAAAGAGCAGACTATTCAGAAAATAGTGTGGCAAATGGTTAACTCTATCAAAAAAGAATAGATAAGCCTATCGAGAAGTAAAAAGGGAGGGAGAGAGGAGGGGCCTGCAGTGATTGTCAGTGTTCCAACACCCAGCTTAGCAAGGGCAAGATAAAACAAGACCTCTCACTCACAGCAATGGTATTTTAAGTTGGCAGTGCCTTTTTAGAGGTTAATTTCACAACATTAAGAGTCTTAACAATGCTTATAACCTTTGCCTTAGCAATTTCACCTCCAAGAATCTGGTTTACTGAAAAAGGCTAGGCACAGTGGCTTACGCCTGTAATCCCAGCACTTTGGGTGGCCAAGGCGGGAGGATTACTTGAGGTCAGGAGTTCAAGACCAGCCTGACCAAGAGTGAGACCCATCTCTACTAAAAATAGAAAAGTTAGCCAGGCATGGTTGGTGGCCCAAGCCTGCAGTCCAGCTACTCAGGAGGCTGAGACAGGAGGATCGCTTGAGGCCAGGAGTTTTTCAAGTTGTAGTGAGTTATGATGACTCTGACTCAAAAAAAAAAAACAAAAAAAAAAACCCAATTAAAGATCTGATAAATTCAGATCAATAATTCCTTATTTACAATTCCACAATCCAAAAAAGTCTGAAAACTCCTTTGGCAACAAATCTGTCCAGAATGGATGTGATGCTATTTAGAGTTTCTATTTAAATCACTTAGCTCATCAGCCTGGCCTTCAAAGCCATTCATAATTTGGCCTCAGGCTACCTTCCTGGGTTTATTTAACCAACATAGCCGCCTATGGGTGCTGTCAACCTGCAACACAAAACCACTGGCTATTCCCCAAACCTGACACACACGCCTCACAGCAGTGCCTTTGCTGAAGTTGTTCCTCCATCTAATGTGTACTCCTCCCATATCGAAGGCCTACCACAGGCCCCTGAGGTTTCTTAGAGAGCAGAGGCTAAATATTTCATTGCTCCCCCAATTTCTACCTGTAATGCTTTATACTGAGTGGCACCTTTAGGTAACTACTTTGTACCCTAATGATGTTAAACTGAGGGATAAGTATAACCATATCAGCAGTGATATACAGAAATAAAATTTAAAATCCCATCATTCAATAAAAGTGTCCATTTGGGTACTGGCAGGTAGGAGGAAAGGGGGAGGGCAAAAAACCAAAAAGTTGTCATAATAGCTACTGCAACAAAGAACCAAGTAGGTGGCAGGGTAAGAACTAGGAAAAGAAGTCACTCTGCAGTACCAGAAGAATCTTCCAAGCTTGTTGATAACGTAAGTTTCTCATTTTCTAATAAGCTAGTGTGGCTTAAGTCACTGTTTGGAATTTCGTCTTCACAATGTTTTCCAGCATCAAGTACAACAATCTATAAGAAATAAAATGGTGAGTAAGAGAAGCATGCTCACTGCTTTGAAGAGCATAGTACCTGGCTACAGAAAAGACCAAGTATTTTCTCAACCTCTCAGTATCTCTAAATCACATTCAGGCAATGAAGGGCTAGTTGTGTTCTACACGTATTAATAACTCTCCTCCCTGCCCCTATGCCACCTCCCTCTCCTGACCCACCCAATAAAACATCCTTAAAATATAAGGCTTCTCTCAAATTGTGTGCACACACTCAGAGAACCGAGTAGTATAGTTAGCGTACTATACTCACACGGCTGAACTCAAGCAACACAAGGCATATGACAAAGTGAAGACAATGGCAAAGTCAGACTCAGCAACCTTTACCTAAGTAACTTTTCATCACCATTACGTTGGAACAATCAATTTCTCTGCTGAACCCAGGGACCATGTAACCATAAAGGGCACACAGCAGTTTACTAAGGACACTCAAGGCCCTGAATGAAAATGTAACATTTCTATGTGTTGATTTTATTTCACAATAATATTAAATATATATTAAAACAACTAATACCAGCTTAAGCATTAAATTGCAAAATACACACTAATTTTAAAGATAAAAACATGGCATCTCCATGCAATTTTATACTTACAGAGGATGGTGCTCAGCTATTCCCATAAATATCTAAGGCACCAGGGGCACCAAGGGCTACTGTCATTTATTGTTATTTAAATTAGATGCTCCCCTAGAATACGGCAAATGTTAACACTTGTGCAATATAAACTCTGTGTTTTGAAATTTTTCATAATAAAAAATTGGGAAAAAATCTATATGGGAAAGACATAATGTGTAAAATGTCTCTGCCTTTTGGGTCAGGCTGCTGTTGTACATGCTCTGCCATGCCTGGCCCCTTGTACACAGGCCACTTGAACTGAAGAGACCCTGGAAAATGTCCCTACTCTGATAAAGTGGCATCGCTTTTACAGCTTGACAATGAGACCTACAGAACCACATTTCCTTCACTGAGGTGGCTGCCAGGAGAGGCAAAGCTAAGGGAAAAGTCAAATGCAGTAGTAGCTCACTCCAGCCTCAGTTTTCTAATATATTTATTTTCTGCTGCTCTAACTTCTTCCCCTTTTTAATCAACCATCTCACGTTTCTACACTTGTTTTGTTGCTTTCCAGCTTTATTGTCCCTTTCTTTTATTATTAAACATCTCTAACACTTTTTGGAAGTCAACTCTTCACCTACACTAAGAAAGTCAATTACTTTCCACAGGGAAAATTCATGTTCTATCTCTTTAGAAATGATTTTTTCTAAATGTTCTGAAAATATACAAGTGAAGTGTAATTTGTTGTAGAGTAAGAATTAAATTCAATGGTTAAGAAATCATGAAACTTAATTTCAACTTCACTACACCTGAACTTCTCTAAAAAGCATCTCTCACCCTTGAAACTTACTAGTGGTTACACACAGGGTAAGTGTATAGACCATTTTCTGTAAAGGACCAGATAGCAAATATTTCAGGCTTTATGAGCCATACAATCTCTGTCCCAACTTCTCAACTCTGCTGTTGTAGCACAAATCCAGCCATAAACAAAACATAAACAAATAGGCATGGCTGTGTTCCAATAAAACTTTACAAAAACAGGCAGCAGACTAGATTTGGACCAGGACCTGTGGTTTGCCAATCCCTGGCATAGGGAAATAACTTTTACTTTAGACCCTTCTGCAATCATTTTATAAAAATGATCGTAAAAATTCTTATAAAGTAAATATAAAACAAAAATTCATCTCCTTTTTGTAAGTTGTAACAGTATTTAGTTTATATTTTATAAGTAAGTCTCATAAATGTGAGACTGCATGCCTGAAATCCAAGTTTGGTGTTTATGTTGGGCATAAACTATTTGTCTACTCAGTACCACTTCCTTTGAAGAGCCTCTTTTTACTTCCTGTGGTCCAGTGGGATTGTCAGTTGCACCCCTCTATCTGTGCATGTATATACAGTCATACACAAGCACACACACAGAAATGGACGTAAGATCGAGGCTCATCCCAACTTAGCCCTTGGCACAGTGATGTTCCTAGGGCAGGGCATATGACCCAAGCGAGCTCATTGGAGTTGTCTTTTTTCTGGTTTTTTTTTTTTTTTGAGACAGAGTCTTGCTCTGTCACCCCAGCTAAAGTGCAGTGGTGCCATCATAGCTCACTGTAACCTCGAACCCCTGGCCTCAAGCAATCCTCCTGCCTCAGCCTCCCAAACAGCTGGTGCTACAGGTGCATACCACCACACCTGGCTGATTTTTTCTATTTTTTGCAGAGACGGGGTCTCACTCTTGCTCAGACTGGTCTCAAACTTCTCAGCTCAAGTGATCCTCCTGCCCCCGCCTTCCAGAGTGCTGGGATTACAGGTGTGAGCTACCGCGCCTGGCCTTCTCTTCTTTTTTGATCATGAATGTTAGGAGTGTAGGCTTGAGCTGCCTACAAATGAAGACAACTTAACTATCATTTAACAAATTATTGAGTGACAACTACTTGCCAAGAACTATTCCAAACACTTAGGATACGATTAAAAAAAAAGAGAGAGAGAGAGAGAAATCCTTCCCCTCCTGGAGCTAATATTCTAAATGAATCCAGCACAGAGTGAAGTAGAGCAAAGAAATGGAGACAGCTCTGACGACAACATCAAGTCCAAGAATACATAGTATTCCCAGGTGCCAGCACTATCACTGAACCTTCTAATTAACTTGAGATAAACTCCAATTTCACCAAAGCTAGATAAGTTGATGTTCTGCTATAAATAAGTAGAATACTTCTAACTAATATTAACACTTACATATGTGAAATATGAACTTTTACTCCCCTATAATGTTCTGGAAATTGCTAACAAATATATAAAAGTTTACCTTGTGTTCCTTAGCATTCATCCATGATTGTAAACAAAAATCAATAGGTGAGTCTGTTTAAGAAAACAAAAACAAAAACTGAGAGACCAGGTTATCCTATCAACTAAATACCCAACAATACCTAAAATAAGCAAATAAACATTTTTATCTTGAAATAGAATAGAAGCACTTTTAAATGACAGTATAGGAATCCATCACGGGTGGGTTAAATTAAAAAACGTTAGGTAGGAAATCATAAAAAAATTACACAGATGCCAAAGAACTTGAATATGAATCTAATCAAGATTTTACAGCTAACTTCTGCTTTGTAGGGAATGTGGGAAAGGGAGAAATAAGAGAAATGACACCCTGAGTAAGCAAATTACAAACACAAACAGTGGGACAAACTACAGGGTGACTGACCTAGCCTATTTCAACAAGGCACTGACATAAGACATAAGAGATACAACAAATGCACCACAACATAACATAACACAACATAACATAACCTTCCTCAGACCCTAATTCCAGCAAATCATATACATACTGCTGTACTAAGAATTAAATTTGTTAGCTGCACTAACACCACTGTGGTTTCTCTGGCTATGATGGCACTGGCAAAAACAAACAAACAAACAAACAAACAAACAAAAACCTCAGTCATTATGTAAGAAAATGTCCATATTTTTAAATAGCATACTAAAATATGTATGAATAAAATGACACCTGGAATTTTTAAGTATCAGAAAAAGTGGTAATAAAAAGGGGAGATGAAACAAGTATGGCAAAATCCTGTGCTAACTGAAACTGTGGGAGAGGTATATGGGGTTTTTTTAATTGATATATGTAATTCACATTCCATAAAACTCATCCTTTTAAAGCATACAACTCAGTGGTTTTTAGTATGTTCACAAGGTTGTGCAGCCATCACCACTATTTTCACCTTTCCAAAAAGAAATGCCATACCCACTAGCAATCACTCCCTACTTTCCCCTCCCCCAGCTCCTGACAACCACTAATCTACTGTCTATGGATTTGCCTAATCTGTATCTCTAAGATTTGCCTACGGATAAATGGAATCATATATTTTGTGGCCTTTTGTGTCTGTCTTCTTTCACTGAGCATAATGTCTTCAAGGTTCATCTATATTACAGAACATATCAATACTTCACTCCTTTTTATGGAAGAATAATACTCCATCATGTGGACATACTATACTTTATTCATTCATTAGTTAATGGACATTTGAGTTGTTTCCACTTGTTGGCTACTGTAAATAACGCTGCTATGAACATTCATGTACAAATTTTTGTGTGGACATATGTTTTCCTTTCTCTTAGGTGTACACCTAGAGTGAAACTGCTGGGTCATATGGTAACTTTATGTTAAATGTTTTGAGGAAATGTCAGATTGGTTCCAAAGTGGCTGCACCATTTTATATTCTTACCGGCAATGTATGTAGGTTTCAATTTCTCCATATCCTCACCAACACTTGTTATTTTCCATCTTTTTGATTATAATTATCATAGTGGGTGTTAAGTGGTATCTCACTGTGGTTTTGAATTGCATTTCCCTGATGACCAATGATAGTGAGTATTTTTTCAAGTGTTTATTGGACATTTGTACAACTTCTATAGAGACATGTCTATTCAAATCCTTTGTCTACCCATTTGTCTTTTTAATGATGAGTTGTCAGAGTTCTTTATATATTCCGAATACTAGTCCCTTTTCACATATATAATTTACAAATATTTTCTCCCATTCTTTGGTTTGTCTTTTTACTGCTTGAAAAGTTTTTTTCCTTGCTTGTGAATGTGGGAAGTTAATGCTATTCTACCACTGCATATATGACATTTTTCATCAAGAGAAACACAACATCCCTTAAAACTTTTTTAACTTAAATGTATAAATGTGCATCATTCATCAATCTTATAAAATAAAATTAAGCAAGGCCTTTTGAGTACTGAACTATAGTTTGGAGTTACACAATATCACTGCTCACTGCTATAAAAGCCTATAGCAGTCAGTTTTCAATTTCCAGTTTTGATTTCTTTGAAGAAACAAAGAGAATGTAGAGTACTTAAAAGGAATCAGATAGCAGAAGAAGCCTGTGACTTTTTTATTTTAAACAATTTTCCCCACATTTTTGTAGTTTCTTCCCCACATCTAATTTGATAGCAATTTTTCAAATGACTTACCTTTGAGCATTTCCAAAGCATTCAACTTGGTTTTGTTAGAAACAATTTCTTTTAGGATTTATAATTCACCAGTTATATAAAAATAAGTTTATGAACAAAAATGACTATTGATAGGAAAAGTGAAAGGTGCACAAGAAATAGGCTCCTTGTGCTATAGCCATCCAACAACACTGTTTCCAAAGGAAAGGGGATTTCAGTTTAAATCAGTCATGACAGTTAAGAGGAGATCAGCTAAACTGTGGCCCCCAATCCCTGGGCCATGAACCAGTACCAGTCCATGACCTGTGAGGAACCAGGCCGCACAGCAGGAGGTGAGCTGCAGGGAGCGAGCAAGTGAGTAAGTGAGCAAAGCTTCATCTGTATTTTCTGCCACTCCCCACTCCCCATTACTTGCATCACAGCCTGAGCCCTGCCCACCCCCTCCCCCCTGGAAAAACTGTCTTCCATGAAACTGGTCCCTGGTGCCAAAAAGGTTGGGGACCACTGAGTAAGAGACCTTTTCCCATAAAAGTACTGTAAATATGATATAATAGGTGTATGTCAAACCAAAGCATTTTCAGTTTACCATATAATAATTAAAAAAATAAAATACAGTCCAAAAATGGGGAAATGAAAATTAAAATATATACATTAAGAAATAATTTCTAATAGTTTAGTACCTTGTACTGGCTCCAGTGGTGAAGGCCTATCAAGAAGACCCTGGTCCTGACAGGACTTTGTAGGTTTAGCTTGCTCTTCCTCTGGTCGTGCCACATCACTTCGAAAAGCTGACTCTTTTATGAGAACATTTGACAAATGCTGACTTTCCATATAGTTATTTTTCCTACAGATAGAACTTTTTTAGTAGGGAACAGAATAACAATAAAATGTTAGTTACCTTGGGTAAATCCAGAAAATATCTACTAATCAGTTATGTATTTCATCTCTCAAAAATATAACAACAGATACAGTGAAAAGACACACTTCTGGGTCCAGGCAGAAACTACAACTGGTAACACTGTTGATCATTCTGGGCACTGAATCAACATTTTGAGTCCAGTGATGTACAGGCTACCAAAATCAAAGAGAATACTATATTCCTACTCTGCCTCTCAAGTGATAAAGTTTTTTTTTTCTTTTGCAAATAAGTATCCCTGAAACTATCATGTCTAGAGAAAAAGTCAGCTTTCTAAAAAACAAGACAGACTTAAAAGATACTGGCATATTTGCCAAAACAGCTAAATCTCTGAATTAGTAATGATTTTAGAAGTTATACTTTTACCCCCTGCATCTGTTCCTATCCTTATCTTTCTACCTACCTCTACTGTTTCATATGTAGATCAAAATATTTTTCCTTAAAGGCAATTTTCCTCTCAACCTTCTGCAAAAGTTCTTGGGTCTCTATCAGCTCACCAAAGCAAGAGGAGGGATGGGGATGGAACTTCAGGAAAAAGCCTCTAAATGCAACAAATTCATCATTTGACAAACTGATACCTACAGCCAGACTCAAATGCAGCCAGGATGGATGAAAAAAAATAGCCCTTCCAGTCTCCACCAAAATAAGAAAGAAAAAAAAAAAAAAGCCCTCCATATTGCCCAAATCCCAACCCTCTGTGCCCAAGGCAACTCTCCAGCCCTAACTAAAATTCATTTCCCAGTTTCTCTATCTCTTCTTTGGGGCTGTAGTATGTGGAAAAGCCATTAGCTTAAGCCAAAGGTGCACTCATGGTTAGGTACAGGAAAATTTCACTCTGAGTACAAGAGAGGGTAGGGGTAGGTAGAAAGACTGTAGAGACAAAGTCATGTGGTAGAGAGGACAGAAAGGAAAAAGGGTGGGGAAGCAAGACGGTGACGTGAAATAAACAAAAACCAAGCCAGGACATTTAGGTTGACTTCCATATTTTAAAGCCCCTGCTGAGAAAAGCATACGGTATGACCATTAGAACTTCAGGATATAGCAGGACAGCTGAGGGCAGTGCATGCTACATTCACCACCACCACCACCCTTAAAAAATTTACTTCCTCAAAACTATAGCTATCCCCTGTTTTCATTAGCCCATGAAAAATTTTCAAAGGAAATCATATGCGTCAAGATAAAGTAGCAAGAGCAATTTCCATTAGTCCAATAAAATGATAGTAAGGAAATTTATAAAAATGAAGCAATCTAGACTACCAGATTCTAGAATCTGAAAAGCAGATGGGTATGCAGAAAAAAAGAAAGCCACACTTTAGAACAAGAAAAGAAGAGACCAGAAGGAAAGGAGGGAATGATCCCACCAGGAAGAACCGCAGAGATGTATTGTGACTATAGACAAAGGAGGCAGGAGGGGGCAGGACAAGAGCAGGAGAAAGTGGTTAACTGAAAGTCCACCAAGCAGCCGTGAGAGCAGCACCCACCACTCCTCCCCAACCCAAACGAACAGTACAGCAATGTCAACATGGCAGTGAACACCCAGAAGGGGGCAGGAAAAGAAGGACTTTCCTGTAGAAAAGGTATATAAATGCCTGTGGAGAACAAAGCGATGGTGGTAACAGCAGCCTAGAATAAAGCTTAAACATCTGGCATAAATTTAAGACTCCCAATTTGGTCCCTCTAACACAATCATCCAGGAACAACGTCCCACTCACACGGAAGCCAAATAAAAACAAGACCTATATACACGACAGCTAAGAATGCCCACATTAGCAACCAGAAGATAGCCACAAATCAGACACAAGGGAAAAAAGCAGCTTGAGAGAGAAAAATAAAAATGAACAAACTAAACAAATAATCCCAGAGAAAAGGAATAATTTACAGAACTTTGAAAGCTTTCTATTTAGATCTCAGAAATATTTAAGTTGTCCCTCAGTGTACGTGGAGGACTAGTTCCAGGACTCCACACATACCAAAATCTGCACGTGCTCAAGTCCTATGGTTGGCCCTCCCTACACCTGGGTTTCGCATCCGTCAAATACTGTATTTTCGAACCACATTCGGTTGTAAAGAAGCCACGTATTCGTGGACCCTCACAGTTTAAACCTGTTGTTCAAGGGTCAACTATACAGCCACAAAAAGGAGCCATTAAAAAAACACATGACAAAAAAAGAGCTCTCATGATTAAAATTATGATTGCCAGAAGATGTAATGAAGAGTAGTAAATTAAAAACTTACCTAGAACAATGTCTTTTTACACTAAAACAGAAAAAAAAGGAAAAAACAATGGAAATAGATCAACCCAGGCAATCCGAAATAATAGTTCCAGAAAGAAAAGAGAGAAAAACAGAAGAGAATTGCCAAAGAAATAATAATTATCTAGAACTAAGGCACACAAATCTCCAGATTGATGCCAATTAGAATTAGGTGAATGGGGGACTCAGAGAGGGTTCTAAATGTTTCCAGAGAGAAAAAACAGTTCAGATACAAAAGATCAAGTATCAAAATGACATCAGGCTTCTCACATAATGTAACAATGCCTTCAAAATGTTGAGAAAATTATTTTCATCTTAAAAATCCTACACTGAGCTAAAGTATTAATTAATTCCAAGATTAGAATACAGACATTTTGAAACACATAAATTCCCCCTCCTCCAGAAGGGGTAAAAGAAGCCGTCCCTCACACAGCGACTAAGGCCATGCCTTTTCAGGCTGTCGACTCTCCACTCAGACTAACAACCCAGGTCTTCAGATTGTTCAAGGGTCAAGAGTGAGACCACCTGCTGTGTCTCAGACCACTTCGCCATGCCTCCTGTCTCCCATTAACATGGGCTGACAAGACCACTTTCCAGACCTCCTCGCTGCCAGCAAGAGTCAAGAGGGTACTCCCAAGAGACGCTGTCCCTCCTCCACTTCCACCAAACTACTTGTCAGGATTACCAATGACCTAACCTATGCTGATTCCAATGATCAATTCTTATTTCTCATTTTCTTTGACATAGTTGGATAATTGTCTCTTCTTTTATACATGTTCCTGACATGGCTTCCAAGACATCGTTTTCCTCCTACCTCTGAGCACTAATTCTCAGTCTCCTTCTTTATTCCTCCTGTCCCCAACTTCTTAATGCTCAAGTGCCCTGAAGACCAGGCCTGGAGCTCTTCTCCTCTCTATCCACCTCATGCCCCTAACAATCCAGCCTCCTGAGTGGTCTTCCTGCGCCCATTCTTGCCTCCCACGGTCTAGTCTCCACACAGTAGCCAAAGTGAGCCTTTCAAAACATAATTCAGATGGAACCCTCTAATGGTTTTCCATCTCTCTCAGAGTCAGAGTCAAGGTCCTGCTCACGCTCTTCCAGCCTCCTTGCTGCTCTGTGAACACACTGGGTCTGCTCCTACCTTGGTGCCTTCATGGTACACCCTCTCCACCTGAAGCCCTCTTCCGTGTGTCCCTCCCTCAGTTCTTTGCTCATACCTTAAATCCTCAGAGACCTACAATGACCACTGCCTTCAGCCTTCCTAATGACCCTCCTTTATCATTCTATTTTTTTCTAGCACTTTTCCTTTCTAATATACCATAAAATTAGCATATTTTAATGTCTTTTCTTTAACATCTGTTTTGTTCACTGCTATTCCCTAAGCACCTGGAAAAGTGCCTGGCACACAGTAGGCACTCAGTCAAAAAATGAATATATAAGGGTTAACATCTTTAATACACAGAAAGCACTTTCAATCCCATAAGAACTCAAATATAAACTTAAACACAGAAAACAAGATTGTCTACAATACCACCCATTACCACTTTGGTTTTACAGACCTCAACACAGTAGCCAAAGTGAGCCTTTTAAAACATAATTCAGACGGAACCCTCTAATGGTTCTTTGCAGACTTTCTTCTTTGCATATATGCATGTATATAAATTATATTTACCTCTAAAAATTAAAGATTAAAAACAGTACCATCAAATATTGGGTGAGCTGGGAGAAGGCGGCATTCTCAAATACATCTAGTGGGAATATAAATGGGTGTAAGTTTTCTAAAGAGCAATGTGTTAATTTGTAATGGTTTTTAAAATAAAATATTTTTAACTCAGCAATTTAAATCCTAGGAATTTATCTTAAAAATCTCCTAGGTGTGCAAAATATATGCATAAATGTATAAATATAAAGGAGTTCATTACATTTATTATAGCAAGATGGCAATAATCTAAATGCCCAAAATAGACTTGAGTATAAGCCATCAACATTATGATATAGATTCATATTAATTATAACTGAAAGCTGAACACAATACTGTATATTGATTTTTATAAGTTATAATAAATAGTATAACAGTTTACTCCTATTCTGTAAGAAAAAATTTAAATACATATATGCACATAGAAAAGTCTGGAAGACTATAAGTGAAAATGTATCCAGGTGCAGTGGTGCACACCTGTAGTCCCAGCAACTCGGGAGGATCACTTGAGCCCAGGAGTTCAAATCCAGCCTGAGCAACATAGTGAGATCCCATTTCTAATTTAAAAAAAAAAAAAAAGGTAAAAACAAAATTTTTTTAATGTAACCAATGGCTATTTGCTAGTTAGTGGGATTACAGGTCTTTATCGTCTTGCTAATAATTCTCTATGTTATGTTTTTTTCAATGAGCATACATTACTTTTAGAATCAGAAAAAATGTTTTGAAAGACTAAAAATGTGATTAAAGCACATAAAGAAAACTCTTAAAGATTCTTAGAATTAAGCAGAGATACAAGCACAATTTCATTTTCCACAAGACTAAGACTCGTTTTTAACACAGTGCAAGCAAATGAAGGTATAAACTTACTAGTCATCCTGGAAGCTAAGCTGTAACCTCTCTCTTGGTTCAGCATCACTCTGGCTGCTGGGGGATGACCCGGATGGAACTGAAAACCTCCCTTCCACTAAGTAAGATGCCTGGATATCAGGATACCTACACAAAAAATTGTTTTAATTGTTAAGAATTAAATTATGCACATTTAAATTTCACCATGACATAGGGCTACGTGATAGTAAAACCAACTACCAGCTGGTAAAAACAAATAGGGCCCCCTGTATTCAAAGCTATCATCCTCTGTGCAAAGCACGGAATGTGTGGATCAGCAATGGGATGTTTATCAGTATTCAACAATACAGTCAGAAATCTTAAAGCTAAGAGAGCTTAGAGGCTTAATCCAACACTTTCATCCCAAAGGTAATGATGCTATTCACCAAATGTTTAAGTTGAGAAAAGACAGAAAGCAGTCAGATATTTAAGCATCAGCAAATTTTACATGTTACCCAAGACCCTATATGTAATGGATGTGTGAACTACACACATCACAGTTGAAGACAGAAAATAGGATATATTTAACCAAATATTTATCTGGTGATAAAACTGAAATATAAAGTAAGTCAAGAGAATAAAAGCTAGTTTAGTTCCTAAGAGAGAAAACTTACTTTGGGAACTGAAAGTTATTAGAATAAGAGCTAAGTTACTTCGGAAGTAACAGATAAAAGGTTGAAAGAGAAAGACAGCCATACAAGTAAAGAATGAACCTGGCTGAAATGAATTAAAAACGGAGACCCTGTCATAGCTCTAAAAACACTCAGTGATCCAAAACCCTAGCCATAGACGACTGCATTTGGAATGAACACCTAACTGAAGTAGAACCAGTAACACGTGGGATTTTAAGAGACAGTTCATTAGTCTCCTTGTGTAGCTAGAAATGTAATCCACAGATGTCTTTCAAAAGTTTGTGTTGCCATATTGTGCAACATGGAACAGAAAAGCAGATAAAATCACCGTGTTGAGAGAGAGAATGAAAGAGTTACACAGAGAGAAGTAGAGTCACATGACAGAAATCTAAATCCCGGTGGCTTCCCAGATCCCGACTTCTCTCTCTCCTTTTAACACAGCTCTGCATTCCTGTCCTTGATTTCATGAGATATGCCCTTTTAATTAATTTCCCTTTTAAACTTTGCCTAACACAGATTAGTTTAAATTATCAGCCATTAGTAGACTGAACTAATACAAATCCAAAACATTACAGACAGAAAAAACAATATTTAGCAGACTAAAAGAGGTCACTGGTGCTCAAATCCCAAAAGCACCCAATGACAAGGAAACAGAATGGGGAAAAACTTCTTTTTCTATATTCATTTTACATAGTTGGCCATCTTCTTCACAGATAAAGCAAAAAGTTCAAGCTTGACTGAGAAATTTTACATAAGTCTCAGTATGTTGTAGGTTTTATGGACCTAAAAAAGAAATCTGCTCAAGTCTTACCTGTTATCAGTGCTGGATCTATTTCTAGCAAGCGTGGAAACAGCAACAGGCAAGCCAAGATTTGAAGAAAGAGTGACATTTTCCAAAGTCCCACTATTACCAAGTAATGAACTAGTTAAAAAGCTTGGAAATGACTCTTCTGCTATCCCTCGAAAATTTTCCATCTCACTGAAACAACAGAAGTACTGTTATAAATCAAATATAGTAAAACATTTTTAAATGATTAAGAGTACAAGTTACATAAATCTTAGAAAACTGATAAATCTTAGGAAGAAATCATTTTTTGGAACATCACTATGAGAAGATACTATTGGCAAATATTCTGTGATAAAGTAATTCTTAGAATACTTTGCTACTTTATAGCTGAGAATATAAACATCAAACAAACTTACCTTATAATTAACACAATAAGGAAATACAACACAGTTTAATTTTCCTTTGGTTTGGTATAGCAAGGAATATGAATTACTACAATTTTATCTAGTAAAGAAGGCAAAGATGGCATAACACTGATGGTATATACATATGCTTTTAGGGCATATTTAAAAGTTTGGCAGTTATGTACTCATTTTAATATGGGATAGAAAAAACAGAATGAGCAAAATGTAGCTCCTAATTTCAGAGGCTATTGTTAAAGATGAGTATACAGTTTAAAAAGTAAGCCCACTCAAAGAGAAAAAGTATAGTTGGCACATGGACAGAGCAAAAATGATAAAAGTGGTACACAAATAACTAAGTCTGGAAAATGCCAGCACAAAATCTGTATCAATGATAGAGAACCTACAAGCCCACACTGGCCCTTGGTTTGATTTGATCCTGACCACATTGCTCTGGAGATGTTAGCCAACTTCAAGAATCTTCCAGAGTGCATATCATGTAAGCACTGTACAGAATTCAGTGAAGAAAATACGAGGGAGAGGACAAAAAGATAAATAAATTAGGAAATGCTTCAAAAAAGGAGGGGCTATTGGCATAGTACCTTAAAGAATGAGAACTTTTATAGGCACCGTATGCGATGAGGGTTTTTTTTAGGATGACAAATAAACAAAGGGGGAAGAGAATTAAAATATATTGCAAACCTACTACCTTAACTCATTGAATCCATAGAAAACTTTAGTAAGTATTATATCCCATTTTACAGACGAAAAATAACCTCGGAGACTAAATTAGCTAAATTTTCCCAGATCTGACTCCAAAATCCACTCCAAGTGCAAAGTCTACAGCAGTAACAGCAAATACTCCAGTGTATTTTGGCAACTGACATATAAAATAACATGCTAAGTGAAACTAGAATAACAGAATGGAGCCAGGTCCTAAAAGTCTTAAATGGTATATCGGGAAGTTTGGACTGTATTCTGCAACCGACAAAAGGACTGAGACAATCAACCTATAGGATAGGAAGGGAGAGACTTAAACCCTGGAAGACTATCCAAAGAGCTGCTATAATTGTTAAGAATAAAGAACTATACTATGGTCAAGGACAAACAGATTAAAGTATAGATTTTAGGTAGCCTGGACTAATTACTTTATGAAGTAGAAAAAGTTTAAGACCACTACAGAGCTGTAAAACTTACCTGGTATGGAAGGAGCGTCCACGCTCCTGTCTGAAGCCCACCCCTCCACTTCACACTGGATCCCGAGCCCTCTCTCCACTGCACCCACATTCACTCTAGCAACTGGCCCCTTCCTTAACACCATCAGGTCTTCTCTGTGTGAGCCTTCCCATGCCATGCAGGTTGTTAGTTCTCCCATCTTTTAAAAAAGCCTTCCTCTGTCACACTCCATTCTCCCCCTTCAGCTGCCACCGCACCTACCCATGCTCCCTTTACCACATGCTCCCCAAAAGGAATTCCAACTGGCCATCCAGCTCCACTCCTGTCCTCTCCTGAACCCACCCCACTCTGGCTTCTGTCCCACCGCCCCACCAAATCAATGCTTGGTGACCTCACCACTGATCTCCCTGCTGCCAAACCCTATAAGGCTATGGTCAATGTTCCGTCCTCATCTTCATCAACCTAACAGAATGGATTCAGATGACTATTCCTTCCTTGGGGAAATACTTTCTTCACTTGTCCAAGTCACAGATGTCTGGTTCTTCAACTTCCCAGCTGCTTCTTTTCCTTCTCCCTGGCTGGTTCCTCCTTACCTCCTGGACCTCCACACAGTGGAAGGCTCCAGGGCTTCGTCCTCGATCTCTTCCATCTACCCACCCTCTCTGGGTGACTGCCCTCAATTTCAAAGCCTTAAATATCATATGAAATTCACACATCTAGACTGGGCCTCTCTCCTGAACCTCAGATATTCAACTTCCTATATGACTTTTCCACTTAAATGTCTAACAGGCACCTACAACTTGAATCTTCAGTCCACTTTGTTCCCACATACCCAAGAAAAGCCTGCTCTTCAGTCTTCTCTACCAGAGAAAATGACAACTCCAACCCCAAGTGCTCAGGCCAAAACCGCAGTCATCACCAACCCGTCTCACACCCCCCCACATGCATTCCCTATGCAAATCCCAATGGCTATATTTTAACTACATGCCCAGAACCTTGCCCTTCCTCACTACTCCCTCTGCTACCACCTGGGTCAGGCCACCACCACCTCCTGCTTGGACACTCACTGTAACAGCCTTCCAACCATTTCCATGCCTCCACTCTGCCTCCTGGAGGCTACTCACCACACATTAAAGTCTCCTCTGTAAAATGAGTCAGGTATCATCACTCCTTAGTGCAAACCCTCCCTCCACTGGTTTCCTACCACATTCAGAGTAAAAGGCCTGGATAATCTCTGAGCTCATCTCCTGCTACTCTTCTCCCTTGCTAATGCCATTCCAGCCAACCTAATCTCCCTGCTGTCCCTGAAGCATGCTAAGTAGGCTCTGCCCCAGGGCTTTTGCCCTGGCCTCTGACCTCTGCCCAGCCCCTGATGCGCCAGGGATCCACACATCTTGTGCCTTGCCTCCTTTCAGGTCTTTGTGCAAATGTTCACTTGACTGTCAGACCTTGCCTCATCAACCTACAGAGTTAAGCATGGCACTCCCACCCGTCCTGCCCTGCTTTCTTTGTTCTGTAGTACTGACCACCACCTGACATGCTATTAATATATAGTTCACCTGCTTATCTGTTTTTCCTCCCACATTATAACGTAAGCTCCATGAGGGCAAGACTTCACCCACTGGGTTTACCACTGCATTCCTGTGTAGAATAGTGCTGGCACAGAGGAGACCCTCAATAAACTTGCTGAGTGGATGAATGGATAAATGTTTTCAACCTACGCCAATATACAGCAAATTCATCACCAACTACCATATGAGCACCCTGCTCTCAGACCATGCCCCAGCACTTTCCTCTCTTCCATACTTTTAACTGTTCTCTCTTCTTGATTGCCATAAACATGTTCAAAACTCTCCCATGTTAGGATGGAAGAGGCAGATCTTTCATTTGCACTTCCTGCCACCACCTTCTCACCTTCCCTTCACAGCCAAGCATCTTAGAACACTCCACAATTACTACTTCCACATCTCATCTGACATCCTCGTCCTCTGTCTGCTCCTCAATGTCAGGGTTATCCAGGATTCTGACCTCAGGCTTTACATCATGCAATCTACATTTTATAGCATAGGTATCTCAAACACAAATGTCTTCAGGCACAAACATTATCAGCAAGCAGGACAGTAAGGATGGAGGTCAGCTGGAAATTACAGGCCCCACATGAAGCCAGTTAAATTCAATAAAGCACTGCTGCCAAACAAAACATATCTACTGGTGGAGTCCATTCCTGAGGGCAAAACATGTCTATGTCCAAAATGCACCCTGAAACATTCCACATCTTTCTCCACTACTACTCTACCCTACTGAAAAGCCTCCTGACCCTTCTCCATGCTTCTATTCTTACCACCCTGCAATTAATTCTCCACACAGCAGGCAAAAGAACCATGAAATATGCATCAGGTACCATGCCCCTACTGAAAACTCCATGAGCCCTGTCACCCTCTCCCATCCCTCTCAGGCTCACTCACCACGTACACCACATACTGGATTTTCTGTTCTTACAACATTCCTGAAGCCTAGAATATTCTTCTCCCAGATCTCTGCACAGCTAGCTCCTTCCTTCCTGACATTCACCTCAACTTAAACATCACTTTCTAAGAGAAGTTATCCCTTATCATTAAGTCAAATGTAGGCCCACAGTCTATCCATCCATTTTAATTCCTTCCAGCATTTATCATTATTTATTCTTGCGTTTGTTTGTCTTCTTCCACTGAAATGATTGCCCCCGAAGAGCAAGGGCCTTGCCTCTCTGTCCATCACTATTTCCTAACACCTAGAATGTTGGGAAACACCTACCACATAGTAGGTACTCAATAAATATTTGCAAACTGAATGAATGAGGACATTCTCAGGGGGTGGCCTCATCTTTGACTTTAACCCCTATATACTGAGAAAGGCAGTTTCTTGGGGAAATGTCTATCTTGTTCACCCATATATTCTCAGTACCTGATACAGAGATGGGAATAGGGGTTGAAGAAAATGAATTGAAAGAAATAATCTATTTCTTCTATATTCCCACTTCTATATTCCCAGCTAGCTTGCTGGTATTTAGTGGCTATTATCAAGTAATGCAGTAGGTATTTTACATACATTTTTCTAATCCCTGTGTCAAATTTGTATGGTAGCCATTTTATCCCCACTATTGAGGAAACTGAGGCCAAGAGAGGGAATTAGACTTTTCCAGGCCACAAAGTGCAAGTGAGAGCAGAAGATTCCCTCCCAGGCAAATCTGGCCCCAGAGTATCCCTTCCTCTGCACTAACGCCACCGCCCTCATCTTCAAATCACCTTCAGCTCAGACCTCTATTCTGAGTTCTAGACCTGTACAGTTGGCCCTCCGTATATGTGGGTTCTGCATCCGTGGATTTAATCAACCACAGATCAAAAATATTTGGGAAAAAAAATTTTAAAATAACAATACAATAAAAAATACAAAAAATACAGAACAACCATTTATGTAGCATTTACACTGTACTAGTTACTATAATACTCTAGAGATGATTTAAAGTATATGAGAGGGGCCAGGCACAGTGGCCCATGCCTGTAATGCCAGCACTTGGGGAGGCCAAGATAGGAGGATCACTTGAGGCCAGGAGTTCAAGACCAGCCTGAACAAGAACGCACCCATTGGAAGATTCCTCAAAATGTAATTTAATACCTAGTCTCTCTTCTTTCCAGAAAGGATTACACTTGTTCTAAACTAATCATGGACATACCGCATTCCTAAAGGTTTCCTAAAAGGGAAATTTCCCTAACTTCCCTCTTTATTGCATTACCCACCCCTCCTCCATCATCTAAAGTGAAAGACAATATGTTATCTTTTCTTCTACTACATTTGAACTGAGTAGGCATCTTTGTGATTTCTCTTGCTATTTCCTTAAAGTAGTGACCTCAAATTTCACATATGGATTTACCAATAATTAATTACTTTAATTACATTCCTCAGTATATAAAAGATTATTTACTGTGGTCATTAATTGTTGGTCTGCATATACAATTAAACACATTTAAAAGGACCTGCTGTGAAACCCAAAACCTAGTCAAACTTCCCCAACACTTACCATCTACTTTTGGCACTTTAGCATACACTTTAGAACTAGGTAGGCATTTAGTATATTACTTTTCAAGGCTTACCGTAAACTTTGCCCACAAAATTTGGAGAAAAAGCTGATTTTGGAGCAGTAAAAACGCCAGTCGAATGACATCAAAATAGCAACAGCAAATGGAAATACCGTCATATAAACACCTGTCCTCCAAACGACTGCGTCGAAAGGAACCTCATGTTTTACTAAACAAAGTCTGAAATTAAGAGCAAAGCAAAAGTAGAATGATATTAAACATTCTTGTCTCATTTCACGTTATGTTCATAATGAAATCATAGGCAAGGGATGTAAGGTATTAGGAATAAATGTGAACGCAGCCTAGCAGAAACCAAATCAAAAGTGAGTAAACCGGTGACACAGGCAGACCTCTCGAGCATTAAGTTAAGGTTATTTCCCGGGTCCCTTTTGTTTTAGACAAAAAGGAAAAACAGACGCGCCCATCACAATACGCATAAAGCAAACACCGCTGATCAATCAACAGAGCACTTTGCAAGAAAGAAAGTCAAGAGTACAGTAGGGAGCGCTCGTCCGTCAGGAATTGGAAGTCACCAAATGGGAGAGGAGCAAACAAGAATATGATCCCCAAAAGTCTCTCTCATTATGCTTGGCCAAAAGCCAAAACACGGCGTGCAATTAATCTCACTGAGCGGAATTCAACCCCCAGGCCCGGCTGGGGCGGAGGCGCGGCCTGATCGCGGCCGTCCAAGCGCAGCTCGCGCCCTGCCGACAAAGCCGCCCCGCAGCCCGATCCCTGGCCCGCACCCCGCGCGAAGCCCAACCGTCACTGCCCCGCCGCCTGGACGTCGAAACGCAAGCCAAAGGCGGATGGGCCTGCCTCTCGCCAGGCGCACGCCAAGACAGCTGCATCCGTCCTCACCCACCCGCGACCCGGCTGCGTGAGCCGAGAACGGAGTCCAGAGTCCGCAGCGGGAAGGGGCGGCCCAACGCTGCAAGCGCGCGTGCGCACAGGCCCGCACCGGCGGCGGCCCGGACCGGCCGTACGGCGCGCCCCTCGGGTTTACGTCTGTTCGCGGCACGAGGCGAGGGACGGGAACCCAGCGCCGGCTCTGGATTGGGCGGCACCAAGAGACGGCGCGGGCGGGCGCCCCGTGATTGGTGAGGGCGGCGCGTGCCCGGATTTGAAGGGAGGAAACGGCGCGCCCGGCCGCGCGGAGAAGTGGGTGGAGGCTCCCAGCGCTGGCTGGGGCCAGTGAAAGCTCTTCCAGTCGGAGCTGAACTGAAGGCCCTGCCTTGGGAGTCTTGGCCAATTTGAAAATGAAGCTTACCTTTTTCAGTTTGGGGTCCCAAAGCACCGTCAGTCACTTTATACACAAATATTTTCGGCGAACAAATCACCTGGCACGTTTTTGTCCTTACGTGAGCAGATGCAGACCTATCCCCGTTTGCTAGTCGCTGAAGTATGTCGTCCATTACCTTCAATTAGCAAGCCATGCCCCGGGAACCAAATTTCATGACAGTTCGCTAAACCTAATCGCCTCTTTGTGACGGAGTAGGGTTTGGTCTCGGTTGTAAAAAAGTGAGACTAGACATAATTCTTCCCTAATTAGCTTCCTGCTTTTCTCCGTCCTCCTTAGGCCACAAATCTCACCGCCACCTGCTCAGCACAAGCCCTTTACTACACTGTGACCACAGAGGTATTCAATTTCACACCTTTCACTAAAAATTTACCTCAAAAAACATCTTATACAGTTCTTTATCCCAAAATTTCTTCCGTACAATCTGAGGGAACAAAGCTAACGCCTTAACTTCCATTCATTCAGCAGCTACAATGTTTAAGATGCCCGGTGCACTTGCGAACACAGAAAGGGAAAACAAAGTTTAGTTCAACAATCCCTATTCCTGAGTTTAGCCTGGTAGGGAAAAACATCTGCTTATTTGTTTATTGGCTCCCTCTCCACAGGTTCCTTTCTGCCTGTAAAAATACTGCACCTGTCTATCCACCCACACACACCCCTCCTTGATTCTGCTTTATCATTCTCTCTCCTTCCCTGAATTGCCTCCACTTTTACACCTTATTTTCACCCATTCCATGTTATCTTAGCCTGGTCCTGAACATTTTAACATTTGTTTTAATTTATCAGGAATGGCCTCCTATTTATTAAACTCAGTGATGTCCCCTCAGTTCTCATGACATCTCTTCTTGAAACCTTCTAGCCTTGGTATTTACAAACTGTAATTACCCCTATTCTACCTTTGTCCACACTCAATGAGCAAAGCGGAGAAAATCTGAAGATTTTCCAAATCCTGAAAAAATAAACCAAATACTTAGCTCTAGAGCTGAAAAGATGTATTTGAGTGTAACCTTTTTTCTCAAAGTATCTTAACCCCTCTTTTTACAGGGGCCATACATTGGAGGTGAACTGCTGGAATGTGTCTACATGTTCCAGACTGTCATTCACCCTGTGTCCTTGGTACCTACCCAATAAATGTTCTTCCTCCATAAACATCCTCAAGTCACCAAAGCTCTCCCCACACCACTCAGCAACCTGATGTGACTCTCCAGTGACAGAGATCTGCAACCCAGAATATCTACAGGCAGGAGAGCAGGGACTGTGATGCCAGGCTGCCTACATCTGAATCATGCTCTGCCTCCCTCCCTCTTCCTAGCTATGTAGCCTTGAGCAAGCAGCTTTAACCTGCCAGTTCCCTCATCTGAAAAATGGAGATAATTAGAGCACTTGCCTCAGAGGCTTGTTGTGAGGATTTAAAGCAATTAATTCCTGTAAGGTATCTAGAAAACCACTGGCATATGGAAGTACTCAACAAATGTTGGCTACTATCTTACACCTCAATATCTAGCCTTACTTGCCAACTGGAAAGGAGAAATAGAACTCCCACTGTGATTTCCAAATCTCCTTAGACATTGAGTAGAGCCTGCAAAGGCCCCATGGCCAGGATGCCTTCCCAGGGAATTAGAAGTGATATCTATCCAGTTTTTTAAAGTCAGACATCTCCCATAGCTCCCCATTACCAACTGCTTATAAAGTGGTATGCCTCAGCCACCAATATCCTGGGGAACCTGCAGCCTCAGGGCCTCTTGTGGCCCTCCAGATCCCCGAGCTCGGCCCCTCAACTGAATCCAAACTTCACAGAACAAATCCCTTCTTTAAAAGGATTTTTTCTGTAAAATTTGGATTCAGTCAAAAGGCGGCACTCAAGGATCCAGAAGGCCACAGGTTCCCCACCCCTTAGTTCCTTAAATGTACCCTACTTTTTCATCGGACTATTACCTATATCCTGTTCCCTGAACACAGGGTCCTTTTACCTCACTCCACCTGTTGAAATCAGACATACCTTCCAAATCCTGTCAGCTCAAATGTTACTCTTTTATGCCCACTAATACAATTTCTACCTTTATTACAAAGCTGAACCCCATACCTTTTGTAAATTCTGGAAATACCTTCTCTCACAAGTATGAGTTTGTGTGCCAAGTACCTATTTTTTTCATTTTTTACATACCCCAGAGTGTTTTGCACAGTATCTTGCACATAGTAGATGCTCCATATTCACTAAATCAGAGAATGGTCTCAATTCATTATCCCATTCTAACCTCAGGCACCTCTATAATGACTGAAACCTCAAAGACATGAATTCTTAATTCTGAGCTAAATTCAGCTTAAGTTAGACCCCTTGCTTTGATCCTACATACCTACAAGTCTAAAGCAACTCCTTTAACAAAAGACCTTTTGAGAATTTGAAAAGGATTTTTTTTTAACATGGAATGGTAACTTTACAGACAAAACATTTTAATGATTAGACAATAAAACTCGAATATTTCTTAAATTAAAATGAATATATTCTGTCAGCTCTTAATCCTTTGCATATTAAGAAGTTCTAGGGAAGTTATGACACTACTCAAGGAAAGTTGTCTTTGAAAATTGGAATATAACAATACAGTTATAACAAATTATGTCACCTATGTGCTCAACTGATAAGACACAGCCTGGGCTGCGAGACCCCATCTGTACAAAAAAAAAAAAAATAAGAAAAAGAAAAAAAATTTTAAGTCAACATCTGTCAGTTCTAGATGGTAATCTACATATTGACTTTCTACCTTTTAAATAAATGTAATGTTTGCTCATCTACTAATTTTTGTTTGGTTTTTTTTTTTTTTGGTGACACGGTGAATGGAGAATAAGCCTTAACAACTATCTTAAATAAAATACATTCAATTTTCATAAGGCAACAGATTCATATCTTTTAAAACATAGTTTATTAAATAACCTACTTGGATAATAATTATAAAAGCTTTAAAAAGTAATTCCAAGTAGTGAAAGGCAATTTCCCTTTAAGAAAGAAAAGGCCAAAAAGTCCACATTATGTTTTGCTGCTTTATACACAGGAATGATTTATTTTACATACTAGTCAATTGCAACATTAGCCTGTAAAATTAAAAACATTTTTATATGTCTCAAAGGCATAGTGAATTTCATAATGATATGCTTTCACATTAACCAGTATGACAAAGCATAAGAAACTTAAGACTATGGTAACAGTTCAAAATAAAGTTTACAAAACAGGCACTTTGAAGTCAGCTACTGTGTGTAACTTTCACAGTTAACGTTACTTGTACATATCTCATTTCATCAAAGGTTATCAACCAGTGAAGCAAATATTCCTTTGATGCAGACACACAAACAGTTTTAGGTTCCAGATACTATGTTCTGGTTGTAATACATGCAAGACGGGCCCCTAAATTAGAAAAATCTTCTGAAAGAAAATGAAGAAAAACAAAAAGCAGCCAGAAATGAAAGCATTTACAAGCATTTGAATAAGGCCTTTAAATGTTAAATCAGTGTTTTAAACTCCTTCATTCTCAGGCAAGGGATTAAGAGGCCGAGAGAGATATCGTCTGCGAGGGTGAGGATACTGGAGCCTGGCAGTGTCAGCATCCCAAGAGTGCTCTACCAGAGGAGGAAGAGGAGGAGGAGGAGGAGGAGGAAGGAGCTGGGCATAACTGGACCATCTCGATCCAGCCCGTGGGGAATCCAGAGGGGGAAAGAAATACCTGAAACAATGAAGACAGGAACAAAACACCAAAACAAAACAAAAACAACAGGGGAAAAAAAAAAAGAAAAAAAAAAAAACACAAGAAAAAGAGAAAAGTAGTAAATACAAAGAGAACCAAAGAAGAGAAAACACATGCTGGAAAAAAATAAGCTTTAGTATACTCATGCCAAAACTAACAGAACATAATAGCACAAATCAAGACCCTTACTCAAATTAAGATTGCTTAAGCAAGTATAGGAACTTGAAAGAAAGAAATACAATCTGTTAAACTTAAAATGTCAAAAAAAATTATCAGTATAAATGTTACAAAGAAAAACATTAATTCTAGAAATTTAAAGCATTTTCTAATCTCTGAAGAAATATTTGATGCTGGTTTGTAAATTTATAAATCTAATAAGCTTCTTATTTTAAGCAATGCTTCATTTGCAGCAGCAGCAAGCACACTTTTTTTGGTGTATGCATGATACTGAGAACCAATTCAAATACACTTTCACATAGTATGGCTGGCTACTGCAACCTATTTTTCAAGAAATACAATCACTGAACATAATTATTTTTCTGCAAAAACCTTAGAATAACTACAGAGTTTTGATAAGTGAAAGGGTTCAAAGAATTATTATGCCCTTCTGTTATTCTGTCATTTTATAACTTACCCGTAATACTTAAACATTTTAGCAAGCTTAAAGCTTTACAGCTTTGTCATCAAGGTCAGAAATATACAGGATATGAATTAACTGAAACAGTCAACTAAATTAAGAAAATCCTGAGACATGAAATGTTGAAGTTAATTTACATGCACAATTTTAGTAGAATTTTAACTGCTTCTCTTATATTATGTGTCCAAATTTTGATTTGAAGGAAACTAGGCCATGGAATCACACAATATAAATACACAAATGCATACTAGAGACATCTCTTTAGTGAATATGAATTGAAAACTTATAAAGGTGTTTCCATTTTACTAGCAAATTATAAACAAAACAATACCACATGCTTAACTTGACTACAAACTGTACAAATTACTTTCATTTTACTATTAATACTTTACTAATTCACTCCTTTACTAATATTTTTTAAATACTACAAAGAAATGACAGTTGTACTAAATATCATGTATTAAGCAATTCTACAAAAAGTAAACAAATTAGCACTGAAAACAATCTTTATGAAAAATATTTATTCAGTTTTTGAATTAAAAGTATAAAAATTCATCATTTTAAGCTTACTATTTTAGAAAACAAAAGAAATATGCCTACATTCTCCAAATGGAATAAAGTGATATTTTTCCTCCTCCCAACTACTTACATAAGGATGGTAACAATTCTTTTAATTTTCAAACCCAAGTTAGTTTAAGGAACACTTCAAAAAATTGTTTTGGTGACAATGTCTCAACAAAAAGCCTCTCCATCTATATTTCAAAAGTTTCAAATAGTGTCTATAAACTAGTACACAAAAATGATATACACTGTATTTTTAAAGGCCTTTTGGACTGCATTTAGTAGTAAGCAGGCTGCTGGTGTATCTTGGGAGAGGTCAAACTGCGCTGGGGAAGGGGAAAAGGAGCTCGCTTTCCATTCCTGTGTGCATGCAACAAGCAGCAAGACAGCAAAGTTACTCCAGTTAGCTTGTCAGCTGTGCTTTCTGTTAAAGGACATAATACAAACGGAGAAGGGAAAATGCATCATAGATCTAACACAGATGGTTACTGGCACAATAAGAATACAGATCAAAATGTCAAGGCTAGTTACAAAAGAAAATACGCAATACAGGCAGTGACCAAAAACCAGACTTTAAAAAAAAAAAAATTAACTCTAGTATTCTTTGCTTCACAAAATCATCTTTATAATCTGATATCTTCTATGATAACCCAAAATTGTTTTGATGCAAATACTTAAACCTCAAAATCAAATAGGACTTCTTTATAAAAATACAATAATATAAGAATAGTGGAGGAAATTTTAAATACAACTTTTTTTTTTTTTAAATTTAGGATAACAACAAAATAACCTCAGGACAATTCATTAAAGCTATGTTTCGAAATTTCTTGAATTCTATTCCAAATTCACAAAAGCATACTAAAATAGCAGTATCTTACAAATTCATGTGTTTGAAATTTAAATATGAAAACAAAAGGAAGACTTTAGATCACATCAAATATTCTTTATGATAAACAAGAACCTAACATTCTAAATATTGTAAAAATCAAGATCTCAGATTTTATCATTTCCTGTTATTAAAGTGTTAAACAGAAAAGCCAAATCATTTAATGCACTCTCTTCCACAAAGCCTTAATTAAAGTATTTTATTTAAAACTTCACTTTGACCTGATGCAGAGGCCACACTACAACCATTAAAAAACACTATGGTACATTTAGGACTAAAACCCTAACTATTAAACCATAGTTCCTCTTCCCCTCACTACAGCAGAAAATAAAATCTTAAAACTACAAACATTTCTACTGATAGGCCACTAAATTTCAAAATATAATTTACTTTGGTGGCCACACAACCTGCCTATAGATATTATGACCAAGTAAGCCAAATACAGAGCTAACAAAATGAATTTTTAAATTCTAATGTCACAATTACATGCAAATTTCATTTTATCTTGTAATTCATGAAATAACCTGCCTTTAGTATTGCTACCAGAATGATTTAAAAAGAAGATAATTTCCAGTTTTCCCACAAAACAGCCTACCTGCCAGCAGAAGATCCATTTAATGAATTTTGAAGATTTGGAGTATTTGAACCTAGAGAAGGATTTGAGCTTCCCTGCTGAGAACTCCCACTGACTGGGCTCCCATTACCTTTCAAAATACCAGTACACTTCCAATTGTCCATATAATTAGCTGAAAGGAAAATGGCCAAATACATTAATATGATTAATACCTATGCACAAGGGCACAAATCTGTACTCATATCCTTAAATTACAATTAAAGAAACAAGAGAGAAGCCACGGGCTACATTTCTTTCAGGATAAACATTTAAGACATTTTAAAAATGAAATACATGTTATCTCAGTTTTAATAATTTTTAAGTTTTCAAAGAATTATTAATACTAATTTAAAAACATAAAGCTTTCATCACCCACTTCCCTTCCTTACAAGATAAATATTAGGAGAGATAATTCTCTAAGCTATCACATTATGAAGTTAACATCAAAATAAAATCTTTGTCTTCATTATAATGAATTTCACTTACTTATATATGTAAGATAATAGAGTTGTCTTCTTGGTTATGCAAGTAAAAGTTATGTGGGTACCTAACATCTTCCGATGGATGTAGGTAACAACACCTTTGGTATTTGAGTGGCTTATTGAATGCAAAATTGGTCACTGAAGACAATGAACCCAAGAAACCCAAATTAGGGAGCCTGTTAGGGCGCACAGCTGGGTGGTACTGACTAAAGCCCAGAGGCAGAAAAGTAGAGCAAAGCCCTGAAATCAAATTACACTGAGAAAAGGAAGTTCTGGGCTGATTCTATCAAAGCCTAAAAATGAACATGGGAGGCCCTCAAGCTTAGCTAGACTGCACTTTGGGAAACAGTCTAACTGCTCATGGTAAATGAACTAAGACAGCCATAATTTGAATGCTAAGTATGGGACACCACCCATTATGGTGGTGCACAAATCATGGACATCTCTGCCCAATGGATAAGCATCCACAGAAAAGTGTAGAACAAGTTACAGAGACTGCAGTCAGTGTCAAGTGACCAGGCAAGTCCTCTCTCAGCTTGGCACTTATAAGAAACTGTTAGAATCAGGGGCCGAAGGTTCTTAAACTTTTGGGTGTTGTAGAGGAAGCAATACTGGATTTTCTCCTTTTAAGGACTGGTTATCTAAAGAAATTATTTAATAAAATAAGACATGACTGTAGTTCTATCCTGAGTTTGTACAGCAGTCATACAAGTTACACATATGGCAAACAGTAAATTTTTATTGGAGATATTGCATATTTTGTTATATTCATTCCATTTTAAAAATTGTTCTGTTCCACACAGAAACTTAAAAAATTCAATTAGTCATTAACTGCTATGAACTAGGTAAACTGATGTTCAAAATAGCAAATTATATAAGATATCAATTTAAAAGTAGCCGTAGAAGATAATTTTTTCAAAATATTTCTAAGTTCACATTTTTAAGCAGAAATAGAAAGCAACAATTATCTCTTCACTGGAATCTTACCTTTCCACAACCTTACACAGCCATCATCTCCTGAAGATGCTAGCACTGTTCCTGTTATATTCCAACTCACTCGCCAGACCTGAGAATTATGATTATCAAATTGAGCCACGATATGGATTTCAAATTTTGTTGGCCCACCAGAGGAAGTAAGTTCTTTCCTGTTAATAGAAAATAATTTCTGAGAATTCTGAGAAAAGTTCAAAAAGTATGTATGTGTGTGTATGTGTATATAGTGTTCTAAATAAAAATTACAAATGGTCTCACATACTTAGCACATTATTCTATAATAATGTACACATTTGTAGTCCCCCCTACCCCCTGGCCCCTGAGTTGGGCCACAGTCATTTTCATTTGACTCCCCAGGACCTGGAGTGGTCCCAGCACAGGTAAATGATATTCAGTGACTGTTTCACGGAAGAAAGAAACAACAAAAGTGGATTTTATTTCCCCAAACAAGGTTGAAAAACAAAAGTGATGATAATTCATTTTCAAAGGAAAGAATGGAAGAAGGAAAAGAAGGAAAAAAAAGAAGAGAAAGAACTGAAACTCACAATTCAAAATTAAAACTAAATATTTCTTCACAAGAGCATCTCAATGCTAATTTACTTTTCCGTAAGTAGACTGCCACTTCTCACTCATTTAAAAATATAAAGAGTACTAATTATATTCACAGAACCTAATTTATTGTTAGCATCAGCCTAAATACAACACAATTAAGGCCGGGCACAGTGGCTCATCCCTGTAATCCCAGCACTCTGGGAGGCCGAGGTGGGAGGATTGTTTGAGCTCAGGAGTTCCAGACCAGCCTGAGCAAGAGCAAGACACCGTCTCTACTAAAAATAGAAAAAATTAGCCAGGCGTCATGGCCTGTGCCTATAGTCCCAGCTACTCGGGAGGTTGAGGCAGGAGGATCACTTGAGCCCAGGAGTTGGCGGCTGCAGTGAGCCATGATCATGCCACTGCACTCTACCCAGGGCTACACAGCAAGACTCTGTCTCAAAAAAGAAACAAAACAAAGCAAAAAACACAATTAAGAGAGTATAAATCTCCTCTCTTTATTCAATCCCAACCCCAAAAAGTCATACATTTATACATAAAATATTCAATAAAGAATCCATTCTTGGGCCAGGCATGGTGGCTCATGCCTGTAATCTCAGCACTTTGGAAGGCCAAGGTGGGAGATTCACCTGAGGCCAGGAATTCAAGACAAGCTTCAGCAACACAGCAAGATCTCCTCTCTGCAAAAAATTTTAAGAATTAACCAGGCGTGGTGGTGCGCACCTGTAGTCCTAGTTACTCGGGAGGCTGAGGCAGGAGGATCCCTTGAGCCCAGGAGTTTGAGGCTCCAGTGAGCTATGATGACACCACTGCACTCTAACAGAGCAAGACCAAAAAAAAGGAATCCATTCTTCAGATCATAGTTAACCTCTACTCTCTCCTCCACAAATAATCAAGAGGCAAGAGTATTTTCAAATTCGTAATTGTTTCTAAAGCTCACCTCACAGGCTTTAATGTAAAAATTCTCACATCCTTGGTTGCTATCGCTAGAATATGGAAAGATCTTCCCAAATTTGGAGCAAATGCAATATCATGTACGGGATCAGTGACTGTCATAAGAGTTTCGGCTTTTGCATATTTCCTAATGAAAGAAACAAACAATTTACATTAAAAATTTCAGAAATAAAATCAGCACAAGTCCACATATTACTGCACCTAAATTTTTTTCATACTGCTCACAATCAAGTTGTGTTTACCTCCATACTGGGCTTAACAGTGGCCCCTAAAAGAATATGTCCAAGTCCTGACCCCCATAACCTGTCAATGTGACCTTAATCATTAGAAAAAGGGTTTTGCAGATTTAATTAAGGATCTCAGGATGAGGGTGGGTCCCAAATCCAATGTCCAGTATCCTCACAAAAGACAGAAGAGGAAAAACACAGACACAGAGCCATGTGAACACAAAGAGGGCCACGTGAACAGAGACACAGAGAAGGCCACATGAACACAGAGACACAGAGAAGAAGGCCACGTGAACACAGAGAAGAGGGCCATGTAAACACAGAGGCAGAGGCTAGAGTGCTGCTGCCACACGGCAAGGAACTCCTGGAGCCACCAGAAGCTGGAATAGGCAAGGAAGGATTTCAGAGGAAGCACAGTCCCACCAACACCCTGATTTCTGATTCCTGGCCTCTGGAACTGTGAGTGAACAAATTTCTGTTGTGTTAAGCCACCCAGTTTGTGGTAATTTGATGTGGCAGCCCCAGAAAACTAATATAACTTCCCAGGTTTCCTCCTTTGATAATGTAAGTTTAGCTTAAAACAGTTTAATAAAAACTTAATTAGAATAAGTTCTTGATTTATTAGCCATTGATATCTTCTTTAAGAAAAGAATGATATCTTTTGGAATGGGAAGGTCTGAAAAAAAAAAAAGAAAGAAAAGAGCAATATATTTCCTAAGTATTTGAGTGCAAATATAAAACTGGTAATGACAGGAATTGAGTTTTTTGAGTGGCAATAAAAGTAAACTATGCCAAAGTCCACATCATCCTTACAATTCCGTTTCTGTATCTGTAAGCACAGAATAAAGGACAATGACGAGAGTTTTCTACTAGGTTTCTCTGTCTTCAACTGAGTATCTTGCACAGAACTGAAGCACCTTACCTGCCCGTAGGAGAGGGAGTGCAGAGATCTCCTGTTCATACTTTCCCACCACCTTCCTCTAAAACACTGGTGGTTTCCAGCATTCTATACTTGACCTTCTTTTCACCCCAAAGTTCTCTCCTCGACCTCCTCTCACCCTAAACGATCACCCTAAGCAATCTCATCTGCATCCTTGCTTCTACTGTGTGGTCCACTGCAGCCTGGGAGCTTCTGAGAAATGGATACTCTCAGCCCCCACCTGAGGCCTACAGAATTGGGACATGCATTTTAACAAGATCCCCAGATGGTTCACATGAACATTAACATTTCCACACCCATGGTTTCACTACCTACAAATTAAAAATTCCTAAATCTGTCACCTCCAGTCCAGTCCCTTCTGCCAAAGGCCAGAAATAGGAGGGGTAGCTAAGAGTACACACACACTGCAGTCAGAGTGTATTCAAATCCAGGGCAAACCCATCTTTGGCTGTAACCTGACCTCCAGCAAGAAGTTCTCTGTAAAGTGGGAATAACACCAACAACACAGCAGACAGATTCTCCCCTCGTGGTCACGTCCTTGTGGAGGCTGCTCCCCACGACTGTGGAGAGGACCACCCATGGCTTATTTTTTTAACTAACTAGGGGAGGGAATATGGCAAAGGTGGGGGGATGACACTCGTGTAATCACAGTACACAAGTTTGCGGTGCCAGCCTTATGAGAAGACTCTTTCCCCTTACAGGCATTGAAGCAGCAGCTGCCATGCTGTGAGCCGCAGTAGGGAGAGGCTCACGTGGCAGGAACACAAGAGGGCTGCCAATAACTAGGCGAGCCCCAGTCAGGCCTGACTCCTAACCCGCAGAAACTGAGATAATAAATGTGTGCTGTTTAAGCCCCTAAATTTATGATAATATTATTATGCAGCAACAGATAACTGACCTTAGCTATTATATTCTAGATATTCCCAAAAGTGCCTCAAACTAACTATATCTGAAGCGAATTGTCTCTCCTTCCACGTTCACGCCTCTTCAGGCAGTCCCCATCTCATGGATGGCACTACTGTCAGCCAAGTCAGACACCAACACTCACTCGACCTACAACTGGAGCCTCAGTCACAATAATTCCACCCCAAATCGCCTTAGTCTCCTCTTCTTCATCCCACGGCCTTCTACTGCACTAATTCCCAAGTCCCCTGCTCCCAGCCTCACTTCCACATGGCTGCCAAAGCCACCTTCCTGAAAGGTAAATACAACCTCTTAACTCTACAGGACCCTCAAATGTCCAAATGCTGACAGGATGGAGACCAAAGGTGGCAAGCAGCACTTGCCAAAATCTGCTTGGCCTGCCTATTCTCCCAACCTATCGCCTAACCATGCTGAATCACACTGCACCTCTTTGCTCCTGCTTCCTCTCTGCAGAATACCCTCCCTCTTTCAAGACTGATGCTCAGACGTCAACTCCTACCCAACACTTCTCCCAAGCCCTGTCATGCACAAGTGACTTTTCTGCTCTATTGTGCACAGTACATGCTACTATCATAGTATCTACAGCAGTTCGCTGTACTGATCCACATCCCAGATACTGTGAGCTCCTTATGTACAGGACTATATTATATTCATGTTTTTATCTTCCTACTCATAAGTGCCTATCCTACTCATAAGGTGGTTGTTAGGATTCAAATTTCATAATATATGTGAAAGTTGCCCTGTAACCTATATAAATGAATGGCACTTATAGTATCCCTACCAAGGCTAGATCTGTCTTACTATTAACATTTTCATTTACAAATAAAAAATGAATATATCCAATACTGGTTAACTTGGCAAATGGTTTCTGTCTACTTAATGGTGATACGACTCACAAAAAGATAAACAGGTATTAACTGGATGCTACACAGTCCACTATCACATATCCTCCATATAACCACGTTCAATCTAAATAAGAACCTTCAAACAACTCTTATCTCAAAGAATCAGCACCAAGAAATCCAAACGGTGCTGAACTCAAAAGGTCATTAGATCCTAAATCAACCCCCCCAACACACTCACATACATTGTTATCATGGTTGGATGTAAGCACGGTGGGATGACCCAATTCTGGCCAGCAGGATCTGATGAGAAGCCTAAGATACTTCTAGAAAAGGTTTTGCTCTCCCTGACATAAAAAGACACAAGAAAGGAAATATCTGTCTTTACATCTGCATGGGAAACCTGAAACTGCTGCAATCTCTCCTGTAATCATAAGAGGGAGCTGTCACCAACATAGGTCCTTGATGTCATCATTGAGCAACAGAGTAACTTAACTAGCCCCAGAACTGCTCCACGGCCAGGCTCCTTGTTACATGAGATAATACACAGGACCCAGCCCCTAACCTAGATTTAATCTGTTAGCTGAGAAATTCATATGCAACTTCAGATTACTTTTAACACTGGATTATTTTAACTATTTAGGTAATTACTATTTGCCTGTATTTTCTTTCAGAACTAACTGCACGTTCTTTATCCTTTTAATCAAATCTAATTTACGAAGTACTTTTTATTTTCCTATGTTTTAGAAATGGTCCACCTTTCAAGTTTTGGATTTATGCCCCCATATTCATTCCACTCAGCTAAGATTGCAAATTACTTTAACAACACTAACTCTTCACAAAGCCTCTATGAAATGTGCTATTAATATGGTTCATAGCTTTAATAACTTAAGAAGCTATGAAATACTCAGAGTTCTAGAGGAAGGTTCATATATTCTAGAACTATGCTAGCCAATACAGCAGCCACTAGCCACATGTGCCTATTTAAATTTGATAAAAATTAACAAATTCTGTTTCTCAGTTGCACTAGTCACATTTCAAGTTTCAACAGTTACATAAAGCTAATGGCCACTGCGTTAGATGGCACAGATACAGAACATTTCCCATCACTGCAGCAAGTTCTATTGGACAGCACTGTTGTAGATGGAGCCTCTCTGAAGAAACTCAGAATCTGGGAAGACAGAAGGCATGAGAACCCCTTGGCAACCTACGTGGTAACATTCAGCATTGCAGAGCCCACGGGAATGATACTAGTTCCTCTCCTCTGCTTCTTGCCCTGCCCAGTATCTAACCACTAGACCAGAGAATTTTGTCTAGCACCTGCAAAGCCCACCTGATCCCTGACAGGTGCTCTTTTCTCCCATAAGACTGAGTAGTACACCTCTGACACAGTGCTTATGGCTCTCAGAGGTTTTGCAAGCACCTGTGTCTCCACATGACCAAAATTAATGTATCTTCATATGCTGCCACACTCTACCCAAATCCACCCTGTTTCCAGAGCTCCTTATCTCAAGAAATTACACACTATTCACTGAACTATTAAGTCAGAAGCTTAGAAATCATCCTGACACCTTCTCCCTTCTCCCTTACCTCCCACATCCAATCAATCACCAGATCCTATTAATATCATTTCTTAAATTATTTTCCAATTGTCCACTCCTCTCTATCTCCACAGCCACTACCCTATTCCAAAGCCACTATGATCCCCCACCTGGACTGTCATAACAGCATCCTAGCCCTGAATCCACCCCCTTCCTCTCCAAAATACTTTCCACACCTGTGTAAGAGTTAAACCATCTCATCTTGTTATTCCCCATTCACATTACCTGTAAGATAAAACTGAAACGGTGGACATTACGTCTCTTGCAGATGAGTTTTGCCTATTTCTCACCACATTCCCTTTTGTCCAGTCTACTCCAACCACAGTATAAATAAGTTGCTTCTTTCTTGTTCACGGGCCTTACCACACGCATTTTTCTCCACTTGGAGTGCTTCTGCCCTCTTTGTCTAGCTTCTACTCATACAGGTATTCTAGGTGAACCTTCCTGGCCCTCAAACTAGATTAGCTTTCCCAGGTGTAAACTCTTTAACACCCTGATTCTCCCAATTCATAATATTCATCACCCTTTTTCACTACTACTTTGTTTTCCCTGCAAGATGGTATACCGGGAGATCAATTACCCTCTCCTTATCATTCCACCCTACATTACCAGAGCCTTGGCATATCATAGAAAATCAGTAAATATGTAACGAATGATGCATAATTCAGTTAAGGAATGAAGAAGAAACATTTTCAAAAATTAAATGCAATTCTGAACAATAATTAAAACCAAAGCAACACTGACCTGGTGTTTTCATTATATTCGAAAATCTGAACCTTGGCCATTGCATTCGGACTACCGTCATCACTTCCTACAGCTATCATGGGAGAATGAGCCCGAGAGCTAGAAATGGAGAATAGAAAACATTTTACATAACAATGAAGTTCACACACATTTAATTCAGAGAACTAAAAAGCTGGACTCAAGCAGACAGACAACGTACAAGACCACCCGTCCCTACTGCGACATCTAGATCTCTGCCACACATGACACAGCCACACTCTGCAAGCGTGTGTGCTTGAGAATGTTACACACAGAACTGAGGATACCGTCCTTCTGGACTGTTTCTCAAACACGTTTTCTTACAACTTTGAAAGGACCTCTTTTCCCAAAAGAAAAGGTTTTAAGCATTCAATAGATTTAAAAAAGACACCTGAGAGGTCTCAGCAATTTTTCCCCCTGAAAAATCTAGTCATTAACTATGAAATGAGGAGTAACCCTATTGTGACCAACTTCATGACAGAAAGGTTTTAAGTGCTTTGTACAAAAAAAAAAGAAACACAGATGGAAAAAGGAAAGTAGAAAAGACCATAAGATTCCCACATGTCACTCTCTCGGGACTCCTTTGTGGTCAAGCTCATTTTGAAATAGGCAAAAAATAAGCAATAAAAGGATGACTCTACTGAAGTGAACTGTACGTAAATGACTTTTCCTTTCTATGCCTAATTACCTAAATATCGTATTCCTTTGCCTCCCTCTTCCAGATTAAGTAATCTCTGTGAACCTGGCACCCTTGCTTAAGCTCTACCTCCATATTATGATCTACTGACCTCTTAAAGCTAAAAACAAAATGTGGTGATTAAAAAAAAGTTTTAGTTCTTTATTACTAAAACTTTAATACTAAAGCTTCAGGTAATTAGACCAAATTTCTAATTAATTACCAGGTAAACTGCAAAGTGCTACAGTAATAAGATAAAATTACCAGTTATTTATAATAATTGTTTGAATAGATGTAAATTCCACAGTAGTTTCTACATTTCACAAACTTTCTTTTTTCAATGTTCTACAAATACAAGTTTTGATTTTATAATAATAATTTGAATGAGGACCAAAAGTATATTTATAGTAACATTCAAAAATTACCAAAAACATAAAATTTTAAAAATATTTTAAATCAAATTATGAAATGTCCAGATAGCAACGTGAATTGAGAATTACCTCATTTGTAAAACCAGAAATAAGATATTCACACTTAAGCTACTTTCTAAATATGATTCACAACTAAACAGTGAGAAAAATTATCCAGCACTCTGACTGAGTAGTGTGGACAGGTCACCTGCATCTCTAGGTTCCAATGAAATGATGAAAGAATAATACCGTAACAGTGCTAGAAATGAAGAAAGTGTGCCATCAGAAACCAAGAAATTTGTAAAATTTCCAGGAAGTCAGGGAGGAGGAGGAGATCAGACTGAGAGAAAATACAAAGAGAAAAAGGGTCCTTATCACCATCAGTAAGCACCAAAGTAAAATCCTTACTTTGGCAATTTGGGGTACCCCAGCCTGCCAGCTTGCTCTGGGTCCACACCCTGCAAGGAAGCCTCCTGCCACCCCACTCCACCTACTTAGATAAGACTCAGTCAGCCTCCCCTGTTAAGACAGTGAGTTGTTAAGACCACAGAGCGCCTGACAGGAGAGAAATACAATACCAATTTTCTCTACTAGCTGTAACAGTCCCTTGCTCATAAATATAGATAATCAAAGACTAGCAGATCCTTAAGGAAAACAAGGGGCACAGAAGAAAAGACCAAGGCATACAGAAAGACCTGATCTTTGAGAAAACAGATATGGCCAATCCTCATTATTTAGAGATTCCGTATTTCTAAATTGGCATAAAATTTATTTGTAACCATAAAATCCAATACTCCCAGGCTTTCATGGTCATTCATCGACATACGTATTAGCAGCTCTGCAAAAAAAATCGAGTTGCCTGATGCACAGGCTCCCAGCTGAGGTGAGAGAAAGTATGCTCTGGCTTCTTCCTTCAGCTCTCATACCTTAAACAGTGTTCTTTTTGCAGTCTAATTAGTGCCATGTTTTTCACATTTTTGTGTTTTTGGTGATTTCACAGTTTAAAATGGCCCCCATGCGTGGTGCTGAAGTGCCATCCAGTGTTCCTAAGCACTAGGCAGCTGCGATGTGCCTCACAGAAAAAATACATGCATTCAAAAAGCTTCATTCAGGCCTGAGTAATAGTGCTATTGGCTGTGAGTTCAATGTTAATGAATTAACAATATATACTAAGTAAGTTGTCTTTAAACAGAAACACACACAAAAAAAGGTTATGTATTGATTAGTTGACAAAAACGTCGTGATCAGAGGCTTGTGAGAACCTAACCTTGTATTTCCCCTAGGAGCAATTCAGTATTCAGTATTAGTTAATTCAATGTTCACGGCAACTTGATAAAACATGCCTACTGCAAATAATGACAGCTGACTATAATTCAGGGGAAAAATGCAAATTCTAAAAAATTTTAATTAGGAACCTCAGGGAAATATTGTATCCATGTAACAAAAACTGACCGGTATTTTTAAAAAATAATCAGAGAAAAACAAAGTCTTAGCAATTAAAAATGACTGCCATGCACCCAAAAATTCAGTGATAGGATAAAATGTATACCTGAGAACAAGCTGGAGATCTGGGAGACGGAGTAGTAAATCTCCAATTTAAAAAAAAAAAGGGAGAACAAATCCAGGAATAAAATATAAGTCCCAGAGAGACAGACAACAGAAGAAAAAGAAATTATCAAAGAATCATAAAATAGTCCCAATTAGAGACAAGAAAATTTATTTTGAAAGGGACCACTAAGTGTTAAGCAGGATTAAAATCAAAAAAACCTAATAGTATTTACACAAACCTAGATGGTAAGAAAAAAAAAAAAAAAAAAAAAAACACCTAATAGTATGCGTCTAGATTTGTTTCAAAACAACCTAGGTTTGGGTTTTTTCTTTTTTTTGGAGAAGGGGAATGAGGAAAAGTATACATACATAAAACATGAGTAGCTCTGGGTTACTGTAGCTGAGTGACAGATATGTGAGGGTCTGTCCATTGTACTTCTGTCACTTACTTTTGCTGTATCTGAAATTTTCCCTAATTTAAAAAAAAAAAAAAACCTTTAAAAAGAAAAAATCCCTACAAATATCCTGGTTAAATCGTAGACTACTACTACCTCAAACCATGTCAAGGGGCAGGGGAGGAGGTAGGAGAAAAAAAAATGAAAAGAAAAAAACAAAACAAAACCACATCAAGCAATTCCAGGAGGTTCAATTACCTGTATGTGAAAGGCAAAACCAAAAACCTTTCAGAATACAGTTGACAACCTCCAAGTGGGGATGAGTTGCTCAAATAAAACACAAAAAGCACTCTAACAATAAAGGAAAGACTGATAAGTGTGGCTACGTTAAAATTCATTTCTACTAACCACCAAAAGCCATGATAAAACGTGTCAAAATGACACACCACAAACTAGGAGGATATACTTGCAACAGAGCTCAAAGTAGTAAGACAAAATCCTAAAAACTTCCAGAAAGTACAAGCTACCTACAAAAGAACCAGCATCAGACTGACCTCAGGCTTCTCATTAACAAAACCTAAAGTTAAGAAGGCAGAACAGCATCCTTGAAGTACTCACATTGAGAACTCTAAAACTAGCCAAGCTATCAATTAAGCATGGGGTAAAATTAAGACATTATCAGCTATGCTAGAATTCAGAGAGTATGCCATCCACCCCATTTGGAAAAAAATTAAGTATGCCACCGAAATGAAAAAACACCTAAAGACAACATGTGACAGAAAAATTGTGACAGCAGTAAAAGAATCATGAAAGAAAACAGAGAATCTGTCAGAAGGTAACACCAGATTATTCTGCGTAAACAACAAACTTTTCATGAAATAGATTAAATTTGCACCTACAATATTTACATAATCTAATATTGTAAATCTGGCTGCTACTTAATTTTTAGAATAAACTTGTACTCAAAAGACAAAATACTTTTAAAAAAATAATAAAAAAAATTAGGAAAAAAAGACAAAATATTTTTATATGTATTAAATGTTTACAGAATGTGAATATAAATATCATAAATCTTGCCAGTTCACAAGCAATGTAACAAGAATTAAGAAATGGAAGGGGCAATGTGAGAAAGAAGCAAAACAAGCTAATTTCCTCATTTTTAAGAGGGGAGTCAATATATAGTCTAAAAATGGAGAAATCATTAAGTGGAGATATAAATGTATTATTTGAAATTAAGATAATTACCAATAAAACTAAAACAATTGTCAACATCACCACAAATATCTATCTAGTCACATCTTGGGAGGGGGAAAGTTTTATAAATGTGCTCTATTCACCTTTCATATCAGTGAGTATGGATCTGTTCAAAGATAACATAGCAACAGGCCAGGCACAGTGGCTCAAGCCCATAATCCTAGCACTTTGGGAGGCTGAGGCCAGGAGTTTGCAACCAGCCTGGGCAACATAGCGAGACCATGTCTCTACAAAAAATTTTAAAAATTAGATGGGCATGGTGGCACCTGCCTGTAGCCCCAGCTACTTCGGAGGCTGAGGCAGAAGGATCACTCGAGCCTAGGAGTTCGAAATTACAATGAGCTATAAAGACATCACTGCACTCCAGCCTGGGCAACAGAGCAAGACCCTATCTCTTAACAACAACAAAAAAGATAACACAACAAGAACCAGAGGTATAAGTAAATCATTCAAAAATATACTAGTGACTTCCAGAATTAAAGTCTAAAAACAGAACTATTAACATAATTTGTTTTTAGGGGTAAGGGAATCTTTACCTTTCATTTAGTACTCTTTGGATTATTTGAATTTTTTTTCCTTACCAAGGAAAAATTTTTTTTAAAAATGTTTAATAAAAAAAAGCTTAAGTCACACTCTATATAGCAGTTACAAAGGAATGAGGTTTGGCTAGATATACTAATATATGGAACAATGCCCACAATATTTGTAAGTGAAAAAAGCAAACTGCAAAAAAGAAAAATGTATGGGTTTATGTATGTCTGTGTCTTTTGTGTCTACCTGTGTTAGTAAATATATTTGTGTATTTGCATATATCTGTTTATGAATACATTAAATATTTATAATATTTATTTGTATATGCACAGAAAATGTCCAGAAGGTTCACATCAAAATATTTACAAAGGTTGGCGTCTTCTGTGGAGTGGAAATATGGGGACAAGAGACATGGCTAGATGAAAAAGGGAGAATTTATACTCTACATAATACATCTTACTAAGGCAAAGAATTTTTGAGAAAATAAACCACCAAATTTTTAGCTTAAAAACTACTAGTTTGTTTTACTAGCATTATGTTCGCAGAGATTTGATATGTAAGCTTACCTTGAAGGGTTCCAAGAAATACAACTACAGCTTAGCTTACATGAGATCTCATGCTGCAGAGACCACTGGCTGAGATTCATAACATCTGGTGCCTCATATATTCTTACTATACCATCTGCTGAACAGGTTGCTAACATAAGACCCATATGCTTGGGAGCAAATTTCACATCAGTAACGGATGTTCTACTATCCACTAGAGTTGTCCTTTTAACCTGAAAAAAAAGTTAATTTAAATTATATACAAAAGGAAGTATTGGTAGAGTGGAAAGAATACAGGCTCTAGAATCATACAGACATACTTCTGCCATTTACTAGGTACGTAACCTTGAATAAGTTATAATGAGACCTGTCTAGGCCTTAATTTCCTACAAAGCACATGGCAAAATATTGCATATACAGTTAGCAATCACTAACAAATTAGTGAGCTACAATTAATTACTTCCTTTAAGGCAAAAGAAAGTCTACCTTAGAAAGCTTAACTTTATACAGGTAAACTCTCTTAAGCAGAATGATCACAAAAACCCAGAAAATGTTAGAATTTTCACATAGGTAGTTTTGTCATGCCAAGCATGCTACAAGCAGTAAATTAAATCAATTAAGATACTTCAATAGTAAATGGAAGGCATTCAATTTCTTCTCTCAAGCATAAATTTCAGTTAATCCTACTTGGACCACCACCATCCACTTTTCAGTAAAGCATTTAATAGAGACCAAGAGAACGGTATGAAGCTGGCATTGTGATAATTATAGAATTCCAACAACACATTGAAAAGTTATTTTCTGGCACCTAAATAAGACAGTACTTGACTGAAAACATCAATAAAATTTAGAAACCTACAGTTTACTGTCTATGGTTACCAAAGTACTTCTTAAGGAGTCTCAATATTAAAACAATAGTATCACATAAACTTCAAAAATAATATCTTAGCAAACTTTTTTCTACTAACAGCACTGAATAATATCAACACACAGAGAAAATAAATGTATTAATGACAGTTAACTTAACTAAATATAAGTAAACACCTTGAAGTTAGAAGAAAAATCCTTTATATGCCACCACTCCTAAGCCCAACCTATCTTATACCAAACTGATACACCTCAGACTGAATGCCAGAAAAATCTCTTTTAATTCTGTAAGTTTCCCTTCTGTCCTCCCCATAAGCAGTTGTTTGCCTAGGAAGACCCTAAGTGCAAAGGCTATCAGACCAACTCCTCCCCCTATAAGAAGAGTTGTAAAACAGTCTGATTAACATTCAAGCTACAAAGGTACCGTAATTAAAACTGTGTTATTGGCATAAGAGACATAAAGGCCAATGGAATAGAACAGAGCCCAGAAATAATACCTCCATATATGGTCAGTTGATTTTCAGCAAGGGTGTCAAGACCATTCAACGGGGGAAAGGACAGTCTTTTCAATAAATAGTGCTGGAAAAACTGGGTATCCACACGCAAAAGAATGAATTTGGACCCTTACATCATATATAAAAATTAACTGAAAATGGATCATAGACCTAAAACTATAAAACTCTTAGAAGAAAAACATTGGGAAAAATCTTCATGACAATGGACTTGGCAATGATTTCTTGGATATGACACCAAAAGCAAGGGAAACAAAAGAAAAAATAGATAAATTGGACTTGACCAAAATTTTAAAATTTTGTGCATCAAAAAACACTATCACAGGCCGGGAGCGGTGGCTCACGCCTATAATCCTAGCACTCTGGAAGGCTGAGGGAGGAGGATTGCTTGAGGCCAGGAGTTCAAGACCAGCCTGAGCAAGAGCAAGACCCTGTCTCTACAAAAATAGAAAAATTAGCTGGGCGTGGTAGCATGAGCTTGTAGTCCCAGCTACTTGGGAGGCTGAGGCAGGAGGGTTGCTTGAGCCCACGAGTTTGAGGTTGCAGTGAGCTATGATAATGCCACTGCACTCTACCCCAGGTAACAGAGTGAGACCTTGTCTCAAAAAAAAAAAAAAACACTATCATTAAGAGTGAAAAGGCAAACCCACAGAATGGGAGAAAATATTTACAAATCATATACAGGTTGAGCATCCCAAATCCAAAAATCCAAAATCCAAAATGTTCCAAAATCCAAAACTTTTTGAGCATTGATATGACATTCAAAGGAAATGCTCATTACAACATTTTGAATTTTGAACTTTTGGATTTAGGATGCTCAACTCGTAAGTATACAATGCAAATATTCCAAAACCCAAAAAAATCCAAAATCCAAAAGACTTCCGGTCCCAAGCATTTCGGATAAGGGATACTCAACCCGTATCTGATAAGGGATTAACATCCAGAGTATCAAAAGAACTCCTACAACAACAAAAAAAAGAACACCACGATCAAAATATGGGCAAAGGACTTGAATGGTTATTTCCCTAAGGAAGATATAACTGGCCAGTAAGCACATGAAAAGATGCTCAATATCAATAATCATTAGAGAAATGCAAAGCAGAACCACAATGAGATACCACTTCACACCCACTAAGATGGCTATAATAAAAAACAGAAAATAACAAGTGTTATCAAATAGGTGAGAAAATTGGAACCCTCGTGCATTGCTAGTGAGAATGTAAAATGGTACAGCCACTTGGCACTTGGAAAACAGTTTGGCAATTCCTCAAAAGAGTTAAACATAAAACTACCATATGAGGCAGCAATTCTACTCCTAGGTATATATCCAAAAGAACCGAAAGCAGGGTTTCAAACAGGTATCAGTACACCAATGCTCATAGTAGTACTATTTACAACAGCCAAAAAGTAGAACAACCCATGTGTCCATCTACAAATGAATGGATAAACAAAATGTGATTGATACACAAACGATGAAATATTCAGCCACAAAAAGAAATAAATGTGATGTATGCTACAGTATGAACAGATCTTGAAAACATTTTGCTTTGTGAAATAAGCCAATCAAAAAAGGACAAATACTGTACAGCTGCACTCATACGAGGTACCTATAGTAGTACTGAGAGTAAAACAGAGGTTCTGGGGGATGGAGGGAAGGGAAGGAAGAGGCATTATTTAATGGTACAGAGTTCATTTTGGGAATGGTGAATAGTTTAGGTCATAGATGACAGCAGTGGGTACACAGCATTATGAACATCATCAAGTCCACTGAACTATACCATTTACAAATAGTTAAAATGGTGAATATGTTATATATATTTTACCACAATAAAAAAATGCATCAGAAAAAAGCAGTATCAATAGCAGGCAAGCATTATATTGGAGCTGGGGGTGTGGTAGAAATGGAGAAGAACACACTATTTATATCCCTGTAAAGGAATGGAGCATATCGGGAAGGAGACACAAAAACCTACATCAGGGATTGCCTTAGGGAGAGAAGCAGGTGACAAGGAAAGGAGGACATTCTCACTACATACACCCTTTCGTTCCTTTTGGATTTTATACCACATGCATGATTATCAATTACAAAAAATTATAGACGGGGGAAAAAACATCTGCAGATGACAAAACCTTAACATGAAAACACTGGAAGTGTCTCAAAAATAATCTAGTTCAATTCTCTCACTTTGTAGACAAGGAACTTTTGCAGCACACAGACACGTTTTTGCCCAAAACCAAACATCCAATAAGGGCAGAGGTAGATTCAGATAAAGGAGAGCTTATTTTGTAAGAAAACAAAATTAACCCCAATACAGAAAAAACAATTTTTAAAGAATTTTAGAGGGTACTCTAAAATCATATACGAATATCGTATTAAATATACTAATATATAAAATTATACACAAATACTCTGGATTCATTGTGAAAGTTATAATTAAACAATGCTGTGAGTGCTCCTTTGTACTGCTTCAGGCCCAAGACAGAATCAAACAAGGAAGAAAAAAACATGGAAGAAAGAAAAATGAAACTGGTAAAAACAGAGAGTGGTAGCATTTCACCAAGTGTCTGAGGTATTCTTAGGAGTAATGCTCCTTGGCTGCTTACTTCTTCCTGCTGGCCCCCCAATACTAAAAAATATCTCACCCAGTGACTCTGGCCTCGAAGTTTACCATTTGATTCTCCCACTATTTCTTCCCATACAGCAGCTGGTTCGGTCAAAAGAACAGGAAGCCAAAACTTGTCCAAATTCAGGATGGGCCCATGTCACACGCCATACAGATCCACTATGTGTCTGGGGAATTAAAAAGAAAAACAACAGATACTCAATATCCCAGGGCTTTTCTTCCCTAAAAAAAAAAAAAACTGAGTTTATTTATATTTCACGCACATGGATTTTACTTGAGGAAACTAATACAGATATTTTTACTTCAACAAAAAGAGAAAGGTGATCAATGTAACATTTAAATGAAAAGTTAAGTTTTAGAATTTTTTAACCTTTAAAAGATATTCTGTATTTAGGATTGCAGCCCTTCTGGAGTCAAGTTCTTCTAACATTTTACTAATAAAGAAAAATCCAGCTTGATAAAGTTGACTACTTCCAGTGCTAATAGTTGGATTCTTACTTCAGACTTCAGTCTAACCAAGCTTTGAAAGAGATTCTGTGAGTTCACCATTTTTTCACTTGCAAATTCTTTCTACAGGAAACACTCACCTAACAAAATAAATAAAATTAGGTTTAATCAAAATTATTTGCTTCAAAATCCATAGAGACAGAAAGTAGATTCATGGTTACCAGGGGCTGGAGGAGGAAGACTGAGAAGTGACTGCTAAATGGGTACAAGGTTTCCTTTTGGGGTGATAAAAATATTCTGCAATTAGATAGTGCTGACAGCTGCCAACTTTGTGAACATACTTAAAATCACTAAACTGTACACTTTACATGGGTGAATATTATGGTATGTAAATTATAGCTCAATTAAAAAAAGTATTATTCTGTTTTTTTAAAGAAATTATTTGCTTCAAAAGCCTAACAATATATAGCGACTGTAGCAACAAAATCCTTAAATGATTCCAACCAATACCTGGTTAGATAATAGACTATTCTAGGAAGAGGCACTGAGCAAGCAAATATAAAGAAGCCCAAATCCTTATATCCAGAGGAAATAATTTAAAGCTCAGTATCATTATCTTTATATATGAAAAATGTCAAATTACTATTCTACAACCCTTCATGTTGACCCTCCACCAAAAAAAAGAGGGTAGAAAGGTCTTAAAGCATTTCACCACCAAAACAATTTGCTAGGTGTGTCCCAATAAAAACACTGTACGAAGACAAACATCAGTCTACCAATTACTTTTAGAAAATTTGTGCGACACTTCTAACATTTTTTACATTCAACAACATAAAAACACTTTCTTAACCCAACAGTCTACATGGTAACAATGTCACCAACCAAAGGTAAACTTTGCACCGTTATTTTTTATCCTTTGTTTTGTTCAGTCTTTTCAATTCTTACTCATGTGGCACTATGAAGTAAAAAATGCACTAAGGTAGAGAGGTTTTATTAAATGTTAGATTCCCAGCAATGCACAATCTAACTAAAGAATAAGGTTTGCACAAAGATGTTCATCACAACAAAAAGGAAACAACTAAAATATCCATTAGTTAAGCAAAACATAGGATATTTATTGGATGTTTATAAAGAGCCTTTAAAGCAGGGGTCCCCAACCTATGGTGAGTTGCATAATTATTTCATTATACATTACAATGTAATAATAATAGAAATAAAGTGCACAATAAATGTAATGCACTTGAATCATCCCAAAATCATCTCCAACAGCCCCCCCACCCCTGCTCCCAGTCCGTGGAAAAATTGTCTTCCACGAAAACGGTCCCTGGTGCCAAAAAGGTTGTGGACCGCTGCTTTAAAGACATAGCAAAGTACTTATGAAATATGTTGTTAGACTAAAAAGAGATAGGGGTTCCCTTCTGAAATGATAAAACTGTTTTGGAACTAGAAAGAGGCAGTAGCTGCACAACGTTGTGAATGAAGTAAATGCCACTTAACTGTTTACTTTAAAATAATTAATTCTAGGATATGTGAATCTTACCTCAATTTAAAAAAAGGGCAAAAAATTTAGATAGATCCTTCACCAAAGAAGGAATGGCAAATAAGCACATGAAAGGATAATCAACATTACTTATTAAGGAAATGCAAATCAAATTCCAATGATTTTGTGGTCACTTCACAACCACTAAAAGGCTATAATATGGCATAGCCACTTTGGAAAGGAGTTTAGCAGTTTCTTAGAAAGTTAAACACACAGAACCCAGCAATTCCACTCCTACGTATCTACCCAAGAGAAATGAAAACATATGTTCACACAAAAGACTTATATGGCACATTCCTAACAACATTATTCAAAATAGCCAAAAACTTGAAACAATTCAAATGTCCATCAACTGGTAAATGGATAAACAAAATGTGACATTTCTCTATATAATGGACTACTCTGTATTACAAAGGAACTACTGACACATTACACGAGGATGAACCTCAAAAACATGCTAAGGGAGCCAGAAAAGACCCAAGGAACTACAACTGTTTAAATAAAATTGCCATTTTATATTCACCAAAAAAAAAAAGCTAAGGGAAACTAGACATAAAGGACTACATGTTTCAGGATTCCATTTATATGAAATTTCTAGAAAAGAATAAACATATATAGAGACAGAAAATGGATCAAAGGTTGCCTGGGGCTTGGAGTGGGAAGAGGACACAAGGGGCATTTCTGAGCTGATGATAAGTGTTCTATACTTAGACTGTGGTGATGACTGCATAACCGTGTCAGGTTACTAAAACTCACTGACTGTACATTTAAAACTGATACTTTTAAGGGTGTGAAAAATTCTACCTGAGTAAAGGTGTTTAAAAAAAAAAAGCCAGAAATAAAACTATGTATGACATATCACAACTATTAAAAATATGTAAAGGGGCCAGGAAAGGTGGCTTACGCCTATAATCCCAGCACTCTGGGAGGCTTGGGCGGGAGGATCACCTCAGCCCAGGAGTTTGAGGTTGCAGTGAGCCATGATGACACTACTGTATTTAGCCAGGGCGACAAGAGTGAGACTCTGCACCCCCCCCCCAAAAAAAAAGTAAAGGAAAAGGAATATGCTGAAATGCTAAGATAGTTATGTTAGCATGTTATAGGATTATAAATTTTCTTACTCTCAAAATATCTGAAATGTATTTCTATTACTTTAATAGTAAAAAAATATGTAAAATATCTTCCACGAAAAGAACTACTATACAATATTTATAATTTCCTCAAAGCTGAACAGTAAAAAATCATTGATACTACCAAATAAATAGTAAATATTTCTATTTTTTAAATCACTGTAAAAATAAATACTAACCTTCCAGCTAGCAGTACAATGCCAATACCCACTTTCACTTTTATCCCAGACCTGTAAGAAAATAAAAGGCAGATATTTTATATAAAGAATTCCTACAAATTGATACCAAAAAACTGTAAGATTGAATCAGTGTACAAAGAGGTGAACATAACAGTCACACAAGAATACAACCACTAAGTAAACATTCATTCATTCATTCAATCAAATATTAATTGAGAACCTTGAATGTGTCAGCTACTGGGCCTGGACTGAGGGATCCAGGAAGCTGAGCTCTAACAGGTAATGGAGACAATTACAGTTACAGTCAAGTCTCATTATTCAAGGTAGTTAAGTTCTATAAAGCTGCCTTGACTACTGAAACATTGCTCCTAGGAGAAATACAAGGTTAGGTTCCCGTGAGCCTCTGGCCTAACATTTTCATCAACCAATCAACACATGACTTTGTTTTATGCATGATTCTGTTTAAAGACAACTTATTTAACATATATTGTTTATTCAACAACATTGAACTCACAGCCAACAGCACTATAACTCATGCCTGAAGTAAGTTCCCCTAACACACATATTTTCTCCGTAAGGCACATCACAGCCTTCCTGTGCTTAGGAATTAAACAACACTTCAGCACTACACTTGGAAGCCACTTTAAACAGTAAAATTACCAACAGAAAGAACAAAACATGCAAAAATCGTGACACTAAATAGACCACGCAAAGTACACTTGTTTACAGTATGAGCCAAAATTCTAAGAGTGTCATCTTGTTCCCCCTCAGCTGGGAACGTGTGTCTGGAGACTCAAACTTTTCAATATTATCCACATGTGGGCAAATGACTGCCAAAGCACCACGAACATTAACTTTGGGGGTACAAATAAATCTTAGCAAGTAGACAAATTCACAAATACAGAACCTACAGATAATGAGGATCAACTGTATATGTAACAAATGTTAAAGCAAAATATTGAAGCACTCCTGTAGTCGCAGCTACCAGAGAGGCTGAGACAGGAGGATCACTTGAGGTGGGAAGATCACTTGAGCTATAGCACATTATGACCATGACTTTGAACAGCCACTGCACTCCAGCCTAGCCAACACAGGGAGACCTTGTCTCTTAAAAAAAAAAAAAAAAAAATTGAACCTTACTACCCACAAAAAATACAGATTACAACAACAAGGTGTCAATGTAGCCTGTTAAAAATGTAATGAGGCCGGGTGCAATGGCTCACACCTGTAATCCTAGCACCCTGGGAGGCCGAGGTGGGAGGATCCCTTGAGCTCAGGACTTTAAGACCAGCCTGAGCCAGAGCGAGACACCCCCCCCCACCGTCTCTACTAAAAATAGAAAAAATTAGCTCATTTGTCGTCCCAGCTACTTGGGAGGCTGAGGCAGGGGGATTGCTTGAGCCCAGTAGTTTGAGGGTGCCGTGAGCTAGGCTGACACCACGAGTCTCTAGCCTGAGCAACAGAAGTAGACTCTGTCTCAAAAAAAGAAAAAAAAAAAAGACTATGCAGCAATAGTGGGAGAGAACATAAAATTTTGCATCCAAAGGTTACAACTTTACACATATATACATGCTACCATGACAATTATTTAAAATGTTAAAGGAAAAAGAACAGGAAATCAATAAACATTAACAATGAATGTTAAGATAGCAATGAGCCTATAAGTAATTTTTCACTTTCTAAAAAGAAACAAAACTGTATAACTTGCACAAATTTTTAGTAAATGTGTGTGCACATTAGCGTGTATATAAATAAATACATGGCTCTTCAGTAAGAAAAAGTACTCTGGAAGAAACAGACATAAGGCCACACAATAATGAAAAACAAATTAAATACTAATAAAATATGAACACCTATAATTATTATTCTCAGCGAAAAACTGGAAAAAACACCCTTCCCATGCAGCCTCTTTATAAATCAATAAAACTGATCTCAAACTATCTATACAGAATTTGATATATATATTTCATCAACATATCTAGACTATTCTTGTCAGCCAATTTATGACAATTATACTTAAGAAATGTTCTCCCAAAATAGGAAGACAGAGACTTGAACAGATAGTTATACACCAATGTTTACAGCAGCATTATTCACAATAGTCAAAAGGTAGATGGACAAATCAATGGATAAGCAAAATGTGGTAAATACATACAACGAAATATTATTCAGTCTTAAAAAAGAATGAAATTCTGATACATGCTACAATACGGATGAACCTTGAAAATATTATGCTAAGTGAAATAAAGCAAACGCAAAAGGACAAATATTCTATGATTCCATTTATATGAAATACCTAGAATATGCAAATTCATAGACAGAAAGTAGAGCAGAGGTTCACCAGGGCATGGGATCAGAGGGGAATAGGGAGCTACTGGGTACAGATTTTCAGTTTAGGATGAAAAGGTTCTGGACATGGGTAGTGGTAATGGCTGCACAACTATGTGAATGTTGTGTTTAATGCAACTAAATTGTACACTTTAAAACGGTTATGTAGTTTACCACAACAAAATTAAATTTTTTAAGAAGTGATACTAAACCTTTTAAGTATTGTAACACTACGGTTATTCGATGGATAACCTGATATAATAAAAACTTCTATCTTTGAGAGATCACTAGTATCAAACTTGAATGTGAAAAAGAAGGAAAAACTGTCCTTTAGGTTTTCAGTCACTGCAAAGTTGTCGAGAATTCAAATAATCCACACTCCAGCTTTCATCTTCCAGTCCATTACCATTTACCCTCTAACATATCTCCGAGGCTCCTAAATCCCAAATACCATCCCCATATTAGAAATTCTGCGTGTCAGAACAGTCTACAGATGTTTACAGGAACTTTAAGAAACACTCCAATTCCTAGACAGCAAGTAAAGAACTTGCAATGGTTTGTATTTTTCTTTGTTAGCAAAACAAAGTGAGCTCATCTGAACCCAAGTAAAAAATCGTCCCAGGTGAGCGAACACAGGTGAAGCACACAGAACTCGAGACACACAACGCCTACTAAGTACAGACCTCTCCAAGGTCCCACTGCAAAGTCCTCTGGCTGAACAAGGGTGGCGTCCAGCCAGCCACGCCCAGACACCGCGCGCGCGGACAAGCGCCCACCAAGGACCGGCGGTCCCCGGGCTGCTGCCCGCCGTGTGCGCGGGGCGTCCACGGCCGGCGGGAGCGCGCGCGCCGATGGACGCCCGCCCTGCGCAGGCGCACGGGAGCGCGGGCCCGGGGGCCGCCGTGACCCCACAATACGAGGGCGGGGAACGCGCTCGCCGCGTGAGGACAGGGCAACGCGGGCTGGCCAGCGGGAGATTGCCCGCCGCTCCCCGGGCTCCAGGCCTTGTGCCCGGCGGCATGCGCTCAAATCCGGACAAGTCCCCTTCCCCGGACGCCCACCCACTGTCCCTCCTCGAGCGCACCTTAACGCTCTGGTCGCTGGAGCAGGTCGCCATCCGCCGCCCGTGGAAGTCGAAAGAGACATCGTGGATGAGATCCTTATGGTCTGCCGCGATGCTGCGCGCCACAAACATGGCTCCACCGGGCCCGCGCCTCCGAAGAGGGCGGCGGCGGCACACGGCCTACAGCCCACCCAGGCCCCGCCGACCGGGTGCGCACGGCGCGTCCTGCCGCGCCCCCGCGTTGCCCACTCCGGCCCGCCCCGGCCCGGCCCGTAAGGCCCCACCCCACCCCACCCGCGCCGGCCCGTCGTGCCCCGCGAGGCCGGCGCCTGCGCCCCAGTGGCGAGCGGCGTGGCGGGCGGCGCCTAGAGGGTACAGTGAGCGCCCGCAGGGGAGGCGTCAGGAAAAGTGAGAGTTGAAAGTGCCGCGCACAGTTGTCTGCCCTGATCAACTCCGGCAGCGTTCGGGTGTGTCTTCCCCAGACACGTGAGAGGCGCGGAGCGAGGGCCGGAGGCGGGCGGTGCATCCGCTGCGGAGCCGAGCTCTGCTGGGACGGCCGCGGGAGGCTGCGGACGCGCCGGAGGAGGTGGCAAAGGGGGCGCAGGCAGCAAGGCTGGAGTTGAGAGAAGGTGGGGGTTCTGGGGGTCGAAAAGGAGGAGGAAAGGGCCGGAATGTTTGAACATTTCACAGGTGGAACAGGCTTAGAAGTGCTAGGAACCAAGATGTTCTCCAGGAGAAACTTAAGTCGCCTAGGGGAAAGGAACAGGCTTACAAGTGCTAGGAACCAAGATGTTCTCCAGGAGAAACTTAAGTCGCCCGACAAATGGGGGCCACTATGCCCGGCTAATTTTTTAAAAAGAAAATAAATAAACAAAAGTCTAATCTGTTTATAAGAACACCAAAACTTTTTAAAAATACATTTTGTTTTAGAATTTTTAAAATTAATTTTATAAATACATAGTAAACAGATCAGTGGTTGCCAGAGATTACTAGTGGGGGTGGAGTGTTCAGTAGGTGAAACACTGGATTTTTCTTAATAGACTTAAGTTTTTAGAGTACTTTCGGGTTCACAGCAAAATTGAGCAGAAAGTGCAGAATTCCCATATACACCCCTACCTCCACACATGTACTGCCTTCTCCAACATCAGCATCCCATACCATAGTGGTGCATTTGTTATGATCTATGAACCTACATTGATGTGTAATTATCACCCAAAGTTCAGAGTTTACGTTAGTGTACCCTCTTGGTGTTATACATCCTGTGCATTTTGACAAATGTATAATGACATGTATCTGCCATTATATTAATAGTATCATACTGCCCGTTTATTTAATTTCACTGCCCTAAAAATCCTCTGTGCTATTCATCCCTTTCTCCCCTCAGTACCTGGCAACCTCTGATCTTCCACTGTCTCCATGGTTTTGCCTTTTCCAGAATGTCACATAGTTGGAATCATAGACTGGCCTTTTCAGACTGGTTTCTGTGAAAGAAGTAATATGCATAGTAATGTGCATTTAAAGTTCCTGTGTGTCTTTTCATGGCTTGATAGCTCATTTCTTTTTACTGCTGAATAATATTCTATTGTCCAGATGTAACAATGTTTATTCATTCACCTCCTAAAAGACCATCTTGGTTGCTTCCAAGTTTTGGCAATTATGAATAAAGCTGCTTTGAACATCTGTGTGCAGGTTTTTATGTGGACATAAGTTTTCAACTCCTGTGGGTAAATACTGAGGAGCATGTTTAGTTTTGTAAGAAATTGACAAACTGTCTTCCAAAGTGGTTGTACCATTCTGCGTTTCCACTAGCAATGAGTGAGAGTCTGTTACTCCACATCCTGGCCAGCAGTTGATGTTGTCTGTGTTCTGGATTTTAGCCATTCTAATAGGTGTGTGGTGTTCTTAGTATGGTTTTATAATAATTTGCACTGCCTTGCTAACATAATATTCAGCATCTTTTCATATGATTATTTGCTACCTGTATATCTTCTTTGGTGAGGTGTTTGTTCAGATCTTTTGCCCATTTTTTAATTGGGTTGTTTTCTTGTTGAATTTTAAGAGTTCTTTGTGTATTTTGGATAACAATTCTGTATCACATATATTGCAAATATTTTCTCCCAGTCTCCTTCTCTTTATGTGCTTGCTTGCTTGCTTTTTTTTTTTTTTTTTTTTTTTTTTTTTTTAGATACAGTCTTGCTCTGTCCCCTGGGCTAGGGTCTAGACTGCCGTGGCATCAGCCTAGCTCACAGCAACCTCAAACTCCTGGGCTTAACTGATCCTCCTGCCTCAGCCTCCCAAGTAGGTGGGACTACAGGTGCACCATCATGCCTGGCTAATTTTTTCTATTTTTAGAAGAGACTTGCTCTTGCTCAGGCTGGTCTCTAACTCCTGACACCTTGGCCTGCAAGAGTGCTAGGATTACAGGTGTGGTCTTCTCATTCTCTTGACCAGTTTTTTTAATTACATAAGTATTATAAGACCCGTTTTAAAATACAGGTGCATACAGGGTAAGAAGTTAAAATTCCCTTCAGCCTACAATCTAACCTCTCTTCACAAAGATAATTGTTACTGTGTACCCCTCAACACCTTATACTATGGATTTACTTAATACAAAATGTATATGTCTTTGTAGTATATAGAAGTTTTGTTTTGATTTGTAAAAATAAATTTTAAAATACTACACCTATTTTTTGCTTTTTAAAAAACTATCTTCTGACACTTGCTCCTATAAAATAAATAAATAAATAATAAATTTAAAAATATCTGCTATGGCCAGGCTCGGTGACTCATGCCTGTAATTCTAGCACTCTGGGAGGCTGAGGCAGGAGAATCACTTTAGCTCAGGAGTTCAAGACCAGCCCGAGCAAGAGCAAGACCCGTCTCTACTAAAAATAGAAAAAATTAGCTGAGCGTGGTGGCACACACCTGTAGTCCCAGCTACTCGGGAGGCTGAGGTAGGAGGATCACTTGAGCCCAGGAGTTTGAGGTTGCTGTGAGCTAGGCTGACACCACGGCACTCTAGCCTAGGCTACAGAGCAAGACTCTGTCTCCAAAAAAAAAAAAAAAAATCCACTATGTCTTGAAGATACTTCCATGTAGGTCTAGTTCAACTTTTTATTCTTTTTAACCAGTACATTCCAAAATGAGGTATTGTGGTTTATTTAACCATGCCCTTGCGAATGTACTAATATCCAAAGATCACCATGGGCATGCTTTATTTCTTCATTTATATAGCTCTTATTATATGTGTGTGCTTCATTACATTTCTAAAGTTTCTCTTCATTTAGTTTTACATGTTTCTCATAAGGTTGTTAAAACTGTTTATAGTTTTTATACTATTGTGAGTGAGCTTTTTTCTATATAAGAAAGCTATTTTTGTATTTTTTAAAATCTGTTTTCTTATTGAACTAAGTTCCTTTAGCTTCTATATTCCCTTGGGTATAGAGATTTTTAAAAATCATATCAACTCCCATTAATGTTATATATACTTTGTATCAGTCAATATCCAATCACAAAAGCAGTATTCTCTCCAGTTATTTCAAACAGAATTTAACATAGGAAATTGGTTACAAATATATTGGAGGGGTTAATTAAGAGCAAAAAGATTATCCAGAGACTAGTAACTACAGGAAACTGTTCCTATTCTTTGGGCTGGAAGAATAAAAGAAAACCATTTTACCAGGGCCTACCATCCCTGACCCACTGAGGCTGCTGATGTTGGAACATTTACCACCAACAGGCAGGAAGCCAGGAACCAATACTCTAGCTTACACTGTAGGTATCCAACATTAGCAACAGCCAAAGGTGCAGGGGCCCATAAGTTCTGAACAGCTAAGGTTCCTGGAGCCTCTGCTACTGCTGGGGCCAGACCTGAGTGGTGCTGCAACTGCTGCTGTTAGAATCCCCTCCTGAGCAGGAAGCCAGACTCACCCATTGCCACCTCTTCTGTGGCTATCTGAGGTGCTTTCCTGGAGAGCAGAGCGGGAAAGGGCTTCTCTCTGTCTCCCACATTCTGATCTCCTAACAGTAGTCTAAATGTTGCTATGAAGGTGTTTTGTAGGTGTGACTAACATCTGCAATCATTTGCCTTTAAGTAAAGGGGATTACCCTTGATAATGTGAATGAGTCTCATCCATTCAATTAAAGGCCTTAAGATCAAAGGCTGTTTCCCAAAGAAAAAGAAGGGTTTTGGCCTCAAGACAGTAACACAGAAACCCTTCCTGAGCTCCTAACCTGCCCACCTGCCCTGCATATTAGAGACTCAAAACTGCAAGATCACCTCCACCTGTTTCCAGCCCATAGCCCACCAGTCTTTCCTAAGGATTTTAGACTTAGACTTAGCCCCACAATAGCCAATTGCTTAAAATAAATCCCGTTTATATTCCTATCAATAAGATGTATATGTGTAAATCTGTTTGTCTGGAAAACCCTGACACAGATTTTGCATTGAGAGTGATTCTAGAGGAACAGAACCTTAAGGATGAGTTTTTGAATTGGTTCTGTGGTTTCTGGAATTGGTTCTCTAATCTGGTTAGATTTAAAGGCACTAATGACTCTATTCCCAGTGGTAAAGGAAGCATCAAGAGTCCCTGGTGTGATAGGGCAACAGAGATACTCAAAATATCACCACTGAATGCTCCTACTCAAATACTTGTGAGAAGCAAGGTTCTAGGTAGCCATATATTTGTTACCTTAGAACATTTTGGTCTCACTAATGACTATAATTAGTGGCTCGTTGCTCTTAATTGTGCTCGGCAAAGTAGGGAGGAAAAAACGATGAACCCAGGGCTTCAGATTCCCAGCTCAGCCACCACACAACTGACTATTAAGTTTATGTCTGCCCTGAAAAAACACTTATCTCCTATAGCCACAGAGCTGAGGTTTATGAAAACCAAATCGAGAGTCTTATCCTACAAGTAGGTGGTTGAATTACAACACAGATTGAATTCCCAACCTTTCAGGGAACCTCTGCTGATAAAGTAAGGGCAAAGATTGGGAAGGAACAGAGTCCTGAAAATTTGACTGGGGATGTGTGGGCAGACCCTGATGAAGCTGGGGACATTGAACCCCTAAATTCTATTGAGTCTTCTCTGCCAGTAGAAGCAACTCTTCCACCCCCATCCAAGGACATTAGCCCTCCTGTCCCTGAGGATCCTGTAATGGCCTCTGCTGAGGTAGCTGCCTTACAACACACTGCTGAGTCTCCTCAGGACCTACCCTAGGCACCCCTCTTTACTTCCAGAACTATGACGGATCCAGGTCCCCGTAGGCCACAGAAGGTGAGATACAAAGTCTGACCCATCATGAGGTGTACTATGCTCCAAAAGAACTGCATGATTTTTCTGATTTATATAGACAGAAATCTGAAAAATATGTGTGAGATGGATATTGATGTGTGGGATAATGGTGGAGGGAACATTAAGTTGGATCAGGCTGAATTTCTTGATGCACACCCACTAAGCATCACTGGATTCAGTGTTTCAGGTTGGTTAGCTGGAAGATGACTAAAAAGTGGCCTACACTAAATAAGTTGAAGTGCCAGAACTGCCTTGGTACACTGTGGAGGAAGATATAAAAAGGATTGGGGAAATTGGAATATTAGAGTAGATACAAAATGTAAGACCTGCTCACCCACCCCAGGAGGGCCTAGAGGACACACCTTTCACCATGACTGAGAAATAAACTTGTGAGGGGAGCCCCAGCATCCCTGAAGAGCTCCTGCAGTTACTCTTCCTTGTAGGTCAGAAATTACAGTGGGAGCTGCTGCCACTGAACTGGGGGTCCTTAAATGCAGTGGGGATAGCTGGATCCTGGGATGGCAGGGAGCAAGTGGCAGCACTTAGTTCAAAGTGAGCATGGTTACCATAATAGCGTAGTTGAAACTGTAGTCGGAATAGTCTGACTGGCAGAGACCCGTGGCATTGGCTATTTGATCATGGTGTGTCACTGACCATGATCCACTAGCAACATTTTTGCCTCCTGTTTCCATGACTTTATGCTCTTCTGGCCTAGAGGTCTTAGTTCCTGAGAGAGGAATGCTGCCATCCAGAGATGCAACAATGATTGCACTGAACTGGAAGTTTAGACTGCCACCCGGCCACACTGGGCTCTGCATGCCTCCGAGTTAACAAGCAAAGAGGAGAGTCACAGTGTGGGCTGGGGTGACTGACCCTGGCTAGCAAGGGAAGTTGGTTTGCTGCTCTACAATGGAGGTAAGGAAGAGTGTGTCTGGAGTACAGAAGATCCCTGAGGGCATCTCTTAGTAGTAACCATGCCCTGCAATTAAGGTCAATGGAAAACTACAATAACTTAATTCAGGCAGGACTACTAATGGCCCAGACCCTTCAGGAATGAAGGTTTGGGTCACCACACCAAGTAAAGAACCTCAACATGCTTGCTGAGGGCAAAGGGAATGGGTAGTGGAAGAAGGTAGTTGTAAATACCAACTGCAACCACATGACCACTTACAGAAATGAGATCTGTAATTATAACCAGTATTTCTTCCTTATTTAGTTACAAATATGTTGTGTCTGTGTGTGCATGTGTAGCAAACATCTTTGTTTTCTTCCCTCTCTTACTCCCTTGTATAACATAAGATGTATCATAGTATTTAAGATATAGGATATCAAAGAGAAGAGGAAACATCACCCAAGCACTTTGCATCTTCTCCTGGGGAAAGATTAGTATGTTTCTGGTTATACCCAGGATAGTTGTATCAGGTTATGTGTATGATTTTGTTATGGTTATTTGGAGCTTAAGTGTGGTTTAAGGAGATATGTGTAGGTGCCATGTTGACAAGGGGCTGACTGCAATGGTTAATTTTATATGTCACCAATGGCCAGGCTATGGTGCCCATTGCTTGCTCAAACACTAGTCTAGATGTTGGTATGGAGGTATTTTGTAGATGTGATTAACATCTACAATCAGTTGCCTTTAAGTAAATGAGATTACCCTCAATAATGTGAGCGGGCCTCATCCATTCAGTTGAAGGCCTTAAGAGCAAAGACTGAGGTTTCCCAGAAAAAAAATAAGGAATTCGGCTTCAAGACTATTAACACAGAAATCTGGCCAAAGTTTCCAGCTTGCTGGCCTGCCCTACAGATTACAGACTTTCCATCCCCACCATCGAATGAGCCAATTCCTTTAAATAAATCCCTTCAAAATATATCTATATCTATGTATCTCCAGTTAGTTCTGTTTCTCTGGAAAACCCTGACTGGTACAATTAGTTTCACTCAGTTTTGTACTTCCTGTACATGAAAGTACACAATGTTTACTTTTTTCCACCCATCTTCTTTTGCTCTACATTATATTTGTGAGATTCCTTCCTACTCTTCTTAGGTGCAGCCATTCAACTGTGGATGAACTGCGGGATAAAACTGGCCGCGTGCATGGCTAGACGCCTTGTTAGACAGGAGCCAGTAGGTGGCACTAAAACATCTCATGGAACTTTGAAATGCCCTGTAACTGCAGATTTCTAGGGGTCAGCAACTTCTGAAATCTTCTGTGGCCTATAACACAGCAGATGACGTATTGTCAAATTGGAAATAACATCTTCACATTTCTAAATTTGATCCTAATTGGCTTAATAAACTTGAAGTGCTCTGCAATCAAGGTCAATGGGAAAGGACACAGGAGGCCTTGACAGAAGTAAGGGGAGGTTGCTTTGTCCTGAGTCCAGCACTAGGGAGTGTCAACAACCTGGAGGGTTCACCCTGACCAGAAACAGAAGAAAAAAAAAAAAAAACCTGGAAGGGTCTGTGATTTTACCCTACTTGCTAGTTAACAGGTTTGGCTGTCACAGACTCGTGGGTGCTGGCAGAAGCCATATGATTATTCACAGCAATAGCAGTGGCCTGAGTCCCCACATTTTCTTGCCCCATTTCCTTGAGCCTTGACATGGTGGGGCCAGATGACACCTGCACAAGCAGTGGCTTGCAATTCGGGATGATCTCTGAGCTTGGGGACCCTGAATATTTGATAATGGGCAGTAAGCCTACCTACTTATTTGCTCTGGAGGGAGATACTGTGTCTTCCAAGGGTATAAGCAAATTGCCCTTTGCTTTGGAGAAAGACACGATTATTTATCTTCTAAGGTTGTTCATTACACAGACATTCTTGAAAAGATAATCCAGAACAAAGAGAAGCCAGTGCCTTGCTGAGACACCCAGGGAGGCTCATCTCACAACAGGAGGAGTGTGGAAGATGAGGAGGTCCTCTTCCACTGGGAAGTTTTGCGGGGGAGAAAGAGGTGCATTTCTAGGATGAAGAAGGTGGCTGCAGAATGGCACCTCTAAGCTTTCTGAGGATTAATATCAGTCCTCTGGACCAGGAGGCTGCAACCCGGGTAGTAGTGGACTGCCTGGGCTCTGTGGCGTTCCCCTGTGGAGCTTTTGGGAAGTGGCATTCTCCCTCTTGTCTCCCCATAGCAGGTACTAGAGAAGGCTGTCACGCAGACATTCTTTGCTTCTTGCTCCTGAGCTCAGGAAGAAGAGCCTATTTAAACCAAGAGCAACCCCTAGGGCTCATTTTCCTTTCTGATTGAAGCAGGAGAGAGAAGGTGTTGCCATGGCTCTTGCAGAGGCAGCAGAGGGGCTGGGAAGGGAGGAGGGAGGTGGCAGAAGGCCAGGAAGGCCATCTTCCTACCTTAGTTAAACAATCATATCCTGTAGGGGGAATCCTTGCCATTCTAGCCTCTCTCGCAGTGTACCAGCGGCAACATTTGGGGCAGGGATGAAAGACTCAATCTCTTTTCTGCGAAGGGGTCAGAGGGCATTTTTGGATTGATCTGCCAAGAAGGGTGTGTGTTTCAGGTCTGGGATGCCTGCGGTGGCTGGGAATAAGGGAAGGGCAGGTCTTTCTTGCTTACTTCCCAGGGGTCTTTACTTCCACTATAATTTGTATTAGGTATAAAAAGGACATAATAGGAGTAAAATTACAGAACATCAGACTTACTTGTAGGAAGGACCTCAGAGACGGTGTCTTCCAATAGTTTCTTAACTGAGATTAACTTAACTGAGATTAACTGATGCTGGGATTGCTCTGGGCTCCATGGATGGGTTTCAGGGGCCCAACCTTTTCCTAGTGTGACACATTTGATTCTCCGGAAGTTTGTCATTTGATCAGGGATCAAATCATTCCCAGAAGACCATTAAGTAACAGAACAGACCAGTTGTGGGAATTTGGGCAAGAAGAGGTTGGTTGGTGTGGCCAGGCACAGACAGATGTGGCTGGGTGTAAGGAAGCAGCCCTTGAGTTGCCTGAGGAATGAGGTGGTTTGCGAGGTAGGTGTCCTCAAGCCACTGTGCAGTGTAGTGGCAATGGCAGTGACCATGGAATCTGGCAGCCTCAGTATTCTCAACTGCAACCTGCAGGAAGGACACTTTACGATATTTTATGGCAAGAATTTATACTTAAGCAACACAATAAAGAGCAGTTAGGTATCACTATTTAGATTGGTTTGGCTGGAGTGTGAGATTCATGTTGTGAGTCCCAGGGGAGAATGCTGCATAGACAAGACCCCAAGTGCCAGACTGGAGACCCTGGACTTCATCCTGTAAGCAGAGGAGAGCAATTGGCAGTCCTGTATAGAGAAACAACTGATAACAGCTGCAACTGAGCTGAAGGAATGTGCAACTGAAGGGCACTGGAAGAATGAATGAGCGAGTAGGGAAGGAAGAACAGGTGCTTCCCAAGCGTTGTCCACTGACACACGGTAAGCTCTCAAAAATGTTTGGTGGCGGGGGGAGAGAAAGAATGCTTCATGATGGGTCCTACCAACACAAATTGTTCTAAGAATCAGCTGGTATCCACTTTTAATCTTTATGTAAAAGGAGAGATGAGGATACATGTCTCTACAAGTATTCCTCACTGCTGTCGTAACTAACATTTTCACCTCCTCTCCCCCTTGTAACAGAGGCAGCTACTGTTCCCAAGTTCTCAGTTTGTAATGGGGCTTGTTGTCCTGGGACCTGCTAAAGGAAATTGAGTTTTCAGTTAATTCGATCACTACCCCAGGGCCCAGTTATTTGGGACAACTGATGTGTAATGCTATAGTCTAGGGAAATATGGAAAATTTTTTGTAGGTCACTTTTAAGAAACAGTTTGGGATGGCTGTGAAAACTTTCTAAGTCCTTTGGGTTCTAATATTCTAGGTGAGGATTTAGTCCTCTCCCCGGTGTCTGAAAAAGTTCATTTTGAACAGTACGGTGTGGTAGGCTAAATAATGGCCTCCCAAGTATGTCTACATCCTAATCCCCAGAACCCATGGATAGGTTACTGTGCATGGTAAAGGAACCATACAGATGTGATTGGGTTAAGGATCTTGAGATGGGAGGATTATCCTGGCTTATTCAGGTGGGCCAAACGTAACATTACTGTCCTTACAAGGGAGTGCAGGAGAGTCAGTATCAGAGGAGGTGATGTGATGAGAAGCAGAGATGAGTGTGATGTGGCTGAGCCCAGGAATGTGGCCGGTCTCTAGAATCTGGAAGAGGCAAGGGAGGTGCTATGGTCTGAATGTTTGTGTCCCCCCAAATTCATGTGTTCAATTCTAATCCCCAAGGTGATGATAGTGATGAGGTCGTGAGGGGGGAGCCCTGTGATTGGGATTCCTGCCCTTATAAAGAGACCCACTGCAGGGAGCCAGCTTGCTCCTTCCACCACGGGAGGCCACAGTGAGAAGACGGCCCCTCACCACATACCGAACCCACCTTGATCTTGGACGGCCCAGCTTCCAGAACTGTGAGAAATAAATTTCTGTTGTTTGTAAGCCACCCAACTTACGCTTATTTTGTTGTAGCAGCCCGAATGGACTAAAACAGAATGAACGTTCTCCTGGAGCCTCCAGAAGGAACACAGCCCTGTCAACACCTTGGTTTAGCCCCTTAAGATTGGTTTTGAACTTCTCACCTCCAGAACTGTAAGAATAAATTTGGGCTGTTTTAAGCTAATTTTGTGGTAATATATTACACACAAGCACTAGGTTGTGGTTTAGGCCCCTCCCCTTGACCTGAGACCCTCGTGGGGGCCTGATGCAACAGCTCTTGACTTCACTTCACATTGGGACCCTGTGGGGAACTTATGACCATCCCTCTACCCAGGATCTGCCCCAGAATAACTGAATCAGAATCTCTGGGAGTAGGATTTAGGCAGCATTATTATTATTTGTAAATAGAGAAATAATCCACATGACAATAAAATATGCACATCTTAGGCGTTTGGTTCAAAGACTTTTGACAATTGTATATACTAGTGTAACCGCCATCCAAAACAAGACACAGAATATTCCATCACAAGAGAAAGTTATACAATGCCCCTTTGCAATGAGCACCGACTCTCAAGAGGCAACCACTTTCTGACTTTTATCATCGTGGATGAGTTTTATCTGTTCTTGGAGCTTCATACAAATGGAAGCACACAGCTTGTTTTTTTATTGGATCTGACTTCTTTTGCTCAAAATAATATTTTTGAGATTCATCCATGTGCTTGTACATTCCTTTTTATTGCTGAGTAGCATTTGGTATATGAATATATCACAATGTATTTATCCATTTTGATGGTGATGGATTTTTAGATTGTTTACAGTTTGGGGCTGTTATGAATAAGGCTGTGGAGTGGTTTTAAAGCATGGCCACAGTCTTTGACACTCCTTCATCAGAAATGGTTTCTATGCCACCTTCTGCTGGAGCCTGGCAGTCTTGTGATTGCTCCAACTAATAGAGAGTAGTGGAAGTGACATTGTTATGGACTGAATTGTGTCCCTCAGAATTCATATGTTGCAGCACTAACCCCCAATATGGCTGTGTTTGGAGATAGAGCTTTTAGTGAGGCCATTAAAGTTAAATGACGTCATAAGGGTAGGGCCCTAATTTGACAGGCCTGGTGTGTCCTCGTAGGAAGAGACACAAGTGCTTGCTCTCCCTCCCTGCACCTGCACAGAGGAAAGGCTGTGTGAGCACACAGCAAGAAAGTGGCTGTCCACAGGCAGGGAAGAGAGGCCTCACCAGAACCTAACCCTGCTGGCACCTTTATCTTGGACTTCTAGCCTCCAAAACTGTGAGAAGATAAGTATCTGTTGCTCTAGGCCACCCACTCTGTGGTATTGTGTTATAGCAGCCCAAGCAGAGGAATACAGACACTGTGTTGCTTCTGAGGCTACAGTATAAATGCCCATGCAAATCAAAAGGCCAGGCAGCAACCCAGAGCTGAGGGTTTTCTGGGAACACTTGCCTTAGAGCTCTGAACACAGAAGAAGTCAGCTACCCTGAAACCAGCATGCTGGGGGGCTACTGTAAACACTGTGGTTAAAAGTCCTGGCTGAGCCCATCCTCCAGCCGTCCCAGCCCAGATGTGTGAGTGAGCAAGCCACCGGGGACCAGCTAGGCCAGACGTCGGCAGTCATGGGGCAGTTATATAAGAGCTGCTTCCCTGTGCCCCTCCTCAGTTCCTGACCACAGAATCTGTGAGCTTGAAAAATGATGGTTGTATGCCACTGACTTGGGGGAGGCTTTTTTTTTTAAGAAGTCGGGAACCTATTCATTTCCCTCCCCATTAAATACCTAGGAGTGAAATTGCTAGGGTAAAGGTTAATGTTCAATTATACAAATTTGCCACAGTTCTCCAATTGGTTGTGCTGTTTCACACTCCCAATAGCCACAGATGAGAATTTCAGTGGCCCTACATCTTTGCAGCTGTTAGTGTTATCAGTCTTTTTGACGTTAGCCCTCCTAGTGGGTGTGAAAGGACATCTCATTGTCATTTTATTTTCAGTCCATTGATTACAAATTATGTTAAACATCTTTTCATGTGCTTATTGGCCATTCATATGTCTTCTTTTGTGAAACACTTGTTCAATTTTTGCCTATTTTTAAATACTGAGTTGTTTATTTTATTTTTTATTTTTTTGCTCATTTGTGGGAATTCTTTATGTATTCTGGATACAAGACTTTTGTCAGATAAATGAACTTGGAATATTTGTTTTACCCAGTCTATGTGACGTTAGTATTTTTTAAAGCTCCCCAAGTGATTCCAATGTGTAGCCAAAGTTGAGACTACTGACCTAGTGCTTATTTCCTTCTTTTCCTGGGAGGACAAAACTGGGGTCCAGTGTGCAGGGTTTGGAGTCAGACTGCCTGGCTTTGACGTGGCTTCAACATTTGCCTGCTATGCTGGGCGTGGTGGCTCACACCTGTAATCCTAGCACTCTGGGAGGCCAAGGCAGGAGGATTGCTTGAGCTTAGGACTTCAAGACCACCCTGAGCAAGAGCAAGACCCTATCTCTACTAAAAATAGAAAAATTAGCTGGGCGTCATGGCGCATACCTGTAGTCCCAGCTACTTGGGAGGCTGAGGCAGGAGGATCACTTGCGCCCAGGAGTTTGAGGTTGCAGTGAGCTATGATGACGCCACTGCACTCTGGCCAGGGCAACAGTGTGAGACTCTGTCTCAGAAAAAAAAAAAAGAAGATACAGTGCAGGCAGTGTGGGCTGGCATAGCATGGAGTCTGGCATTGCAGGTATTCTAAATGCAAATTTTAGAGACTGAAATTGGCACCAGGGTATGTCATATGTTCAGCAGTACTAAATAAGTTCACGCTCATGCTTGGATTCTTTGGAAAACAAGGCTCATATCTGCAAGGCAAAGCCTGTGACAACATGCAGATCTAGGTAACATCAACTCAGGAATTTAATCCACACTAAATGAACATGGCCTTATTAGCATAATGCTTTAATCAGAGTAATGTGCAGTTTATAGAGTGCTTTTATATATTCGTTTTAGGCTAATTTACTTTTTTTTTCTTTTTTTTTTTCCCAGCATCTCATGCTCTAGCTAATTTACTTTTTTAATGACCTTGTAAGGAAAGAATCAAAGGGATTATTAGGATCATCTCCAGTTTGCAGGTAAAGAAGCTGAGACTCCGAGGGCACGTGGTTAGTAAGACACAGAGCTGGCACAAGAAGTGAGACCTTCCAACTCCAAGTCCAGTGCCTTTGCCCACCATACCAGCCCAGCGGCCAGCGCTTCTCAAGCTGTGACGCAATTCTTTGACTCACTAGAGGGTCTTGTTAAAATGCAGATTCTCATGCGGTAGGGCTTAGGTCTTGAAGTCCTAAGCTCAAGTTCTTGTATTTCTGATAAGCTTCAGGAGATGCTTATACTGATTCAAGGACCATACTTTGAGTGGCCAGGAACTATACCACACCCCATTTTAATGACTCAACTAGCCACAAGTCTTATTCTTCAATAGTTGTCATTATACACTGCTGACCTCTGAACAAAAATAATTTAGAAGTTGACTTTCAGCCAGGTACCACTCTCCATGGGTGAGTCCCACTGGTCAGCCCAAGCACAGCGTGTTTCTCCTTAGATGTGTTCTTCCTTTCCCAGGAATAACTAGGGGAGATAGAACTAAAGGATGCATCCGGATTAAACAAAGGGCCTTGCACCAGAAAAATCTTATCCTAACGTTCTTCAAGAGATATAATTGGAGAAATATTTATGAGTCAGTTTTATTCCTTACAGGAGATCTTGTCTAGGAGGAAAGAAGAAATAATATAGAAAACATGATTTAGTGCCGGGGAATCAAGCACTATTGTGGACTATAGATTACCACTCCCGTTCTGGAATCCATCTACAAATGTGCAAGTACTTGTGTTGGTGTCACAACAGGAGGCAATCAGCAAGCTGTAAAGAGTGAGACAGCATAAGGTGTCTCTAAAGGCAATGGACACAGAAACTTGTCCATACCGAGAAGACTATATAAAGGAGGAAGCTGTGTGGCATCCTCCTAGCTGGATATGCATGTTCCTGCAAGCCCAAAACCTTCCCAGGGATGTGCAGCTGCCAATGAAAACTCCCCCACAGCAGAGGGCATAGTCAGGCATGAGAATTTACCCCTGAACACTTTACCTGTCTTCACCATGCCTGCCTGTTCCTAGGACTATGCCTCCAGGTGCAAACGTGTCAAACATCAGCTCTCTATGGTGCTCATTGCCAACCAGGTGAGTCAGACCAACTCCCAGCTGTCTGGCAGGAGCCAGAGCAGACCACAGGAGTCCCTAAGGGCCTGGCCCACCAGCGTGGATCAGTGTGTCAGTGGGGCGTTTGGGGTGTGTATGTCTGTCTCTTTCTTCTTGTACTTTCTTTGGCACGTCTCTCTCTCCTGCCATCTTCCTTGAGGCTTATCCTACCCTGCTGTTTGTCCAGACCATAATAACTTCTGCCCCCACACTTCTTGGCCTAGGCCATGTCTCCTGACATGTTTTGGCTACTCCTTGGTATCTAGAACCCCTCAAGTGTGGGGTGGATGGACAGCTAAGGAGGCAGGTTAGGGTCTGAGCAGGACTGACCATTAGCTAGGCAGTCCCAGTTCAGTCTGCTGATGGGCGTGTGTTCTGATTTGTCAGTGCCCTTGCTGTCATAGCCCTTATATAATTTGAATATCTCCCCTCAGTTTGGGGACACAGAAGAAGGGCAAATAGTTCTGGTGTTAAACTAGGAAGAGCTGTGTTGAGCCAGGCCTTGCACACAGCACAGAAACCTGGGACCTTCCTGTCTCCCAACGTGTCTCTCCGCCTCTGCGCCTATGCTGTGCGTGAAAGGAAATCTTCAGCTCCTGAGTGCAACAGAAAGATGGGAGCAAACAAAGCCATTAGCAGATAGAGAGTCAGGACAGCTAAACTTAGCAGTTTTAACGTCAAAGTTTTGGGAGAGAGATTAAGAAGGAATCTGGGCTTCTTTCCTTTTGGCCCACCTTTAGAAATGGGAGGATGTTGCTTATTCAATCCCCTGAGGTTAGCCTACATCAAGATGCTCCTGAATACAAGAATAGCACTGGGCCATAGAGGATCATTTGCCAGGCAATTATTAAATGTTTTCCGAAAGTGATGTTGCTTTGCAAAACGTTTTAAAATAAATTGAACGTGCACTTCCACTTAGAGATGAAGAGATGCATATCATTTGGTTTCATTTAGTGATGATTTAGATGATGGTAAGAAGAGCAAGTAAATTCAAATTAGATTATTGATTTTCATGATTATAAATTAGAATTCCAACAAGAATAAATGACAGATTTTTTCTGTATGAATAAATTTTAATTCTTAGGAAGTTGCATGAAAAATACATATTAGCCACTCTACCTGATGAATTGATGTGCTGACATTATTATTTATAAAGACCTTGTAGAGTCCAGGCCTTTGCAATGAACTACCACATGGTCATTCTTCTCCCATGACGCTGGAGGACGATGTCATGGGTTCTTCTTCTATTCCTGCCTGTTAGTGGCTGCACCGCCTTGTGATGGATGTTTTCCAGGCAGCCTGTATAACTTGCTAATAATAACTTAATATTCATTGAGTAATCTGCAGTATTATTGCAATTAAATTCAAAAAGAATCCTTAGTCTAAATATATTTTTGTGATTCATCCTTCATTATATTGATTCCATTTCTCACCTTAAATTAAGGGTGTTTTTAATGTGGGAGCCCTGTTTATACATGGGTGGAAGATGGGGGCAAAGGGGAAGATTTTATCACCCACTGAAGTTTACTTCCAGGTGGGAGTCTGGAATAAGGAACTCCCACCCAGAGACAATTTTTCCACCTCTGGGCAACAGGAAGGCGATTGCCACCCATTTTTCTTGACTCACATACCTGGATCATGGTTTTGTCCAGTTAGAATATGTGATTAATACATTTTGGCAAATGCAAATGTGTTTGTCCAAATCATAAATGAATGCATGTCAGTCTCATTTATTCTTTTATACTAAAATTTTAAATTGTGCTCGTATATGTGAACAATTTATATAGTTTCTTCCTGTAAAACAGAAACTTTAAGACTATGGAAAGTCCTGCATCATACTAAAAATATTCCTGGGATTCTCCTCAGCTACATAACTCTGCTAGGGCCTTGGACTATCTATAGCCTGGGATTTGATTTAACCACCGCTTTCTTTACCTTTGTACACTCGTCCATTGTCCAGACATTATCCAGACATAACAGCACAGAGTCAGGCACCTCCTGGCACCACCTCTGGTCTTCTCCCCATGCTTGTCTCTGGTTTCCAGCTGCCTCTGCAGGGGTCAGCTCTGCGTGGCTCCAGTGCACCTCGCACAGGGGCACCTTCACAGCACCCTGCCTCTGCTGCCCCTCTGCCCAGGGTTCTCCGTTGACAGGGGGCCATGGGAGGGGCAGACTTAGCCTGTCAGTGCCTGCACGTGCGCAGCCCGGAGTGTGGGCGTTAACTCCCCGTGCAACCTGTCCAGCAGGATGCGCGATGGCCAACTCAAAGAACACCATCTGGAATTGGCTCTTCCTCCTTCCCTTTTTGTTCCGATTGACCTTACTCCTGCTCCCTGGGATTGCACTCCCTAATAAAATAGAACACATTTTATTAGAAATGAATTAGAGCCTGAGGCTCTGCTTTCTGAGCCTTTCAAACTGAGACAAATACATACCTATGATTGAGGTTCGGTTTCCCTATTTCAGAATGGGGATAATACTTTCCTCATAAGGTTACTTCAAAGATTTACTAGATCTTTCTTTCTTTCTTTCTTTCTTTCTCTTTCTTTCTTTCTTTCTGAATATTAAGGGGGTACAACACATTGGCTATATATATTGCCCATGCACTGCCCATGTCAGAGCTACTTTTTACTAAATATTTAGATGACAGTGTGTGTGGAGTATAAGGTCATGGCATATAACTGCTCCCCTTACCAGTCCTCTCCTTCAGGGCCCATGTTTTGAATGGTATAATCTGCTTAGTTTCTCTACTACATGTTATGTGCTGAACCCTACACAAAAGAACTCCCCTCTGCTTGCCATGACCCCTGGATTTCTTCAAAATCCTTTCTTCATTGTCCTATTGGCTGATTATACTTGCAGCTAAATACATATGCCTACCACCAGCCTTGTGCGTCTTACTAATTGCCATTGGAGTACCTTCATTCATTTTGTGGCTATTTGAGACATCTCTCTGTCGGTTGAAGCCTATTATCTCCAAGAAGTCTTCCTAATTACCAGTGCTTCACTCTGATATCCACGTCAAGTGATGATATCTCTTTATTTCCAAACCCCTTATGGGCTGAAGTTGGATTTGGTATATCAGTAAATGATGAAATTAATTCAAAAGCTATACTTCTATAATTATACTGGAACTGAAACATAATACTGTTTGCCATAGAATAAAATTTAGTATAAAGATAATTTGGTTTTTTATCACATTTAATGTATTTACCTGTCAGGTTTTCTGGTTGCAATCATAAACACAGGCAAAATTTATTGGAGAGCTCCTGGGGCTCACAGAATCAACCAGAGGATGGAGGATCAGACTTGGAAAACAGGTGGGAAGCAAGGAAGCTTTTTCCAAACGCTGAGATAGAAACTGTGTATTCATCCAGTAAACATTTGGCGAGCAATTACTGTGTGCCAGGAATTTTAACCAAGGCTCCTACTGATGGGCATTTTGGTTCCAATTTGTTGCTATTATAAACAATACAATAGTGTATATGAATTTTTAGAATGCATATTCTAGAGATGTATTTTTTTCAGCGAATGCTTCTTTACTAATCTTATTGACATACTATTCTTCATTTGAGGGTAATTTAAATACAGATTTTTGTATGTGATCCTGAACTCTATAATGCCAAACTTCATCCCATTGACTTCTGAAAATGAGTCATTAAAATATTTATTGTTCATGGAAATGTCTCATAGTTAATTTTTTTTCTTAAGCAGCTAAAATGTGAAATTTCGTGTGCTTACGAAAGCTTTTTGGTAAATAACTGCTTATTTTGCTGTTAAAATATCTAAAAGTTTATTTTAAAAGGGGCAGCTTGATAGTACAAATGGAGTCTTTTCCTCCTTTGCTAATCAATGCTACCTGCTTGGAAAATAATAAATCTGTTATGCATCATGTGCCTCGTAAGTGTGACTTGGGAAAAATTGGTTGAGTAGATAGTTACTTTGTTTTTTTTCTTTTTGGAAAAGTAGTATGTTGTGATTTTTATTTTTATTTATTTATTTATTTTTCCTCTTATTTCAGAATATTATGGGGGTACAACACTTTGGTTATATATATTGACCATGCACTGCCCATGTCAGAGCTACAATTGTGGACATCCCCTAAACTGTGCGCCGTGCACCCATTCAGTGAGAGTTTTCCCATCCCCTCCTCCCCCCTCCCACCTGCCCGCCCCCTGATGAATCTTATTGCCATGTGTGACATAAGTATTGATCACTTAGTACCAATTTGATGGTGAGTATCAGTGGTGCTTGTTTTTCCATTCTTGTGACACTTCGCTTTGAAGAATGGGCTCTAAGTCCATCCAGGATAAAACCAGATGTGTTAATTCACCATTGTTTTTTATTGCTGAGTAATGCTCCATGGTATACATATACCACATTTTATTATTCCACCCGTGTATTGATGGGCACCTGGGTTGTTTCCACATCTTTGCAATTGTGAATTGTGCTGCTATAAACATTCACGTGCAGATGTTTTTATTATAGAATGTCTTTTTTTCCTTTGGGTAAATACCCAGTAGTGGGATTGCTGGATCAAATGGTAGTTCTACTTTTAGTTCTTTGAGGTATCTCTGTATTACTTTCCATAGAGGTTGTACTAATTTGCAGTCCCACCAGCAGTGTATGCGTGTTCCTATCTGTCCGCATCCCCGCCAGCATTTGTTGTTTTGGAACTTTTTGATATGAGTCAATCTCACTGGAGTTAAGTGATATCTCATTGTGGTTTCGATTTGCATTTCCCTGATAATTAGAGAAGTTGAGCAATTTTTATATGTTTGCTGGTCATTATTCTGTCTTCTTTTGAAAAGTTTCTGTTCATGTCCTTTGCCCATTTTTTAATAGGGTTGTTTGATTTTTTCCTGTTGATTTTCCTAAGTTCTGTATAGATTCTGGTTATCAGCCCTTTATCAGATGGGTAGCATCCAAATATTTTCTCCCATTCTGTAGGTTGTCTGTTCACTCTAGTGATAGTTTCCTTGGCTGTGCAGAAGCTTTTTAATTTGATCAGGTCCCATTTATTTATTTTTGTTGCTGCTGTGATTGCTTTGGGGGTCTTCTTCATAAATTCTTTGCCTAGGCCAATGTCCATAAGAGTTTTTCCAATGTTTTCTTCTAGAATTCTTATGATTTCACATCTTAGGTTTAAGTCTGTTATCCATCGTGAGTAGATTTTTGTGAGAGGTGAGAGGTGTGGGTCTAGTTTCAGTCTTCTACATATGGCCATCCGGTTTTCCCAGCACCATTTATTGAATAGGGAATCTTTTCCCCAGTGCATGTTTTTGTGTAATTTGTCAAAGATCAGGTGACTGTATGAGGATGGTTTTATATTTGGGTTCTCAGTCCTGTTCCATTGGTCTATGTCTCTATTCTTGTGCCAATACCATGCTGTTTTGGTTACTATAGTCTTGTAGTATAGTTTGAAGTCTGGTAGATTGATACCTCCCAATTTGTTCTTTTTGCTCAAGATTGCTTTGGCTAGATGGGGTCTTCTCTGTTTCCACACGAAGAGTAGAATTATTTTTTCTGGATCAGCCAAAAATGATGTTGGTATTTTGATAGGGACTGCATTGATTCTGTAAACCACTTTAGGTAGCAAAGACATTTTAACAATGTTGATTCTACCTATCCAAGAGCATGGTAGGGTTTTCCATCTGTTTACATCCTCTGCAATTTCTTTTCTCAGTGTTTCATAATTCTCTCTTCATAGGTCTCTCACCTCCTTAGTTAGATATGTTCCTAAATATTTAATTTTCTTTGGTGCTATTGTGAAAGGTATTGTGTCTTTAATTTGTTTCTCAGCTAGACTGTTATTGGCATATATGAAGGCTATTGATTTGTGTGCATTGATTTTGTATCCTGAGACTTTGCTGAATTCATTTATCAATTCCAGTAATCTCTTGGTTGAATCTTTGGGGTTTTCTAGACATAATATCATATTGTCCATGAAGAGTGAAAGTTTGACCTCTTCTGCCCCCATTTGGACACCCCTAATTCCTCTCTCTTGTCTAATTGCTCTGGCAAGATTTCCAGCACTAAGTTGAATAGAAGTGGAGATAGTGGGCAACCTTGTCTGGTTCCAATTTTAAGGGGGAATGCTTTCAAATTTTCCCCATTCAGTATGATATTGGCTGTGGGTTTATCATATATGGCTTTAATAATTTTGAGGTATGAGCCATCTATGCCTATATTGTTAAGAGTTCTTATCATAAAAGGGTGATGGATTTTGTCAAAAGCCTTTTTTCTATGTCTATTGAAAGGATCATATAATCTTTGCTCTTGCTTTTATTTATGTGGTGAATTACATTTATAGATTTGTGTATGTTGAACCATCCCTGCATCTTGGGGATGAAGCCCTCCTGATTGTGATGAATTATTTTTTTGATGTACCTTTGAATTTGGTTTGCTAGGATTTTATTGAGAATTTTTGCATCTCTATTCATAAGAGATATTGGTCTGTAGTTTTCTTTTCTTCTTGTGTCCTTTCCTGGCTTTGGTATCAAGGTGATATTGGCTTCATAGAATGAGTTTGGGAGGGTTCCATCCTTCTTGATGTTTTTGAATAATTTCTGCAGTATAGGCACCAGTTCTTCTTTGTAGGTTTGGTAGAATTCAGGTGTGAACCCATCTGCTCCAGGACTTTTTTTTGTTGGAAGATTTTTTATTACCACTTTAATTTCGGTGCTTGATATTGGTCTGTTTAGGAATTCTATTTCTCCCTGATTGAGTCTAGGGAGATAGTGTGTTTCTAAGAATTTGTCCATTTCCTCCACGTTTTCATGTTTTTGGACATAGAGATTTTTGTAGTATTCGAAGATGATGTTTTGTATTTCCATGATATCAGTTATGACCTCTCCTTTTTCATTTCTAATTGAGCTTATTAGAGTCCTTTCCTTTGGGCTTCTGGCCAACCTGGCAAGTGGCCTATTTTGTTTATCTTTTCAAAGAACCAACTTTTCATTTTATTAATCTTCTGTATTGTTCTTTTGTTCTCAATTTCATTTAATTCTGCTCTGATCTTAGTTATTTCTTTTCTTCTGCTGGGTTTAGGATTGGTTTGCTCTTCCTTTTCCATTTCCTTAAGATGATTCATTAGTTTACTGATTTGTGACCTTTCTGTCTTTTGGATGTGAGCATTTAAGGTGATAAGTTTTCCTCTTAGGACTGCTTTTGCTTTTTGCCCACAGATTTTGATAACTTGTGTCCCCATTATCATCTAGTTTAAAGAATCTTTTGATTTCCATCTGAATCTCGTCCTTGACCGAATAGTCATTCAGCAACAATTGTTTAATTTATATGTTTTTGGATGAAGATGTGAATTTCTGTTGGAATTGATTTCTAATTTTATTCTGCTGTGGTCTGAAAAGATACATGGTATGATTTTTTTTTTTTTTCAATTTGTTGAGATCTGTTTTGTGGCCTAGGATATGATCAATTTTAGAGAAAGTTCCATGAGCTGATAAGAAGAACGTATATTCAGTGTTATTTGGGTGGAGTGTTCTATAGATGTCTGTTAGGCTCAAATGTTCTAGAGTCCTGTTTAGGTCCATTGTTTCTTTGCTTATTTTCTGTTTGGAGGATCTGTCCAGTTCTGTCAGTGGGGTGTTGAGGTCCCCTGCTATTATGGCATTGCAAATTCTATCAGTGATTGCTTGTCTGGAAAAGTCTTTATTTCTCCCTCTTATAAGAAGCTTAGTTTGGCAGGATAAAGAATTCTGGGTTGGCCATTATTTTGTTTTAGAAGACTGAGGATGGGTCCATAGTCCCTTCTGGCTTGTGAGGTTTCAGCTGAGAAACCTGTGGTTAATCTGATAGGTTTCCCTTTGTAGGTTACCTGCTCTTTTTGCCTCACTGTTCGTAGCACTGCCTCTTTTGTGTTTACTTTGGTCAGTCTAATAATTATGTGGTTTGGTGAATGCCTTTTCACATTGAGTCTCCCAGGAGTCCTGTGTGCTTCTTGTACTTGGATATCGAGATTTCTGCCTGGGCCATGGAAATTCTCCTCTATTATTCCTTCAAATAGATTTTCCAGCCCATGCGAATTTTCTTCCTCTCCCTCAGGGATGCCTATGGTCCTTATATTTGGCCTCTGTATATAATCCCACATTTCTTGTATGCTTTGTTCATGCCTCTTGTTTTTGTGTTCTTTCTCTTTGACTGATTTATTTAGCACATAGGAGTTATCGTCCAGCTCTGAGATTCTTTCCTCTGCATGATCCAGCCTATTCTTAAGCCTTTCCACTGTGTTTTGTAGATCCCTGAATGCCTCTTTCATTTCTAGAATTTCTATTTGATTTTTCCATAATACTTCTATTTCTTTAGAAAATTTTTCATTCATTTCTTACATTTTTCTTGTGGTTTCTTTGTGCTGGGATTCAATTTTCTCTTGAATTTAAAATAGAATTTTAATAGAGCTTTCTTATAATCCATAAATGAAATTCCTCTTCTGTCATTCTACCCATTTCATTTGAGTTGGTATCCATTGCTGAGGAACTGCTGATTTCTTTTGGGGGTGACTTTTCATTTTACAAGTATTATACTAAGATGAAGGTTACTAATTCTCAACAGAATTGGGTTAGAAATACCATTGGCTAGATTCAGGCTTTCGATCCAACAAAACCATCTGCCTGAATTCAGTAAAAGTAACCCCTAGTAGATACAAGGCCCCTCCCAAAGCTTGGGGCTTTCACATACCCCACCTGGGGGACCAGAGTCTGCCACGGGCACAACAGAATACCTAGCTATTAGGGAGCTGTGGATTCATACCCTCAAGTACAATCCACCAGCTTGGAGCTCAAGCTGGGAGAACAAACTCACTACACTGCACCAGGAAGAGGTGAAGCCAACAGGTCAGAGGTAACCCAAGAGGTCCACGAAACTTGCTAAAATACACGTAAGGCAATATAGACCAGTACTCCTCTCCCTGGCTCTGCCAAGGAACGAACCTCAGGGGCTTGGAGACAGGGCCTTAAACTAGCCCTAACACCCCCAGCTCTCGATCAAGAGGCCAGGTGAGAAAAAATCAGCAAAAGAACTCAGGAAACATGAAAAATCAGAATGAAAAGTAACCTTTACTGTGCACCTACATAAAGTCACACAACTTTTTTTTAGAGATGGGACCTCACTATGTCAACCAGGCTGGTCTTAAACTCCTGTACTCAATCAATCCTCCTGCTTCAGCCTGCAGAACAGCAAGGCTGAAGTCTTGGCCAGGTGAAATAACTTATATGACTGGTAGACTATTTCGTTTTAGGGGCAACTCTGAGTTGAGACTATCATAAAAGTCTGTAAATCATAAAGATAATCCTGTGCGATAGAGTTTTGTTAAAGAAAGAAAGGTTATAATTCCAAATGGAAGGGAAAAAAGCACCTTTTTTGGTGTACACCTGGCATGGTATGAAAAGTGGGAGTTAAGTATTCCATTATAAGCAAAGAAAGAAATAATACAATTTCTAAAAGTGTTGGACTAGAAGGGGAGAGAAAGAAATACAAAAGCATTATGTATGAGAAATGGCACCACCTCACAACATTGTCACAATTTCTGTCTGAGCTCCAACAGGCTCAGGAGAATGGAAGAACATGATAGTGGCATTGCTAATTGGTTTAGGAGAGTTAATTCAAGTGTAGCTAGCAAAGTAAAAATATTAAGGAGAAAGGTAAAGTTTATGAGACAACCTGAAATAAAACCTTAGTACAGCTTAAAATATACTTAAAAGTCACGGTAGTGGGCATGGTGGCTCATGCCTGTAATCGCAGCACTTTGGGAAGCTAAGGCAGGAGGATCACTTGAGCCCAGGAGTTTGAGGTTGCAGTGAGCTATGATGACGTCACTGCACTCTAGCCTGGGCAACAAAGTGAGACCCTGTCTCAAAGAAAAAAAAAGTAAAGGCAAATACTTTTCAGGCTAGTAAGTGGTCCATATAATTTTATTTTGAGTTTTTTTTCACCAGACTGAGAAATTAAAGATTTTTGAGAATCAAATAAGACATTCATAAAGCTCATGGACTCAGAAGCCACCTTCCGACAACATCACACTTCCTGTCTCAAACTATAGTAAAATTACACAAAGAGAGGAAGACTCTCACTCTAAAGCCAGGTTTTAAGAATACAGTGCTACAGAAACTTATCCCATGTTGGACCCTTTTCACTTCTTTTTATCTTAGGCTATGAAAGTCTAATTTTAGTCTTGTATGATTAACAATTTTTAAAAATGAGAACAGGTGGTATATGTTTATATTTAAAGCAGCAGAGTAGCAGTGTGTGATCTTAGAGAAATTACTTATTCTCTCTGAACCTCAGTTTTTTCATCTGTAAAACAGGTATAATGATTCTTACTACAGAGTGTGTGGTAAGGATTTAATGAGACCACATATGTAAAGTGTCAAATATAGTGTTGTCACATAGTGGAATTTTCTCAGATGGTAGTCATTCTTAGTGTTAAATATGATTAAGGACAAATATAGTCATGCATCACTTAACAACAGAGATACATTCTGAGAAATGTGTCATTAGGCAATTTCATCCTCGTGCAAACATCACAGAATGTACTTACACAAACCTAGATGGTAGAGCCTACTACACACCTAAGCTATATGGTTTAGCCTATTGCTCCTAGGCTACAAACCTGCACAGCATGTGACCATACTGAATACTATAGGCAATTGGAACACAACGCCTGTTTGTGTTTCTATCTAAACATAGAAAAGACACAGCAAAAATACAGTATAAAAGATAAAAAATGGCACACCTGTATAGGGCACTTGCAGGACCAGAAGTCAGTAAGTGAGGGGTGAGTGAATATGAAGTCCTTGGACATTACTGTGCACCACTGTAGACTTTATAAACACTGTACACTTAGGCTACACTAAATTTATTTAAAAATTTTTTCATTCTTTGATAATAAATTAACCTTAGCTTACTGTAACTTTTTTACTTTATAAACTTAACATTTTTAAAACCTTTGACTCTTGTAATAACACTTAGCTAAAAACACAAACCCATTGTACATCTGTAAAAAAATACTTCCTGTCTTTAGATACTTATGCTATAAGTTTTTTTCTGTTTTTGAAATTTTTAATTTTTTTTTTTTTACTTTTTAAGCTTTTTTCTTGAAAACTAAGACACAAACACACACAGGGTTAGAATCATCAAGATATCACTAAGCAATGGGAATTTTTCGGCTCCATTAAAATCTTATGGCACCACCATCATATATGTGATCTGTTGTTGATGGAAACATTGTTATGTGGCAAATGACAATATTCAAATGAAGTTTACAAAAAAGTCTATATTAATGTAAGAGTGTACACTCATATGTTATTTACCATGGAGCAGCATTCTTAAAGGGTTGCTGAGCTGGTAATTTCTTTAACTTGTTTAAAAAAAAAAAAGAAAACAGACATGTGCCAGTTACAAAATATATTTACAAAAGCAATAGCTTTCCTATATATCAGCATTGGCTAGTTAGAAAACACAAAGGGGAATCATCCCATTCAACATAACAACAAAAATATAAATTATGTAGGAATAATATTAATAGATGCATCTATCTGTAGGGTTGTTGTGTGGATTAATTATGTTAATACATTTAAAGTACTGATGACAGTTCCTGACACATAGTAAGAGTTCAATTAGTATTAGTTATTATTATTAAGAAGGAAAATTATGTGGGATTTATATGAGATGACCTCTAAAACTTTACTGAAGCACTGCACTATACATAGATGATTTAAACAAATAGAAAGAAACACTATTTTCCTAATGAGAAGATTCAATATTGTAAAGTCAATTTTCCTCCAAATTAATATATATATTTAAATCAGTATCAACCAACAAGGTAGACCTTTAAAAATTTTTTAAAGAAAATATTGCAGAAAAAGGACCTTTAAAATTTATTCTAAAGTATGTATAGATCAATAAAATTTTATATATTAGCTAGAATTTTAAAAAAATAATACTGAGGGGAGGATTGGACCCATCAGTTATTACAATGTATTGTAAATATACAATAATTAAAACAGTGCATTACTTGCATGGGTTGAACAATTAAACAGAATAGAAAGTCCAGTAACAAATATAAGTACAATATATGTAAAGAGTCAGTATGTAAGAAAGCGATCAGTACAAATCAGTGTGGAAGAAATAATTTTTCAATAAATGGGTTTGGGCCAGTGGATTTTTAACAAAAAAGTTATACCTATACTTTACATCTCATACAAAAATAAATCGCTTACTTAGTTGGATTAAAATGTTAATGTGAGTTTAAAATCATAAAGGTACTAGAAAAAAATTTTTCATTTGTCCCACAAATATTTGTTGAGGTCTTATTCTGCTCCAGACACCATTCCAGGCACAGGGAGACAGCACTGAACAAGACTTACTGGGTCTGTGCTTTCTTAAAGCCTGTATTCTATTGGGAGAAGACAGACAATGAAGAAAGGGTGAAATGATACAAGCTGCTAGGAAATAAATAGAGTGGTCAGGGAATATTCCTCCGCAGAGATATTATCTTAGCTCAGAACTGAATGATGACAGGTAGCCACATATATCAGCCAAATTTCATCTGGAAAAAATCCACTTACACCAGGTAGTTAAATAGAAGCAACTTAATATGGATGTTGGAAGAGCCATAAAGTCAACAGGGTGTGGTATGGCATCCCAAAGATGCACAGGAAGGAAATCACTCTTAATTGTAAGAGAGACAAAAAGGTATTATTACCAGAGCCCATGGCAGGGGCTATCTGATGAGAGCTGGAACCACAGGGAATATGCAATTATTTTGAGGCATATCTAGTAAGCTATATAAGAAAATTAGAAAAAAAACTAAAGGTGCAATCACTGCTGAAGATATTTCCTGAAGCAGAGAGGTGAGGGAATGCCATGACTTCTCCCATCTTCCTAACTTTTTGTCTCTTGCAAGTGCCTCTTGTTGGCTGAACCTAGCCAAAGCATAGTGGGCCGGGGCCCTCAGGAAATCTGTTTGCAGAGAGGAACAGGGAAATTGTGAAGGATAAATCTGAGGACCAAAAGTTGTGATGATCTAGGCAAAGGCCAGCAGATGGGGAGCAAAATGAAAGACCTTGGTATGTCATGGGAAAGTAAGAAAACGAGTGCAAGTGGAGGTTTGGTGAGTGACAAGTGGAGTGTTATGAAATGTGGTTAGAGAAGTAGGCAGGGGCTAGATGATGTAGAACACTGCGGGCTGTGATAAAGAATTTGGATTTTAGTCCAGGTACAATGAGAAACTATTGTTGGTTTTGAGAAGTGGTGTCTGATTTTTCATTTAAATGAGCATTCTGGCTTCTCTGTGGAGAATGGATTATAGAGGGATCAAAAATACAAACATGGAGATGAGTTTGTAGGCTAATTCAGTGATCCATGTGAGGGATTCTACCAAGTGAGGTAGAATCTTTGGAGATGGAGAGTAGTGGATGGACTCAGGGTTTGTATTGTAGGTGTACAGTATAAACTTGCAGAGAACTTGGACGAGAAGAGTGAAGGAAAGGAGAGAATCCAGGAAACTTAAGACGTTACGAAGTCTGCATCCAGTTAGGCTGCACAGGGACATGAGAACCCTTCCTTCTTGTAGTAACAACAAGGAGAGCCTGAGTGAGGGCTTGGACTGTGTGTGAGACAAGTGGAACTTTACTTGTTCATTCTCAGTGCCATAGTTTGAATCCAGCTGTCCTTTTGGACTGGTGAGTTTTCCGGTGTTGTGGCAACAGTTGTGAAATCAAGGCTGTCGGGTCCTTGTATGCATATATGTGCACTGTCCACTGTCTATGGTACCAAATGGGCTTATAAGTGAGTACACATAACTTAAGTAAATAAGCCCAAATGCTTTTCAAGTTCACATGACTTTAATAATCTTTGGTAAATAAAAATAGTTTAAAATTGTTGGTGAAGCAAAATAAAAATGTCTTCAAAATTTAATTTAGACATTTTGCTTGAGCCTACTGGTTTAGGCTATTTCTGCTGGATAGTTTCAGGTCATAAAACAGTTGCTTCTACAGTACTTTTAATGCTTCCTTAATGTGTGAGTTAAAATTGTAAAGGCTGACTGCTGGGTTCCAAAGCCTTACACATATCTTACTCTGAGCTTGTCTTAGTTTTGAGCCTTCAGATTTTGAGGTCTAGAGGAATGATCATGGTGAGGCCTCAGAAGAACATGTGCTCCCTTGCCCACCTGTGTCGAATTACTTACTTGATAGGTTTTTCACAGAAAATGAGTTAACATGTTTAATGTATGTAATTAAAACTACTAGATATAAGGAAAACCATTCTATATACAAATTATATAAGGAAAGTAAGATGTGTTTTTGGAAAGAAAGGTTATAAGAAGACATAGAAATGTGGTTTTTGTTAAATGAAAGTTTTTGCCTAATTTAAAGGTTTTTAGAATTGTTTTAAATTAAATGAATAAAAAAAGATAAAACTAAGTGGATATAAAAGTTGAGGAAAAAGTGGTAAAAATTATAAAAGGTGTATAGAAATCTTACCTTGTGATCAAATTGATTAAGATTAAGGCTGAGCATGGTGACTCATGCCTGTAATCCTAGCACTTTGGGAGGTTGAGGCAGGAGGATCCCTTGAGGCCAGGAGTTTGAGACCAGCCTAAGCAGCATAGAGAGACCTTGTCTCTACAAAAAATAGAAAAATTAGCTGGGCGTGGTGTCACATGCCTGTAGTCTCAGCTACTCAGGAGGCTGAGGCAGGAGGATCACTTCAGCCCAGGAGTTTGAGGTTTCAATGAGCTATAATGATGCCACTGCACTCAACCTGGGGTAACAGAGCAAGACTCTGTCTCAAAAAAAAAAAAAGATTAAATAGATTATTTATAAGGTTTCATTAAAATTAGCTGTAACATTTAATAGAGTAATGCAAAGATAAAATTTGGTTTTCTCTTTTAAACCAGATTTTTTGTGTAATATTAATAAAGATAGTAAAGGATTTTTGTTCACCTTTTGAGTAAACTGTAAAAAAAAAAAGGGGGTGGAGAGAGAGAGAGAGAGAGAGAGAGAATTCAGTTTACCTCTTTATTAGCTTGTCTCTCAGTTTGTCTTTATTGGATCTTGTTTGGAAAACTGAATCTCCCCTCTATCAAAGAATAAAGCGTTTAGCTTTTTAAAATCTTTGAATTAACACTTTGGCTAAATGACTTATTTTACACTATCTATGATCCTCTTTTGTGATAACAAATGTTTTGAATCTTTGATATTTGACAAACTTTCCAAAATCAAAATTCTAAATTCAGTTTTTGACCTCAAACTAGCTTTTTACATGTTACAGCCACTGAAAGAGAGAGACATACTAGGCTTATTTGCTATGTTAAAACCATACAGGAAGCATTGTCAAATATGAAATGGTGTTTAATTTTCTCTGGGTTATATTCATATAAACATGTTATCAATATGTGTTTCAGAATTGTGTGAGATCCCTAAAATTCTGATATGTCTTGGTGTATGTTATCAGTAATAATTATGGTTATTATGGTAAATTGTTAAATGCCACAAAAATAACCAAATTTCTTTATTAATTGTCTCTTTAACCATGACTACTCTAAGACTTTTTCTCATCCACAGACAATTATTATTTTACTTTGGTTCTTCTAAAAAAGTTTTGATTTTGGTTTTGATCAGCTTGGTTCTTCAAGGAAAGTCATGTAAAGAACTTGTAAGTACTCTGAATAAAGGTTTCTGATAAGTTTGGAGATTGTATACCATTGGACTAAAATAAAACAAACTTCCACAACTTTAATTAAAAAGCTGGCCGGGTAATCCTAGCACTTTAGGAGGCCAAGGCAGGAGGATCACTTGAGGCCAGGAGTTTGAGACCAGCCTGGGCAACACAGCAAGACCCCATCTCTACAGAATTTTTTTGAAAAATTAGCTGGGCGTGGTGGTGCATGCCTGTAGTCCTAGCTACTTGGGAGGCTGAACCGGGAGGATCACTTGAGGCCAGCAGTTGGAGGCTGCAGTGAGCTATGAGGATACCACTGCATTATAGCCCTGGCAACAGATTAAGACCCCTTCTCAAGAAAAAAATTAAAAAGATGATATATCCATGAGGATTGCTAACCCAACCTAAAATAGAACAAAAATTAATTACATGGGACTGAACTAATTGTTTATGACTTTTTGTTCAAAACATTGCTGATTCTTTTTGTATTTTCTTTTCTAGAAGTCAAGAAAATTTTTTCCTTCTTTTGAGCTCTTTATAGCTTAAAAAAATGGCTAAAATATATTTTTGTGAGCAAAATTTCAAGTACTTCTTCTCACTGCTTGATTTCTCCAGAATTTGGAAACTATTTGACTAGTCTTAATTTATGGCAATGTAGTTATTTACATAAGTTCAATAAGAATCCATTTTCTCCCTATTCAATAAATGGTGCTGGGAAAACTGGATGGCCATATGCAGAAGACTGAAACTAGACCCACACCTCTCACCTCTCACAAAAATCAACTCACAATGGATAACACATTAAACCTAAGACGTGAAATCATAAGAATTCTAGAAGAAAACATTGGAAAAACTCTTATGGACATTGGCCTAGGCAACGAATTTATGAAGAAGACCCCCAAAGCAATCACAGCAGCAACAAAAATAAATAAATGGGACCTGATCAAATTAAAAAGCTTCTGCACAGCCAAGGAAACTATCACTAGAGTGAACAGACAACCTACAGAATGGGAGAAAATATTTGGATGCTACCCATCTGATAAAGGGCTGATAACCAGAATCTATACAGAACTTAGGAAAATCAGCAGGAAAAAATCAAACAACCCCATTAAAAAATGGGCAAAGGACATGAACAGAAACTTTTCAAAAGAAGACAGAATAATGGCCAGCAAACATATAAAAAATTGCTCAACTTCTCTAATTATCAGGGAAATGCAAATCGAAACCACAATGAGATATCACTTAACTCCAGTGAGATTGGCTCATATCAAAAAATCCACAAACAACAAATGTTGGTGGGGATGCGGATAGATAGGAACACTCATACACTGCTGGTGGGACTGCAAATTAGTACAACCTCTATGGAAAGTAATATGGAGATACCTCAAAGAATTAAAAGTAGAATTACCATTTGATCCAGCAATCCCACTACTGGGTATTTACCCAAAGGAAAAAAAGACATTCTATAATAAAGACATCTGCACGTGAATGTTTATAGCAGCACAATTCACAACTGCAAAGATGTGAAACAAGCCAGGTGCCCATCAATACACTAGTGGATTAATAAAATGTGGTATATGTATACCATGGAGTATTATTCAGCAATAAAAAACAATGATGAATTAACACATCTGGTATTATCCTGGTTGGAGCTAGAACCCATTCTTCGAAGCGAAGTGTCACACGAATGGAAAAACAAGCACCACTGGTACTCACCATCAAATTGGTACCAACTGATCAACACTTATGTCACACGTGGCAATAATATTCATCAGGGGGCGGGGAGGCGGGAGGGGGGTGGAGGGGATGGGAAAACTCTCACTGAATGGATACGGGGAGCACAGTTTGGGGGATGACCACAATTGTAGCTCTGACACGGGCAGTGCATGGGCAATATATATAGCCAAAGTGTTGTACCCCCATAATATTCTGAAAAAAAAAAAAGTTTAAGGTCACTTATAAATTTAGACTTTCTGTTGTCTCAAACAGTGGTCTCCAAACCCTTTTTGCTGTCAACCCTATCATTAAAAAATTGCTCAAGGCATTAAAAAAAAAAAAAAAAGAATCCATTTTCTTTTGTAAAAGGACAAAATTGGAAACACTGGTTACTTTACCAAGGCTTTGACTTTGAAAATGGCATATTTTCAGATATGCCCAACACATTGCTTTATAGGGCCAATAACAAATCCTTTGGAAAAACTGGCCTGGTGTCTCATCTATAACTTTTACTGATCTGTGATAAATAAAGAATATCACTTTCTGACAGGCCCAGGAACCCCAAGTTACTTTGGGACCTCGAGAAAAGAGGAATTTGCCCAACTCATACAGGTATCTAAAGGCACAGATAAACCCTTAGCTTGACTCAAGAGGCTTTTAAGTCTAACCTGAGATTCCTTATAAATAAAAGTTCCAGTTCTTTTAAAAAAGAAAAGCCTATATGGCCAATAATTATTCTTACTGCACTTTATGCAAATAATCAGGCCAAGTATAATGAAACTAAAATTTATTTCAGAAATAAACTGATCCTACTATGATTTGTCTTTGGTAGAAGTGGGAAACTGAACAGGGAAAAAAATATGTTTCAGAAGAAATTATAGTAAACCCATTATTAGATTCTAGCCTTGTCCATTGTTTTTAAGTTTTGGTTATTTGCCTACAGTCTGGACTGAATCCTGAATTCTTTCCTGGCTACAAGTCTCCAAATAATGTTTTAAAATTTTTCTTCCATTTTTCTGACTTGGACTCAATAAAATTGTTTCTTCCTTTTCCTGAGGCCCTGCAAACATACCTTGTGACATACAAACTCCAGGTATAAAAAATCTATTAGATTGCCACTGCCTACTTCCACTTTAACTGAAGATGCTCTGAGTTTAACATCCAGACACTCCAACTGGATGCCCTCCAGACTCTAAGGAAACTGGTTTATAAACTGTTCCAACTGTTATTTAATAACCTTGGTTCTTCTGTTTGAAAGCTTGCCTGCAATGCCTTCTCCTGAAATGAGATGCAGCTGTTTAATGGGACTGGCCTATTTCCAGAAATGGAAGACTGGTTTAAGAGGATCCTTTGCCACTCAGATTTTAACTCATTTTTTCTCTCCACAGCCACCAATTCAGCTTTTAGTGTGTGAAACTTCCAGACAGGGGAATGTTTGGGCTCAGAAGCCAATATCCCAAAAGATGGCATTTTGACATGCTGGACTGACTAAAGAAGGCTCAAGATCTCTCTGACCTTCCCCCCACCCCTTCACCCTTCCAAAAAATTGAAGTTTCTTTGTGTAGGATTCAGACCCACCTAGGAAAACAATCATTCTTTTCTTCCCCTCCCTGAGTAGACTCTTTAAGAAGATAAAGTCCTGTCTCTCGGATTCATTCAAATTCCAAAAAGAACGATTTACCTGTTAATCTTTGTTCCCCATCCATTCATCCTCCCTAGTAATCCTTTATTGCCCCTCAACAGAATTCCTCTTTTCCCCCTCCTATAACCCATTTTACCCAGAAGGCATATAAGCTTCTAAACCCCATTGGAGTATTGAGTTTTCATTCTGAAGGCTCCCATGTATACACACTAAAATAAATTTTTATCTTTTTCTCCTATTAATAAAAAGAAAATAGGGCACAGTGGCTCATGCCTGTAATACTAGTGCTTTGAGAGGCCATGGTGGGAGGATCACTTGGGCCAAGAGTTTGAGGTCATGACATTGCACTCCACTTGGGTGACAGAGCTAGACTCTATCTATTCCAAAAGAAAAAAAAAAGAAAAACCTGAACAAAATACTTTTCTATGGGGCTGAACAGTGGTGGAAGTAGACCTCATGAACTGAATTTAAAGAGAAAGATCTTCACAGGTGATCACAGAATTGTACCAGCTTTTATATCTGTAGTCAGGCACCTTGTTAGCATATGGGCAGGAGGAAAAAGCCTGCCATAGATGGAGAGACTTGAAGAGGAGAAATTGGCAAAGCCTTAGATGATGGCAAGGGCTGGAGGGATCAGTTAGAATCTTTGAGAGCCTAGAAACACAAATATAAACCACTTGGCTTAATAATTCCCCACCCTACCACCACATTTTCAAAATAAAGAGCAGTGTAGAAGAGCTGATAGACAGAGTAATCATATTATCCCATGTATCCCACAGAGCTCTTGGATTCTGGGGTCCTCCTAGAGTTGAATAAAAGGTGAATCAAAAATACCTGAATTGTAGTCCAACTCCTTTCCATATCAAACTCTGACAAGATCAAAAAGGTATCTGCTGCATGACAGATGAGGGGTAGATTAATCACATATGAACTCAGTCATCTAATTGAAGGTATGACTCAATACAAACTCAATCCAATGCCTTGAGGATTATGAATGATCAGCCTCCACCCTAATCATCAGGCAAAAGAAAGGACTTGTACCTTCTGGGAAATAAACAACATACATTCACAAAAATTAAAGTGTAGTCTCCACTGTTCTTTTATGTACTATACAAAGAATATGATAAAAAAATTATGATACATGTGAAGAAGAGGAAAAATGTGACCCATAATCAAGAGAAAATACAGTCAATAGGAGCAGATCCATGGAGAACTGGTTATTGGAATTAGCAAAAAAGACTTAAAAAACTATTATAAATATGTTAAAGGATTTACAAAAAAATATATACAGGTGAAGAGATGGGTGTTTCAAGGAAGAAATGAAAACTTTGGGGGGTAAAATGGAAATTCTAGAACTGAAAAAATATAATATATAAAAATTTAAAATTTCACTGGATAGGTTTAACAGTAGGTTGGACACTAAAGAAAATTCAGTGAACTTGAAGTGAGTTCATTGGGAATTATCCAGGACGAAGCAAGAGAAAGAATAAAATTGAAATAATAATAATAAAGAGAGCATCAATCACCTTTGGGATAATATCAAGCAGTCTAAAATACATGTAATAGGTGTCACAGAAAGAGAGAGGAAAAGAATAGTGCAGAAAATTTTTGAAGAAATAATAGCCACAAATTTCCCAACAAACATTAACTACAAATTCAAAAGAGTCACTGAACCCAAGCAGGAAAAATACAAATAAAACCAGAGTTAGGTACATTATAGTCCAATTCCTGAAAGCTAAAGAGAAAGTTATTAAGAGCAGCCAGAGAAAAATGATTATACAAGAGAACAATGTTAGAAATGATAGCTGACTCCTGATTAGAAATAATGCAAGCTAGAAGACAATGCAATGAAATTTTTAAAGTACAGAAAGAAAAAAATGTCAACTTATAATTCTACAACCAGTGAGAATGTCCTTGAAAAAACAAAAATAAAATAAAGGCATTTTCAGTTGAACAAAAGCTGAAGGAATATTATACCAGATGGAAACCCAGATCTACACAAAAGAATAAAGAGTGCTAGAAATTGTAAAAAATGAGTAAATATAAAATATTTTTTCTCTTTTCTTAATTTCTTTAAGTCAATTTACTGTATAAGGTAAAAATAATAATATATAATGGGTTTATGAGATATATAGAAATCAAATATATGTCAGCAACAGCACAAAGGATAACAGGGGTGGGTAACTGGAAAAATCAAATAAGACTCCTAGAGTTTTATCCTAGATGGTTGTGATTATGGCAGTACCATTTGCTAAGTTGGGGGAACTAAGAAGGAATAGGTTTGGAGGGAGGGAAGTAAAAAACAATCTCTTTTAGACTACAGTAAATACTGCTCACCTCCTAACCAGCACCCATTTCACTCTGAATAATAGTGTTACTGAATGTCTAGCACTTGTCCCCAATGCTGCATCAGAACGAGGACAAGTGGTTTGAGGAGAAGGAAAGGGAGGTGTATTAATTTGCTGGCAAATGAACAGAATGGCAGACTCCCATCTTAAAGTACCAATTTCCCTAACTATAAGCTTAAATACAGAGCTTTTAAAGAGAGGGTTTTGGCTTCAGGCTTTTGCTATTTAACTATAGTTGATGATTCTGATCTGTCCCATCTCCCTTGAAGACAATCTCATGACCTGTGCCTGGACCTCCACCCAGACAGTTCCCTTGAGCCATCTCCTGTGGTTCAAAGAACAAAGGACACACCCCTGCCCCTCCTGACCACTGGCCTGAGGCAGAGATGCAGGTTTTCATCCTCAAAAAGAGTGGGGGAGGTTTTAAAGAGACAGCTTGGAATACATTTTGCCCTTTTTCAGGCTGTTGCCTCTGTTACATATCCCCCACTCTCAATTTTACCCTTCCATATCTATGGGAGGATGGATGACATAATTACTGAGCTACTTTCTGCTGAATTGGGGCGATGTCTTAGATGGAAGGTTTATACTTAATAAATTTACAAAAATCAACAGATTACCAGGTGAAAAGGGGCATAAGCAACAACTACAACCATGAGGATTAACAGGGTGAATTGACGGATACCTGATAAGAGAGACTTTACCCCGCTTGGTATCTATTAATAAAACACCGGTAGGATTGTGGATTCTTGCTGTCACCTTATGCATAATGTCTGATACAGGGCTGGGCAAGAAAGAAACCTGGGACCTCTGAATGTGGAGCTATTAGTTGCACCTGGTAGGTGATCCAAGAGATCAGCTTCTGCAAATTCAGAAATCATATACAGGAATACTTGCACTGAACAAGGTCTAGAATGACAAACCCAGCAGTGAGACAGATCAGCAGAAAAGGCAATAGCCCAGGGAAATCCTCACTAAGCAGTTGTTCCTCCATCCTATAGACAGAACTAATAAACAAAATATCAACATTTTCATTTTTCCCTTTTTCTTAAACGGATACTTTAGATCACCTAAAGGTTGGCCCCTCCACTGGGGTTTGGGTCCACTTCTTCTATGGGACACGTCTTTACTTTGGTATGATGGATTCAAGTTTTCACTTCTGACAATTTCAACGAGGTGTGAGCTGTCAGAGGCACTTCACAGGGTCCCTTCCACTTCTCTGCTTCCAACTGGGGTGGGGACCTGAAAGAATCAAATTCATGCATAATGGTTAGTATCTGACCTGCTCATTTGACATATTGCTTTACTTTGCTTCCTTTACTCATGGTTATATTATCATACTTACCTTGGGGTGCTAGGAAGGGTCTCTCACAAACTGTTTCTTAGGGGCTTAACTTAAGCCTGCTTTTAGGGGCTACCCTTATCCAGAGGAGGGCAAGCAGCAACACCTTATCCCACTTTAAATGGGTTTCCTGCATAAATCCCAGGATGCATGCAATTTCCATTCTAGGTGTAGGGCTTTGCTTACTTGTTGGGTTACCTCCATTACAAAGGAGGGTCCATTATCACTCTGTATGGAGGAAGGGAGCCTATGAATATCCTGATGAACTGTGGGATCATTGAGTTCACCCTGTCCAGCTCCTTGGAGAAATGGTTCACTAGGTTCCCACTGGGGGTCTGCTGAAAGATGTTCATGGGTGACCACAGGACATTGTGTAGCAGATCCAGGTGCAGATGTCAGGAGGCAAAGATCCCCCCATGGACACCACCATGGACTGGCCAAACATGGTGTTACTTTGCAAAATGCCCAGGGCTCCGTGGAGTGTGCTGCTGAGTCCTGTACACAAACAGTCTGCTGCAAATGGGGTCCTCTCAAATGAGGTCCCATCAAATCCATCAAGGCATCATGCTCCCAATGTGCGCATTCATACAGGTGCCCCACAAGAGGCCAAACCAAGGCCTCAGGCAGAAGAACGAGTCCATGAGAATTTTGTCTCCATGTAGCTATGCCGTCGCAAATGTCAGAGCCCCAGTTTCTAGCCTCAAAGGGGATCCAAATCCAGCTGGGGCATTAAGGCCCCGAGGCCTCACTTCGCACAGTCAGGGGCCCTCTTCCCTCCAAGGGCACCATGAGCATGCACAACCACAAAAGCACATTTAGAATCTGTATAAATGTCTACCCTTCTTCCTCTGGATAACTGAAGACCTCTGGTTAAAGCAATCAGCTCAGCTTTCTGGGCTGAAGTCCCAGGTGGCAGTGCATTCCGTGACCACAACCATCACATATCCAGCCCTTCCCTGTCCATAAAGCTGCTCCCACCAGTGAAAAGGTTTCAACCTGGCTCTGGCATCGGCCGATCAGACAGATCTATCCTGCTAGAATAGACAGCCTCCAGAACCTCCAAACAGTCATGCTGCAAAGGCTCATTCTTTTTGGCTGGTAACAGGGTGGCAGGATTGAGAGTAGACACAGTCTTTAATAACAATTCACAAGTAGCTGCTACTGCCCAGAGGCAAGGAGGCCATCTTCTCGCAATATTGTCCAGTGGCTTTGACAAGTATGGCACTGGCCATGGGATGTCTCCCAGCAGCCATACTAAGACTCCAAGGCTCATTCCTTTTTTTTCATATTATTTAAATTCTTTCTGTGAGTCAGGCAACCCCAAAGCAGGGGCAGTCATAAGACTCTGCTTTAGTTTTTCAATCCCAGATAGGTAACCTGCTGTTTGCAAATCTGTCCAATTGCAGGATTGACAAGTCCCCTCTAAGCTCCCATCAAACAAGGCAGGAGAGCCCTTTTAAATCCATGAAGTGACACAGCAGCACTGCAAGGCCACTTTAGTCCTAGGATCCTGCCATTCAGATGTGACTGAGTACCATTCATTGAGTTCCTCAGCCACCACTTGCCTATGGCTGCCTCATCTTTGCCTGGCCCCTCCCCTGCCATCCGCTGCCTGGCTCACGGAGCACTGTGAGCAGCTGGTGCCGGGGTTGGGTCGGCAGCCAAGGGAAGGGGTCCCCTGGACCACTTCTGTTCATGCAGCTTGGCACCAAATGAGTCCCCACTGTCACTTTCACCCGGGGCTCCTGTGGGGATATTTGGAAGTGCAGCCACTAGTGAGGCAGGGGGCCTCCTCCTTCATCTCCTGTGTCCTGGACTTGAAAAAAACCATTTGCTGTCCTGGGAGTTTCTTGTTACCCAGAGTCCTTTGCAACTTTGGGCAATGCTCTTTCCAATGTCCTTCTTTACAAAAAGTGCAGTGATTCTACATCAGTCTGGGCCAGCTTTCTTGCCCTTTTTTTTCCTTTTGACTGTCTCAAAGGATGCTGCCAGCTGTTCTTGCACATTCAAGCCCCTTATCTGATATTGCCGTAAATTGCCCTGCTATGGCTAGAGGTGCCCTGTGACCCAACTGAGTTCACTGCCGGGAGAGACCATTCAGAACCTGAAATCATAATCTAGTGGGCATGGGACTGGAGAATTAGTTCCAGTTGTGCCCCCCCCCCCCCACCGCTCCTCTCACAGAGACGAGATGGAAGCAGTGGTGGCAGGCAGCAGTTGCCCCGGGCCAGGCTTCTTGTGTGGCTCTTTCCTGAACCACTGCGGCCCTCTGGCAGGGGCGCTGTCAGTGTGAGCTCGAGTGTGGCCGAGCCCGTGGCACCTCCCCAGCTGGTGTGGAGCTGCCAGTAGGGGAGCAGGTTCATGAGATCCAACCTGATTAATCCCTCCCCAATTTTAATCATGGGGTCCGCTATCCCATCCACTGCCAGTAGAGGTCGCTCTGGTACCATTAACTTTATCCCAGGCCTTTACGCAGTCACATGGAAGGTTGTATGTATGGGATCTCATCGCATTTACCTGACCTTTGACAAAATAATTCCCAATAATTTAGGGCTTCATTCAACAGCCACTTCTCACACTCCAGCCCATACATTGGATTACAGTAACACCATACCTTTTTAGACATAGACTTATAGCTATAAATTGGCCATTCAGCCAAGATTCTCCCCAAGGGGCTTTCGGATGGAGCTTCCCTATGTTGCAACAAAACTCGCAGACATCAAACATAGACAATACAGGGAATCCCCAACACAAAATGCCAAGGCCTACCAAATGGGAACCATCCAAATGAGAACCAAATTCTCTCTCAAATGAGAACCAAACTCTCCTAATCCAAAGGGGACAACTGAGAACCAAATTCTCTTAAATGAGTACCAACATCTCTTAATCCCCCCAGGTTCCCTGGGAACTGCAAATGAGCTCCAAATCCAGTTCAGTTTCTCTAGTTCCACTCAACCTCATTACTTCCACCCCAAACAGCGCCTCCAAACAAATCCAAACAAAATGCCCTGCCACAGAGCAGGAAGAGCTGAAAACCTCCCAAATGGGTGGAACCAAGGGTCTTGGTGTGCACACTGGGGAATTTACTCAAACAAATGGCCAAGGCTGTTGCAACACTTCCCAAATCCATTTCCTTTTCTCCAACAAGTTTTAGGTTGGTCAGAGCTGTGTCCAATTCAGGGAGAAAGAGACAGGAGTTCCCTGGAACTAAAACAGGCTCTCGCAGCTGCTGGGGCCATCCCTTGTTCTCTCACCTAGAAAAGAAGTTGCTCCTACCAGTAAAGACCCATGGCTTGACCCAGGACTGCTCCCTGCCTCTTCCAGCCACAGCAGTCGAGGGGTGCTGTTCCACTAGGCCACCAATGCGCCCACCCGGGGATACCAAATTCTGTTACCGAAAGTTAAGCACTTGTCCCCAAGCCTGCATCAGAAGAATGAACGCAAGTGGTTTGAGAAGGAAAGGGAGGTTTATTAATTTGCTGGCAAATGAGAAGAATGGCAGACTTGCATCTTAAAGTACCAATTTTCCTAACTATAAGCAGAAATACACAACTTTTGAAGGAAGGGTAGTGACCTCCACCCAGACTGTTGCCTTGAGCCATTTCCTGTGGTACAAAGAACAAAGGACACTCCCTTGCCCCTCACAATCACTGCCCTGAGGCAGGGATGCAGTTTTAATTCCTAAAAAGAGTGGGGGAGGTTTTAAACAGACAGCTTGTAAAATATTTTGCCCTTTTTCAGGCCATCCGCTCTGTTACAATAGCACTGTGATTTCTTTCACGTATTTACCAGTTTCTCATATGCCTCAAGTCATTCAGGGGAAGCTGATTTCATCTTCTTCAATTAGTTGGCCTAATTGGCCTAAGGGTAATTGCATCTCACCTTGTTATTAACTAATTCAAGAATCTTGGCCTAAGCCAATCAGTGTAGGGCATTCCTTTGGCCAGATGAAAGTTCAGGAATGGGTTCAGGTGAGGAGAAGTTTTCTGGGGGCTTATGAGAACAAAGTATCTTTTACTCTACGAATGATTCACTGTGGTAAGTAGAGGTAAGGCTGGTGTCGTGACATATCTTGACTCCAGCTTGAGGATGAAGCCAGACTCAGGAGGGCAGGGCTAGAAGTTATGAAGTTCATTAAACTACTGCTGATTCACAAGCTGCCACAGGACTTCTCCACTTACATAAGTCAATAAATAGCAGAGTTTAGTTTGGATTTTATATTACATTTAGCCAGAAGCATCCTATCTGACACAGAGCTGTTAAGTGTGAGATGCCTTTTGGACACCCCAGTGGAAATGTCAACTATGCAGTTGGATATTTGAGTCTGGAGTTCAGAGGAAAGGGCAGTGTGGCAGGGAGAAATTTGAGTGTTAGTTTCATATAAATAGTATATAATGCCATGCATTTAAGCCAAATCACTAATGGGTTAAGTATAGACAGAGATATAAAGAGGGCCCAAAACTAGCCCTGAGGGCATTTAGAGAGTAAAAAGGAGTAGTATTGAAAGTGGGAGAAAACCAGGAGAGTGTAATTTTACAGAATAAAAATATTATGTTATCTTGTCACAAGGAAGAGCTTTTCTCTTTAATGTGTGCAATTTTATATAAGTAAGACATACTCAGATGTTAGGAATCAAATAGCAAAAAGGTGTGTATAATAAAAAGTAATCTCCCTCCCTAATCTCCCAGTTCCTTGGTTCTTTCCTGGGCGGCAATCATGTTTACTATTAACGTTCTTAAGTACCATTTGATACATACATATTTATGTATAACAAATATATACGTGAAAGTATATATATGTACAAAAATATACATATTTATACAAATGGTGGCATACCATACACACTTCTCCTTATACAAAGTATGTTTTTTGTGGGGCACAGTGGCTCATGCCTGTAATCCTAGCACTTTGGAAGACCAAGGCAGGAGCATTGCTTGAGGTCAGGAGTTTGAGACCAGCCTGGACAACATAGTGAGACCCCATCTCTATAAAAAAAAAATTAGCCAAGCGTAATGGCATGTCCTGTAGTCCTAGCTAATGGGGAGGCTGAGGCAAGAGGATCATTTGAGCCCAGGAGTTTGAGGCTACAGTGAGGTATGATCCTGCCACCGCACTTTAGCCTAGGCAACAGAGCAATACCGTGTCTCTAAACATTAACCAAAAAAACAAAAACAAGCAAACAAAATCAACATATGTTTTTTTCACTTCACAGTGTATCTTAGAAAATTGTTCCACAGCAATATCCCATAGCTTTCCTTCTTTCTTTTTGATGTCTGCTCTATATTCCATTGCATGTTTTCCCATAGTTTGGTTAGCCTGTTCCCTATTGATAAACATTTAATTTTGTCAATATTTTGCTACTACAAATAATGTTTTCACAAATTTTTTGTCATATATCTTTACCCACAGGTGCTACCGCAGAGATATATTCCTAGAGTTAGAGATGTTTGGGATGTATTAGGTAGGATACTTACAGCTGCAAGTAACAGAAATCCCTGACCCATTTTGTTAGAGTAGGAGAGTAGGAGACAGGGCTGCCACTGATGCAGGTGTTGCAGAGTGGGTGAAGGTGTTAAAGTAAACAACCTTCAGGTACAAGCTGATAGGGGGGCTGATAACCACAGGCAAGAACCAGCTTCAACCAGCTGGTTAGCTATCTCTGTCACCTTACATGAACTTTGGCTAATTATAATGTCATTTACATTTTCTCCACCCTTGAGCCAGGCATGGTGGCTCACACCTGTAATCCTAGCACTCTGGGAGGCTGAGGTGGGAGGATTGCTTGAGCCCAAGAGTTCGAGACCAGCAGAGCAAGAGCAAGAACCCATCTCTACTAAAAATAGAAAAATTAGTCGGGCATCATGGTGAGAGCCTTTAGTCCCAGCTACTTGGGAGGCTGAGGCAGGAGGATCACTTGAGCCCAGGAGTTTGAGGCTGCAGTGAGTTATGTTACGCCACTGCACTGTACCCAGGGTGACAGAGTGAGACTCTGTCTCAAAAAAAAAAAAATTCTCCACCCTTGAAATCACCATGACAGTTCCAAAACAACCATATAAAGTATGAAAATGGGAGGGAACCAGTTCTAGGAATTACTGCCCAAATTCTTAGTAAAAGTCAACCTCTTAGCCTTTAATATTCCTCCCTTCAATTAGGTAAGACTTCAAAAGACCAAAAACCACTTCCTCCCTGTGTAGCTGCTCTTTTCGAGCCTGCCGGCTCTCTTCTGTTGACAGCATACTTTTGCTCTCAACCTTTCAATAAAAAGCCACTTGCTTGCCTTATGTGGTGTGACCTGAAATTCTTTTCTCCCCAGGATTACCAAGAACCTGGAAAAACCTCCAGTAGAAGGCTGCTAACAATTTGACTTAAACAATGAAGAAATGTATGATCATGTTTCATTGATTCTAAGATCTAGATTTTCTTACATTTTAAAATCCCTGAAATCAGGAGAAGTCTTAAAATTGATGACATGCCATGGTTTAATTGGCACCATTTTCTTTTCTAATTGATAAAAAATAATATTTCATCTTATAATCTATGGTGTTTTAGATTAAATGAAATGTGTTTCACACACCAAAAAGTAAAGAGGTAACTGGCTCCTAAATTGGTTAAACCAGCTACTCAGCAATGTTAGCAAGGGCCTGGGTTTCTTCCTCTCCACTCTGCCGGTCTCAAAGGACAAGCCCCTGGCCTCAGATTTGCTCTGCTCAAAATCACCAGACAGCTACAACATTTGTAAGCACTGCAACCAGACGTGACAGTGCCCACCAGGAATAAAGACAGTCTCTTCGGGGCTTCCTTTTTAAGAGTAAAGAATCCTTCTTCAGAAGTACCCCCTAGCAGGCCTCTCTTCACGCCTTCACTGGCCAAAATAGGGTTCCATGCCCAGTTGGGAAGGGAGGTGGGATTATTATTATTGGTTTGGATAAACAGTATTTACCACTGAGCTGAGGATAGATGTCTAAATGAAATCAGATTTCTGTTATTATGAAAGAAAGGGGAAATCAATATTGGGTAGGAAACCAACATACTTTGTTACAAAGGATATTGCATTTTTTATTTTTGTGAATATTGCCAGTTACTGAGGAAAGCCTTTCTAATCCTGACATCAAAGGCATGAAAGAAAATGTGTGTATCCTGGGCTTTGTAGCACGTTGAAATGTGTGCAGCATAAGCTGTCATCGAAAACACCTCCAACATCAGTTTGTAAGGGCACATTTACAACATACGTGTCAATAATAAAGGAATACATTTTACAAATCAGTAAGAAAAAGACAAACAACCAAGTAGAAAATTGTCACAGAAGATGAAATACAAATGGCAACTAAAATGTGAAAATATGCTTACTTCACTAATAATCCATGTATTCAAAGTAAAACATCTAGGTACTATTTTCACCTACTAGATTAATCACAAGTAAAAAAGTTGGCAATAACTATTGAGGGAAATGGGTTCTTTTATTTACTGATGGTGGGGAAAGTGTAAGTTGGTATGGTGTTCTTAAAGAACAGTTTGATAGTAACTGTCAAAATTTTAAATGTACCCATTGATCCAGAAATTCCCTCTGGGAATCTACTCTGTAGAAATACTTGCATAATAATACAAAGGTGTTTGTATAATTATGACTATTGCTGTATTGTTTATAATATTAAAAACAATCTAGGCCAGGTGCAGTGGCTCATGCTTATAATCCCAATGCTTTGGGAGGGCAAGACAGGAGGATTGCAGGGAGCTGTGATCACACCACTGCACTCCAGCCCGGGTGACAGAGCAAGACCCTGTCTCTAGAGAAAAAAAAAAAATCTAAATGTTTATCAATGGGGCAGTGGTTGTTTAAGCACATGGTATATCTATATTATGTCATACATTTTGAAAAATGAAGTACATGCATATTACTGACTTAGAAAGTTGTCTGTAGTGTATTTTAGGATAAAAAATAAGTTGTAGAGCAATATACATGGATCTCATTTTTGTTTTTAAAACTTAAAATGTATATGTTTGTATTTGCCTGGATAATGGTGAGAAGAGACATTTTAGGCTGCTGGCATCATGTGCCTCTGGGGTGTGGGACAGGGGGAGTGAGCAAGTGGGGGAGTCTCACATTTTTTTACTTATGTACTTTTTTATTTTTGTTTTTGAATGATGAGGTATTATTTCCCTAATTTTAAGAAGAATAAGGGGGAAAATTGTGAAATTTCTCTGTGTCAAAAACACAAAATGAAAAAATCAAACAATAAACCTGAAGAAGGTTTAAACCATGATGACAGATGATGGGCTAATTTGAAAATCTCTTACAAATCAATAAGAAAAAGTTGGCCATAGCAATAGAAAATAAGCAAAGTTCTTAAACTCAAAACATACATACAAATGTAAGTGCCCACCAACATTTGGGGAAAAGTTCAATCAATGAAACACAAATTAACAATGAAGTACTTGTTTTCAACCTAACATATTGACATGGATAAGAAAATAACAAGAATTATGGTACTTAGAGGATCAGTGGAAACAGGGGCTGCCATACACTGCTTGTCCGAGTATAATTGGTCGAACCGAAGGCAATAAGCAAAACACGCCAAAATATCCACCTAGTCCAGCAATTCCGCTTCTTGGAATTCATCTTTAGAAAAGAATCATAGATGCACTCGGAGATTTCACTACAAGCATGTTTACAATGCAAACTATTAGAAACAATGGGGAAATTATTAAATAAGCTGTGGTTTATTTAATTCATAAAATGGAATGTGTTGCAGTCATTACAAACTATATTAAATATTTAATGGTATCTCAGAAAAATTTTGGTTGCTCTAAGCCAGTGTAACCAAAGGGTGTAAGAGCTATAACTCCCTTATCATTAAGGACTGAAAAGGACTAGGCTGGGCCACAGTGAGGATTCAAAGATGTCAGATGTTTCTGGGGTCATATGGTCTTTAATTTCTACTTTCTCTGTATCTGTCCTCTTCTCTCTCCAGATCAGACTCCTCCGTGACGCTCTAACATTCTGCTGATGTGTGGCTCTTACTGACTGGCGGCAGCTCTGCTGGATCTCATAACTCTAGAGTCTTAGACCGTATGATTGACTGCATCTCTGGTGGCTAAACCCATTTCTTGAGAATAGACATCCAGCTGGCTTAGCTGAGCTTGTAGGTTGGTTCTTCCTGGGTAACAGCTGTCAGCCCTGTCCATGTCGGCTGTAGCCTGGGGTGGGACCAACTCCCTGGGCTCCAGTGACACTGCCTTTCTGCTTTTGCTAGTCCTGGTGCCTTGACATCCCTGTGGGTGCCCTGAACCCTGCGCAGCTCTGAAAACACTCACCACGTTAACTCCTCTTCAGAATCCCAGCCGCTGGTGCCTTCTGCTTTATAGCTGATAGGGAGGTGAATAGGATGATTTCTGGAAGTTGATTAACTGAAAATGAACTGGTGCTCTTCATCCTTAGTAGCACAGTACCTTCTCAGCCTAGACATTCAGCCATCCCAGACTGTATTGCAATGTCATATGAATAACAGTGTTAGTAGTGAAAGCTTTTCTTGGCCATTAACTCTCCCCTTTGTCCAAGCGTGAATTCTTCTCTCCTTTGATGAAGCAATAAGAGTTCTTAGATTAATAGAGCTACAAGAGACCTTCAAGGTCTTCTAGAAAAAATGCCATTTTATATCCAAAAGATGTTGAAACTTAGGACCAGAAATATAAACAGATTAGATAGCTTTTTTAGATGTCTTTCTGAGGATGAGGAATATGCATTCCTACAAAATACCAATATTCTTGATTCTTCCATATTTCTTAGTAATGTATTGCCTGGGACAAAGGTGTAGCAAACATACAAAAACCACAACTTCATGTCTTTTCACATCCCTGACTCTACATGATGTTGGTGTAGTGAAAGGATCAGGCTCAACCATTTGAAATGTACTCACATTTACAAGCTTTACTTAAAATTTCACATCTTAAATAAATCAAATATCAATTAGGAGAAAGAATAACTTATTATCTAAAATTAATATTGGGAAAAGTGGCATTCCTGAGGCAGTGAGAAGTCTTTGTGAGTGCAACACGGCTCTGGCAGTCCTCCTGGCGTGGGCTGTTGACATCAGAGCAGTGTTTAACTGGGGAATTAAGCAGCCCAGCAGTGCAGGAATTACTTCTGTGATATCATCTATGTTATGCTGCCTGTAAATGTTCTGAAAATACCCTGCTCCAGAAAAGCTATGTCTGAATGACAGCAGTCAGTTTTCCAAATTAATTCTCACTGACTCCTGCCCCCAAACGACCTAGCCACGTGAACCAGAGAGCAACACACAGCAGTCTTTGCAAGGAGGCGTTACTGAGAACTCAGGTTGAAAGGACTGTGCTAGTCATGTCCTTTAAACACAGACATAAAATGGATATGCTCAGATAGGTGATCCATAACCATGAACCCAGAAATTTTCTATTTTCTTTCTCTCCCTTTTTCTCTCTCTCTTTCTCCTTTGTTTCTCCCTTCTCCTATCCCACTCCCCCTCCCTCCCTCCCTCTCTCCTTCCTTTCTTCCTGTCTCCCTTCCTTCTTTTCTGTCTTTCCTCCTTGGAAGAAGATTAGAGAGCAAACTGCTTATATAAAGTTTTCGTTTGAAAGCTGATGCTAGAGCCTAAAAACCCAGGCTGGTTAAAGACTTAAAATTTTACCAAGTTTAGAATCTCTGTAATAAGGAAACAATTACTGCTCACTCTCCTAATATAAGGAAAATTTCTTACTAGCCTGTAAAAGATCAAAAATTAGTTTAAAAAAATTCCAACACCACCACAAACAATCCTTTAAACCACATATTTTTGTTAATTAAACCACTACTTTTGTTTTAAAAGATTCCCAAAAATGTTATAGGGAGCATCAGTACAGCATTTTTCACAAAGAATTCTTAGTTTAAAAAAAGTCATTACATATTTCCTGGAACTATTATTTTTAAAAAGTCATCCCTATCTGTTTTGACAAGCCCTATGAAAACATTAGCCTTCCTTACAACAACACTTCAACAGAAGTCAGTCTCGGAGCATGGTTAAGGAGAGTCAAGGATCAACAGCCTCTGAAGCAAATGTACAGCTGAAGAGGGTTACTGAAAAAATAAATGTTAAAGGTCATTCTTAGTTGATGAGAACTATGTGTCTCCATACTTCCCCTTCCTTATTCAATAAGCCATTACTGTACATTTGCCAACAATCTGGCTAAACAGAGTACTAGGGCACCCCCGTTTGGAAGGTATAAGACTTTCCACACTTGCTCCCTACTGGTATTGGAGCCACCATCAAGAGTACTAATAAAAATAACTCTTGTTCTTGGTGAATATACTGCAAGAGTCACCGTTCAGTTATTGCTCTGGGTGGTGGGCGCAGCTGGGTCTTTAGACCCGGGTGCTGTGTGTCAGAAGCCCACTTTGTGCTGCCTTCCTCAACATTTTCTAAGTCTCCAACTGGACGGGTGCCCCAGGCCCAAACCAGGTCCCATAGGGGTCTCAGTACCCGTTTCCATGACCCTCTATGTTCCACCCTGAGTACAGCTCCTGTCCCAAAGAGCTGGTGAGGGTTGGAGGGGTGGGCGGGGCATGGGGAAGGCCTCCCTGTCTGTGGGGCCATTCCAGGGTCTCGTGGCCACTGCAGTTCCGGGAGGGCAGTGAGCACACTGCTATCCCTTATTGGTACAGTACTTCTTTCACAGAATCTCGAGATATGGGGCCACCAGAGTGGGGCCAACACACTGGTTTTGGTGACTTTCAATTGCCTCAGCCACATGGCTGGTTCAGAGCTCTGAGTTACTGGCAGTCAGTGCATGTGGACCTACACAGCCCATCTGGGCTGATCTGCCTGCTATCACAGCCCCTGAGGCAACAGCTGTGGCAGCAGTGTCCTTTGCCCTACGCCCACCTCAGGCACCCTAAGTGGTAACCTCAGCCCCTCTGCAGCCATGTGCCATCCCTTCTGAGGGCCCCAGTGGCCTCTGTTATCCAGTGCTGACCTGCACACATCCTTTCTCACCTCCAGTCAGTGTAACTGGGTCAGTCTCAAGCCCTTCAGGATGAGCCTCTTGCTCAGCACAGGCTCCTGCCTGCCCCACCCGCTGATGGCCGTGTGGAGGGCAGGGGTGGGTCCACATGGAGAGACATGGCATTCTAAGACTGTAGCGATTATGGCCTAGAGTTCAAGAAAAGACATGGTTGGAAGATTTTTATTCTACCTTTATGCTATAAAACCCCAAGTGGTAAATTTACCATGGCCAGAAGATGAATTAGGCTTTGTATTTTCCTGCACAGTGCAGGTAAGACTGGCGTTTGTGATCATCTGCAACGAAGCACAGAAGCAGCTTCAAGAGAGTAAGCAGAAGCCAGCAGTCACGACAGCAGGGGGACGCTGCGGCCAGTCGATCCCAAGTCTACATTGTTTCAGTCAGACAGGTTCCTGAGAGCCACAGCGTGGTGAGTGGTGACAGCATTGCTATCTATTTCTCATGGAGACATGACCATAGCCAGGAATGGTGGGCTTGACGGTAAAGAACATGAAGAAGTGGTCCTGGACACCATAGAGAGCCTTCACATGCACTGACTGGATGACATATAAATGCAGAAGTATCCCTTCTCCACCCATTATTCTAAATCTTTATCAATAAATCAATATACATCACATGGTCCTATGAATTTTGCAATACATTTTTAAAAATTGTGTATGTATTTGTTTTAGAACAAGTTATATACATTTGTCCAGGACACTGCACGTGCCAGGGACACTCCTGGTTTTCCATGTAGATTTGCATTTCTAGGCCCAATTGCCCCAGTGACACAGAGTACCCTGCTGATGGGAAGGGAAATAGTACAATGTCTCTAGAGGCAAACTGGGCAACGTGTATCCAAATGACCTTTACCGTTATTTATAACAGTGAAAAGTTGGGAACAATCTAAATGTCTAACAATAGGGGACTGAATAAATACATCATAATGGGACATTTAAATGGACCTATTAAAATAAATTGAAGCCTGAAAATCTGCTATTCCATTTTTTAATTTAAATGAAGTGAGTTTACTTTCCTTTCTTGAGAATCAGCATAAGGCAACAGGATTTCCAGTAGGTGGTTGTCTTGAATATTTCCTACTGGTATCTCCACATGTTCAGTACTGTCATTCTGCCCTCTGCTAGCATAGATCCCCACTGCAATCCCCCATCTGGGCCAAGAATCTGTGAAATTCAACAAAAATTGATGAAGCATGTACTCAGTGTTGAGAACCGTGTCAGGTGGGAGCTTAAAGATGTATTCCACACAACCCCTGCCCTCAAGGAGCTAACAGTCCAGGAGGTCAGATGAACAAACAAGAAATTATAACAGAGTGATAGATGCTACAAGGTACCACTTTTACTTTTCATGAATAGAGGAGGAAAGAATAACTCAGTCTGAAGGAAGAAGAAACACTTTCCCAGAGGAAACTGTGTTTACAGGGAGACCTGAAGGATGAGGTGGAGTCAGCCAGGTAATGGGGAGAAGTAGGAATTCATTCAGGGGCTCAGACTTCAGACAGTCAGTGGGAGTCCGACGGCGAAGGGTCTTGTAGGTGGCACAGAGCAGTGTCCTTGCCTGCTGTACTTCTTTACTGAGCATTCTATATTGATTTTGCTACCTTGTTAGCATTCATTTTTAAAAATCTGTTCCAGTTTTGGTTTTTTAAAAAATATTCTACTTGGGATGCTGAGGTGGGAGGATTGCTTGAGCCCAGGAGTTTGAGTCCAGCCTGGGCAATATAGTGAGACCCCATCTTTTAAAAAAATTATTACCTGTTATAATTTGTTCATTTTTCAAAATAATTTAAGGGTTTTTGTTCTGGATGATAAAAAGTCTGGCAATAGTGGTGATGGTTGCACAACATTGGGAATGTATTTCACACCACTGCACCCAGCCACCAACTACTTTTGATCTTCTTTATTGATATTAGTGGTTCAACAGCCACCTAACAAGTTCTGGAAACTGTGTTGATTGTTCAGCCTATACCACATTAGGCATGGCTACTATTTAGTCAGGTTTACTGTAGTCCACCCTCATCCGCCATGATCCACGTGATTTTTGTAAGGGCCACTTAGGCAAATTGATGGAGGCCACCACCCTGCATCCTAGAAGTTGCTTATGGTGGCACTAATCTCTGCAATTCCTTCTAGTGTTGCTTTTCTGATTTTTATCTCGGCTGGGTTGGAGGCAGTTTCAGGGACTTCTCCCCTATGTCTCCTATTCTAGTAATACATGTCAGGAAATCATTGTAAGCATTCTGCCAACTATGAAGTATATATTTATTCTAACTATACATGTGGGAGCTGAGAAAATAACCACAGGGCAGGTTTGTGGACCCAGTGGACCCATTACAGGGTGTACCTGGGTCAGAACTCCCTTCATAAACCCTGACTATAACCACAGGAACATAATGGGATTTTGTTTTGGTTTGCTTTGGTTTGCTTTTTGAGACAGGGTCTCACTCTGTTGCCTGGGCTAGAGTGCAGTGGTGTCATCACAGCTCACTGCAACCTCAAAGTACTGCGCTCAAGCCATCCTCCTGCCTCAGCCTCCCGCCCGAGTAGCTGGGACTACAGGTGTGTGCCATGCCCAGCTAGGTAGTGGGATTTAAGGTCCTGTGGTTTCTAAGGTATCAACTCAGATTTTCTGTCCATTTCCTTAGGTACCATTATGCTGCTGCATGGCTGTAGGTTCCTCTGGTGAAGAACTGGGGGAATATTTATCACTGACACTTTTGGTGGTATTGCAGGGTCTTTCATCACAGATAACTGCCAGCCTTTCCTTCAATCAATGTGCTTTAGGTCTGTGAACTGACTCAGCTTTGGAAAGTGAATGAAGGATTGTGATTTTCCATTTCAGTGGCTAATTTCAAACCTCGGCTTTCCATCACTTGATTTTTTTTCCAAATTACCTAAGTCAAGTCACATTGTAATTATCGGCCCATCCATCTCACGCCCTGGAACAGAGTATCGTGATCCATTAGTCACCTCCACAGATCCTGGCAGGTCAAGGTGGTCTAATTGCCCTTCTGGCCTTGCTGCCCATGATGGTGACTTCACTCCCTTTGGCTGCCACCTCCTATCCTGTGTTGATACTTGGCATCCCATTGGCAACATCTCTCCCTGGCCAGGCTGGCCCACAAAGGACACTTCCTGTCAGTCTTCTCAAAGATGCTCAAGCTCCCTTGCCAGTGTGGTCCTTATGCTTTATGAAGAGAGTCTCCTCTGAGTTCTCCCAAGGAACATGGCCAGGTGTGTGGGCTCTCTGATCCTTACCTGGCCGTAAGGTGCATGGGATCAGAGGTATATCAGAGGTGTAGTGAGACCATCCTAACTTCTAATCTCCCTGAGCTCTTCCAGTACTCTGCCAAGGAAATCCAAGCATCTCCACCTCATTCACTGTAGGTCATCAGACTGTCCAAGCTTCAGGAAGCTCTTCCAGCAGAGAATGGGAAGTGGATTCAGATGCCATCACTAGGACTCCTAAATCAATGGAGTGTATTCCTATATCAGTAAGTTCTCCTCTCCCCATCCTTATGTTTGCCTTTTCCTTGGCCCAGCATCTTAAGATTTATAATCACCCATTTTCCTCTCCTTCCTGTTGGTCCATATTAGCCAGATCTTACAATTCTTTGGATTAATAAGCTTTCTTCCTGGAGTTTTTCCCCACTCCAGCTGTGCTGAGATCAGACCCTGATTCTCAGTCTAGAGGTAATGAGCGGCGACAGGGGTGGATCTTGAGAAGTACAGTGTCATTTGAGACACCTTCTCAGGTGAGGGCTTCCGTGAATCTAGTAAGAATGAGCGATGTGTATCTGCTGGCCTAAAGGGTCCAGAAGAATCTGGGGTTGCAAGATTCCCAAGCCAGTCCAAGTCCACCCAGATATTTCTGAGGTCAATGATTTTGATGACAAGCGCTTTTGTGACTGTGCATTCACTCTCCTTTGCATCTCTGTTTTCCTTATAACTCAGCGTTGTGTCTGATTTTCATCTGCCACACTCTGTAACTAGGAAGGTGAGTGTCTCCTTGAACACCATCATGGAGGCCCCTTTCTTCCACAACCTGCCTCAAGTTGACAGCTGGCAGGACAAAACCTGTTTTACTTTTTTCAAGGCTTCCAGAGCATTTGACAAAGACCAGCAACCTCCAAAATCTTTATGAGTACTCTTGCCCAATACCACTTAGGTGCTAGAGCTGCTACAAGGCAACGCTTTATCTTCCACCTGCACCTCATCCTACGCCACTGCAGGTGAGATCCTTAGCAATTGTGATGTGACTGCCTGCCACTTACCGCCAGCAATGTGTTCCCTATGGCTGTGACTTAGCTCCAAAATCCCAGCCTGACAGTCTGCTTCCTAGGGCCACTTCTGAGACTAAATACCTTAGGTTGAGTTACCTGAAAGCAGAGTCCTTCTAGAGAGCAGCAGTGCAGGATGGGGGGACAAACAGGTAAGGAGGAGAAGCTAACATAAGGCGGCCTTAACAGCTGTCCCTCAGTATGCACAAATGGTGCTCATTCCCATTGGGACTTTCTAAGGAGCCTTGAGAAATGCATCTCAGAATTGTCTGCCTAGGGGAAGAAAGGGGAAATCAGCATTGGTTAAGGGCAGCCCCACTGGTGCTAAATTCCCTGCACATCTGAGTTATGCGTGTTTGAATGAATAGTGTGTTCTTTTAGGTGTTCCATGCTACAGCATCAGAGACATCCCCCCACTCCCCGCAGGAAGTGAAAGGTGCTCAGAGATTATCATTCATATGGTTATGAACTGATTAAGATTTGGGGATTTAATTGTGTCTTCCCATAACACAAATATACTTCATACACATTTTTCTAGTAAGAGAAGTATTGATTAAAACCGTCTAGAGTCTCTGTTTCACCTAGCAGAAAATGTGTCTTTGCAACATCAATTCTTTTGTGTTTTTATAGTAACATAGCAGTATTTCACTTTAGAAACAGCTCAATATACACACAAGCATAAAATAGTCCTAAAAAGTGGGGAGTAGTTGTAGATAAAAAGAAAGCAAAAGAAAAATCAATGAAGTACATTCAAATATCCTGTTTGTTAAGAATAATAATTACCAAGGTTCATAGGGACCTGGGCAAACTCAGTTTTTAATTGCTGCCTATAGTATTACATTGGTTCTATCCTTTCATAAAGCAATTTCACAATTTCAAAGCTATAAAAATATCTGTAGCAGATGCTGTAAATGCCTTTCCCACATACCCTCAGCATTTGCCTCTACACTCAGAGGCTATTTTCTGCTTCAAACTTTTTTTTTTTTTTTTTAAGTCATGGAAGCAAGCTCAGCTTACACACAGGGCAAGGTGGGAGTGCCAGAGAACTAACATGCTCCAGAAGCATTCTTCAAACCACGACAGTCAGGGAGTTGGTGGATAATACCCAAGCTTCCTTGTCCTTTGGTTTGGAAAATTTGACAGTATGTTCTGTCCTGCCTCTCAGAGTTCCCCAGTGGGATGGAGGTCCTGTTGCTCACAATGGTAAATGCTTGTTAATAAGCCCGTTATTGGCTCCCTCCTCCTCCCCCTCACCAGTGTTTCCTGGTATCACCTCCTGCATAAAATTCTTGAGCTCCAATCTCCATCTCAGGGTTTGCTTCTGGGAAACCCAAACAGAGATAACAGTAATAACCTTTTGGACCAACAATAATTCCACTTCTGGGTATATATCCTTAAAAAGAAGGGAGGAGTTATGTCCAAAAAAGATATTACAGCATTTTTATGTAGTAGGAAAATTGGAAAGAAGAGAAATGTCCAACAAAGATTCATTGCCATTCTTTCAATCACATTGATTGTGCATCTGCTATATTCTGGGCACTCTACTGGTGTTGAGACGCCCACTGGAACATTCTCCTCACATACGCCAAGGAGACAGACGTGCAGATGACGAAACCTGAACTAAGGCAGCAGCAGGGGGAGACAGAGAGCAGAACACAGATCGGAGAGATTTGTTAGAAGGCAAGACTCAACAGAACAGTGACCCATCAGACACAGAAGATAAAGGATAGAAAGGTGTTGACGATGACTTCCAGGTTTGTGGCTTGGGTGAATGAGTGATGCCATTAGCTGTGTTAGAGAACACAGGGAAAGAAGAAGGTTTTATAGATAAGGTCTTGAATTCAGATTCAGATAAGCTGAGTTGGGGAATAGATTGCTTCAACATTAATTTAACTTCCATGGGCCCTTGTACTGTTGAATGTAAGCCAGGGCCCTTGGACCCCTGTCTCTGTGAACTTTCATTTAAAAGGAAAGTTTCATTCAACTACAGAAGCCTTGCAGAATACTTTCGGTCTTTCTTATAGGTTTTTTTAAAGCCTTGTTCCAGGAGTTTATACAATATATACCCCAGAAATATTCCCAGGAATTGTCTGTGGACATTGTTCCTCCTTCTCCAGTCCCTCTGGTCATAAGAATACTTCCCATTGCCTCTCATCCATGCTTCTCTCACCACTGTGCCTCTCTTTCTGTTCATTTCCCCTCTGCTACCTGCTCCCACCCCCCCACCCCCCCACCCCCCGGGCCATTGACTTGTTTCGCAGCAGAAAGACCCCATCAGGACTTCAGATCTCAACAGCCACTACAGGCAGGAAGGAGATCTCGGGTCTTGATACAGCCAGTGGTAGTGCATCGCCCCCATGGAGGGAAGTAAATGGTGCTGCTTGGGGAGTGTTCTCTTCCTTGAAATTCTGTGGTAATGAGGGAAGGTAAAGACAAAGAAATAAAAGCAGCACAAAGCCATCCAAAAGGCACCGAGTGTGTGTTCTCCTCAGAGCCTCATTTTGTCCAAGACCTATAGTTGATCTCCTCTCCTTTGTGGGGTATGATTAGGTAGGTGAGGTTTCAAGTCTTGATCTATAACTAGGTGTTAGAGCACTATATCAATCAGCATGCTTTGGGCTGCACATCACAGAAAACCCCAGTCAAACTGGCTTAAGCAAGAAGATAATGTTTTGGTTCACCTACCTAAAGTCCAGCAGAGTTCTACGCAATGCAGGGACTCTGGTGCTGTTTCTCTGGACATCCCTCAACTGTTGCCTTTGTCTTCTGATGAAGTGGCAGATTATAGAAACCAAACCTACAAAAGTTTAGAGGGAAGGCACTTGTGAATATGATTCTGACAATGCAAAGGGACTTTGTAGATGTGGGTAAAGATTTTAAGAGGTGGAGATTATCCGGGTGGTGCATTGTTATCACAAGGGTCCTTAAAATGATGGAAGAGGGAGGCAAAAGGTTAGAGTCAAAGAGGAGCTGTGACAGAGGTCAGAGGGACGCAATTTCTAGAAGGGGCCATGAGTCAAGGAATGTGGGCAGCCTCTAGAACCTGGAAAAGGCAAGGATCGGATTCTTCCTTGCAGCCTCCACAAGGAACACAGCCCTGCCAATGCCTTCATTTTAGCCAGTAAGACCCATTTTAAGCCTTCTGACCTCCAGAACTATAAGTTGATAAATTTGTGTTGTTTTAAGCCATGAAGTTTGTGGTAATTTGTCACAGCAGCAGCAGGAAACTGATACAGCGTGCATTCCTGCTGACGTCATGGACCTGCAGTGGCTGTGTTCCTCTAAAGAAAGCCACAGCACCCATCTGCTGTTTCTCTGGGTTTTGGTAACTGCCCGTCCCTTGCACCTTCAGACCTATAGAATTTCTCCACCGCTGCTATCCCAAGGTGTTTCACCTTGCTTCAGTGATTTCTTTTAATCTTGTCCACAACTTTGTAAATTTTCTGTCCTCAAACTCTCTTTAATTATCCTTTCTTAGTATACCTGTTTCCTACTGGGACACTGATGGATACCGACTTAGAATTGTCAAAATAATAAAAAGTCCTAGATTTCAAGAATTAAGGAGACTTGAGAACCATCTAACACATACAAAGGAACATGAATTTAAGAAGTATTAAAAAACTAATCATTTTAGAATCCTGATCAAAGTCACCTAGTTTTTGTCTTCCTTTATCCATTATGTATTCTTCCTTCCAAGACTGATCAAGGTAAAATTGTGATATTTATCATAATAATGTGGCAAATTACGTATTTGTCCCTCTCTGGCAACTTCTCTTCTAATAGATTTTTATGCCATCCTTTGTCCTCTGGCATGGTTCAGTGTGGCTTGACTTGCTAGGACTCTACTTCCCCTCAGTCAAAATATACTTATCCAGCAGGTATAAGAACCGTAGTTCTTGTCATTTGGGTGGGGTGAGGTATTATCTCACTGTAGTTTTTATTTTTATTTTTTAAGAGATGGGGTCTGGCTCTGTCACCCAGGCTGGAGTGCAGTGGTGTGATCATAGCTCACTGCAGCCTTGAACTCCTGGGCTCAAATAAACCTCCTGCCTCAGCCTCCCGCTCAGCCTCCTGCTGGGACTACAGGTGTGTACCACCACACCTGGCTTTTTTTAAAATTATTTTTTGTAGAGATGGGGACTTGCTATGTTGCCCAGGCTGGCCTTGAACTCCTGATCTCAAGCGATCCTCCCACCTCAGCTTCCCAAAGTGCTGGGATTACAGACATGAGCCACCATGCCCAGCCCAATTTCCCTTTATTAATGCTGTCATTTACTGAACACAAATCCTTAATTCTAAAGCTGTTCAGTTTATTATTTTTTTAATGTTTAGTGCTTTTTGTGTCCCATTAAAAAATGTTGTAAAAATATTCTAAGTCTTTTTTTCCTGGGAGATTTTGTGTTTGGATCTTCAATCCATTAGAATTCTTTATTGTGAACGGTCTGAGGAAGGGAGTCAAGATTCATTTCCTTCCATGTGCATATCCAATTGACTCGGTACCATTTATTTTATGCCTCCCTCCTCCTTTTGATAGGGTTATTCATTAGGGCAGGGGTAGAGAAGGCAGGGTAGGTGAATTGCGTAGAAATGTATAGCATTCCTTCATTCAGTCAGTAATTAAATATTTACATTAAAATATCAAGAAGAAAGCATGGACTTTTCTTCACACATAAAGTTAAATTTAGAGCTGTAGTTTTTTTGAGTCTTCTTATTTCTCAGAGTATCAGTCTGGGTCTAATTAGAAGAGCGAAACCGCACAATAATTTGAATAGAGAAAATTTAATATAAAGAATTACTCCAACTTTAACAGGTTGGAATAATGAGGGATTTACTAGTAAATGTACAGAGAACTCTAAAAGATGTGGGAATAGTAGGTATAAGGAACAGCTATCACCCCTGCAGTGGAGATAAAGTGTTCAAGGAAGAGCACCCTCCCTCCGCCTCCCCGACCCTGCAGGGCTGAGATCTGGACCTCCTTAGAGAAGTTGTGCGCCCCTGGCTCCCGGTGGCGCTGCGCTGCTGGAACTTGGTGGAAATCTTGTACAGCTGGCTGCGTAACAAACCACCACAAACTCGGTGGCTGAAGACAACAGCAGTTTGTTCTGTCACAGAACAGAAGTCCAAAATCAAGGCGTCTGCAGGGCTATGCTCCCTTTAAAGTGTTTAGGGGAGAAACTTTTCCTGGCTCTTCCAGCTTCTGATGGCTCCGGGTGTTTCTCGTGGCTCAGGACCTGACCTCTGTCTCCATCTGCGCACGGCCTTTTGCTGCCTTAAATCTTTCTCTGCCCTTCTCTTAGGGCAGTTGTCATTGGATTTAGAGCGCACCCTGATAATCCAGGATGATCTCATCTTAAATTCCTTAGCTTTACTACATCTGCAGATACCCTTTTTCCATAGAAGATCACATTCACAAGTTCCATTTTTGGGAGGCCAACATTCAACCTATTACGCTCCCTCGGGAGCTTGCGGGGAAATCAGCTCTGCAGGTCCTGTGGGAGAGCCGTTTGTGGGGAGGCGCAGCTCGGGAGGGACCCCGCGGCCACCCCGCACCCAGAGCGCGGCCGGGGCCCCCCGGCTGCAGGGCCGGTGCCGGAGCCCGCAAGCCTCTCTCTCCTGCAGCGCCTCTCCACTGCCCCCTGTCGACAAAGCTTAACATCGTGTCAGCTGGCAAAGGAAAAAATTTCATTCTCACAGAGAAGGTAAAAAAGGAGACTTTGGAGCTTAAGGTGAATAAACTTATAACTGCCATACTCAGATACCATGATAGTTCATTTGAAAGCCTATCACGTATCCTGTGTAGTACGGTTAGCTAGTTATTTTTGAAAGTTTTTCTAAAACCGTAATTTTTTTGGTGTTTTTCGAAAGCCATTTTTTGGAGGTTACGCATTGAAGTTGAATAAATACCAGCATTTTTGTTAGATACATTAATTGCATTTGGTACAAACCTAGGCAGCAGATATACTTTATGGCTACAAAATATGGAACGAGTGAATCCCCATCTTAATCCCATGCTGTTCACATCTATACTTTGTAATTGCTGGCTATTTTAGAGAATCTAGGTGCATTGTGTGGCTTTGGAAGCTATATATACTCTTTTGCTATATTTACTAGGTGATGTTAGCTTATTAAATACCATGTGAGATAATGTGCGTGGTTTCCATTTTTAAGTGAAATAGCACCATATATTTTTATTTAAATTTTAAATTATTGAGATTAGCATACATATAATACAGTGTGAAAACCTGAAATGTAGAGCTCAATGACTTTTTATTATTTACACACACACAAATATGTGTATATTATGTACAACGGTGTGTCATCATCCAGAGCAAGATACAGAATATTTCCAGGATCTCAGAAGGTTCCCTCATGCTCCTCCCTAGTCAACACCCTCACCCAACCTGAGCTGCCCTCAGAAATAATTGCTATTCTGTTCCCGGTTTTTAAACTTCATGTAAATGGAAACATATGGTACATGCTCTTTCGGATCAAGCATCACTATCATTTCCCTATAGTACCAGTGTCAACCTTTGTGAAATACACACACACACCCAAGATGACTGTACACGTGTGAGCCTGTTTCTGGACTTTTTGTTTAGTTCCACTGGTTAGCTTGCCTATCCTTGCACCAATACTATACTGTCTTTATAATAGATCTTGATATCTGGAGGGATTAAGTCTGCCAGTTCTGTTCTTCTTAGCTATTTTTGGCCCTTGAGTTTGTTTCTAGACTCCATTCTCTTCCATTCTTCTATTTGTCTATCTTTGCACTAAGAACACACTGTTTTAATTATTGTAGCTTTAGAGTAAGTCCTAATATCTGGTGGAGTAAAACGTCCAGTATCCTCTTTCTCAAGATTATCCTGGCTATTCTTGACCCCTTGCATTTTTGTATAAATGTTAGATTCACTTTGTCAACTTCCACCAAAAAAATCTGGTGGGATTTTGATTGAGATTGCACTGAATCCATGTACTACTTTGAGAAGTCCTAGGAACTTCACAATACTGAAGTTTCCAAGCCATTAACATCAAATATCCTTCCTTTTATTTCATTGTTCCTTAGTTTTTCTCATAGTTTATGGTTTTCAGCCTAGAAGTCTTGCTAATCTTTCGTTAAAATTTTTCATGAATGATTTATATTTACAAATTTAAAAATTTTCTATTTGTTTTAGCTATATAGAAATACAATTAATTGTTCTTATATTGACTATACATTCAGTGATGTTGCTAAATTCACTTATTAATCTAATAGTTTACCTGTAGATTACTTTGGGTTTTCTATGTGTACAATATATTGGCTACAATAATATCAATTTTGTCTCATCCTTTCCAATCATTATACTATTTCTTAATTTTTCTCACTTGTTGCTATGGCTATATAATGTTGAATAGAAGTGATGACAGTGGGCATTCTTGTCCTGTGTCCAATCTCAAGGGGTGGTCCAATCACTCAGAAAACTGTTCAGCAATATATAGGAAAGTTGAACATACATATACACTGTAATCCAACAATTCCACTTCTACATATATGCCTAAGAGAAAAGGGTGTATATGTCTGTCAAATGACAAGTACAAGCATGTTCTTAACAGTACTCTTTATGATAACCCCAAATTGGAAACAAATTTAGAATAAATAAATTGTGGTAGAGTCAAACAATCATATACATCTAGCAGTGAGAATGAACGAACTAGTTCATCCATAGAACAACATGAATGAATCTCACAAACATGTTAGCAAAAGCAGTTAGACACAAAAAAGTACACACTACGTAATTAAATAAAATTCAAGAAAGGCAAAACTGATCTATGGTGTTAGAGGGCATGGTGCTGGTTACTCAGCATGAGGGTGGGATCTAGAATGGAGCCACAAGGACTTTCTGGAGTACAGCTAAAATTCCTGTTCTTGACCTGAGTGTTGATATTCAGCTATGTTCACTTTGTAAAAACTCATGGATTTATACACTTGTGATTTGTGTACATTTCTGTATATATTTTTCAATAAAAGGTTTATTTTAAAAAATACATATGTACTGAAGTTCCATTCTCATTGGAATCTATACAACATAAGAAATGTCTGCCTAACTCTGAAAATGGATAGCTCTTGTAGACATTAGGCTTTTGGATTGTATTTTGATATCTGTCCCTTTGAAATTCTATCTCTAGGGGCTGCCGTGGTCTGTTTGTATTGCTATAACAACGTATCTGAGACTGTGTAATTCATAAATAATAGAAATTTATTTCTCACAGTTCTGGAGGCTGGGAAGCCCAAGATCAAGGCGCCAATAGGTCCCTTGTCTGGGGAAGGCCCATTCCTCATAGATGGTGCCACCTAGGTGTCTTCACATGGCAGAAGGAACCAAAGGGCAAAAAGGGTCTAAACTAGTTCCCTCCAGCCCTTTCATAAGGCACTACTCAATTCATGAGGATAGAGTGCTCCTAACTTAATCACTCCCCTCAAAGGGCCCAGCTTTTAATACCACCACCATGGGGATTAAGTTTCAAAATGAATTTTGGAGGGGATGCTGTCATTTAAACCATAGCAGGGGCTATGGATAGTAAGTAGAGTTTTCCCTGAAAAGGGTATAAATTATTCATTTGGGGCAGAGGAGCTTCTTAGATAGGGAACTGAAATTCAGAAGGCTGACATTGTTCCAGTTAAAGGAGGGACTCTAAGTTCTTGCTATGCCTCACTTCCTTTGGTCTAGATTAGCACTTCCCAACTGTGGGCTGCAGGAGTTGAAGGGGCCAAGGACCTAGTTGAAGACATTGCTATGGATCCAAATATACAATCCACCAAGCATCACCTGTAATATGAACAAATGTCTCATACATATGTATGTACTATTATTTTAAAATACATACGGCTGCTCTTAAAAAATACTAATTCATTTAAAAGAATTACTAGATTAATAGACCATTATGTATTTCCTTAAACATATAAATAGTATGTACATAAAAGTATAGCTACTATCAAGGGAACTTGAACAATTTGGAGGCAAAAGGGGAACCTGACACTTTAAAATCTTGAGAACTTCTGATCTTGACTTCAAAGGGGGCAAAGGTCTAGGTTTGAGGTACTTCATATATGGCAAACTAGGAACTAGTTGGGTTGGGGGGTCATATTCCAGAGACAACACATCATATCTTATACTTAGGACATCTAGAAGCAAGTTAATCTGTTTTCTTTTTATCCCTGGGCTTTAGTATAGCCTTGTATATGCTTTTTTCAAGGGCAATTGTTCTAGTTCTCAAATTTTAAGAGTTTTAGTAGTTTCCTCTGCCCTTCCAATTTGCATTTCAAACAAGCTCACAGTTGATGCAAATGATGCTGGTGTGAGAACTACTGTTCTAGAATCTTAGCTGCACTCAGCAAACTAAGATAAAAATACTACAGGGGCAAGCACAGCTCCCCCAACCAGAGAGGCTGACAAGTCAGGTCCAAGGGGATAGTGAATACCTGGTGACAAGAATTGTTTCTTTCAGGGAAACACCCCTACCATTGCCAACCTTGATTTTAAGTGGGCCAATGGGTTACATTTCCTTAGTAAAAGAGAAGCTTTTACCTTTAATCCAAACAATCAGTTTCAATGACAGAATTTCAGAAACCAGGACAATGAGAGATTGTGGTTTTTTTTTTTAGGGGGGAGCTTTCACGTACCCCTAAATTACACTATGCAAGTAGAAAAGGCTTGTTGACAGCTTAATTTTTTGTTAATGCGATTTCTTCTACATCCCATAGCCTACTGTTTTTTTCTGGTTAGGGTTTTCATTATTTTACATGATTAAGGACACTTTTTCTGCTCCAAGTATTTTTAACTCTCTCAGGCAGATCTGTCCAAAAGAACTTTCTTCGATGATAGAAATGTTCTACACGTGTGCTCTGTGATACAGCAGCCAGTAGCCATATATGTCTATCGAGCATTTGAAATGTGGCTAGTGTAACTGAGAAACTGAATTCTTAATTTCATTTTAGTTAAAATTTAAATTTCAATATTGGACAGCACAGCTAAAGATTTCCTAACTCTTCAAGTTTCTTATGAAGATGATATTGTAAGACATTATGTGCACATGAGTTCATTAACAATTAACTACCTTAATATGAAGCAAGATGATTTCCGTAACCAGTACGTTTGTTTGGTAAAAGAGGATTTGCTTTTTTTTTACATACAGGTAACACTAATTCTTAAGTTGTGGAACGTTTTCTTAACGAGATGTATTCTCCCCAATTCCAGGAGAGGTTGCCTTTCCTTTTGCCACAGCGGCTTATTTGGCACAAAACCTGCAGGCGTACAGGAGCTGCCACTAGGGCTGAGAAATTTGTTCCAAAGTTGGACACAGGCCGCTAAACGGAGCTAGATGATATTTGAAACAAAATTCAAATACCTCATTTTAAAAAACCAAGAGTAAGAAAAGAGAAATGGGACAGCAAGAAGGAAGGCGGAGCGTGCAGGTGACTTCTCCGGGGCCTTTCTCGGCCGCGCCCGCCCAGCGCCGCGTACTTCACCTCCCGCGCCGCCCCGCCGCCCCGGGTGGTCCCCTGGCCCCGCCCCCACACCTGGGCGCGCTCCGCCCCGCCCCGCCGCCGTCAGACCCTGCGCGGCGCTCCGGCGCCGAGTCGCCGCGCTGACGTCCGACGCTCCAGGTACTTTCCTCACGGCCGGCCGGGCCAGGCGTGGGGGCGGGGCGCGGCGCAGACCGCGCATGCGCCGCAGTGCCAGCGCGCTCCCCGGATCGTGCGGGGCCTGAGCCTCTCCGCCGGCGCAGGCTGCGCTCGCGCCAGCTCGCTCCCGTCGCTATGCCCACCACCATCGAGCGGGAGTTCGAGGAGTTGGACTCCCAATGTCGCTGGCAGCCGCTGTACTTGGTGAGTCGCGGGCCAGCGCGGAGGCCGCCGTCCTCCTCCGAGACCCGGGCCCGTGCCCACCGGCTCCCTCCCGCTTCCCTAGCCTCTTGCTCGGGGCGGAAGTGGCTGCGCAGCTCGTGTCAGGGGCGCGCCTGCGCCGACCGCGCTCTTGCGCCTTTTGGAAAAAAAAGACTTTGGATGACTAGCCCCGCTGTTGGCGCAAGCGCAGACTTAGTTCTGGAAGGCGGCGCCACAGCGGCGCCTTGTGGCGGGCGCGGAGGGGCACCTGGCGTTGCGCGGCCCGGGCTGGGGGTGCCGCGGGGAAGCGGGGGGCGGAGGGGGCCCGGCCGCAGCCTCGGGGGCGCTCCACGCCCGGTGCGTGGCTCTCGCTCGCGGACGCCCTTTTCGCCGGCGAGGTGTTGTGTGGCCGAGCGGGCGGGCCGGGGGGCTGCGGGTCGGAGCGGGCGGGCCCTGGGCGGCCGAGCCCCGTTCCCGAAGGCGTAGCCCGCTCTTCCTCGCGGAGCCTCTGAGGGCGGCGGCCGCGCCAGAGCGGGAGCGGCGGAGCCGCGGGGTCCGCGTCCTATCCTCAGGGCGCGGGGCGTGCGGAGGTGCGGCCGTCCGCACGGCCTTCCCGGAACGAAAGGAGGCTTTGGTTGTGTTAGTTCAGTGACGAAGCATCCTCCTCTCATTTTTACTGAGGCGTACTTTACATACAAACACATATGTATGCATTCCGACGAGTTTCAAATGTATACTCCCGTGCAAGCACTGCTCAAATCAAAGCAACCTTTCTGTCGCCCCGGAAAGTGTCGTCACGCCCCCACCCCGCCCTGTTGGCCACTGCTGTTCTGCCGCCCATCACCATGGAGTAATCTTGCCTGTTCAGGTCGCATAAATGGAATCTATACTATGAACACTTGTGACTAACTTTTTTTTTTTTTTACATCAACTAGACTACCTTTTAATTCAAACAATTTTGTCTCTTTAAAAATTATTTAATTGTTTATCCTCTCCTGTGTAGTCATTAGCATATTGTTCCCAAGATTGAATTTGGTGGTCGGTGAGTTAAATGCTGCTTCTGATATTTGGTTCACTCTGTATAGTAAAAGAAAAAAAGAGCTTTCCTGTAAATCTGGATGGTCTTGGGTTTTTCCCTATTCCATTTAATTAGAAGATAGCAAAAAATATTTTCCATTGTCGTTGTGTTTGAAATGTAACGTTTTCTTCTTGAACGCATTAGCAGGCAGTATAATAAATATCCTGGTTCACATGGTACTGGGTATGTTCGAGCACTAACTTTTAAAGAATGCTGGTAAGGACACTTCCAATTATAGACAATCTGAAATGCACACTCTAGGAAGAATCTTTATGTGAGAGCCTGCCAGCTGCATCTTCTCCAGTTACGTTTGTTGTAGCAGAGGCTACTGTCTCTAAGGTATAAGTGATATATCGAAATACAGGTTTGAGAAGAGACAAGTGAATGCTACAACTTAATTCAGCCTAATATTTTGGTTAAGCAGTTTGATTTTTTTTTTTTGATGTCATCAACGTCCTTGAAAATTCAATTAAAATTGTGATCTGTCCTGCCAGAAAAATACACTTATTTTAAACTTGCATTCACTGAATATTTCACATCCAATTTCAAGGAGTTCAGGAAACCCCTCCGTGGACTCATATGGAGGAACCCTATAGTTTACTTGGTTGGTCAATGCTCATATTATTCTTTCCTAATGGAAGAACAAGAGCATTAGTTTGGTCAGTAGAAACTATGCCATGCACACTGGTGTTACAGTAAAAGTAGGTCACAAACCAAGAAAATTTGTAATGGAAAGCAGTTCAGGAAGAGTTTGGGCCAAGTGTTTTCCTGTGGCCTTTGAAGATCCATTCAGCCATTCTACAAAATAGGTACTGACCTCCAGTGGCTCTGGCTTTTGCTCTGGGCCTTGGGGATTCTGCAGAGAACGCCATTGACAAGGTCCCTGCTGTGGAGGTGCTCATATTCGGGGACTTGTTCTCTTGGGGCCTCATTGCAATTCCATATTTTCATTCATTCAGTGAAAACATACTTGTTATGTGCCAGTGTTAGGCACGGAGGATACCTATCTAAAGACAGAGTCCCTGCTCTTAAGGATCCAGTCTTACAGGGAGTAGTAAATAGGTAAGCAGATGAAAACGTTAGAGTGATGAATATAATGCTAGTGTTAAGCACAAGGTGCTGTGAGGGAGTACCTAGGAGTCCTGTATTTCCCAAAAAGGGGTGCACCTGGCAGTTATGGTGAAGCTTCCTGGAGTCTTGAAGGACACTTTGGCCAGGTAAAGAGGACAGGGAAAGGGGACAGAATTAATGTTCTACGGAGGGAAGGAGTGTGCACAAAAGCACTGAGGGTGGAATGCTGAGAGCACCACCACAGTTTAGCCTAGAGTCTGGTGTGAATTTGAGGTGCTGGAGAATAAGGCAGGCCCTAGAAAGTCCTGGGAGGTCAGACTGAGGAATTTGACCTAAGGAACTCACTGAGGAATTTTAAGCCTGGAAATACCACGATATTTACTTTTTAGCAAGATCGTTCTGACTGCTGGTGGGTTGGATGGGGCTAAGTGTAGGCATGCAGCACAGGGAAGCTGTCTGTTGGAGTAAACCTGAAGAGAAACCTGAGCTCCTGAACTTAGCAGTGGCAGAAAGGATGGAGGGGAGATACAGATTTGAAATGAAGTGTTGAAGGGGTAGATGTGTTTGGTTTTGAAACGGTTTGGTTCAGTTTGAGGTACCTGTGAGACATTGAAATGGAAATAGTTGAATGTATAAATTTGTAGTTCAGGAGAGAGGTCTGAGCTGTCAATATAATTTTGGAAATCATGGGCACATAGGTGTTGGAGGTCCTAGAGGTTGATGAGATTGCCCAGGGAAGATATAAAGGGTTTAGAATGGCCAAGGGCCAAGGACAGAATCTTGACAGACAGCAACATTTAAGAGGATAGGTGGGGAAAGGGGAGCTTGCAAAAAAGACTGGCAAGGAATAGCTGTTAAAAGTGGGGAGAAGAGTAGTGGAGGAGGGACTGCAGTTGATGGTCAGCAGGGCCACGTGCTGCGGATGGGGCAGGTAAGGTCAAGACTGAATGGGCATTGAATTGAGCAGCTGGATCAACAGATACCTCAAAGAGAGCAATGTCAGTGGACTACAGAAGACAGGTGCCCGGAGTTGAGAAGAGGTAGGAAAAAGTGCAAGCTAGCAAGTGCACAACTGTTCTTTTAAGAAAGCCAACTTGAAGGAGTGGGGAGAAGTTGCTAAAATGAAGCATGATTAGATGACTTCTCTACTTAAACCCTTTAATGACTTCCCATTGCTCACAATGTTAAAGTTCAGCCCCTCCTCCAGCTCCTTTCCATCATGTTGTTCTGTTCTGGAAGTCTGGAAGTGTGCGTGTCCATTCTCCCCTTAGGGACTTTATAAATGCAGTTCCCTTCACCTTGGCACAACTTCTCCCTCTTTTCTTTCTCCTCTTGCTTAACTACCTCCTACTCATCCCAGAAGTCCCACTTCCTTGGCAGGCCTTCCTGCCTGCCCATGCTTAGTATGAGTCCCTGTTACATACTTCTATAGCATCCCAAGACTTCCCCTTTCATAGCAGGAATTGGGTGTATTTCTGGAACACAATTTGTATTACGCAAACCACTACTGAAAGTAACGATGCTTGGGTAGGAATAACATGTTTAAGGTGGCTTCACAACAATGGGCAATGTTTGTGAAGAGTTGTGCTTTTTTTGGTAGTGCTTACGGGGCTAGGAAAAGAAAGGCTTTGCTCTTGAGCAAAAACTAGGTATAACTAAAGGCTGGACTTGCTTAGTGGTATGAGAACTTTTACTTTACACTTAACTGAAATTCTTGCAGGAAAAAGAATTTAATATTTTGAGTCTGAAACTCTCTGTCCCCTTACTCCTTTTACCTCCTTTGAACAGTTGATTTTATAACATGACTTTGATAATAGGTTTCTTGGGAATGAATCCTTGGATTTGAGCAGAACAGACTCTATTAGTCCAAGTTTATCTTCTTTGTCACCTCATCAGAGCCTCATGAAGGCAGCGCCAGTGCTTTGCACAGTACCAGGCACTTAGTAAGCACTTGATAAATATTTGTTGAATGAATGACTTTTTAGGAGAAAAGAGCAGCTTGGTATATTTATGTGATTGCGAGGGTGAACCTAAGGAGAGAGGTGGAGGTTGAAGAAATAGAAGGGATGTATTGTTACAGCCAGAAACCTCAGAAAGCAGGAGTCAATGGAATTAAGAGCACACAGGTGGAAGAATTGGCCTTGAAAGGGCACAGTTGGCAGAAGTCAGGTTTCTGGAAAAGTTTAATTTGGTTTGATTGACAAACTAAGGACTTTAATGTAGTCTGAGGTTAATTCTGGCTTTTTGAGCAGTGTTCATGATCGCCTTTTGGCCTTTGCTTTAGTCACTGCTCAGTGTTGTCTGAATCTGGCTGGGGCATGAGAAGGGCAGAAAAGAGGAATGGAGTCTGATGAGCCTGTTGGGGAAAGGGAGTAAAACTGTGGGGAAACGACAAAGCTAAGTCATGAAATGTTTCTAGTAAGTGGTGTCTCAGAAGGAATTTGGTTGATTAATCAGGGTTTATGAATGATGGAACTCAACTGACTGATCGTTTTTCTTTATTAGAAATTCATAGTTCAGATATTGTCAGAGTGAGAGCAGTTTTTACCATTTGTGAGTCATCTAATTTTCAGAAGTCAGATACCAAGTGCACTCTGTTCTTCTCATACTTACAGTGGGGCAGCCAGTTAGGCAGGTGAATCAAAGCTGTCTTATTCTAAAACACTACCCTTGCCTACTTAGGTTACACATTCTCCTACCTATTGTCTAATCTCAGTGCTTTTACATAGTTAAACAAACTCTTTGAATTCCCTAGAAAATCAGCTGCTTTCTCACACCTTGAAGTCTTTACACATGTTGGGTGTATTCTGCCTACCTTATCCATCTGGGAAACATTTTCAGACTAGACTCTAGTCTCCTTAGGCAAAGTTGTATGCTCCTTCTCTGATTCCTAAGTCCTCTATATTCTTTTGTTAGAATATGAATCACATTGTTTTATAACTGTCTACTTGTCTGTCTAGTTCCTTAAGGGTGGTCTTGTTTTCCTGTTTTCCCACCACCTACTGATAGGACCTCTAATGTGTTAGATGCTCAGTAAGTATTCACTAAACATAGGAAAACTCCCCTTTTAAATTGTCAGCACCTTGGTTTATTCTAAACCCCTCATTTATGGCTGAGGAAGCACTGGTCCAGCACAAGGTTGTGACTTATGTAATGTTACAACATCCATTAGTGACACCTGGGAGCCAAATCCAGTCCTTCTGATTCTCATTTCAGCACTGCCCTAATTTGCCAACATGACTACCCATGTTGCTTTCTTCTTATAATTTACTTGAGATTAATGGCACTGAGGGAATCACCCTAATTCTTGATGGTGAGAAGGGAGTGGAATGTGTTATAATAGGTAGGATCATTTTGGGACTTGAGGGCTTTAAAACGGTATCTGGGATCCATGGATCAGACTTGAAAGGGATTTGCAAACTCCCTGAAATAATATGCTAAATTATATGTATGTGTGTACCCAGGTCTTTAGTTTCTAGGTGATTCCATACCTTTTATCAGATTTTTAATGGATCTGTATCCATTAAGATACAGACTCCTCAAAAGGTAAGCACCACCACTTGAACAGAAAGCGGACTTGGGAAGGTTGCCCCAGTGGAGGATATGTACCTAGAAATCATATTGTTTTGCCTTTGACAGATGTTCTATAGATTATTGATACCTATATTTATGGAAATCCAGATAGTTGCATTTGTCCCCTAGCTTTCCCAGTTGCCTGTTTGATTTCTTGATTTTAACTAGAATCTTAAAATCCCTTTTTTGACTTCTCCCAGATCTTTACAATCCAGAGAATTCCTGATTCCCAGTTGGAGAACCATTACAGCTCTCCCAGTCTCCTGCTGTTCTGTTAGCTGCCTCATCCTTGTTCTCTTAATCAGCTCACTCTCTTCTCCCTACTTTCTTCCCTTTGGCCATCAAAATAGTCTGGGTAAACCAGAGATGTGGACAGATAAGGATTAGGTGAGCAAAATTTAAATTAACATAAGCATACTCTTCCCTTGGTCAAATAAACATGCCTATGATTTGTTTCCCTGGAAATTCTTATCTAGATTCTCTACTCTCTGTTCCTTGTCTGAGTTGTAGTTCCACTTAATGCTCCATTAAAGCTATTTTTTTTCTTGTTGGAAAGCTGTTAAGAGTCAGAGGATGGTAATACCCATTGCCTCCTTTGGTGCTTAAGAAAGAACAGTCTTGAAATCAGAAGGCCACAGGTTCCCCACCCCTGCGTGATTAGCCATATATTAAATCCTAAATCGAGTTAGCATGTAAACTTTAAAACACAGCAGCTGGTGACTGAGGAAGAGATACAGTTCAGCAGGCTAATTTTGAAAGAGTATAAATTTTCTCAGACTGTAATCCCAGCACTTTGGGAGGCTGAGGTTGGAGGATTGCTTGAGGCCAGGAGTTTGAGATCAGCATGGGCACCATAGTGAAACCCTGTCTTTAAAAAAAAATGAAAAAAATTAGCCGAGCATGGTGGCACGTGCCTGTAGTCCCAGCTACTTAGGAGGCTGAGGTGGGAGGATTGCTTGAGACCAGGAGTTGGAGGGTGCCCTGAGCTATGATCACACCCCTGCACTCCAGCCTGGGTGGCTGTCTCTTAAAAGAAAAAAAAAGAGAAAAAAAATTAAAGAGTATAAATTCTGCCTCTCCTTCTCTGAGTAGAATACCAGACTTTTCTGTTATATTCTTAATTGGAATGATGTTCTACCTTGCAGTGCTATTGTCTGAAATAGCTATTAAAAATGAATGTAATGCCATTTTAAATGTAGTGCTAATTTAGTGTTCTATATACAGTCCAGTAGTACTAATGGTTCAGGAAGTTGTTTTGACTTAACAGTGAAATCCTTGCTTTTAAAGATTTTTAGACACCTTTAAGATGGAACTTGTATATAAGAGAAATGTCCACATAAATAAAATCCCCCCAAATTTAGCATGTGATTTTAGTGGGTTTATAGGCCCCCTAAAGATTGTTGGGGTTGGTGATCCCCAGGTTAAAAAGTTGTGGTTAAAAAACTGATTTAAGGTTAGATGCTTTTATCTATGGATTTCTTTTTTGATGTGATGGATTCATGTGTGGTTTTTTTCCCATGTGCTCATCTTATTCCTTTCAAAACCCAGTATGTCTGATTTATCTTTTTTTAAAAAATCTTTTGACAATGCTTACACAGGAGTTATGTCTAATTTAATATGCTCTTTGTTCTGTCAGTTTCATTTGGTTCATGTCACTGATCATTTATAACCTTTTTTCAAACTGCTTTCATTCCTCTGAAGAAAATCTCATACTGAATCATTTTGTTTTTTCTTTCACTGTATTTGAACAGTTTTACACTCTGAAAGCTATCAGTTCCTCTTTGCAGTTTACTTTATAGCCTTCCAGGAATTCTTTCAGTGGATTAAGGTGAGGTTTTACAATTATTAATACTAGAGTTTGTACCACTCTATTCCCACTAAGGGACCTGGCATGCCAGAGTAACCTTAGAAAATTGCAGTTTCGCCATAACAGTGGGAACTACTACTGCTCTGATTTATGTTTCAACAAGTGAAGGTACAAAACATAGGCTCACATTTTGAATATTAAAGTTTTTATTTTTAAAATCTTTATTATTGTAACTTAATTTCCATCATTGCCAGGCTGAAATAGTTGTCTTTTTTTTTTTTTTTTTTGAGAGAGAGAGTTTCACTCTTTTGCCCTGAGTAGAGTGCAGTGGCATTATCGTAGCTCATTTCAACCTCAAACTCCTGGGCTCAAGCAATCCTCCTGCCTCAGCCTCTGGAGTAGCTGGGACTACAGGCATGTGCCACCCTAGTTTTTTCTATTTTTAGTAGAGACATGGTCTCGCTCTTGCTCAGGCTGGTCTCGAACTCCTGAGAGCTCAAGTGATCCTCCTGCCTTGGCCTCCCAGAGTGCTAGGATTATAGGTGTGAGCCGCTGTGCCCAGCCCCTGAAGTAGTTACCTTATAATATTTTATTACATGGCCAGGTGCAGTGGCTCACACCTGTAATCGGAGCACTTTGGGAGGCCGAGATGGGAGGTTTGCTTGAGGTCAGGAGTTCAAGACCAGCCTGGGCAACACAGTGAGACTCCATCTCTCCAAAAATTTAAAAACATTGGCCGGGCGTGGTGGTGCGCATCTGTAGTCTCAGCTACTCAGGAAGCTGAGGCAGGAGGATCACTTCAGCCTAAGAGTTTGAGGTTGCAGTGAGCTGTGATTGCACCACTGTACTCTAGCCTGGGCAACAGAGTGAGACCCTGTCTCATGCTCACACACACAGAATTTATTAAATAATATCAAATAACAATTTAGTGTTTGGTACAAAGCTTTGTTCTATATATAATGTACAGAAAATTTTACATCCTGCACTGTAGAATATTCTCCCTTGAACTGTTATGGTGGAGTGGCAAATAAGAATTAAGGAAATCGGAAAAGAATATCTTCTGTTAATTTTGTAAGAAAAAGGTAGGACCTTAAGATAATCCCAAATTGATAATGAGTTTCTACGTACGGGAATGACATACCAAAATTTCTTTTTTAATACTTTAAATCCCTAAGTGAATCCTAAACTATATGATGGAAAGTGTTCACTTTCTTTTATTAGTCAAATGTTTGTGCCTATAATACTCTATATAGAGATACTGTGAAAGGACACAATGAAGTATGAAGTATTTTGCATACTTTGAAAAACTATTGTTTTAGGATGTTCGCTCTTGCTTATGGTCCTTAATTCCTGTTGCTGGTTGGGGAGATTAGATACCTGGTGGAATAAGTTCTTTTCTTCATTACACTTCTCTTTGAGAAGCTCCTCTCTTTGAGGAAGAGAGTTTAAAGAATAAAATAGCTCATTTTAACTGAGCTCATGTGCTACAATACTTTATGTGGATTATCTAAGAGGTAGTTACAAATGAGTAAACAACTGGACTTTTTCCAAGTTTGTATTGTATTTTAGCAGACCCAGATAGGAATCCAGGACTTCACTTTAGAGCCTGTATTTATTTAAATAAATAAATTAATTAAATAAATAATTTGGTTAGGATTACATGAATGTGGCAAAAATTAAACAGTACAAAAGGGTAGATAATAAAAATGTAAGTCACTTTCCCCTTTCCCCAGTCCTTTCCCTTAGGTGCTCACTGTAACCAGTTACTTGTGTGTTTCCCAGAGTTATTCTATCCACATACAAGCCTACCTGCCTTCCTCTATCCATGTACCCGCCTCGTGAAACAGATATTAGCATACTGTTTTACACCTTACTTTTTCACTTAATATATATTGAGAATACTTCCATGTAGATTTCATGAGGTCTTTTTAACAGTTAGTTGAATAGTATTATTTATTTAACCAGTCATCTGTAATGGACATGTAGAGTATTTCTAGTCCTTAGGTATTATAAACAATGCTCCAATGAATGATCTTCAAAGAAGTTTATCAGAGTACACTCCCATAAGTAGTAAGAAAGTGCCTGTTTTCCTATACCTTGATCTACCCAGTTATATTATCAAACTTTGGTCTTTGTCTGATAGGTGAAAAATGGTCTTATTTTTTTCCTGTTATTATGAGTGAAGGTGAACAGCTTTTCTTGTTTTTTAAAAGCCATTTGTATTTCCTTTCCCTTTTTGATATGTAGAAGCTCTTTACATATTAAAGAAGTTAAGCCTTTGTCACATATTGCAAGTATTTAAAAAATTTATTGATTATCTTTTGACCTTATTTAATGGTATTTTTTCATGTCAAAAACTTAAATTTTTATGAAATCAGATTTATCAGCCTTTTCTAGGTTTTTGTGACATGGTTTAAAGCCTCCTTTGTTCTATGATCACAAAAAATTTTCTCCAGTATTTTCTTTTTTTTTTTTTAATTAAAAACACTTATTTTTCATTTTTTACAGTGTTTTCTTACGCAGTTTTGTGGTTTCATTTCTCTTATGTTTAGATCATTGCTCAACCCGGACTTTATTTTTGTATAAGAAATGAGATAGACATCCAATTAAATCTTTTTTATGGTAAAATATATATATAAAAATTTTACCATTTTAACCATTTTTAATTGTACAATTCAGCGTCGTTGATTCCATTTACTTTTTTTTTTTTTGAGACGGGGGTCTCACTCTGTTGCCAAGGCTAGAGTGCAATTGACATTATAATAGCTCACTGCAACCTCAAACTTCTGGGCTCAAGTGATCCTCCTGCCTCAGCCTCCCAAATAGCTGGGACTACAGGTGCTGTTACAGCTAATTTTTCAGTTTTTTTTTTTGTAGAGATGGGGTCTCACTATGTTGCTCAGGCTGGTCTTGAACTCCTGGGCTCAAGTGATCCTCCTGCCTCAGCCTCCCGAAGTGCTAGGATTACAGGTGTGAGCCACTGCACCAAGCCCCCTTACAATCCTGTGCAGCCATCACCACTATTTCTAAAACCCTTTCATCATCCTAAACAGAAACTCTATACCTATTAAGCAATAACTTCCTATTGTCTGCTGCCCCCAGCCTCTGGTAACCTCTACTTTCTGTCTCTATGAATTTGCCTATTTCTGGGTACCTACTATCGGTGGAATTATATAATATTTGTCTTTTTGTGTCTGGCTTATTTTCACTTAACATGTTTTCAAGGTTCATCCATGTTATAGCATGTATCAGAACTGCATTCCTTTTTATTGCAGAATAGTATTCCACTGTCTGGTTTATAGACATTTTGTTTATCCATTAATCTGTTGATAGACCTTTAGTTGTTTCTACCTTTTGGCTATTGTGAAAAATGCCTCAGTGACCATTGATGTACAAGTATCTGTTTGAGTCTCTGCTTTCAGTTTTTTAATGTATAACCTAGAAGAGGAATTGCTGGATAATACAGTACAGTAATTCTGTTTAGCCTTTTTTTAAAAAAAAAAAAGAGGTAGGAGTCTTGCTGTGTTGCCCGGGCTAGAATGCAGTGGCAGGGTCATACATAGCTCACTGCAGCCTGGAACTCCTCCTGGGCTTGAGCAGTTCTCCTGCTTTAGCCTCCCAAGTAGCTGAGACTACAGGTGCCCACCACTATATTTATCTTTTTGAGGAACCAAACTGTTTTCCACAGTGGCTGCACCATTTTACATTCCTACCAGCAATGTATAAGGATTCTGATTTCTCCATATCCTCATTAACATTCGTTGTTTTCTACTTTTTTGATTATAATCATGCAAATATGTATGAAGTGGTATCTCATTGTGGTTTAGGTTTGCATTTCCCTAATGACTAAGGATGTTGAGCATCCTTTTTTTCATGTATATCTTTCACGTGTATGTGGCCGTTTGTGTATCTTTGGAGAAATGTCTATTCAAGTCCTTTGCCCATTTTTTTGTTTGATGTTAATCCCTTGTCGGATAATGTGATTTGCAGATACTTTCTCCTATTCTGTGATTTTCTTTTTACTTTGTTGATAGTGTCATTTGATGCATAAAAGTTTTCAATTTTGATGAAGTCCTTTATCTATTTTTCTTTTGTTGCCTGTGCTTTTTGGTGTCATATTTAAGAAATCATTGACAAATCCAAGTTCATGAAGATTTTCAGTCCCTATGTTTTCTTCTAAGAGTTTCATAGTTTTAGTTCTTACATTTAGATCTCTGTTCCATTTTTTAGTTAATTTTTGTACATGATGTAAGATAAGGGTTCAGTTTCATTCTTTTGCATGTGGATATCCAGTTTTCCCAGCACCATTTGTTGAAAAGAACTGTCCTTTCCGGATTGAATGGTCTTGGCACCCTTATCAAAAATCAGTTACTATAAATAGGAGAATTTATTTCTGGACTCTCTATTATATCTTGTTGATCTATATTTAAATGTCTTTATGCCATTATGGCACTGTTTTGATTACTGTAGCTTTGTAGTAAGCTTTGAAATTGGGAAATCTGGAAGTGTGAGTCCTCCAACTTTGTTATTATTTTTCAAGATTGCTTTGGTTATTCAGGGTTATGTGAAATTCCCTATGAATTTTAGGATGGTTTTTTTATTTTAATTTCTGCAAAAATTGTCATTGGGGTTTTGATAGGGATCGTATTGAATCAGTGTATTGCTTTGGATAGTGTTACCATCTCTACAATATGAAGTCTTTCAATCCATGAACATGGAGTATGTCTTTCCGTTTATTTAAGTTGTCTTTCTTTCAGCAATGTTTTGTAGTTTTCAGTGTGCAAGTCTTTCATCTCCTTGGTTAAGTTTATTCACAAGTATTTTATTCTTTTTGATGCTATTATAAATAGGATTGCTTTATTATAATAATTTCCTTTTTTGGATTTTTCATTCCTATTTTAAAGAAGTACAACTGATTTGTGTGTGTTGATTTTGTATCTTGCAATTTTGCTGAATTTGTTTATTAATTCTAACAGTTTTTTAATGGATTCTTAAGGGTTTTCTACATATAAGATTGTCGTTTGTGAACAGTTAATATCTTTCTTTCTAATTTGGATGCCCATCATTATTATTATTATTGTTATTTTGCCTAATTGCTCTGGCTAGAACATCCAGTACTGTGTTGAATAGAAGTGGTAAATTCAGGCATACTGTTTCTTAAATAATGCGGTACCCTCTGCCCCCTTTTACAGTACTATCTTTATAATTTACAGAATTCTTAGATGTGGATTGGGTGAATGAAGCATGAACAATTGTCATTGTCGTATAATCTGTTCTCTCTCCATCTGTTGATCCTCATTTCTTGGCCTTTCTCTCCCTTGTGTACCACAAGTCTTGTGTTGCTTGTACTTGCAATACATCAGTTTTTTGTTCTTTTATTCTTTTTTTTTTTTTTTAAGTGTACTTTCACATCTTGGTGTTGTTGCACAAGCTGTTTTGTCTGCTTGGCCCTTTCTTTCCCTGCTTGCTTACATGGCATATGCCTGGTCATTCTTCAGATCTATTCATGTGCTGTGCACTTCACTCTCTCAGGCAAAAATAAATTCTCACCCAGTGTTGCCTTTAAATGTGAACATACTTTCCTTATGGCACTCACTATTAATAGATTGGCTCCTTGGTTGTCTCAAGGAAAATTCTGAGGTCTGATTTTTTAAAGAGAAAATTGCTAGCCACAATTGTACAAATAGCAGTAAAAATTAACAGCAAGATAGGAAACTGTGACAGACACATGGATATAATTTTCCAGGACTGTTAAAGTTCTGTAATCCCATGCACTAAAAGATTTTGTTATTGTTGTGTTCTAACCTGTCATTGAAGTGACCAAAACACAGTGGTAAGAAAAAGTGGTCTGTGTGATTAGTTGACCCTAGAAAAGGGTCCCACCTACATATTTTGAGACTTAGGGGATTTCGATAGTAAACAGTGTGAGCATCCAGACTGGCTTGGATAAAGAACTGATGCATGCATTTTATTTCTGTAAAGATAAACAAACGTGTTAGATAATATGAAAAATTCACCTCAAGAATATGAACTCATTATGTGAAATAGTATAAGAAATAGAGAAAATTGTAATTCAGGTTCCCAAATGACCAGAGCAGGTGGGTAAAGTAGAATAAAATAAACTTTAGAATAGTAAAGAGTTTTTGAAGTTAAACAAGTTAAAAGAGTTAAAAAAAATTAAAAGAGTTTTTAAAGTTTTTAAAGTTTTAACACATTGTTAAAATAGAAAATTTAGTACCGACTAGCAGAGTAGATAGTGCAGAATACCAAGTTAGCTTGAGAAAAATCTCTCAGAACTCAGGAAAAAAGATGTAAAAAATGGATGTTATGAGAGAGCGCTTAAAACACATGGAGAACTCAAATCTGTGTGATAGGAGTTCCTGAAGGAGAACAGAGGAGGCTGAAGGGAGGCAGTAACCAGTGAAATAGTGGGAGGATCTCTCTGAGCTGAAAAGATTTTGGATCTCAAGAGCAAAGGGGACCACAGAGTTTTAAACGGGAATGTATGAAAAGGCATAAAAATGTAGATGCATCCTGATGAATTTCCTAAGTATTTAGGATAAAGGAAGAACCCTATAAGGTAGAAAAACAAATTATCTTAAAATTTTTTTTTCCAGCTATTTTGGTTGCCTTTAAACAAGTTATCTTTAGAAAGAACAAATCAGATTGGTATCAGATTTACCTTCTCTGACATTGAATGCTTGAAGATATATAATTCACCCTAATTGATTAATGGAGAACAACATATAATTATATTGATATCAGTTAAAATAGCAACAAAAAACTTTAAATACTTAAGAATAAGCTTAACAAGAAACATGTAGGGTTTATTTTTTTAAAAGCAGGCCAGGCATGGTGGCTCACACCTATAATCCTAGCACTGTGGGAGGTTGAGATGGGAGGATCATTTGAAGCCAAGAGTTCGAGACTACCCTGAGCAACATAGCCAGACCCCATCTTCAAAAAAAAAAAAAAAAATCATCCGGGCATAGTGGTGAGCACCTGTTGTCCCGGTTACTTGGGAGGTTGAGGCAGGAGGATTGCTTGAGCCCAGGATTTTGAGGCTGCAGTGAGCTGTGATGGTGCCACTGTACTCCAGCCTCAGTGGCAGAGCAAGACCCTGTTTCAAAAAAAAAAGTGAAACTCTACTAAGTGACAAGGAAGACTTAAATATTAAATAAGTGGAGAAACAAACCCAGATCCTGATGGAAGATGCCAGTTCTCCTTAAATTGACACATGTCTATAAGGTAATTCTAAAAAATGTATCAGCCTAAAGAAAGTTTAAACTTAAGGTTCATCTGAAAGGGTAAGCAGTACAGAAAAATCTAGACAACATGTAAGGACAGGAAAAAGAGATAGGACTTTAGTGCTGATACTGTTGAGTGTGAGGCAAAACCTCATTTTCAGTCTTTCTTGAGAAGTATTGGCAAAATATGCTCTTGATCCAGGAGTTCCATTTATAGAGGGTTATCAAGAAATACTTTGAAAATGTGTATAATCATATTTAAGGATATTCATCACATTGTTTTTAGTACTTGTGAAATTTTAGAAATCTGCTCTGGGGAGTTGGGTAAAATAAATGATGACGTATCCTGTAACAAAAGATTTTGTATTTTGTAGTTGCCGGAGTCTGAATGTGTGTGTCCCCCCGCAGATTCATATGTTGAGACTAGATCCCCAATGCAATAGTATTAAGAGGAGGGGGCCTTCGGGAGGTGTTTAACTCATGAGGGCTCTACCCTCATGGATGGAATTAGTACCCTTACAAACAGCCTTGAGGGAATCTGCTTCCCCTTCTACCTTGTGAGGGACTCGGCAGGAAGACACCATGTTTGAGCACAGCAGGCCTCACCAGACACCAAATCTGCTGGTGCCTTCATCTTGGACTTCCCAGCCCAAGAACTGTGAGAAGTAAATTTCTGTTTATAAATTACCCAGTCTAAGGTATTTTGTTATAGCAGTCCAAATGGACGACAACAGTAGTCATTAAAGATGATGATGATAATGTATTAACAGGAAAAGATATCTATGATATTTTAAGAGATTAAAACAGGTATATAAATAATATGCCTGTATAGTCCCATGTTTTTAAAAAAAATTGAAGTATGTATTTATTTACACCAACTTAACCATAAAGTAAAGAGTCCAGACAATTTAGGTTCTCTCTGAATTATGTGGGAATAGACTCTATTAATTTTCTTTTTGATCTAGAGTCCTAAATTCTGACAATGAATATATATTAGTTTATTAAAAAGTAAAAATACTTTTTTCTCTCCAAGCAAATCACATATAAAAACTCAAAATGAAGCACTCTGGCCACTTAATACAGAGATAAAGAGCTGTATTTACTCGGACAGTCCCCTGAGGCTATACTTGTGTTACAGCACAGTAAATTGTGCTGTATGTGTGATGACTCATGAAAAGGTTAAATGATGCTCAGTATATTTTTGTTTTAGAAACAAATATGTAATGCATTTTAGAAATATTTCTACTAAAATATTTTAGAAATATTTCTACTTAAAATATTTTAAATATTTTGCACTTTAAAAACTATCAGGTATCTGGAAATTTTGCATTTAAAAGAATACTCGACTGACAAGGCTAGGTGAATGAAAGTTTAGCCTGTCAAGGTTAACAAGGATCGTATAGGAAAGTGAAGTGCTGGAATTGCAGGTGGGAGCCACTGTTGCTGGCTTCTTGTAAAATTTTTAAGTCTTCATCACATGAAGAAGCCAAGTGAATCTGGTTATGAGGTGTGATGGGAGCATAGAATGGTAGTCTTATTTTGTAGAATGATGACCTGTTTTGTTTTTGTTAAGATTATCTTTTTATTTTTATTGAATCATAGACTGTAAAGCATCCAAAAGCAAAGAAATGGAGTGTTTTACGAAAGCATCCACTTCAACTCCTTAATTTTTTTCAGAGTTATTGAGATGTATTTCACATACCATAAAAATATTCAAAGGGTACAGTTTAGTTTTAGTGTATTCACAGTTGTGCAACTAAGTCTTGATTTTAGAATATTTTCAGCACCCCAAAGAGAGACTGTACACATTAATAGTTATTCCCCATTCCCACTTCCACACTGGCCCCAGACAACCGCTTACCTACTTTTTGTCACATATTTGCCTGTTCTGTCATTTATGTAACCAGAATCATAGAATAGGTGGTCTTTTGTGTCTGATTTCCTTTACTTAGCATGTTTTCACGTTTCATCTATGTGTTGTGTGTATCATTACTCCATTCCTTCTTATAGATAAATAAGATGTCGTTGTATAGATACATGCCACATTTTGTTTATCCATTCATTAGTTGATGGATATTTAGGTTTTTTTACTTTTTGCTATTATGAGTAGTGTTGTTATGAACATTTGGGTACATGTTTTTGTGTACACATATGTATTCATTTCTCTTGGGTCTGTGCCTTGGAGCAGAATAGCTTGTTCACATGCTCTTTGTTTAGCATTTGTTTTCCAAAGTGGCTACACCATTTTAACCTTTATTTTTTTGAGGCATAACATAGGCAAAGTGCACAAATTATAAGCATATAGCTCAATGAATTCTTACAACATAAACATCTATGTAATCACCAACAAATCACAATATAAACATTTCCCACACCACAGAGCCTCCCTCATGCCCTATGTTAGAGGTAACCACTATTCTGACTTTTGTCACCATTGAATTATTTTGCTGCTTGTTCATATACATGGAAACTTCCAAGTGTGTTCTTTTTTGTGTCTGGCTTCTTTTGTTCCACAGTTTGTGAAGTTCATCCTCATTGCTGCATGTAACAGTAGGATTGTTCTTTTTAAATTGCTGTGTAATATTGCATTGTGTGATTATTCTACAGTTTATCCATGTTCATGCACATTTGAGTTTTTTCCCCTTCAGGTTTTGTATTATGAATCACGCCATTATAAACATGTGTCTTTTTTTGTGTGTGTGGACTTACACACTTTTTTTCTTGGAAATACCTAGGAGTGTAATTGCTGGGTCATAGGGTAGACATGTTTAGCTTTAGTACTGAGCGTTGCTTTTTTTTTTTTTTTTTTAGCTTTTGCCTTCTAGTGAGGGAAAAAACTTTACTCTTGAGATATATCTTCCTGGATCAGCTTCTATAACCAGGTTGTTTTGAGGATTCTGTGAATGCTTAAGAAAAACCTTCTGAATTCTGTGACCCTCATGGAAGAATTGTTGCAATGAAAAACTGAAATTATGGTGATGACTTTATGTGAAGTACACTTTTGAAATTTCTTAAGCGTAAGTCCTGAGACTTTTGAGAATCCCTCAATTCTTAAATAGTACCATGTAGGCACAGTTACTGCTTATGAAATGAAGACTAACTGGACGGATAAGAAAATGTCTTTCAGCCCAGCACTATTTGAGCCCAGCAAAATTGTTTCTATCGTGGAGTCAGTTTAGTTCCTTACTTTTAGCCATATATCAAAATAATTTCAAGAGGGATTAAATGTTATGTATATGAAAATTTTAGGTGAAATAACAGGAGAAAGTAGATACATTGGAAGTAGATATGTTCAGAATTTAAAAGTTAGAATCATTGGCTCAGACATAAGCTATAAGGCCATTGGTTGGAGTGGATCATTTCATAATGTTCCCAAAATTAGACTTCTTTGGAAAAGGAGGTGGTGGGCAGTCTTAACATAGGCAATCTACATGTTTGTATAAATTTCAAGTACAGCTAAGGAGCGAAATGAATTTTTCTAGCAAATAGCATATAATGGCTCAATTCCATTTACTGATTTGTTGTTCTTCTGTTTATATATATTATCCTTACAAGACATTATGTCAGTTTATGCTTCTACTGACATGACATGAGCCTCTATTTTTTAAATGGCTGCATAATATTCATTTGAATAGACCATGATTTTTTTCAACCAATCTTTTCTTTGTCATTAGATTATTTCTAGTCTTTCAACATTATAAATAACTCTGTGAAAGATATTTTTGTGCTAAGAGTTCCCTACATTTTGGATCTTTGCCATTAAGAAAGAAGTAACTAGTGGTCTATTCCTTGCTTTTTTGAGCAAAAATCATATTAAAAAGAAGTTAGATTTAAAATTTTTGGTTAAATTATACTTTAAAACAAAGATCCTTGCCATTTAAATTTAGCTTTAATTAAAGATATGATTTGGTGTTAGATTAGAACAGTGGTTCTCAACTGTGTGTTGGTGGAAGTATGTTTGTGAATATCCCTGCTATCCAGGGATATTTGGCAATATCTGGAGAGATTTTTGATTGTTACAGCTGGGAGGGAGGGGTGCCACTGACATCTAATGGGTAGACACCAGGGATGCTGCTGCTAAACGCCTTGCAATGCACAAGACAGCTCTCAGAGCAAAAAATTATCCAGCCCAAATTGTCAGTAGTGCTGAGACTGAGAAACCTTGGATTAGCAAGTTTTACTACTGATGGGAAACATTCTAGGTAAAATTTTAGGGCTGCTGTTTATGGGTTCTTTCTGCAATAGAAGGGGAGAGTTTTAGCACCAGAACACAAGTAGAACTGATGTTGCCGTGTATGATAGATCTAGTGAACAGCTCAGCTGACTGTTTTCCCAATCCCATTTTGACAAACACTATATATTTTATTACTTATACAATGTGCTTATATAATTATTTATTCTTGTGACTTGGATATTCCTGAAAATGCCTCATCAGTGTCAGATGTAGTTATTGTTGAGATTTGGTTATGCCAGGTAATGTTAGTTAGAGGGGCCTGATTTACCTGCATAGGAAAGAAAATCAAGCAATAGCTGACTTAACAAATGAGAATTTTTATGTTTCTCATGCGATGAGAATTCTGCAGATCGGAGTTCAAGAGTGTTACTGTGGCTCCATAGACACAGTCCCTCTATTTCTGCTTAGCCTTCCTTGGAATGTACTTTTTATCTGTGGTCACAGGATGGCTCCTGTCTTTTCCTAGCCCTCACCACCAGGTATTAAACCATGCCAGGCAGGCAGCAGTGAGAAGGACAAGGGTACACTGGGCCAGTCCTCTTTATAAATGTTTTCCTGCATCCCAACCCAGTGATTTCTGCTTATTCCCATTGGCCAGATGGTGTTGCAGTCCCATTGTTAGCTGTAAAGGAGACTGAGAAGAATAGGTTTTTAGTTGGGTTCGTTGTAGTCAGAAAATAAAATCAGATACCCTTAGTAAGAAAGAAGTGATATTGGCATAGTCAGCTAGTATGCATTCTGGGAGCTGCCTTTGAAAATACTGGGGTTCTTGTCTTCCTAAATTCACTGAAATTAAAGTAAGGAGAACAAATGGTAACATTAGAGATTTGAGAGAACAGGCTCACTTCAAGAGTTCTTTTTATTATTAGCTGAGGAAATAAAATGTATTTATGTGATGAATGTATAATATTTCTTAACCCCAAGGATTCGTCTGTTCTACTGTGTTTTGTAAATTTTAACTCTCTTCCCTCCCATGTACTTGGGGCCCCTCTCTTTTGCAACATCAGTAACCATTTGTTATGGTATACACAAATGTGTGTTTTCTTAGGCTAAAAATAGGAACCAGCAACTGACAGATGGACTGGTATATGGGTGTATGTATATAACAGAAGTCAAGGAGGTCTGGTGTAATGGAGGGAGTCCTACACCCTTCCCCCCAACAAAAAATCAACATCTTTCTTAATGCTAATAGTAATGACCAGTAGATTTTTTTAAAAATCCCATTTACAATAGCAACAAAGCTTATAAGGTTTCCAAGAATAAACCTTTAGTGTACATTTATGCTAACCTTTAGCATATCTTTATGAAGAAAATTATAAAATGAATTAAAATATAATGAACTGCAATGCAAATGGACAGAATAAATAGGGGACAACATGCCTTTCCAGATATATATTACAAAGCTGGAGTAACTAAAGTTTGATACTGCTCAAGAGTAAACAAATGACTCTGTGAAATAGAATCAGGATCTAGAAACAGACCCAACATGTGTGGAAACTTGGTTTAAGATAAAGCAGGTGTTACTGATAAATGCAAAAAATCAAATGATATTAAATCAATTAAGTTTCTATTTGGAAGGAATAAAATTAAACTCTTCTTCCGCACTGCAGGCTAATGATACTGTTTTATATCTTGCAAAAGTATTGTTAACATTTTGTTCACTTCTAGAAAAGTTGAGTTTAGCTTAGAAACATGTTCATCATGTTCCATCAGTAAAAACTTTGGATACTCAGTTTGGGTGTGTTGGTTTTATGCTATAATTTATAAGCATCCTATTTATACCCCAGAATTATTAAGGAATCTTAATTTTTTTTTAATCTCATAAAGTTTGCTCTCTTCTCCCCTCTCACCCAGGAAAAAAGCTTACTAGGAACTAATAATTGAGTTTAAGGGTTCCTGGAAATTAGGTGGACGTTAATAAAACATAGCAGAGGAATATTTTGACTGTTCACTGAAGAATTTTTATACTAGGCCCAAAGGGTAAAGTCATGAACTAGGAAGTTACCTGTCCTAGGGCTGGTAGGGTCTTGGCAGACAGTAAAATAAGGAACCCCTCAGTAAGGGCATTCTTGAAGAAATGAGTTGAATAACTTATTTATGTTTAATTTATAAAACAATATGGTGCCTAACTTTTTAAATGTTTTTTCTTATATGTGGTAGCATGAGCAAAAGCCCAATTTAATTTTTGCTGTTACACACTTTTTTGTTTTTGTTATGCTTCTGTTTTTATCTGAATTCTTAGAACGGTGTTCCATTTGGGAGATAAAACCTGGCCTTACTGGATACACCAAGTAGTGAGTGCTTAGTACAGACACACCCTTGCAGAATACCTTCCAAAGTGTAATAAAGAGAGCCCTAGGGGTCCTAAAATGAGCCTCAGGCATACTAGTTATTGTTAAGCATTCATGGTGCTAGAAATAAAATTTGAGGATATTTCTGGGTTCAAAATATGGTAACAATTATATGGCAGAAAGGTGAAGAAATAGGTCAGAATTTTAAGGTAGAAACTCCACAATTGAGGTTAATGTTATAAAAGAGTTTTAATCAGAATTTGAATGTGACGTGGCTAACCTTAGATGCCTCCATTGCATTAGTTCTGCTCCGTAAAGTGTTTCCTGCTTGCTTACAGGTGTTGAGTAGAGCCTGATTGGCAGCAAATAAATAGATCAGGAGCACAAGACTTCAGTGTCGGAAGGACCTTGGGTCAGTCCTGGGTGCTGCCCCTGACTAGCTTTATGACCTTTGGTGGATTGTTTAACCTCTGAAAGCCTGTAAAGCCTGTCATCCCTTACACATAAAATGGGGCAGAGGATCGTTTCTGTCAGTATTGTGAGGATTAAATGAGGTGATGTAGACAATGTACTTTTGCATAGTACTTGGCATATCATAAAGAATTAATAAATTTTATTTTATACTGGCTGGGAAAATATATTTTGCTGTATAAAACTTAAGAGAGACATTTTAAAAAGAGGGGTATTAAAATATATTTTTGTTATTTTAAGGAAATTCGAAATGAATCCCATGACTATCCTCATAGAGTGGCCAAGTTTCCAGAAAACAGAAATCGAAACAGATACAGAGATGTAAGCCCATGTAAGTACTTGTGGGTTTGTGTGCATGTGTGTGTTTTTGGTTTGTTTTAGGAGGCAGGATACACTAGAAAGGAGGGTTTGGTGTCAGGGTTGATAAATGTAGTAATTTTTTCCTAGTTACATAATACACATTCTTTGAAGAAAAATTTCAAGGCATAGACTAGGAAAATATAATTACCCATAATTATTTCATCCTTCAAACACAAGCACCATTATTTTGGTGTACTTCCCATCATCCTTTTTTTCTTTTCTTATGCATAATTTTTCTTTCTTTAAAATAATTGTAATCATATTATATATCTGTATATAATATACGCATATATGTATATTTCCTTTTCATATTATTCTATTGTCTTTATAAGTATTGTTTAAAATATTTATTGGTGAAGTTTGGTTTTTTTCTTCCCCAGATTACAAAAGTAGTATGTATTCACTGCAGAAAATTTATAAAACATAGAAAAGTGTAAGGAAAAATAACTCATCATCTAAAAACAAATAATAACTTTTGGATTTATATTCTTTGGGTGATTTTCTGAATAAACATGTATATTCAAAATTGGAATCTTTAAAAAAATTTTTTTTTTCTCTGTCGCTCAGGCTCGAGTGCATTGGTACCAGCATAGCTTACTGGAGCCTCGAACTCCTGGGCTCAGGCATCCTCCCACTTCAGCCTCTTGAGTAGCTGGGACTACGGCGTGCACCATCATGCCTGGCTAATTTTTAAATTTTTTGTGAAGACAGAGTCTCTCTATGTTGCCTAGGCTGCTCTCAAACTCCTGGTGTCTAGCAGTCCTCCTGCCTGGGCCTCCCAAAGTGCTGGGACTACATATGACTGTGCCTAGCTTAGAATCTTGCACATAGTAATTTGTAGGTCTTTTCCTACTTAGCAAGATATTGTAAACATTTTCCTATCATAAACACAATTTTTAATGGTTTTGACAGTGGCTTTGGATACACCATTCTTTTGTTTGTTTTGTTTTGTTCTTTTTAAATGTTTTTAGAAACAGGGTCTTACTGTGTTGCCCAGGCTGAAGTTCAGTGGTGCGATCACAGGGCACTGCAACCTCGAACTCCTCGGCTCAAGTGATCCTCCGGCCTCAGCCTCCCAAGTAGCTAGAACTAGGGGTATTCGAACCTGAAAATTTCTTTGTAGAGATGGGGTCTTGCCATGTTGCCTAGGCTAGTCTCAAACTCCTGGCCTCAGTCTCCCAAAGTGCTGGGATTACAGGTGTGAGCCACTACATCCAGCCTTTTTTTTTCTTTTTAAAATGTATTACTAACCACTCTACTAATGAGGATTATTTACATTCTTTTAATATTATTTCCCCTGTAGTTGGATATTTAGATTGTGATGTGTACACACACACACACACACACACACACACAGACACCCTACATACAGAATTTTGTAAACAATCATAATACTAAAGTTTTTAAATGTGTTTATCATGAGGTGATTTTATTTTTTGTTCTGATTGGTATGACTTATTCATATATTAAATTGGGCTGCCTTCCTACTTCAATATGCTTCCCCTTGTTTGACTTCAGTGGGCTAAATATAGGTTTTCTCTGTAGGGTTACTTGTTAGTAGGAACTTAAAAAACAATATCAAATTGATCACATTCAGGTTTCTGCTTCCTCCACCTCTGCCATAGAGTATGGTGCCGGCATGGTAACATCTCCTGTACAGGTTGAATAATTTTACTCCATTCAAGGCCTCACACTGTATACCTTTATATACATTGTAGTCCTTGATTATAGGTATTTAGGGTCTGGGTATACCACTGAAAATCCATCAGTTACTGGGGGAAAAACCCATACTTTTATTCTTATATGAATAGAATGTTTTTCTTTGTGTCGACCAAGTACATTTCCATGAGGAGTGTATTGGCTGATTTTGGGCAAATCAAATGAGAAGCAGTCTCTTAAAATATTTCATGTTTATTATTAATTACCATTAAATATTATGTTTCTCCTAAATGCTTTTTTCCTTACCAGTTAGAAGTGTTTGTAAAGATAAGTAGCTAGATGAGTGGTTTTCCACTTTTCTTCAGTTGCAGCACACTTGAGAATGTGACAGACTTCCTCAGACATTTGGGGCCCATCACGCCAGCACTTGTGGTGGGTGTGTTCAGGGAATGGGGGTGTGGGCAGTAGTTCTAACACTGAGGTGCCCCATCATCCCCTCCAGATCGGTGCCTGAGAATCACTGAGCTAGAGAGAATAATTGTCTAGTGTTACCATGAGTTTTGAAGATAGTATTTTCTAGTTGTACACCTTTCTTTGTTGCCTTTAATTTTTAAAAAACTTTATTTTGCTTCCCTTCCATTTCCACTTCAGTCCATTCTCATAGTATCCAGAGTAATGTTTGTGTAATGCAAGTCTGTTTTCCTCTCCCGCTCCAATAGTGCTCCACAACTTTTTATGAAAAAATTAAACTTCTTTAGCATTATCATACTAGACCTTTTGGGAACACGCCTCTAAATTTTTTCTAGCCATTTTCCTACAAATTACTCATTTCAGTAAAACTGAGTCACTTGGAGTTTTATTGTGACTGTTTTTTAACACCTCAGTGTCTTCAAATATGTCATTCCCTTTGTGAAATATTCTTCCCTTTCCCTCATTTTGACCCATTTCAGTCAAAGTCCTCTTCCTACAAATATCACCTCAAAAGCCATTTTCCCATGAGTGGTGTTCTCATCTGATAGAGGGGCCGTGGAGATAGATGGTAGATGGTGGTTCTTTTTCACTAAGTCCAGGTGGGCCCAGGAATGTGTATTTTTTAAAAGCTTTTGGGATGATATTGATACACCTTTTCTGACTGCTAGTCATCATATCATTTAAACTTATGTTTCTATATGTAATAGATACTTTACAGTTGTTGGTTTGGTTCAGAAAACATTTCAGGAAACCAGCTACATGTCTGATGCTATGCTGTGTGCTGAGACTACAATGATGAATATGTGCACTCTGCCCTCTAACAATTTACGGTATATTGGGGGAGATAAATAGATAATTATGTTGTAGATCCTGTGAGATAAGACAGTGTATTGGTGGAGCTGGGAAGAGGTGCTTAGCTCTGCCTAAGGAGTCAGGGGTGGCCTTTGAGAGAATAGTAGCCAGCGAGAGAAAGGGAATGGAAAAAGAATTTTTAAAAAAATTCAGAGTCCTAGATCTTTATTTTCTAAGTTTGGATTTAGCAGGTCTGGAAATCTGTATTTTTAAACAATCTTCTTACATGATTCTTTTAAACCTGCCTTGGCACCAGTCCTCAGACTGACATATGGAAACTACATTTGGAAGTCTGAATATGAAAAACTTAAAGGAAAAAGGGCTATTTTGAACTAGAAAGAATTTGAAGAAATCCACAATTGTCCTATAATTGCTACAACCCAGAGCTGTCTCAGTTAGCTGTGAGACAGCATAGAAGAGATGGACTAGAACTTGGTTGTTTGAAAAGAGAGAAGTAGGTTTTAATGGTCACTTTGGGAATGTCTTCATATTTTTAGAGACTACCACCAAATTTTGAAATCTTCCTTACTATTTGACATACAGGTAGAAATCCCAGTTTACTATTTGGTCTAAAAGGAAGTGCCAGCAGTAGTTTACTGAACTGTCATCTCTTTTCACTGGCCAAACAGTCAATTTCTGTGTTTGGGGGGTGGTGGTAAAAAATACATAATATAAATTTACCCTTCTAGCAATTTTTAGGTGTACATTACAGTATTGTTAACAGATTTCTAGAACTCTTCCATCTTGCATGACTATATACCTTGAACAACTCTCTACCATTTTCTTCTCCCCCCAGCCTCTGGCAGCCACCATTCTACTTTCTAAGAGTTTGATTACTTTAGATGCCAAATATATAAGTGGAATCATGCAGTATTTGTCTTTTAGTGATTGGCTTATTTCCCTTGACAGAATATCCTCAAGGTTCATCCATGTGAAACAGTCCGACTTTGAAGGAGATTAATACAGATGATGATTCCAGTAGTATTTCAGGTTATACAGTCCATAGTTTGTTGCTGCTACAAAACAAGAAGATTCTCAATAAATATCCTTTTTATATGAGTTACTGGGTGGGGAAGAACTAAGGAAAACTTCTAGGCTTCCTGCCTCTCCGCCAGTGATCACAGCAAATGACATAGCTACTTTGAATTTAAATGTTGATATTAGCCGTGAGATTTGTATGCAACTAATAAAGTAGCCTCAAGATGTATTAAGCAAAAATGAATAGAATTATGGGGAGAAATTGACAAGTCCATGTTCATGGACTTCTTAAGAAGACAAAATATTTGTAAAGAAATAGATCAGGCCAGGCGCAATGGCTAATGTCTGTAATTTCAGCGCTTTGGAAGGCCAAGGCAAGGGGATCCCTCGAGGCTAGGAGTTTGAGACCAGCCTGGGCAACATAGTGTCTCTACAGAAAAATTTAAAAATTAGCTGGGTGTGGTGTGTGGTGGTATGTGCTTATAGTCTTAGTTACTTGGGAGGCTGAGGCGGGAGGATTGCTTGAGCCCAGGAGTTTGAGGCTACGGTGAGCTATGATTGTGTCACTGCACTCCAGCCTGGGTGATACAGTGAGACCCTGTGTCTTTAAAAAAAAAAAAAAGAAAAGAAAAGAGAAAGAAATAGAATATTTGTACAACACTGTTAATAAAAATATAGAGAATCCTATATCCAACAATTAGAGAGTACACGTTCTTCTAGGACTTACATGGACTATTTGAAAAAGAAAAAAGGACCATCAACTAGGCCATAGAGTAAATCTTGAAATTTAAGAATTGCTATCTTACAGGCCATATTCTCTGATCTTAATGCAAATTATCAATTATTAATAAGAAGATAAAAATTCCATAAATTGGGAAATTTTAACATTTCTAAATCCACAGGTCAAGACAAAATCATAATAGAAACTTAAACTTAACAGTGAATAATAAATACTATTTATCAAAACTTGCATAAAGCAGCAAAAACAGTACTGCAAAGAAAATATATTGCTTTAAATATTTATATTAAAAACAAATGTTATAATATGCTGTCTAACCTAATTTAGAGTAAAAATAACAATAAGCACAAAGCAGAAAGGAAATTTTTAAAAAAGAACAGAAATAGGAATAAAAGTTACAGTACAAAGGACCAACAAAACCAAATGTTGGTTCCTTGATAAGACTAATAAACTCTGGTAAGATTGAGCAAGAACAATCAAACAAAAAAAGAGAGATGACGCATATAAACAATATTAAGAGAAAAAGGGGAACATTAACGCAGATGTAAAAGGAATTAAGAAGTGAATTGAATACTGTGAACAATTTTATGGCAATAAATGTGATCATTTAGAAGAAATGGAACAGATTCCTAGAAAAATATAGTTTACCAAAACTGACTCAAGCAGAAGTGGACAGTCTGAAAGGTCCTATTTATAGTTAAAGAAATTAATGAATAAAAATCCACAAAGAAACTGGGCCAGTTGGTTTTACACGTGTATTTTATAATAAAACAAACTCTCCAAGATAATAGAAAAACAGAGAATACTCCCCAATTCTTTTTATGAGGCCATTATAGAACTTTGATAGCCAAACCAGAAACATTCACTAAGAGGAATGAAAATTCCAAGCCTATCTTCCTCATGAATATAGGTGTAAAAATCCTAACAAAAGTTTAACAAATTGAATACAGCAATGTATAAAAAAGATAATGTGTCATGTCCATGTTAACTTTATTTTAGGAATATAAGGGTGGCCTAACAGAAAATCTCACAAATATAATTCACAGTAACAAAGTAAAGGAGAAAGAGCCATATAATAATCTCAATTGACGCAGAAAGATTATTTGAAATCAGTTCTTGCTCATAATTAATAAAAACTACATGTAGCAAACTAGAAATAGAAGGGAACTTGTGTAACCTAAAATAAGATATCTAAGAGATACCTACAACAACATCACTGTTAACGATGACATGATAAAAGAAGGATGCACACTGTTACCACTTCTACTTAACGTTATACTTTTGATCCTAGCCAGTGTAGTAAGCAGGAATAAGAAATAAAAGGCATAAGGATTGGAAAGAAAGAAATCTGTCATTTTATCTGTTGCTATGTAACAAACCACACCAAAACAGTGGCTTAAAACAGTAACAGTCATTTATTATATTCACAAATTTGGGGGTTGACTGGGCTCAGGTAGGTGATTTTTGTTCAGGGTCTTTTGTTCAGTTGCAGTTCAGATGGTGGCTGGGGCTGGAGTCACCTGGAAGGCTTCCTCACTCTGTTGTTGACTATGACCTCAACTGGGGCTGTCAGCTGGAACACTTACACATGGCATCTCCCTGTGACCTGGAGTTCCCCACAACATGGCAGCTAAGTTTCAAGAGTGAGCGTTCTTAAAAAGCCAGACACAAGCTGTATTGCCTTTCTTTTTTTTTTAAAGATGGGGTCTTACTCTGTTGCCCAGGCTGGAGTGCAGTGGTGCGATCATAGCTCACTGTAGCCTTAAACGCCTGGGCTCAAGGGATCTTCCTGTCTCAGCCTCCTGAGTAGAGACTATAGGTGCACGCCACCATGCCTGGCTAATTTTTTAATTTTTTGGAGAGTTGAGGTCTCACTATATTGCCCAGGCTGGTCTTGAACTCCTGGCCTCAAGTGATCCTCCCGCCTCAGCCTCCCATACTGCTGGGATTATAGGTGTGAGCCACCACACCGGGCCTTTATTGCGTTTTGTGACCTAGGCTCAGAAGTTACATATAACTTCCACCACATTCTGTTTGTTAGGACTGAGTCACTAAGGCCATGCATGTTCAAGGGGAGAGGATTAATACTCTACTGATTGATGGAAGAAATGTCAAAGAATTATGGATATGTTTTAAAACCACCACAATTATAGATGCTATGATTTTTTTCACAGATAAATCCCCCAAAATATGCAGACAAATCAAAAAATTAAGAAATATTTTGATAGTCTCAGAATTATAAGATAATAGACCTTCAAATATTAAAAGAAATGTTTATACAATATAAGAAAGTGGTTGTTATCCTTAGTAAGTAGATTTAAATAAAAACTCAGTTTTATAATAGTTACCAGAATAAGTATAGATTTAACTTAAATTTTATGGTAACTATAATATAAAGTAAATATTTGCTGACATCCCATCTAAAGTTTGAAAATAAAGACCATTTGTCAATTCAGTACTTTATTTACATTCTGAAAATCCGTTGTTGACAGCTTTTTTACTTAAAGGTTTTCTCATTAATTATTAGGACTTTCGTCTTTGGATTTGTGCTTTTGATAATTTATTTCTACAGGCCATTGCTGGCACTGGAGTGTTTCCAAGAAATAAGAACTAGAACTCTTAGTGAAGAAGCTAGAATTGATTAGATAGGAAAAGAGAAAACCTAAACAGAGCAGATTGATAGCTGACTTTTGATACTTGTACCTTTATGTGGAAAAAGGATTTCATTATCCTGTGTTAAACCCAAAACAGAAGTAGAGTTCATGAGTGAATAATACCATCGGTGAATTTCAGGTCAGTATAAGCTGATCTTTATTACTCCCAAGAGCTGTTTAAACATACAGACTAACCCTCTGAACTAATACACTCATTATTGTAGGTGGTTTTCTCATTATCAGAGACCTTCTGGAGAATATTTGTGAATGAATTATAGAGGGCTGCCTCAGATGACTTTGAAATATTTCTTGTATGCTTCATTTCTTGCCCCTTTTAGTCCCTTTCTCCTCCTTCCCCCATTTACCTTTCTTTCTTCTTACAGTTGATTCCTTAACAGGTACAGCCTTTTTTTTTTTTTTTTTGACTGATATTAAAAAAAAAATTGTGTGTAATTTTTGTTATCTCTGAATAATAGGGTAGTAAAGGGAGCATTAAAGATATCATTAAGCTTCCCCATCTCTCTCCCTGAATAATTCAATCTAAAAGCCTTTGGGTTGGGGGCCTGCATATATAAGTAGGAGTGGTGATGTCCCTGAAGGCAGGCCTGTGTGTGAAGAGTAGGGGAAAGCTAGAGTGAGCCCTGTAATGCTGGATTAGCATTAGTGTGTTGGTGTATAAATGCATGATTTTCAGTGAATATAGATATACAGATAGATATGAACGTAAGTGTGTGTATACATACGTATATTCCCTAGCTCTGCCCACTGAGTTGTTTTGGGAGCAGTGACACCCTATTATCATTGGGCATGCTTAGCTTTTGATATCCAAATTTTATTCTCCACTAAGAGGAAAATAGGGCTCCTTGAAGAAATGGCTAAATCCATGGCTAGAACAGGGAAAGTATAAGAATAGCCTGGAATGTCTTGTAGTGCCAGAACACAGGGACATGCTCAGAAAATGATGAAGGCATGTCAGAAGGACACAGAAGCCAGCTTGAGTCTGCTGTCCAAATCTGGGGTAATTTGAGCATCAAAATAAATAGTGATTATAACCTATTGAATAAAATAAGAATCTGTGAACCTATACTGATATAAAGAACAAATGAATAAATAAATGGGCAATAGGGAAAGTTCTACCTTTGTATAGGTTGCCAACTAGTAAATGTTAAAATGGATGCTAAACTTGGTGAGTGAAAATTTGATGAGGAACAAGGTATTTACATAGTCTTAAATATCCCTTTACAAAATACTTACTAAATACAAGGAGGGGAACATTAACTATACAGTGGAGAAATCTGGCTTATACCAACCTTAAACAAGTGACCAATAATGGGACACATCACATCAAAATCCTGAACCACCTGATAAGATGCAAGGAGCACAGAGCATCACTCTGTGATAAACCTGTGAAAAATGCACAAACTGAACTCAGTCATGGAGAAACACCAGGCAGCTCACACAGGAGACTCTGTACAACAACTGACAGAGAGTCTTCAAAAGGTTAAAAAAGACTAGGAAAGACTTAGGAATGGTTCTAGATTGAAGGGGACTAAAGAAATATGACATCTAAATGCAACGTGTGATTATAGATTGCATCCTTTTTTGGACATTTTAAGGACATAATTGGGACAGTTGGTGAAACTCAAATGGGGTCTGGGTCTGTAGGCATTGCTGTTAATTTTGTGATTTTGATAGCTGTGCAGTGTCATTGTACAAAATACACATAAACAATACTTACGGGTAATGAGGTATAATGTTTGCAATTTGCGTCTTGATTCAGGAAAAAAGTTCTTTGTGCTTTTCTTGGAATTTTTCTGTAGGTTTTTAAATTACTTCAACATATGAATTTTTAAAAATATATTATCTTGGAATACTGAATCTTAGCCAACACACGGAGTCAAGAAAGGGAAATAAAAGGCATACAGATTGGAAAAGAAGAAATAAAACTGTCCCTATTTGCAGATGACGTGATAGTCTATGTAGAAAATCCCAAATAATCTGCCCCAAAACCTCCCTAGAACTCATATGTGACTTAAGCCAAGTTGCTGTATGCGAGATCAGCATACAAAAATCAATTGTATTTGTATATATTACCAATGAATATGTGGAAACCAAGATTAAAAACAGTGTTGTTTATAATTGCTCCAAGAAAATGAAACATTTTGGGACAAATCTAACAAAACATGTATAGAACTGTATGTTGAAAGCACCAAAACACTGATAAAAGAGGATCTAAATAAATGGAGAGACTACCATGTTCATGGATTGGAAGACTCAACGTAGTGTAGATGTCATTTCTCCCCAGATGGTTCTATAGATTTGACACAATTTCTATCAAAATCTCAGGAAGAGTTTTTGTAGATATAAACAGGCTTATTCTAAAATTTATGTGGAAAGGCAAAGGGACTACAAAATGGCTAAAATGATTTTGAAAAAGAAAAATAAGGTAGAGGAATCACTGTACCTGATCTTAAGACTTACTGTGTAACTCCAGTAATCAAGACAGTGTGGTGTTGGCAGAGGGATAGACACGTAAGTCAGTGGAATAGAATCCAGAAATAGACTCATAAAAGTCTGGCGAACTGATTTTTCACAAAGGTGCAAAGCAGTTTAATGGAAGAAGGATAGGATGTTCACAGCCCAAAAGAAGGACTCTTAACCTAAATCTCACACCTTATACAAAAGTTAACTTAAGATGGATCATAAATGTAAAATATAAAGCTTTCAGAAGAAAACTGGAGAAAATTCAGGATCTAAGGCTAGATGAAGGGTTCTTAGAAATGACATCAAAAGCACAATTCATAAAATTTTAAAAAATTAATCAATTGCACTTAATTAAGATTAAAAACTTCTGCTCTGCAAAAGATCCTGCTACGAGAATGAAAAGATGAGGCCCTGGTGCAGTGGCTCACACCTGTAATCCTAGCACTTTGGGAGGCTGAGGTGGGAGGATCACTTGAGGCCAGGAGTTCGAGATCAACCTGAGCAATATAGCAAGACCTGGTCTCTACAAAAAAATAGAAAAATTATCCAGACGCAGTGGCACATGCCTGTAGTCCTAGCCACTTGGGAGGCTGAGGCAGGAGGATTGCTTGAGCCCAGGAGTTTGAGGCTGCAGTGAGCTATGGTCACACCACTGCACTCTAGCGGGGGTAACAGAGTGAGACCCTGTCTCAAAAAAAAAAAAAAAAGAAAAGAAAAGAATGAAAAGATGAATACAGATTGGGAGAAAATGTAAACCACATATCTGACAAAGAACTTATATATGGGATATATGTAGCACTCTCAAAATTTAACAGTGTTCTGTGGTAGACATTCTCTGGGCAAAAAAAGAAAAAAAATTTAACAGTAGAAGGAAATACTCCAGTTAGAAAATGGGCAAAAGATATGAACACCAATGGTAGATAAGCATATGAGCGTATGAAAAACATCATTAGCCATTAGGAAAATGCAAAATAAAATCATGGTGGTGGGGTATCACTAGACATCTACTAGAACAGCTGAAATACAGAGGCCACAATACCCTAAGAATGCAGAGAAACTGGATTTCATACATGGCTGTTAGGAATGTACAATGGTTTGGCAGTTTCTTAAAACACTGAACATGCACTTACCTTATGTGACCCAGCAATCGCGCCCCTCAGCATTTATCCCAGAGAAATGCAGCCTGTGTCCACATAAAAATATATACATGAATGTTCTTAGGAGCTTTATTTGTAATAGCACCTAATTGGAAACAACCCACATGTCCCTCAGTGGATAAGTGGTTAGGGCTGTGGGGGGAAGGGTGCTACTGCCAAGGGGCAGCGCAGGGACCTTTGTGATGATGGAATCGTTCTCTGTCTTGATTGTGGTGGTCGTCACATGAATCCATATGTGCTTAGAAAATTGCATAGAACTGCACACACTTATAAAAATGAATGCCTGTAAAACTGGGAAATTGGAATAAGGTCTGTGGATTGTACCAGTGTCTTTCCTTGCTTCTGAATTTGATGGCCTTCCTGAACTGAGTCCTGGGCAGCACACTGCTAGGAGTAGGGCTCTGTGGGGAACCCGACAGGGTCCCTGGCTGCAAAGAGCTTAACTCTGATAGGAAGGCTATTACTGGCTGGAGGCCAGGGTGCTGCTGCTGCCCTCCGCTGAGCCAGTCAGAATCTTGCCTAACAGTAGCCTTTTGACAGAGGCCCTGGTGTGAGCCACAGCTCTCCTGTGGGGAGCTCTGCCCTGGAGCACTTAGGCTGGAGCAGGGGGAGCAGCAGAAGTGTGCAGGGAGAGTACACTCAGTCACGGGAAACATGGCCCTGCTTCCAGGACCAGCAGTTGTGCTCAGAGTTGGGGGGAGGATGTGGTTGTTTATATCTTAAAATACAGATACATGATGAAGTAGAATTTTGAAATTCCTGTATATTTTTAAGATAAAATAGGAATTATCAAGGAATTTTGTACTTTAATATCCTCGTAGGGTATTAGGGAGAATCTGTTGGTGAAAATAGGAAGGACTGGTCCAATCCAGCCATTCCATCTTACAAGAGAACAGACCGGGCATGCTCACCATCACAGGGTACTAGTATCTTAGTAACTGAGGTACCCATAAGGAAAACGGTGAGAGGCTTATTGATCGTTTTTTAAAGTGAAGATTAGTATATCTTATTTTATACCAGAGGAAAGCTGTCCATTTTCCAAACAACATTAATGAAGTTTACCTATTTGTAAAGATATTTTCCCAGGTATTCTTTGCATTTCCAAGACTCTCGGCAACAGATTAGAGGGGGCTTTTTCAGTTTGGAGATGTGTGGAATTAGGATTTAATCAATAATGGTGTCCTGTCAAGTTTAGGAACTTGAAATTATGATGCGTTGAAAGAGACTGAAGACTTCAAGGACAGTCTCTTTCCTATTGTTTGGAAAAGGTTGAACCTACTAGATGTTTTCAAAACTATATGTACTTTATGAGCAAGGCCGTGATGGTGCATGTGTACCTTTGAAATGCTTGATTAGTAGAACTCTTTCCATTCCCGCTGTCACTACTTGGTTCAGGCCTCATCACCTATTTTTTTTTTTTTTTTTTGAGACAGAGTCTTGCGCTGTTGCCCCGGCTAGAGTGCAGTGGTGTCATCGTAGCTCACTGCAACCTCAGACTCCTGGGCTCAAGCGATCCCCCTGCCTCAACCTTCCAAGTAGCTGGTACTACAGGCCCAAACCACCACGGCTGGCTAATTTTTTCTATTTTCTTGGTAGAGACAGGGTCTTGCTCTTGCTCAGGCTGGTCCCGAACTCCTGACTTCAAGTGATCCTGCCGCCTGGGCCTCCCAGAGTGCTGGGATTACAGGTGGAGCCACCGCGCCCGGCCCTCATCACCTCTTGATTAAACCTTCAGTGTATCAGTGTATGAAATTGTCTTCCTTCTTGTTCCAGTCCATCTTCTACGCTGCTGGAAGTTATTTTCTTAAAAATCAAATGTGCTCATACCAGTCCTTCAGAGAACTTCACTGGGGTCCTGTCCAGTGCCTGTGCCTGTCGCACAGCCCACGAGGACCTGCTCTTGACACGTTTTGGGACCTCTCCCTCATCTACTTAGCTCTTGAGCCTTTCCAAATTTACCACTCCTTCATGATAGGCCATTTCCTTCCACGTTCCTTCTGCTAGTATTCCCCTCTCCTTCCTCCCCTGTGTGTGTGTGTGTGGCAAAGCCTGCTCCTCTCCCTAGGCCTGTGCAGGCACCAGCTGCCAAACTTCTGCCCACAGTACTTAACGCAATAAAGTACAGCACTCGTAGTCACTACTTAATAGAGTTTTTTTCCTTTTAAAAAGCTTCAAACAAGTAATGTCTTATCTCTATGTCTGTGTTGCCTGGCTCTTAAAATATGCTTGTGGACTAAAATTGTATATGAGTGCTGAAGGTATTAAATGTAAGGAACAGACCAGATCATCACAGAGAGGGTTCCGTCAGAGAGGGTGTTTGGAGAAGATCCGTCGCAGACTGGATCATCACGGAAGTGGGGGTGTGTGAGAGATGGGGTGGAATTCACATCTGCCGTGAAGAACTGTGAGAGGCAGTGCTGGGAAGAATTTAGGGTTTATGGAAGGGGTGGTAAAGGCTCCAACTTGGATGTATTAGAGAGACAGTACGTAGGAAACAGGAAAGGAAATACGTAGTTTCTTAAGTCACACAAACCTAGGTTTGATTCCTATTTTATGCTTCTCTAGTGTGCTGTCTTACACTGATGACTTGACTTCCCTGAGTGACAGTAAAATGGGTGTGATAATGTCCACTTCAGAGGGCTGTGAAGATTTAGGAGCGGTAACCCAAGTAAGATGGGTCATAGACCTGACACTTCGCAGGCACTAAATAATCCCAGATAGTGGTTCTAGCTGGTTATGTGGTCAGTGAGAAACCTTTCATCAGATATAATAGAATTTTCTTTACAGAGCAAACAATAGAAATGTTAATAACTCTATGTGTACTAAGGTTTATGTTTCTTCTCCATTAATACAGTAGAGTTTACTGTGACTTGGGTTTTAGTTCTGGCTTTGCTTTTGGCTCATCGCTCAATTTATGAAAGAAAATTCGTAATATTTGTTCCTCAACTATTTTACTTATAGGGTTGAAGACGGTTGACATATCTATAAAAAATGCTTGAGTTCTTGGCAGGGGAGTAACATATAGGTATGGACATCACTATTTGAAAACTTACTGACTACCCCTGATTGAAAATAGGAAAGTCTAAGGGGGAAAGTCAGCTGTCAATGCTGTACTAATAGAATTGATCTTCTCCTCACCCGGTTTATAGTTTTCTTGATCTTTGACATGATATAACCTGTTGAGCATAGTTAGGATGTATGTGAATCCTCCTTCCTGTTTGACCTGAAAAACTTTCCCAAAGGAGATGCCTTTACAATAGTGATAAATTTGGTGAAACCTGTGGGGTTTAAAAAAAAAAAATCTTATTATGGCAGTACTAAAAGAGGAAGCTAGTCTGTATTGCCAGCTCAGGCCACAGCTAGAGCTAGTCATTTCTTGAGAGATGGAACTCTTTCTCAGAAAACACACTGGGGGTAGGAGGTGAAGGGACTGTTCATCAGAAGTTGGCTTAATTCTTATCCAAGTTATAAACCGCAGTTCTGTGTGGGTATTGCATTTCTGCATTCACTCAGTGACAAGAATTAAGAACAGATGATGCCTATAGAAAAAAGTATATGTTCTTCATAGTTCTGCTACTGGTGTTATTAGAGGTTGAGAAATAAGATTTCCTGTGGAACTGTGGTTTGGTTGCTTTTGTGGTATCTCATACAATATAGTTTGCTCTATCTTCATTTTTCTCCCTTTACTGGATTCTTTTAAAAGACAGGAAAGGGGGAGATAACCATAGACTTACAATGATGGTAAAGTACTTGGGCTTTGGGACTTAAGCTATATAGCCCAAGAGTTATGGGACACTGTCATTTTGACGATCTCATTCCAGAGGTTCCTATGGAAGAGGAGAAAGCATGTACCTTTCTGGGTTTTTAAAATTCAGAAGTCAAAAGTTTGGTTTGTAGGGATCAGTTCACAGATTCTGGGCTGACTAGTAGTAACAGGGCAGGGAAAGGAGACCTGTGACTCGGGTTGTAAGGGGGCTGGTGTCCACTCTTACAGACACTACACTCTAATTGAGTCTTGGTTGGAGAAGAAGCAGTGCCCTTCTTTGTTATCTTCCCCAAAGGATATAAATTACAAGGTCACAGTTTCTCATAAAAAAGGCTTTGATAGTTTCACTTCCTGAAACATATATTTGCGATCTTTTTAGATAGTTATTTTAAGGTGATGTGTTTTAGTTAACACCAGAAACACTCTTGTTTTTTCTCTCCAGTCTCTTCTGAATAAAAAAGTTGTATGTATACTTTTAATTTTTATTAATCTTATTAATAGAACAGAATAATTAAAATAAATATCTAAAGGTGAAAATGTGTTTTTAATCAGTTCTGAGAAGAAAATATAGGTTCAACCAACATTTGATAGCTAGTTCTAAATAGCTATAGAGTTTTCCCAAGTATCAACTTCCTCTTTTAGTATTATCTGTTAGCAAGATTTAAAAAAATGTTTTTCCTGAGTAAATTCACAGTGTTCCTTTGCTTTTGCTGACTCTGTATAAGTTAACGTTAGACGGGAAGCAAGGCCCCTGCGGCCCTGCAAGACTCCCGGTGCCTTTCAGGTAGCACCCACTCCGCACTGGCTCCAAGGCATGGATCTGTGCCTTTATGCTGGTGTATGATTGCTGTGCTGGGGGAACACCTGTTGTAGATTTTAAAGATTGGAAGAAAATGACAGTGAATTCTAGTTCAAAGTTCTGAGGGCAGGATATCAGATATTCTTAAAACTGAATGGCTGAAGTCTTTCTCCAGTCTTGTTTTCTCCACAGCTGTGCAATCGGCGGGGATGGCACCGGCACAGGGGAACCGGATTCCCAGCGCCTGAGACGAGCCTTCCTAGTTTTTATGGATTCTTAACCGCACATTGGGCAAACGGCTGTATTCAGTTGTGCAATAGATATGAGTAGCCTTTGGGTTTGTGTTCTTTCTGTGATTACAACATGAGGAAATACATTCCTTTGGTGTGATATTTTAGTGGAACTTTAATTTTAAGGCTTGTGTAGCATTCTGAAAGCATGCATTATTCTTATATCTAAGAATATATGGCCTTTATTTTGTTAATTAGGTTGCTGACGTTTTTACTGTCTCACATAATATAACAGTTAAAGGGTGATTAAACTGTTAAAAAAAAAAAGTGACTATTTAAAAAAAAAAGTGCTTGTTGACATCATCTTTCCGAGAACACCAGTATATGTGATTTACTATAACAAGATCTTAGTTTTTCCTGTTGGCAAATGACATGTAATATTTGCAGAGGTCTTGGGTTCAGTCCAGCAGAAACATCTCAGATAAATTGATATGTGAAACTAAAATCATTTAACATTTTCTTTCATATGGAGATAATATAAACAGTTTTTTTAGTTTAAAAGCAAAGAGAGAGCAAATATTTAGTATAGATTTCCTTGAGGGGAACAACTTATAATAGCATGTATTCTCCAGAGTTAAACATCAAACCTCATGTTTTCAGTTTATAATTCAGTGATATGCTTCTGACAGTTGTGCATTTAGGATTCTCAGTGAATTCTGTTGTTATGCACTAGCGTTTTCTCCTTGTTACATGTTTCTCTTTCTTTCTCATCTAAGTGTATGCAGTCAAGTTTTGTATTTCACATATTTAAATTAACAAATTCTAAATCTGTGAGATTTTTACTTTTAAAAACTAGAAATATATCTAAACTGTTAACAGAATCTAATTAATGAAGTATCCTCAGTGGTCTTTTAAAGAACATAGTTTGAGTATTCCAACTGTCTTTAAATATTTTCAGCACTTAACCTAAACATAGTTAAGGACTAAAAATTGTTTAAATGTAGTTGAATGCATATCTATTGAGAAATAAATAAACTGAAATATAATTACCCTGGAAATCTAGTCTCATTTCTTTGAGGCTAGTTATCTTTTTAAGGTAGACCAGTCAATTTTTAGGCACCAAGAATCTAAATGATCCTTTTACTTCTAGGAAGATAAGTGCTTTATTCATTTTACCATCTTTCACTCTGGTCGGTTTTTCACGTTACAGTAGCTAATGTACTACAAACAGAAGCACTTCCCTTTCCAGCCTACTGATGGACTAAATTAAAAAAAAAAAAAAAAAAAACCCAGCAGCACTTCCTTCCAGCACCATAGTAATAAACAAGATTCCACTTTATACTTCCTTAAAAAAATAGGGAATAATGTAGGATGTGTCTCAGCTCCTCTGTGGTGCTAATTTATTTTCGTTTTATTTCTCCTATCCTTTTATAAATACCTAGAACATTCATATTAAGATAAAAAAGAAATGATTCATTTGAAATGACAGTTATGGTTTGTCATTCTCTATTTTCAGATGATCACAGTCGTGTTAAACTGCAAAATACCGAAAATGATTATATTAATGCCAGCTTAGTTGACATAGAAGAGGCACGAAGGAGTTACGTCTTAACACAGGCAAGTAGTATGTCGAGCAGATGCCTGAAAATGAAGTTTTTGTGGTGGTTCTGCTTTAAAACAGCTAAAAGTATATCTTGACCCCTTTTGGAAATGAAATGTTATTTCAGTTTTTTCTGGTGATGTAATGAATTATAGACATTATAAAGTTTTGAAGCTTTGAATATTTAAGGCAAAAGTCAAGTTATTTTTAATGATATGCATTCTGTGAAGGAAAATTTTTATGAAGTGGCTTAGGAGGCCAGTTCTTTGCAGGCAAATTCTCTCCCTTGCTTTGTGCTTGACACAAGCTTTTGTTAAAGCTTTCTTAGCTTCTTCCCTTTCTCTTTCCATACCTTGGAGCATCATCAGAGGCCCTTGACAGCTCTTCTCTCCCCTCTGGCACATACTGTCACAGAGCACCATGCCTTGGACACTGTCTGGCCATCTTCAGGGCTGGGGAGGCTGCTGAGACCGGGTGCCCAAGGCCAGGTGGGGAGCATTGTTCTCTGTTTTACATGCTTTATATAATTTAAACCTCAGGACAACACTCCATGGTAAATACTATTACCCTTATTTTATACATGAGGAATCTAGAAATGCAGAGACATTAAATAACTTCACTAAGGTTATACAACAAGTAAGATGGAACCAAAATTTGACGCCACATAGGCTCCATGGTTCCTGTGCTTAAAAATTCTAGTCTACTACCTTGTGATTGCTGTGTGACCTTGGACAAGTTACTTAACTTCCCAAGTCTATATATCTATATTGTCTACTTACCTACCTATCTAATCTATCTGTCTGTCTGTCAGTCATCTGTAGAAAGATGTTGGGAGAAGCTCCTATAGTGCCTGGCACTATGGTAAGCACTCCATGTGCTCCTAGTTGTAGTAATATTGGTAATAGTAATCCTTTTATAAAGGATCTTACATTGCATTATGATAAAGAAAATGCCTGGTTAATACCCTAGCGATTGTTTTTAAACCTCTTGTCCGTGTTGAACCATTTTTGTGTGTCCCAATGGAGCCCCATTTGTTTAGAGTGTAAGAACTCAGAAGCCTGTCTCTCCAGCTTTTTCTTCCCTCCTGAATTCCTCGCTATATTTTCCAGGTCTCTACTGGATATTTTCACCTAGATCTCAAATGCTGCACATTCTGTATCTTTTTTACCAAGCCATCTCCCTGCCTGTCCTCATCATCTGCCAAGTCCTTTCCCACCTTCTGCTGCCCCTGCCCTTTTTCAGAGCTCCCTTAAATGTCACTTGTACTAGTGCAGCTTTTTAAGGTCTCTCCTTGCCACTGTCCCTCCTACCCTAGAGGTGTAGTTTCCTACTGCATACCCCTACTTCTACCTCACCGATCTATTTGTCTTCTCCCAAATGTGTTGTAAACTTTCACACGCCTTGCCTTATGCTTGGAGTGCCTGGAATGGACCCTGACTCCCTCCCGCCCCTCTGGGTGCCCTCTTTGTATCAGGACTCCCCTCTTTTTTAAGGGTCTGTTGTAGTGTCCTTCCTACCCCCAAGACGTTACTCTTGTGGCAGTTGATGTGTTCATTAGTCATGCAAGTACTACTTCTGCCAATTTTGCAAGCTCTTTGAGGGCAAGACTGCATCTCAGTCATGCTTTTGACCTTGTACCTGGCGTATTGTTTGGAACAGAGTAAATACTCAGAAAGTATCTCAAAGGACAGAGAAAACTAGAGATGCCAAATGTTTATTACCTCAGCTCTTCTGATTGTCTTTAGTTACTTATTTTAATCATATTTTTCCTTGGAGTTTTATGAATTAGTTTTTTTAAAAATCAGCTCTTTAGTATATTATATCCATTTTGCAGATGAAGAAAATTGGTAGCATTGCTATTAAGTGGAAGAGCTGAGAAATAAATCCCTGTCCCTCTGATTTTAAAAAAAAGCCTGTATTCTAGGCCAGGTGTGGTGGCTCAATGCCTGTAATCCTAGCTCTTTGGGAAGCGGAGGTGGGAGGATCGCCTGAGCCCAGAAGTTCGACCAGCCTGAGCAACATAGTGAGACCTTGTCTTTACAAAAAATTTAAAAATTAGCTGGGCGTTGTGCTACATGCCTATAGTCTCAGCTGCTCGGGAGGCTGAGGCAAGAAGATCGATTGAGCCCAGGAGTTTGAGGCTGCAGTGAGCTGTGATGATGCCGCTGCACTCTGCCCAGACAACAGACTGAGACCCTGTCTCAAAAAACAGAAAGAAAAAAACCTATGTTCTTTATACTATAGCAACTGTTTTCCTATTTATTATTTAGTCTTTAGAACCACTAATGGATTTGGGGTGTGTGTGTGACCTCACTGGGGAATTGCTACATCCATATTTTTTAGATTGAAGAAAAAGGCATTCATTTTACTGGGGTTTTGCTCATTGCTTTTTACCTTTAGAATGTATGTTTTGTTTTAGAATAGATGAAACAGTAGATACATATGTTGAGTCAGGAAAACTGTCCTCAAACGTTAGATTGCAGTTTTGTCATGATTAGTAGATTTCTAGCATTTTTACAACTTAACCTTAGCGTTTATTCACTTAAGTAATATTTATTGAGCATCTACTGCATGCCAAGGAGTACATCTGCTCTAAAAATGCACTTAGTCTGTATTCTGGAACCACTTGAATACCCTATGTTGTACGTGGGGCTGAAGCTCTGGGAGGCCCTGACCCCCAGTGTCCTGACTCTGCCCTTAACTCACCACACTGTCACACTGCCCTCTGAGTTGAATGCATGTTCAGAGTTACTTTAGGTACAATAAAACGTCATTTTAATCTTCACTCATTTTAAATTAGTTATAATTTGGGCATGGACTTTTCATTGATTTGTCTTTTCTTTTTCCCTATGCTATCATTAAGCAAAATGTGAAGGTAATTGGGAGTACATAAGAGCACTTGCTTTTTTCCCCGTGTATCATTGTAATGTGGACTATTCCCTTTTAACTCTGCCCTTGAGGCTGTACATACTGTGCTTTTGTAGATTAACAGTTTCATAGGGGTTCAGGCACTTTCATGATTTCTACTTTTTCTGGAAATCTTTTTGTAGTTGACTTAGGTTGGTTAGCTGGCCAGTGACAGCACAGACTCTCTCTTCCCGTGGATCTTCCATGATCCATGGACGTAGAGCCTGTCTCTCTGCTATAGAAGATGAAGGGGACAGAAGTTTCCTTTGCCTGCCTTCTTTGCAGCTAGAACATGACCTATCAGATACTCCCACTTGTGATTGTTGACTCTGGTTTGCTTATGGTAGGCATGAATACTCCAGCCACCTTCATACGGCAGTGCCAACAAAAGCAAGGTGATGGTAGTGACAGTATCAGGAGCAGTGTCCTAGGTCGACTCTTTGGGACAGACTCTTGCCTGTGCTTAACTCTCGGTTCCTACCCAAGCCTGGTTCTCCAGCCCCCAACTCTGAAAGCCGCCTGATATCTTAAACAATTCCTTTTTAGCCTAAGTAAATAAAGGTCAGTTTTGATCCTTTATAACCAAAAATTCTAACTAGTACAGACCTAGTTTTGAATCCAGGTGGATTAAAACTCTCGGTTTACTTCTCCTGAGCCTGTCTTTTTGCATCCCAGAAGCAGACATGGTGAGGCTCTGCCTGGGGCCTTACTCGTTCTTTCCCCTCCCCTCATCTGCTCTTCTGTCTGTCCTCACAGGGCCCACTTCCTAATACGTGCTGCCACTTCTGGCTCATGGTTTGGCAGCAAAAGACCAAAGCAGTTGTCATGCTAAACCGCATTGTGGAGAAGGAATCGGTGAGTAATATTTAATATTTACAATTTAGTATGCTGCATATGATCATTAACTTACAAAGATTTTCATATTTTTTTGGAATATTCATTCCTTAGTTTTGGCCTTTAATTGCTAAAGGCTAGTGGTCAGTGTGTTTCTGACCATAAAAATTAATGTATTCTTTTCCTTTCTTACCTTAAATATTTATATAATAATTGCAGACCACAAATCTCTAAGATATAAACATAATCAAACAAATACTGACAAGTGGTGATACATAGATCTTTGGAATCCCTAGGCTTTATTAGAATCATCATAATTCATTATTATCAAAATTTTGGATATTTTCAAAAAGATTAAAACAATAGTCTTTTTTTCATCTTTATAAATTATAGTTGGCTGAAAAGTCATGAGATAAATATGGGCAAGTATAAATTTATAGAAATTTTAAGTTAGAATCTAATTAACACAAAAAAAGAATCTAAATACACAATGCCAATTAGTGGTACACCTTTGGATAAGTCTTTTGACTTCTGTAGCTTTAGGTTCTTTATCTGTCAAACAAGCAAATTGGAAATTATTGTCAATAAGGTCTCTTCTAGCTTTAAGATATTTTACGATTCTTCTTCAGATTCCTGATTCTTACTTTTTTCTAAATAGTTGCTGGTTTTCAGTGATGGTCAAAATGTTCTGCTCTATTTCTAATCTAAAGTGGCATTAATATACCAGAATTCCCAAGTGTCAGCATAGTCATTTACAGTGGTTTTTCATGGTCTACAATATCACTTAAAAATTGAGTATTAATGACATTGTCAGTTTGAGCAGCATTGCAAACTAGAAGATTTTCAAGTTTTACCCCTTTCATTTGGGAGTATAATTATTATATTAATAAGGCAAGACTGCTACTAGAATTTAGGAATCCTATTTATGGTGGCTGAATCTAGATGCTTAATAAGATTCAGGTTTCATTATTTTGGGGATGATTACTTTGTGGGTGGTGGTATGTTCTTCATCAGGAAACCCATACTATCTTATTATCTTTCTTTTTATGATATTAGCAGCTATTATTGGTCAATTTTTAGCTCCTTAATTCATTAGAGGTTACAAATGGTGATATTCTGTCATTCCTTCTTCAGTTTTTGTTGGAATACTTCTATAAAAAGAAATTTACCATTCTAGTTAGTTGACCACGTTTATATAGGAAAAGCAGGTTTCAAAATAGAGTTGATTCCCTAGTGTCCTCAACAGATGACCAATTAGGGGTTTTTTTGGGTGGGGAGTGGCAGGAGGGGTTGATTGCTATGGATTTAAACATATTTGATTCATTTTGCTCCTTTACAGTTATTCTTGTTTTTGGTCAAATCGTTCCTTCATTGGCTAGCAGGAATCTCTTTAGCTTAGGTCCTGAGTCCTTTGAACACAAACCTTTAGTAGCTTTCTTGCTATCTGGAATGACTACATATTGCAGGCTCATCTTAAACTCTTGCTACCCTAGATCTGGATTCAGCCATTTCTCTAAGGAGCCTTGGTTTCTTTTAATGGGTAATGGTATTTCAAGATCACAACAAAAATAGGGGTATTTATTGCTACTGAGTTGGTTGTTGTTTTTAGGGATTTTCAGTGGAGAGAGCTAAGGAAAAATATGTGTTAAGATAACATACCTCAAAAATTCTTAGTGATATTTCCAGTTCATATTTGGAACTGTAGAGGTTGGCTTAACCCTTTCTTAATGTATCTGCTGCTTCCTTTTTCCATACCAAGAATCCCGGTGGTTCTGAAGGACATCAGGGATGTAGAATAGCTTATTAATCATTTTGCTTCATCCCATATCATTTGCTTCATCCTCATTTGCTTCATCCCATATCACACACAAAACAGTCATAATAACAATATCAACTCTACCACCAAAATAATTATTGAAAATGGTTTAAAGGTTTTTTTAATATGTTTTTTTCATTCTGTTCCTGGTATATGTGGTTTTTTTTTTTTTTAGTTGTACTTTGCCTACATTGTCAGAGCATGTAACAAACTATAGCCTCTCCCTTACATCTCCTTTTAAATGTTAGTTTTACATGTGAATATGTATTTATTATTCATCACCAGTCTTTGTTGATGTCTTTCCGATAGGTCTGACTAGAGCTCATTTTCTAGTGGATCCTAAGGAAGGACTCCCTGATTTCTTATGTATCAGTGATGGTTTATCTGCTGTCTTAGTACTTAAAAGTCAGTTTGGCAGGATATAAAATCTTTGGCTCACATGTCTTTTTTTTGGAGCAACTTAAATATATTACTCCATTTCCTTCTGGCATTCTATCAAAGTCAAATGGACATCTTATTTTTTTTCCTTTGTAAGTCTCTTGCTCATTTTACTTACATTACCCAAAGGATTTTTTTTTTCCTTTTCCTTCAAATATCATTAATTTTACCAAAATTTGTCTTAGTGGTTGGTCATTCTGGGTCAGTTTTTTCAGGTGTATGATGTATTCTTTTGATATTTGGTTTCAAATACTTCTTTCATCATTTTTTTAAGTATTTTTCTTTTTCCTTTCTTTTCTTTTTTTTGAGACAATGTCTCACTCTACTGCCTGAGCTAGAGTGCAGTGGTGTCATCATAGCTCACTGTAACCTCAAACTGCTGGGCTCAAGCGATCCTCCAGCCTCAGCCTCCCAAAGTGCTAGGACTACAGGCATTCGCCACCACACCCAGCTAATTTTTAAACATTTTTAAAATTTTTTGTAGAGACAGGGTCTCACTATGTTGTTCATGCTGGTCTCGAACTCCTGGCCTCAAGCGATCCTCCTGCCTCGGCCTCCCAGGGTGCTGGGATTATAGGCGTGACCCATCGTGCCTGGCTCTACCTTTTCTTTTTTTAAAGAAATATTTATTGAATTACAGTTCTTAGTATTTGTTCTGTGCCTTGCTTGCTTTAGTGTTCTTTGGGTCTTCCTGTTATACATACGTTGGATTTTCTTTGCCTATCTTTTGTATTTGTCATATTTTCTCTAAACCTATTTCTCTCTCTTCATTTCTCTTTTACTTTAAATATTTCTTCCTTTTCCTCTTAAGGGATTATCTGTTGTGTTTATTCACTCCTCTTTTCCTTCTAGTTTATTCCTCATTTCTGAAATGATGTGTTCTGTTATTTGTAATTCTTTTCTGTCTTCCATCACCTTGTTTCTGAGTTGTTCTAATTCTTATTTATACTCTCTTTTTACATCATTTTAAAAATATCTTTCAGCACCTTTTGAAGTATTAGCTCATAGTATTCATGAGTATTAATTTTGGAGGCATTTTAATTGTTTATTTGTAGCTTTTTGTGGTTTGGAAAAAGAGAAATGGCCATTTTTAAAGAACTTTTTTCTGATATTTTTTCATAGTGAAATAACTCTTTGTTTCACCTTGCCCCTGTGTGCTGGCTTCATATTTTGGCTTTGGGAAGATGCTTGTATTATCACAAATTTGTATTCCGTTTCAGTAGTTCTGCCAAGTGTAACAACTTTAGGTAAAGGGGGCTTATATTCTAATTCTTTCCCCTGATTTAATTTGAGTAAGTAAATATACAGTGTTTCTAGGTGGGGTATTTAGTAGCAGATTTATAGGTATTTGTGGAAAGTATTTGTAAAATAAAGCTTTTTCAATACTATTTGAAGATAAGATTCTTGCAAGAATTACGTACTTTTACAAACAAAGTGAATGCCATGTGATATTTAAAATATAGGTTATTATGCTTTAAAAATAATAGATTTATTTTTATTTTATGAATATAATATCTGTTTATGGCTTATTTAGTTTATAAGTTATAGGAACGTTTTATAACGCTGTTTTATAAAATGTCAATCCTGTTAAAATACATTAAACGTTGAATATAGTGGTGACTTTTCTTAGGTTTAGGTACTTGAAAAAAATATAGCAAGTATGTGTGTGGTTTGTTTTCATTTTTCAACTTTTTATGGTTTCATAATGTCTATAAACTAAAAAGATATATACATATTTTAAAATTTAGGTTAAATGTGCACAGTACTGGCCAACAGATGACCGAGAGATGCTGTTTAAAGAAACAGGATTCAGTGTGAAGCTCTTGTCAGAAGATGTGAAGTCATATTATACAGTACATCTACTACAATTAGAAAATATCAATGTAAGACTTTTCTTGCCCAAAAGTTTGGACTTTATATGATGGTTTTAAGAATTCTTCATTATTAGATTTGAAGTTTGATATAGCACATACATGTGGATAATATCTATAATAGTATCTAGTCATAATCATTTGTTTTCAGATTGTGTTCCTATATGTAGTAGCTCTCTCAGGACTCTCAAGAAAGCCTAGTAATTAAGAATTTCAAAGTTGAGGTTGATATTTGGGGATTGAAAATTAATTATTAAAAATAGAGATTAAGAAGGGGGGTGCTTTAGAATCAGGCAAACCTAGATTCAAATCCCAGCTCTGCACTTAGTAGATGTGTACTTTGGACTTGTTCCTCAACCTCCCTGAGCATTTTACCTTGTAAAATAGCGGTTATCATACCTCCCTTCCAGGCTGTCATGGAGACCAAATGAAGATGTGTATGCAAAGCACCTAATTGCAGAATAGATGCCCAGTAACCAATAAATAGCTCCTGGTACTTATTACTGTTGAGAATAGCAAAATGGTCAAGAAAATAATTTACTATTACTATTGTTAACTCAAGTGATTCACAAAACAGAAGTTTGTCCTTATTGAGTTGGAAAAATAATGAAATAAATGTAGCATATGGTCTTAAGAACATTTACTTGGATTTTTCCCCGAGAAATCTATGGTTGAGGTGGGTTGTAAGCCTGCCACTGCCAGGCTAGTGACCAAGGCGCTTCTCCCCCTTTTCTCAGTGGCCTTCTTTGTGTTATAATTAGAATAAGCTAGAAAATGTGAAAAGAGAGTGATTGTGAGATGCTAGCAGAAGCTGAGATAGCTAGGAAACAGGAAAATGTTTGGCCAAACATGACTTCTGGAATGTATCTAGTCTATAAAGCAAATACTGTTTTAGTTAGGCATTATTGAATTAAGTGATTCACATGATCACTAACAACACAAAAATGTTTTAAAGAGAAGGGAGATACACACACACACACACACACTCACACTCTCTCTCTCTCTCTCTTTTTCTTTCTCTTTCTCTCTCTCACTCTTTTCAGGTGTGTGGAAATACCTTTTTATGGTTGGTCTCTTGGAACACCTCTCTGTTTTTTTACTGCATAGAGTAAGCATAGGTGCATGCTATGTGCTTAAGGCCCGGGTTCTGGTTTTCCTTTTGTCCAGCTTCCCATTACATCATAAATAAGCTTATTTGATCTTTTGGGTCACCTGAAAAGGCTCAAGGTTAGGAATTATAATGCTCAAATTTATTTATAAATTCCCATTAGTGTATTTATTTTGTCCCTCCTATTCCATTTATATATGTCATAAACTGTACTGAGATACATCAATAACTATTTGATACTGGGTTTTACTTATTCCCAGAAACAGAACTGTCTTTCCACAGCTTCTCACAGTTCTCTGGATCATCTTTTCTTGGTATTTATTCCAGTTAACTGATCTGCATATGACATTAAAATTTATTTAGATGAAGGGCCAAATGTGTTTCTCTATTTCTGAAACAGTCCTAATTGAGAATTGATTATGCCTCAAATAATAAAAAAAATAGAATGACTTTCATATTTTATCTGGTTGCAAAGCACTTTCACATATATATCATTAGACCCACAGTCTTCCTTTTATGTGGACAGCCTAAATATTCTTATTCTCCCCATATTTCATATTTTTTAAAATTCTTAAAATGCATTAGGTTATAGGAATTTTTTCATAGATACATTACTTGGCTAATAAGTGACAGACTAAACTCAAATCCAGGTCCCCTAACTTCTGACACAGGGATGAGTCTTTTTAAAAAGATACTAATTGTTGTAAAAACAGATCCTTGATTTTGGAGCATCTTTCTGGAGTTGAGGCCATTCTGGAGTTAGTCAGCCACTGTTTTAGTTGCTAGCAACTGTGTGGTATAATGAAATAATCGCTAGATTTCTTATTGGCCTGGGTTTAGAATCTGCCATAAATAAAATAGCAACAATTTGTTTATGTTCTACTTTATAATATTTAGTGAGAACTAGGAATGTTAGAAGAATAAAGTAGCATTTCAGTATGAGAGGCAGAGTTGCATTTGGTTAAGTACATAGACTCTAGAACCAGATTGCCTGAGTTTAAATCCTGACTCTGCCACTCTTGTTGAATGACTTAGATAGATCACATCACTTCACTTCTGTGCCTCAGTTTTATCATCTATAAAATAAGGATAATGACATACTTACCTCACAGGATTGCTATAAGCATAAAGCGAGTTGGTACCAGGGCGGTGCCTAAGACACAGTACACAGTGATTGCCTTTTTGTTATGCTTATCTGTTTCCTTTGCAATAGTAATAAATTGGGAGGGACAACAGGAGTGAGAGGTAGTTGAACAGAGTAAGTACAGGGAAGAAGAAAGAACAAGGGAGTGAGAGAGTGGTGAGAGGAAGTAGGGGAATGATGGCCACCCTCAACCTGTAGATTTTTGGCTGTTGAGGTACCAGGGGTGCAGAGAACCATTTTGCTTCTGAAGGAGTCTGACTTGTGTCTGTTAACGAGTCCGGGGCCAGTGCTGTCATTGAAGCAGGCCCTCCTCTTTTGGAGACCTCAGGTCTAATGGAGCAGCAAAACTATATACCAGGAGCCCTTTTCAGTGTCTTACTTAGAGCCAAAAGCTTGAACTCTTGCCCCCTGAATGAAGAGATTCCAGCTCTGCTTTCAAAGTGGCCTATGGCTTAAGCTATGGAGATAGTTTTGAGGAGTTTTTAAAATGTAAGGTCATCTAAAGTACCTATTTGTCGTTCAGATTTCTCTATTTAGTTGCCCTTCACTGTTTTCTGTAATATTGTTGGCCAGCTTTACGTTTAGCAAGTTCCAGGAATACTGTTACAATGCTGACTGTCTTCTATTTCCCTATCCCTGTAGATTTACTCAGAGCAGGATGAGAGTCTAATTATTATTATGCTCAGCTGGGATTTGGTTCAAAATAGTTTAAACAGTTTGTTCCATCTAGAATGTTCTCCTCTCTGCCTGGTTCACAGCCTGCACAGCCTGTTCAGTGCCCCCTTGTGCCCTTTCTAACATACCTGTGACACATTTATTCCTAGCAGCTATGGTTCTTACACTTCTTTCTGTAGTTTAAATCTTACCATTTTACTGGCTTGTTCAATACGTGTGTGTGTGTGTATACATACACACACACACACACACACACACACACACTTTTTCTTTTTTAACTCCATAACAAGGTTTTTAACTCCCATGGATAGGTTCCTTCTCTACTGCCTTGGAACTACCCTCTGCCGTTACAGCAAGTACCTTTTTAAGCACATTACACCTGAGTGATTGCTGTAAAACACAGGTGTGATCCTTCCACCATGCTCCAAAAATCCTTCTGTGGCTCCCATTAGTTACAAAAGGAAGTCCCTATCCAATGCAGAAGTCCATGACCCGACCCAGCCTGGTCCTTGCCTCTTGTCTACCTTTCTCTCCTTTGGGAGCCAGAATTTGTTCATGCTCAAAGACAGCCTTCTCTAATAGGTTCATTCCTATGGGAGCCATGTCGTTGCATATTGCTTTCTCTGTTTAGAATGCAAGCCGGTGCCTAGCTATTCCTGCCACTGTCTTCCTGATCTGGTATGTTCTGTCTGTCTTTCAAAATGAATTGCAATCTGTAAATATTTATCACCAACAGAATATAATGATCCTGGCAAAAATTGATGAACTAAGGCAGTGACAGTGAGGGTACAGGTTTGATATCAGTTTAGTAGATAGGGTTGACAAACTTTGTCACTGTTTAGGTATAGAGGAAATGTTCACTGAAGAAGTTGAAAATTTGTTGAGTTTTATGATTGATTGGAGCTTTTTAGTGAGTATAATTGCTTTAGAAATAGCCAGTATCTGTTAAGCGTTTACCACATGCAGGCATATGGTAGGTACTTTACATTCATTATTTCACTTACTCCTCACAACAGCTTTATAAGGGAAAAATTATAAATGACATTTATAGATGACAAAACTGGGACTTAGTGAAAGTCTTTTAAAAACATCTTGGTACCTACTGTATATACCTAAAGTGTGAAAATAATTGGCCCTGGAGCCATAGAGCTCTATGGATTTTTTATGATAATTAGAAAATTTATAATCTTATTATGTATTTATAATAATTATTAACTTGAAATTGATTGGCTTTAGATGGGGCATACCCTTAAATTGCCATAGGCCTAATGACTCCCCGTTGTCTTATACCTGCTCAGCTCACAGATCATCTTCCTGGCCTCCTTCTATAACAAGTTTGACATCCTTATTCAAAGACTTTAAATTTAGAATCCTCTTTCAAAAAATGTAAATGGGATTTTGCCTTAAAAAGAACAGTAAGCCACTGACATTTTTTGTGCAGAATGTGGTACACATAATGCAAAGTTTTACAAGGAAAACTTGGCAGGCACGTGTGGAACGGCTGCAGACAGGGACACCCCTGTAACTGTGGGTGCCACGCGGGTGTGTGTGGGGAGTGGGGTGAAGTAGCGGGAAGACGTGGGAGGTACCAGCTGGGGATCACAGGAGAACGAGCGTGACTTGGTGACTGAGGAGAAGGAAAGGATGCTTCCACAGTTTTGAAATAAGGAGTTTGCCAGAAAGTATAAAGTCTAAATGTAGAGATTGTTTGGAATAAAGATGAGTTTCGTTGTAGCTCTCTATCCGTTGGCAACCCTTCTTTTCCTCTCATTTTTTTCACAACATGAAAAAGAGGGAAAGGGATCTAGGCATGCATGCGAACATTTCTGTACCAGAGTAGTAAACATATGGTTCTCATTCCTTCGTGTGACTATGAATTATTTGATTTTGTGAGTTACAGTTTTTGAATTTTGTTTCCGTAAGGGTAAATTAATCAAAATTAACCTCTCAAAAGTCCTTCAGTCTGATTCTGTAGGGAAAGGAAAAACACTGATTTTCAAAACTCTATTAGTGGGGAAGACTTTATTATACAAACAGTCATGAGTATTTCTGGGAACTGACTTCCAGTATCCCAGATAGTGTGACCTGAATTTGAAAAAAAATCAAGAGACCACTAGTCTTGAGCCAAAATCATATAAGCAAAGAAAAAGCAAGCAGTTGCTCAGGATTGTGGGGTGACCACATGTTTTGAGCCAGGACGTGATACAGTATGGCGCATACAACACTGTAGGAGCTCTGAGCCACAGCCTGGTGAGCACAGCTCGCATGCTCGCATAGGAGCAGGGGCCTAGGGGTTTGGCTGGTTCGTGCTGGACCCAATTTAGGCTCATGTGGACTGAGTTTGACCCTGTTGATGGCCATAGCAGGGCAGTTGTCAGTGAGAAAAAAATGGGGTTGAAAACACCTACTGGAATCTTATACCCCGTTGAAAGGAAAACATGACTTTGAGTTAACTATATCCCTGCGCTAATCAAGGACCAACCTCTTTAGCCCATTCCTTTGTGGGTATTGCCTTGTTAACTGCCCACTTACTAAGGAAACTACCATTTAGTCTTCTTAATTTGGAATGTTTCAAATTCCCTATTTTAATACAGTAAATATAATTCTTTTTTTTCTTTTAACCTGTAGCAAGATTGACTCGGGGTTTTTTTGTTTTTTGTTTGTTTTGAGACAGAGTCTCACTCTGTCACCTGGGCTGGAGTGCAGTGGTGTCATCATAGCTCACTGCAACCTCCAACTCCTGGGCTCCAACGATCCTCCTGTCTTAGCCTCCCAAGTAGCTGGGACTACAGGTGTACACCACCATGCCCCGCTGATTTTTCTATTTTTTTTTTGTAGAGGTGGGGTCTCTCTCTTGCTCCTGGCCTCAAGCCATCCTCCAGCCTTGGCCTCCCAAAGTGTTAGGATTACAGGCGTGAGCCACTGTGCCCTGCCAGATTGACTCTTCATGGTGTACAGTTGTATGACTTACGACAATGCACTGAGTTGTGTAACCATCCCCACAATAAAAATACAGAATGATTCCATCACCCCCCAAAATTTTCTTGTGCCGCTTGTGTACAGTCAGCTCTATCCTCTGCCCCTAGCAACCACTGATTTGGTTTCTGTTTCTATAATTTTGCCTCTTCCAGAATATCTTGTAAATGGAATCATATAGTATATAGCCTTTAGTCTGGCTTTGTTTACTTAGCATAATTAATTTAGAATCTAAAGGGAAATGGTATGAAATCTAGGAATCATGATCATCATTTTAATTAGGAATGGGGAACTGCCTTCAGTGTATTGAGAACCTATGGATCACAATGTATTTGGAATACATTGTGGAAACAATGTATTAAAGCTGGGTGTTTTTTAAAAATGGTCACTAAAAGTACATAAATTTAAAAAAATTTTACACTATATTTTATCAGTGTTATAACTTCTAAAACAGTCTAGGACTTAGGAGTCTTAATTTCTACTGAAAAATAGGAAAATTTATTTTTAAAAATGATAGCTAACTTCTAATTTTGAAAATTTTTATTGGGAGGAGGATGTTGTAATAATATTCTTTAGCTGTGAACCATTAAAGATATCAAGGTTTTTTATATTGTTTCTGTGCTTCCTCCCTACAAAGAAAAGTCCTATAATAAAACTGAAAAATTGTGTGGAGACATATTAGTAGATCACTGCTTCGTTTACAGAAATGAAGGATATAAAGCACAGAAGTGCTTCTTGGGGCAAAAGGCAATTGGCAAAAGGCTAAGGAACATTTTTATAATGAGTTTGTCAGAAATAAAGATCATCAGGCATATCCAGGAAGTGGTAGTGAATGCCAGGCAGGCTTAGGAGACAGGAAACATTTAGCATGTTGGTAAACCACTTTAGCACATCAGCAAAGGCATATAAATGGTGTTAGGATTGGAGGTTATTACTGTGGGGAAAGGCAATAATTAGAGGAGCAATTTCAATTAAAAATATAAAGATTGTTCCTTTAACTTAATTCTTGAGTTGCTTCTCTGTGCCTTTGTAGCAGAATCTAAAAGGTAAATCATATAAAGGGGAGATTATATTTTAAAAATAAACTCTGGAATTCTTAAAAAGGAAGACATTAAAGAATGTAAAATTATACTGGTAGGAATTTTTAAAAAGAGAAAAAAAGAATCCACTCATGCATGAATTAAAGAAAATATTGGTAACATGCACGGTACAGATTAGTAGTTAAGAACCCAAGTGCTACACTGGACTGCTTCTTCAAATCGTGGCTCTGCCATTTTCTGGGTACGCGACCTTGAGCAGATTACTTAGCCTTTGCTTCCGTTTTCTCATCTGGAAAGTAGGTTTTAATGGGATTCTTGTGTGGATTGGGTTAATAAGTAAGTAAAGAGCTTAGACCTGCAAAATAGTAAGTGTTATATATGTTAGCTATTGTTAATATATTTCAAATTCCCCTAAAGAAAATCTTCCCTAATTTGTATGTTTGTGATTATCAAAAACCAAGTGGAAAAACATCGTCCGCAAGGATTAAAAGCATTATCCAAAACACATGATCTTTCTGAAGTGTAGTTTTTAATTTTAAAAGAAAAAGATTAGAACTAACTTCTTCTCCCCTGATTTTCACTTTTTAGAGTGGCGAAACCAGAACAATATCTCACTTTCATTATACTACCTGGCCAGATTTTGGAGTCCCTGAATCACCAGCTTCATTTCTCAATTTCTTGTTTAAAGTGAGAGAATCTGGCTCCTTGAACCCTGACCACGGGCCTGCGGTGATCCACTGTAGTGCAGGCATTGGGCGCTCTGGCACCTTCTCTCTGGTAGATACCTGTCTTGTTCTGGTAAGTACTTCTCTTCTCTTACCTCACTTTAGTCTCATTGATTTTTTTTTATTGTTTCCGCTGGCAAGGATTAAGCTCTGATGTCATATCCCAGAACTGGGTTTCTCAAACTTCTGCCTCCTTTTGGAAAAACCTAAAAATCTCATTTCTACCCTTTCACCTGCCTCTTGTTCATGACTGGTGGGGATGTGTCCAAGATGATTCTGGAGATCCCTAAGGAGACTTTTTTCTTCCTGGTATCTTTGTATTACAGAAATAATAGCCCCCCCCTTTTTTTTCAAATATAAATTTATATGTAATATTGAGTTCGTTCCTCCTCAGACAAGAACTTTATCTCTTTTTCTTTATTTAAAAACTAGGGACAAAGACAGACTTACCTCAGTGTTGCTGTGAGAATTCAATGAATTAATACATTTAGGACACTTGGAAGAGTCGCTGGTATTTTCTAAGCATTCCATAAATGTTAGTATCATTGTTATTCCCCTGAGATTCCTCTCTCTGCCCCTAAGGACTGATTCTTTCTCACCTGGTGATTCCCATTTCCAGCCTGGATACAGCCTAGGCCTTTTCCTTACTTGGAATATAGGGGCTTCTGTTTACTCTCATGCCCCTTCTAACGTCTGTCTTCTTTCCCTCTCCTTATATTATAGAATCAAACCCATCAATAATACCTTCTGCCTTGATTCCATACCATCTGTTCCTTTGGTATTCCCTGTAGTTTAATTTCTGCTTTCCTGAGCTTGTTTTAATATTATCGATAACCTGGGCAATTTAGTAGACTGGTATTCTTAACCTTTACTTTAAGGCCTTGTGTTGTCCTCCCTTCCTCTGTTTGTTTCTTCTTTGTCCTATAAAACTTAGCTACACTTCGTTGCACTTATCTCAGCATTGTTAAGCTTTCTAACGTGACTGCTAGCACAAAGTAGGTTGTCAGATGAAGAAATACAGTGACGTTATTCATTGCAAACACAAAGACTTTAACAGGGAGCTTGATCAATGAAGTGGTATTCTTGGTAGAACATTTTGTATAATGTATCTCTAGTGAAAGCTAGGAATTAGGAAAGGTTGAGTCTTACCATACCTACTGTATTACTTTACCACTCTGCTTATATACAGTATACTTCAATCAAAAATTGGATTGTTACATTAAAGTGAACGTTGTCATGTTTAAAAACTCTGGTGTCTATTTTGTTAATGATGACTGTTCCCTGCCAACCATAACTTTGACAATTTTTTTTTCAGTTGGTGCATGGAAGGGGTGGAATTCTAATACCTGATCAGTAATCCAGAGCTGGTGGGGTAGCTCAGCAGTGTTAACATGGATGTGGGCCTTTTCTGACTTTCTTTTCCACCATCTTACATCCAGACGTCATGTCTGTAGTGCAGACATGAAGAAGACGGAAGAGCAGTGGGAAAAAAGGTTTACTCTTGCCAAGACCACTTATAAAAAAAATTAATCCTAGCAGATTTACCCTTTTTTAGCCAGAACTCATGATAAATCCTTCCTTTGACCAATTACTAGCCAAAATGAATGGGATTACTAGATTGGTTTAGAATCAATTGTGAATCAGCTAAAGAATCAAAAGTCCTTCATCTACTGCTTGAGCAGGGGAGGACAGGTGGATTGAGGTAGTTATGTACACAACAGTTACAGCTGCAGTGTTCAATTTTTCTTGTTCTTAAGGAGGAGCAAATGTATAGCAAAAATCTTAGCAATGATTCTGTATTGCTTCTGTTTCCTGGACTCTAAAAACAAAAGGCTTGACTTACTTTTACCTTTCTTGCAGATGGAAAAAGGAGAAGATGTTAACATTAAGCAAGTGTTACTGAGTATGAGAAAATATCGAATGGGACTTATTCAGACACCAGATCAACTTAGATTCTCATATATGGCTATAATAGAAGGAGCAAAGTATATAAAGGGAGATTCTAATATACAGGTAAACTTTTCTTGGGGAAGAATAATACTGGTTTATTAAACATAGTTAACATCAAATAACTGTATTCAACTTGAACCCTTATCTTCTCCCTTCCAGAAAGTATGTTTGAATTAATGTAGTAAATCCAGCTGGCAGTTTTAAAATTGTAAACTTTAAGTTCACTTCTTTGAATATATCAGCCTCAGGTTAAATGGTGTGTGTTACTTAAAAGACCTAGTGGGAACAAGATTTCATTAAATTGAATTTTTCATGTAAGGGGAGTTTAAGCACTTAATTCCTAAAATAAACCAGAAAATTTAGATACTTTTGCCCCATTAAATACTTAACATGAGATGAGAGAACGTTTAGTTTATATAACAGGTATTTCACTTTATAACAATGAGCAACTTGAATACTTATGGCAGATACAATGAAATACCAGTAAAATGTTGTATTTTTCTGGTTGGTGGCTTCATTCTCATGAAGATGCTTTTATTATTGGACATAAGTAGATACTATTACTTATTTTTTAATGATATTATAGATAATATAAGTAGATAGGCTCTCTTTTCGTTATGTTTCTCATATATGAACAAGCTTGCCATTTTCTCATAGAATGAGTTAGTAAGTATTCCCTGTTTCTACCCTCTGAAAGAGATTGTAGATAATTATTGTGACTACCTTAAATTTTTGGTAGATTTCACCAGTGAACCTATTTGGGCCTGGTGCTTTTTGTTTTAGAAGGTTATTAATTAGTGATTAAATTTTTAAGTAGATATAGGCCTATTCAGATTGTCTATTTCTTCTTGTGTGAGTTTTGGCAGATTGTGTCTTTCAAGGAATTGGTCCATTTTATCTAGGTTATCAAATTTAAGGCCATGGAGGTGCTTATAATATTCCTTTATTCTTTTAATGTCCATGGGATCTGTAATGATGGTCCCCTCTTTCATTTATGATACTGGGTATTTCTGTCCTCTGTGTTTTTAGTTAGCCTGGCTACAGGTTCGTTAATTTTATTGATCTTTTCAAAGAACAAGCTTTTGGTTTTCCTTCATTTTCTCTATTGATTTCCTGTTTTTTCTTATTTGTTTTCCTCTGCTTACTTTGGTTTTAATTTGTTTTCTTTTTCTGGTTTCTTTACGTGAAAACTTAGATTATTGATTTTAGATATTTCTCTTTTTCTGGTGGGGGGGATAGGGTCTTGCTCTGTCTCTCGGGCTAGAGTGCAGTGGTGTCATCATAGTTCACTCAACCTCAAGCTCCTGGGCTCAAGCGATCCTCCTGCCTCAGCCTCCCAAGTAGCTGGGACCACAGGTGTGCCCCACCACAACTGGCTAATTTTTCTTTTTTTTTTTTTGTAGAGACTCCCTCTTGCTCAGGCAGGTCTCAAACTCCTGGCCTCAAACAATCCTCCCACCTCATCCTCCCAAAGTGCTAGGATTACAGGTGTGAACCACTGCACCCTAGATATTTCTTCTCTAATAATATGCATTTAAAGCTATAAATTTCCCTCTAAACCCTGCTTTTGCCGCATCTCACAACTTTTTGATAAGTTGTGTTTTCATTTTGATTTGGTTTAAAATATTTTAAAATTTCTCTTGAGATTTCTTCTTTGACCAGTGTGCTATTTAGAAGTGTGTTGTTTAATCTCAATGTATTTTGGGATTTTTCCAGTTATATATCCTTTTTTTTTTCCCCAGAATATTACGGGGGTACAAATGTTTAGGATACATATATTGTCTTTGTACCACCTGAGTCAGAGCTACAAGCTTGCTCCTCCCTATCTCTCTGTTATTGATTTCTGGTTTAATTCCATTATGGTCTGAGAGCACATACACATACACATCTACGTAGATACAGCTATAGATACTATGCATACATCTATATAGATCTCAATTATATCCATTTGATCGATGGTGTTGTTGAGTTCAACTATGTCACTACTGATTTTCTGCCTCCCGGATCTATCCATTTCTGATAGAGGAATTTTGGAGTCCTCAGCTATAAAAGTGGATTTATCTATTTCTCCTTGCTGCTCTGTTGTTAGGTGCATACATGTTAAGGATTTCTTTGTCGTCTTGGAGAATTGACCTATTTGTCATTATGTAATGCTCTTTTTCTCTGATAACTTTCCTTAAAGTCTGTGCTGTCTGAAATTAATATAGCAACTCTTGCTTTCTTTTGATTAGTGTGAGCATGGTATATTTTTTCCCATCCATTTCCTTTTAATCTGTATGGTCTTTATTTTTTAAGTGAGTTTCGTACAGATATCTTGTTTTTTGATTTGCTCTGAGAATCTCTTTTAATTGTTGCGTTTAGACCATTGACATTCAAAGTGGTTACTGATAAAGTGGGACTAATATCTACTATATTTGTTACTGTTTTCTATTTCTTGTCCTTGCTCTTTTGTATTCTACTCTTTTTATGCCTTTTGTAGTTTTAGTTGAGCATTTTGTATGATTCCATTTTCTCTCCTTTCTTAGGGGGACCGTCTTCCTGCTCAGTAGTACTTGACCTGTGTAATTCTTCCTCGTCTCTGGTACTTTTTCCTAAAAGGGACATCTGCCTTCACCCTCAGTCTTATTTTAGATTTATATGATGTGAGTGGTATTTTCAATATTGGATACAGTTATATGTTAGTTTTTCTGTGACAATGTCTTGCACATACAGATATAAAGTGATTTAGGCCCTATTGGGACAAAGGAGAGCTGTTAATATTACACATCTACAGTGATTCCATTTTAAGTCAGTAAATACATATATGTAATTATGTTCATACAGCGTTACTCATTTACAGAACACTTCCAATGGCCTTGACCTTCCTGGATAAATATAGATAATTTGTAGTTGCCTCTTGCCACAAGGTCAGACATAAATACATAAAGTAGTTGCTCGTATTACCACATATTTATTAGCAAACCCCCAATATCAGTGATGACAGTAAACCTCCCAGAGTAAATACCTACTTTGGCAATTCAGACCAGATGTTGTAAGATCTCTAGCTGATAATTTGATACTACTAATAAAGTATTAAATGTAAATGGTTTAACAAATTACAGAGAATTTCAAGTGTAATTGTATCACTTTACTGCTTTCTTCAGTGAGCAGAAATGGGTGGGGTTAGGGTTTCAGACAGTGTGTGGAGCATTGCTCCTAGCAGCATGTGATACATAGGGTATGATTCAACATGAGTATAGAGTTATAAAGAAAGATGAAACTGTACCAGGCCTCAAAACGAGAGCTCATGTGAGGTTGTAGTTTAGTGAGATGTAATTCTTTGGCTTCCACCAATCAGCAGTGACAGGGTGAGGCAGGTGACTGGGAAGTGCCTGCTCACTTGTATGTTACGGGGGAGCGGCAAAGATGAGTGAGTTTGCTGAACACAGACTTGGCAAGATGATAGTCTTGTTGTTTTGCTTTGTTTTGTTTTGTTTTAATTCACTAGCATTCCTCTTGGCTGAGTTCTTTTCTTATTGACATATTCTGAATTTGTTGCACATTGTGGGAAGTGGTCCAGAGTAGTTATCCCAGACTGTCTGGGTCAAAATTCTGGCCCTAATATTTATTAGCTGCATAGCCTTTGGCAAGTCACCTAAACTTTTTCCACCCATCTCCTCTGTAGTATTAGTACCTCTCTCCTAAGATTATTGTGAGGATTAAGAGCTAGTACATTTGAAATGTCAGAACACAGCATGGGGTGTTGAAAGTGCTCCACGTTGTCTTTGCTATAAAAGCTATTTGGACCAAGTAACAAAAATTTAAAACAAGAGAAGAAAGAAAATTGACATAGTCATCTAAAGTGAAAACATCTTACCTTCCATTATGTAGTAGTTTCCTAACTATTGGCACAATGTTCTTCCTGGACATGGTGTGAGCCCTGTTAGGGCTGAGGATTGTTCAGTTCCACCTCACTGCTTCTCACAAAGTCCAGAGACTCCTTTCCTTGAGGTATGCTTCCTTTGTAGCCTCATCTCTCCTGCTCAAGCACTGCGTGTTTTCCATCCTCCAGTCACATTGTACCAAACTGTTACTATCCACTATCCTTCAGATACAAAAATTTATAGAATTTCACACTCTCTAAGTCTTTTCTATATAAACTATTATAAAACAAAAAGAAATACATTAATTATATGACTAAGTTAAATAGCCGTATCTGAGAAAGGTTGAGTGTGGTAAAATGCCTTTTTCTTTTTAATTCCTCTGTTGTAGATTGATAATGAGACAGAGTAGAAACTAGTTTATCTAGTGTATGGATTTCCCAGCGTGTTTCAAAAGGATCTAAATATATAAGCACTTCTTTTAACAGTACCATTTTGCACAAAAGTAACTCTAGGGAACGATTGCCCTCAATTCCAGAAAAGTGTTAAGTTGCAGTGTTACGTTTCTGTGCAAAATCATTAAACTCCTCAGGCAACAAGTAGAATGTTCCTTATTAATTAGATCCAGAACTCCCTACTTCCATGATAGTATCTTCAAAGGGGACCACCCTTGTCCATACCAAGTCATTTGGGCCAGTGTCAAAGTCACAGGTAATCGATCCATCCATCCATTCCCCACTTCCTTTAAAAAAAAAAAAAAAAGTCACAGCTAATCAAAACCGTTAGCTCCCACTGTTGCTGCCTTGACCACTGTTGTCATTGGCAGGTGGTTGTATTCCCAATGCTTGAAGGACTTTAGAGAACATAGTCCCAGTGCATAGGTAATACATGTCTGTTCCTTCTCAGGCCTGTGCAGTTGTCATGCTTTCATCTCCAGGGGCCCAGATATACTTTGTACCTCTTCTTCCTCTACCTTTGTCCCTAGGAATGGTGGCAGTGAGGGCACAGGAAACTTAGCATTTGCCAGACATGATGCTGGGCTCTTCGCATGCCATCTCATTCATTGGTGATGATGTCCTTTTTGATATAAGAAACTGAAATTTCTCTTCATCTTTTTCTGAATCCAGCTTTTAGTTGTCATCTACTCTGAAGTCCAGGCATGCTAGAGGACGTTTCCTTAGCCCAGTGGTGGCCTAGCTACCTGGAGCTGCAGGTGTACCTGGTAGGGACAACCAAATTAAAGTCCTTTGGTATCACAAGTACCTCCTTGGAGCTATCAATGGTTGGTTCTCCCTTAGATAGTGGAAAGGACCAGGAAGGTACCAGATGATATTCAAGTGCCATCTTGGTCACTGTTCCAATGTTACATAACCAGTGGATTAGGACTGGATTAAGAGGCAAGCAAAATCTAACTTTAGCTAAAATCTTCTCTTTTTTGGTTTATTTTTACTTTTTAATTGTTTAATGTCAGTTTTATTATTTATTTTGTTTTTAATTGACACATAATTGTACATATTTATGGGGTACAGTGTGATGTTTTGATACATGTATATGTTATATAATGATCAAATCAGGGTATTTAGCACATCTGTCACCTCATACATCTATCATTTCTTTGTGGTGAGAACATTCAGAATCCTCTCTTCTAGCTATTTTGAAATATAAAATAAAATATTGTTAACCATAGTCACTCTACTGTGCAATAGAACACCAAACTTATTTCTCTGTAGTTAGATAACTGTAACTTTTTGTACCTGTTGACCAGGATCTCCCAATTCCCGCTTCTCCCTGCTCTCCCCAGCCTCTGGTAACCACTATTCTACTCTACTTCTATGAGATCAACTTTTTAAGGTTCCGCATGAGTGAGATCATGCAGTATTTGTCTTTCTGTACCTGGCTTATTTCACTTAACATAATGTCCCCCAGGTTCATCCATTTTGCCACAATTGACAGAATTTCATTCTGTTTTATGGTTGAATAGTATTCCATTGTGTATATGTACCACATTTTCTTTCTCCCCTTACTCATTGCTGAATACTTAGGTTGATTTCCTATCTTTGCTGTAGTGAATAGTGCTGCAATAAACATGGGAATGCAGATATCTCTTTAACAAACTAATTTTATTTCTTTTGGATAAATACCCAGAAGTAGGATTGCTGGATCATATGATAGTTCTATTGTTACTTTTTGAGTAACCTCCATATTGTTTTCCATAATGGCTGTACTAATTTCCATTCCCACTAAATGTATAATTTGACTGTCTCCACATCCACACCAGCATTTGTTGTTTTTTGTCTTTTTGATAGTAGCCATTCTAACTGGGGTGAGGTGAATATCTGATTGTGGTATTGATTTGCATTATTCTGATGATTGGTGATGTTGAGCATTTTTCGTATACCTATTGACCATTTGTATATTGTCTTTTGAGAAATGTCTGTTCAGGTCTTTTGCCCATTATTTAATTGTATTATTTGGGTTCCTTGATATTGTTTGAGTTCCTTGTATATTCTGGATATTAATTCCTTGTCAGATGCAGATATTTTCTCCCATTCAGTAGGTTGTCTCTTCACTCTGTTGATTGTCTCCTTTGCTGTGCAGAGGCTTTTTAGTTTGATATAATCCCATTTGTTTATTTTCGCTTTTGTTTTCTGTGCTTTTGAGGTCTTGGCCAAAAAATTCTTGTCCAGACCAATGTCTTAAAGTATTTCTTCTGTTTTCTAATAGTACTTATACAGTTTCAGGTCTTAGTTTTGGTCTTTGATTCATTTTGAGTTGATTATTGTATAGGGTAAGAGGTGCAGGTCTAGTTTCATTCTTCTGCATATGGATATCCAGCACCATTTGTTGAAGAGACAGTCATTTCCCCAATGTATGTTCTTGGTGCCTTTGTCAAAAATCAGTTGGCTTTATTTCTTTATGTGCCTTATTTCTTTCTCTTGCCTAATTGCTCTGGGTAGGACTCCCAGTATTGTGTTGAATAAAATTGGTGAAAATGGACATCTTTGTTATTCTTGTTTTTCTGATTTCTTGAGGTACAATATTAGGTTATTTGATGTCTTTCTACTTTTTTGATGTAGGCGTTTATTGCTATAATACAAACTTCTGTCTTAGAACTGCTTTTGTTGTATCCTATAGGTTTTGGTAGGTTGGGTTTCCATTTTCATTTTTCTCAAGAAATTTTTAAATTTTCTTTTTAATTTCTTCATTGACCCATTGGTTGTTCAGGAGCATGTTGTTTTAATTTCCATGTATTTGTATAGTTTCCAAAGTTCTTCCTATCATTGACTTCTAATTTTATTCCATTGTGGTCAGAAAAAATCCTTGATATGATTTTGATTTTTTAAAATTTATTGAGACTTGTTTTGTGGCCTAACATATGATCTATCCTGGGAAAGTTCTTCTGCTGTTGAGAAGAATGTGTATTCTGTGGCTGTTAGATGAAATGTCCTGTAAATGTCTGCTAGGTCCATTTGGCCTAGAGTGCAGTTTAAAACTGATGTTGCTTTTTGATTTTCTGTCTGGATGATCTGTCCATTGCTGAAAGTGAGGTGTTGAAGTCCCCTTCTATTGCTGTACTGCGGTCTCTCTCTCCCTTTAGATCTAATATTTGCTTTGTATATTTGGTGCTCCAGTGTTGTGTGCATATGTATTTAAAATCATATCCTCTTGCTGCACTGATCCCTTTCTCATTATGTAAGGACCTTTTTTTATCTCTTTTTACTGTTTTTGACTTAAAAGTTCTATTTTATCTGATAGACGTGTAGCTACTCCTGCTCTCTTTTGGTTTCCATTTGCATGAATCATCATTTTTCATCCCTTCACTTTTGGTGTTTGTGTATCGTTACAGGTGAGGTGAGTCTCTTGTTGTAGGCAGCATATAGTTGGATTTTGATTTTAATTCTTTAGCCATTGTGCATCTTTTAATTGGGGAATTTAATTCATTCACATTGAGGGGTATTACTGATAGGTAAGGACTTATTCCTGCCATTTTGTTCATTGTTTTCTGCTTGTTTTGTGTATACTTTATTCATTTCTTCCTCTCTTATTGTTTACCTGTCTGGTTTGGTGATTTTCTGTAGTGATAAGCTTTGATATCTTTCTCTTTCTTATTTGTGTATCTGCTGTAATTTTTTTTCTTTGTGGTTACTATGTGGCTTACACAAAAAATCTTATAGATTAGTAATAGAGTATTTTAAATTGATAATAACTTAACTTTGGTCTCATACAGATATTCTAGACTTTTATCCTACCCACACAATATATAATTTTGTTGCTTAATTTATCTTTTTATATTGTGTGTTCCTTAATAACTTATTGTGGCTATAATTATTACAGACCATTTTGACTTTTAACAGTCATACTAGAGATTTGAAAGGTTATACCACCAGTAGAGTAATGGAGTTTTCTGAATTTGATAATGTATTTACCTCTACCAGTGAAGTTATCCTTTCATGGGTTTTCATGATAGTGCTTATTGTCCTTTCACTTCCAGTTGAAGCAACTCCCTTAATTATTTCTTATAAGGCCAGTCTAGTGGTGATAAATTCTTACAGCTTTTGTGTGTCTGGGAAAGACTTTATTTCTTTTTCATTTCTGAAGGAAAGCTTTCCTGGTAGTTTTTTTTTTCATTCAGCACTTTGAATATGTCATCCCATTCTCTCCTGGCCTACAAGATTTCTGCTAAGAAATCGGCTGATAGAAATGTGCTGGGGATTCCCCTATAGGTGACTTTTGACACTCTTCTCTTGCTGCTTTTAGAATCTCTTTGTCTTTGACAGTCTGGTTATAGTATGCCTGAAGAGGACATCTTTGGGTTGAATCTGTTTGGGGTCGTTGAACTTCATGGATCTGGGTGCCCGTGTTAAAATCTTATTACTGTAACTAATAGTGTTTGCATTTGTCTGTCATGTCTCTTCCCTACCTAGAAACGGTGGAAAGAACTATCTAAGGAAGATTTATCTCCTGCTTTTGATCATTCACCAAACAAAATAATGACTGAAAAATACAATGGGAACAGAATAGGTCTAGAAGAAGAAAAACTGACAGGTGACCTATGTACAGGACTTTCTTCTAAAGTGCAAGATACTATGGAAGATAACAATGAGAGGTAAGCTTTCTACAATTACAGGCTCAAAAAGATGAGGCTTTTTTATTTTAATAAATTCAGTGGATATGAAATGATATGGGCCCTTTGTTTATTGAATTAATATAATCATTTATTTATTACCTAAGGGTATTCAGGCAGCATCTGATGACATAATTGTTCTCAAGGAGCTTTCATTCCTATTAAGAAGCCAATACTTAGAAACTAGTTGAAAAACTGTTTAAAACAATACTAATTGAGTGTAAAAGTTAATATACATAGGTGCTAAAATATATATTAATAGTATGGTACAGACAATGGTATGAATACCTTCCATTTATACAATCATAGAGTGTATTATAATTATAATGTAATAATATGCTTTTTAATGAAATTATAAAATATTTAAATATTTAAACTTAATTCCGTTGTTGGAGGAAGAAATTTTTCAAAAAAAAATTATATAAAATACCCTTTCATACTTTTTTGATTTTTGAGTCCAAATGAATGTGTAAACTGTTCAAAATCTTAAATTAAAACTACATTTCTAAGGCTCTACTTATCTCACACACATTGGAAAGCTGGTATCTGGTGTAAGTCACTTAGCAAAGTGAATGAGCTCATTTTATTTCTCTCTTCTGCATCTCCAAATGACTTGGTTTTTTTCTTTTTATCAAATATACTTTTTATTGTAGGGAATTTTATGTTGTCATATTTGTTAGATTAGCATCTTGGCATGTACCCTGAAAAAAGTCAAGGTCCGTCATATATTATGGCTTCACTTCTATATTTTCCTAATACAAAAATTACATATCTGAAACTTTGTAAAAGCCAAGCACATGGCAATATATAGTACATGTGTTGTTATATATTATATTGGAAGAATTTATTAGGACTTAGCAATGTTTTTCCTAATTTATGGCTTTAGTGGTTTTAGACTACAAGTGAAAGCATAAAGTTTATTTGTTCTTTTTTCCACCTTAAATATAATACTTATAAATAACAGAATAATATTGTTTTAAATTACCTTATCTTTTTTAGTAATGAGATTTTCACATTTCTAGTAATATTGGTTTTTTTTCCTTTTGACTAGTACTGGCTGTGAAATTAAATGAAAAATGGGCTTAATGACTGAATTGATGTTCTTAGTATTTCAAAAATGTTGAGTTTTAATATTTAAAGACATAGACCAATGATATTAACAGTCCCAATGAATTAAATCATACATTGTCCAAGTTTGGCGATGCAGAGGATATTAGCAAAACCACTCAGGAGTTAGAGAGTGATTGCAAAAGGTTGTTCTGTGGGTTGTATGTGTGTGTGCACATACCTATAGGTGTGTTCACATATGTCATTTTCTACTTTCTCTTTTTTCTTTCCCTCCAAGATAGATGAGACTGGTGCACGTCTGAAAGCAGAAGGAGGGTCCCAACGAAAAAGTCAGGATTCTAACCAGAGAGGGCTGATTGGGAGAGGAAGGTTATAGAAATGTAAAAGATGGGGGTGGGATCAGGAAGATGACATAAGCTTGCCTTTAACAGTTGTATTGCTCAGTTCCAGTAAATTTGAATACTCATAGATAGGTTTGCATTAGAGATCCTAGTAAAATAAAATAATCTTATCAAAATAATTACAGCTTTCAAAAGAGTAGAACACAATACTTTCTTTTTCTTCGTTTTCATTATTGAATATCCTCCAAAGCAGTGTTCCTCAAATTGAAGGTCAAATCCTATAGTCATAAAATCAGTTCATTGGATTATCAACATTTTTTAAAGAAGAAAATAGAATAGAGTAAAATAGAAATTGTCAAAGTATCATAAATAGTAACCATGAATATTTTAATCTGTTTTTAGATATGTACATGTATGTATAAATTCTGTATATTTACATATCTTATGTAAATATATAAATGTGTATGTATGGTTACTCTGTTGAGGTAGTAAGATATTTCTTACTGTAGGTTGCGGTCTAAGTTTGAAAGCAGTATCCTCAATTATAGTGTACCCCATAAACCCAGATCACTGAGAATGGAGAACAATTTGGACATATAAAAGGTTTGATCATTTGGACCCTTTTCTGTGTATTTGCATAGTATAAAGTATGCCTGCCATGGCATGTATTGGCAGTAGCCTGCTATGTGTGCTACCATGAGTAATTGCACATGATCTTCCATGGGCAAGGGTCCACAGGAGGCATTCCCTCTTGGCTAATGACCTAAATTGTACAAATATATGAGAAAACCTGGCCAGGTCCCACTTGGCAGGTTATTACATGGACGTAATTTCCTTAGGCCCAACAGGTAAAAAAAAAAAAAAGTTTTATTATATGACAAATTGAGAGTAGTCCATTCTTCTCTGAAATTGTGTTCTTAAACTAAAATAAAGGCATGTCTTGGTATTTGTGTTTAGTCCTTTCCTGAGTTATATAGTGCCTTTGTGGAAAGCAAGAACCTCTATTCTGTCGTTTTAAATGGGAAAAATTGTGTCCCCAGCCCAACCAAAAGCCATAACCAATTTCTCCAAATACAATAAAAACCCTTTTAAACTCCTATGTAGCATTTAAAGTACTAATTATATAATCATATAACACTTAATGAACTCATTATTGGGTTTCTATGGTAAATCACAATATTCTAAAATACTACATAGAAATTACAATTGCCTTCTGTACTGCAGTGAAAATAAAAAATGAAATAATATGTTGAATATTTTATCTGAATTGGACCCTTGTCTATGATGTCCCTGGACTCCTGTCAAAAGCAAATAAAGGGACCCATGGCAGGCTACCCCTCTGTACTTTCGTGTATTTTACATATGCTTCTTCTGCACTTTAACACACGTGAATATTCTCACTAGCAGGTCTGTGCATATTTGCCATAGTACATTTTCAACTCAGAGAGTGAATTCTGGGTAATAATTTTTGCAGGTCATTATAGCAAATATTTAGAGTTCAGGCAGCCAGGGGATACCTGCATATGATATGGAAAAGTGAAAAATACATAAGAAAGCTTATAGGATGTACAAAGATAAGCAAAGCATAGTCCTCAAGTTGGTAATGTAAGGGTAAAACAAGTACCCAAATTAATAAACTATTAGTAAATTATAAATTATTTGCTACAAATGAAATGCCATAAGAATGGAAGGAAGGGCTATAGGGGATGGAAGGAGGGAGAATTTAAGAGTAGAAATGAAATGAGACACCAGAGAGAAGAGAAGGTTTCTATTTTAGTGGGGAACAAATTTGCAGAACAGCAAAAAGTGTTTGGGCAAGAACAAAGTTATGTATAGCAGGAGGATGTTGGCAAGTGTTTGTGTGAACATATGTTTTCAGTTCTCTTGGATATGTGTTAAGAAGTGGAATTGCTGGGTCATATGGTAACTTTGTGTTTAACATTTTAAGGAGCTGTCAAGCAGTTTTCTGCAGCAGCTGTACCATTTTACATTCCCACCAGCAATTTCTGAAGGTTCCATTATACCAAAGACATGTAACATTGATAAAATAAAATATTCTGATATGGTCCATATTCACATTTCTCTAGTTGTCTAAAAAATCAGCCTTATGGCTTTTTTAATAAACAGCTTTTTGGGGGATATAATTTACATACCATAAAGTTTACTCATCTAAAGCATACAATTCAATGAATTTTAATATATTTACAGAGTTGTGTAGCCATCACCATAATCTAATTTTAGAACATTTTCATGATCCCAGCCTCTGTTTAAAAAAATATTTCAGGATGTAATCAAGGACCAGACATTGTGTTTGGTTGATGTGATTCCTTGGTCTCCTTTAATCTGGAACTGTTCCCCACTTTCCCTCACCTCCCTTGCTTGACATTTGTATTTTTGAAGCTTCTAGACCAGTTGTCTTTTGGAATATTCTACCATCTGGATTTGATCATTGTTTCTCATAGTTACATTCAGGTTAAACTTTCTGGCCAGGAAAAAAGTCGTCTTTTAATGTAGTAGCCATCGAAGAAGCATTCAAGATTTTTAATCAAGCTACATGTTCATAGCTACACTTCAGGAAAATTACCATGGCAATAGTGTTTAATTTGAGGGCAGATAAGCTTGTTAGGGCATAATACAGACAATAAGTGAAGAGGAGATGGATTTTGTGAGTTTTTTTTAAGGGAAGAAATAGTAATAATACATATATTGCCATTGGCCATTATTTTTTGTTTTAAGAGATGGGGTCTCACTATATTGCCCAAGCTGGACTTGAGCTCCTGGGCGCAAGTGATCCTCCTGCCTCAGCCACCTGCCAAGTATTTGGTGGCCATTATTATTTGTGTAGTACTAGGATCAAGTATCTTGGGAGTCACAGAGCTTCCATCCATTTAGTTCTATTCAATACAAAACTAAAATTCTGTATTGAATAGGAAAAGAGGAGCTAGAAATATGTATGGGCAAACAGAAGAATAGGCACTCCCACAACAGAATATTCATGGCAATATTAAATAGATAGCTTTTATCAAGAGCCTTTGTGAAATATCAAATGTGACCGCAAAAGGAGATCAGATGGCGGGGAGACCTCCTTGTCTTCCCGCTCCTACTTCTACTGGCTAGTTAGCACAGAAGGAAAGAAAACTAAGTCATCAATTCATGTTTCAAGAAAAAAGGCACCTTATTTTCAAATTATTATTTTCAGGTCCTACTGAAAGTACTTGCTAATTTAAAACTGTTCCTGAAATTGTTGCCAGAATACGTCTGTGAACCACTTAGAATATTGAGGCTTTCTCCTTTTTTATTCCAGTGTTTGAATGAGATAAAAAATATGTAGATGTGTGTGGTTTTGTTTGCATTTTGAACCTCTGTATTAGAGTAATTAGATCATGCTGAGTGTGCATTTCCTTTTATTTGTTTTCATTTGTTCATAGTGTTCTACGGAAACGTATTCGAGAGGACAGAAAAGCTACCACAGCTCAGAAGGTGCAGCAGATGAAACAGAGGCTAAATGAGACTGAACGAAAAAGAAAAAGGTGGTTATATTGGCAACCTATTCTCACTAAGATGGGGTTTGTGTCATTCATTTTGGTTGGCGCTTTTGTTGGCTGGACACTGTTTTTTCAGCAAAATGTCCTATAAATAAACAATTAATTTTGCTCAGCAAGCTTCTGCATTAGTAGCTGACAGTGCTATATTAATCATAAGGGTTTGTCTTTTCGCAGCAGATGCCTCATATCCCATAAATGGTGCAGTAAATTAGACATCAGCCAGATAATGTGTTCTGACTGGTGTTCACAGTCAGAAGCCCAACATCTCAGGACTCTGCACTCGCAGGTTCCTCTGAAATCCAAACTGTAAACATCTAAAATAAAGGCATTCATGTTTGTTAAAAACTGGTACATTTTG